>JARUPZ010000030.1:4341160-4948660 GCA_031213475.1 Nereocystis luetkeana | reverse complement strand
CTGTCCCGGCAAGCATTGTAGGGATGCGATGGTCTATGGTCGTACGACTAGGGACATGCATGACAAGGAATAAACACCCCTCCCTTTCTCAAACCTGGGGTTGACAACGGACCCCCCCCCCCCCCCCACCCACGTCCCCCGTCCCCTGCTCACCATCACTGATAAGGTGGTCGAGGTTCACAGCGTGGAGATGGACGAATGCCACCGCGAGGCTTACAACGCCCTCTACAACAGTGCCAGGGCTGCCTTCAAGGTCGCCCTAGCCGTGGGCGTGTCCGAGGTGATTGGTGTTTGGTGATTGGATGGCTAAAAGTCGCCAGGTAGTAATAGGTACTAGTCGGCTATGTGTTATAGTTATAATTGCAACTATGCCGACTATTCGATCATTAGGGTTTCCTTGTTTATGGAAGGCTTCTTTGCTACGACGGGGTCCGCATTTCCCCCGTGATACCACTCGCTCATAGAGGGGAGAGAGAGCTGAGAGATGTCTGCCTTCAACCTATGTTTGGGCATCGAAACCTATCGAAACCGTGCCGATTGGAGGAAAGACTTTTGTACGTAAAACGAAACGCCAAACAGCGCCGGCTGACTAGCCAAGTAAAGTCGGCGTCGTAGTTGACGTCTGTGATTTGGTTATTTGTAAGTTGTGTTCGGTGATTTGGTGATTATTGGTTATTTGTGATGTGGGATTTATCATATACCACAACGTTCCCCGTCGGACCTGGGGTGAAGCAAGAGTGATGATTTTCAACGAACCCTATCCCCACCCGCAAGGTAGCATATTACGGGGAACCATAGTTAACAGGACCAAATATTGTTAGTAAAAATTGATGAATGTATAGGTTTTTATGTATACCATAGGTCCTGTTATCTATGGCCCCCCGTAATAGTACATGGAGTCAGCTTCATGAAACAAATGTGTAGATTATTAGGAGTACATGGAGTCAGCTTCATGAAAAAAATGTGTAGATTATTACGGGGGACCATAGTTAATAGGACCAAATATTGTTAGTAAAAATGGTCAACTATATAGGTTTTTATGTATACCATGGGTCCTATTAACTATGTCCCCCCGTAATAGTACATGGAGTCAGCTTCATGAAAAAAATGAGTAGATTATTAATAGTACACATGGAGTCAGCTTCATGAAAAAAATGTGTAGATTATTACGGGGGACCATAGTTAATACCCAAACATGTTAGTAAAAATGGTTAACTATATAGGTTTTTATGTATACCATAGGTCTTATTAACTATGGCCCCCCGTAATAGTACATGGAGTCAGCTTCATGAAAAAAATGTGTAGATTATTAGGAGGACATGGAGTCAGCTTCATGAAAAAAATGTGTAGATTATTAATAGTACATGGAGTCAGCTTCATGAAACAAATGTGTAGATTATTAGGAGTACATGGAGTCAGCTTCATGAAAAAAATGTGTAGATTATTAGGAGTACATGGAGTCAGCTTCATGAAAAAAATGTGTATATTATTACGGGGGACCATAGTTAATAGTACCAAATATTGTTAGTAAAAATGGTTAACTATATACCTGGTAGGTTTTTATGTATACCATAGGTCTTATTAACTATGGCCCCCCGTAATAGTACATGGAGTCAGCTTCATGAAAAAATGTGTAGATTATTAGGAGGACATGGAGTCAGCTTCATGAAAAAAATGTGTAGATTATTACGGGGGGCCATAGTTAATAGGACCAAACATTGTTGATAAAAATGGTTAACTATATAGGTTTTTATGTATACCATAGGTCTTATTAACTATGGCCCCCCGTAATAGTACATGGAGTCAGCTTCATGAAAAAAATGTGTAGATTATTAGGAGTACATGGAGCCAGCTTCATGAAAAAAATGTGTAGATTATTACGGGGGACCATAGTTAATACCCAAACATTGTTAGTAAAAATGGTTAACTATACCGGTAGGTTTTTATGTATACCATAGGTCCTATTAACTATGGCCCCCCGTAATAGGCGGGTTCGTAGGGGCGATGAAGGCGGCAGCATCAGCATCTGTCTTGAAAACACATCCAAAAGTTTTTAAGTGTACAGCAGCAGCAGCAGCAGCAGCAGCATCAGTCCACACACACAACAGTCACGAAAAAACGTACAGCAAACAACAGAAATACATTGCTGTACAGAAGAAAAAAATGATCGGTTGACATCACGCAGCTAATGGTTGCGTGCTGAGCACAACATCTGTTACAGCAGAAGAGTGCTTTGTTTTGAGC
Organism: Nereocystis luetkeana; assembly: GCA_031213475.1. Lineage (NCBI taxonomy): Eukaryota > Phaeophyceae > Laminariales > Laminariaceae > Nereocystis > Nereocystis luetkeana. The sequence goes on along the minus strand of JARUPZ010000030.1, from coordinate 4,946,416 downwards.
ACAACGCAGAAGAGAGAGCAACAAAACAGCAGCAGCAGTACAGGAACCGCAGCAGCAGCAGCAGCAGCAGCGTCTCCACTGCTGCTGCTGCTGCTGCTGCTGCTGCTGCTGCGGCTGGCTGCTGTTGTTGTGTTCCTCTCCTGTGGCACTTCATGCTCTGTGCATTTAAGAAATTATGACGTTTCGCACCTGAGCATCATATGTCCAATCGCAAAGATGCCCTGTACCAACCTCTACTAAAACATCTGTTAAAAAAAACAAACAGCTGTGACGATTCGATGACGTAAATATAAAACGAAAGGCCCACCAGCTGTTGAAAAATTGAAGAATACCTGTTACCTGGTATGGCCCAACGTAGAATTAAAAGCTCTTCACGGGTCATGAGCACAACCCCCCGCGGGTCGGGTCGAGAAACGCTCAAATTTCACGGGTTGGGTTGAGTCGGGTCGGGTCGGGTCGGGTCGGGCAAGGAGATTTTTTCAAATTCTCACGGATTGGGTCCGGTCAACACTGCCCGACCCGACTTGACCTGACCCGCGAGGTTTGAAAGACATAACAACCAGGAGGGAGATGTCTGTAGTTCGATGTATTTTGTGGTCGATGATTGGTGACTGGTGAGTGGTGATTGGAGAATGGTGACCGGTGATTGGTGTGTGGTGATTTGGTGATTTGTGAATGGGTGATTTGTGAATTGGTTATTAGTGATTGGTGCATATTTGTATTCATGTCCTGAAGTGAAAAGGTTGCAGGTTCAAACCCTCTACTATGATACAGCTCACAAACTAAATATAATCAACCCGCCCCCGCTTCTCCCTCCCCCCCCCCCCCGCTCCTCCCCTTCCCCGTCCTTCCCTCCTCCTTCCTCCCCTACCCCCTTCCTCCCCCCCCCCCCCCCCCCTCCTCCCCTCCTTCCTCCCCCTCCCGCCTTCCAACCCACTACGTGTGGCCTCAACTCCTCCTGCTCCTACTGCTGTACTGTAGGTGATGTCCCAGTACGCCAGCGTCCTGGAGTGCCTCCTTCGCCTGCGGCAGGTTTGCTGTGCGACTAGCCTTGTGCCGGACGGGCGACTGGAGCAGGCCAGGAAGGTCCTCAACCAGCTGGCCAAGGAGGGGCCTAAGCTGGGGAAGGAGGTGCGTGTGTTGGTCCGGTTTGGGGGGAGTTCGTTGCTTTGGAAGGGGCGTTGGTCCGATTGGGAGTCCGTTGATTTATTTTTTTTGGTGTCGGTGGTGGTGGTGGTGGTGGTGGTGGTAGTTGCTGTGGGGGCGGTGTTACTGGTTGGTGTTGGACTCGTTGGTGTTGTCGCTGGTTGTGGTAGGAATGGTGGTGGTGGTGTGATGGTGGTGGTGGTTATCTTTTGCGGTGGTTATGGCGGTGATGGTGATGCTATATGTTTTGTTGTTACTGCTGTTAGTCCTGCTGCAGCCATGGTTGCAGTCTGTCGATAGTAGAGGAGTAAAGCAAGCAGCAGTGACGGCGCTGCTGCAGAAGAGCATGCAGTAGCTGGCGCTGGGCGGAGGTTCGGGTAGAGTAAAAACAGAGTGGACTACTATCTCACAGCGCAGGCGCGTCGAAGCTGCCTGTGCTGACGGTTTCATACCCAAGTAAACCGCCATACCATACAGCAGTACAAAACCCAATATCCTATTAATAGTGAGCATCGATGGACGAGGCGGGCTGCAGCTAATGCTCTTGGCAGCCGGTTATACAGCGAGAGCGGCTTCACAACCCATCGTCCGGCCCCGCTGAAGACAGACTGACAGACAGACAGACAGACAGACAGAGACACACAGCGTTGCAGCGCCGGTTCCTTTTTTTCGCATTTTGTTCTCGCCGCCCATGTCAGTGCATGGTAGCACCGCGGGTAACACTCTGCGGTTCGCTTCGAATAACGGTAGTTTTACGGGGGACCCTATTAAATAGGATCTACGGTACAAACAAAAACCTATATATTTCGCTATTTTTACTCGCAATATTTGGTCCTATTTACTATATTCGCCCGTAATAGTTACCAGGTACAGTACTACGCCAGTGATGATGATGATGACCGATGCCGAGCTTAACTGAAGGTCCGTCTTTAGACGTGTTCCCCATCGTATCGCCCTTTTTTTTTGCCGCCGCAGTATTTCACTGACAGTAGCTTGTGCACCGCGGGGGGTATACCGATGCTTCCGGGTCACTTCGAGACACAAAACTGTTGTTGTTGTCCTCGCGTCGGCCCTTTTAGGACCGCAGTCCCGTTTTGGGGACGAACCACTCGAATTCCAAGTAATTTGTCCCCAAAACGGAACTGCGGTCCTAAAAAGGGTCAACTCAACGCCTAAAATCCAGTCCGTGCTCACAGGACAGGCTCAAATATAGCTCTGGAAGGGAAGCATACCCCAGGAGGAAAAAAAGACATATTACAAAACCCCGACACATCATACCTGAGGCACATCGTGCAGCATCTCAAACAAAGAAAAACAGAAAAGTGAAATCAGCCTACGCATGATATGCACCAGATGCATACGTACCTATTTTTTTTTGTTGTACACGTTTATAGGTTCACGTCAATGCTTGACCTTGCCCCCTTACTGGCCCATTGCCGTGTTGTCCACAGCTTTGGATTGGAGCTGATGTATCCCATACCATATTCGGGTCGCAGCTGATCTATCCGATACCATATCCTTGGTTGGAGCTGATCTATCCCGTACCATATCCTTGGTTGGAACTGATCTATCCCACACGATGTTCGGATTGGGGCTGGTCTATCCCATGTTCGGGTTGGAGCTGATATATCCCGTACCATATCCTTGGTTGGAACTGATCTATCCCACACGATGTTCGAATTGGGGCTGATATTCGGATTGGAGCTGGTATAGCCCGTTCTCAGATTGATGATGATGATGTTCTCACATTAGCTCACTTCCCTGAAACCCTGCCTGTGCTCACAAAACAGGCTGTAACAAAATTCAGGCAGATATATCCCGTACCATACTGTATTCGGGTTGGAGCTGATCCATTCCGTACCATATTCGGGTTGTCCCGGATGATCTGTGTCCCATCCCCCCTCTTGCATCGCCCGGCCCTGCTTACGAGCGCGCCCACCGCTGCCGCCGCCGCCGCCGCTTCGCGCTTTTCAGGAGGCGGCGAAATTGTTCGCGAAGCTGAAGGGTCTGCTTGAGCAGGAAGAGGGTGCCGAGTGCGCGGTGTGGTGAGATTAGCATGCCAAAAAAAGCTGGCCTCTTTTGACCGGAACCCTTGTGTAACCCTTGCCACACCTCGGACAGAAGATCATAGACCATTCCCACTCCATTATCTAGATATATCACGGCAGATCAGGTAGATCATATATTCCTGATCTGTATGATCTGTAGGATCTGTAGGATCTAGCTCATGGGGGCGGGTGGAGTCAGTGTAGTCTGGGGGATAGGGCGTGTTTCTTGGATTTGATCTGTGCTGTACATATATCCTGCACAGCATCTCATGACGGCAGGTAGGATATACTGGAAATTATCTAGATGATCTATCTGTAGATCATCTGCTGTAGATAGATAGATAGATCATGATAAGTCCGACGTGTGAACCCTTTTACTATGTACCTGGTACTGAAAATCCCGCACTAATTTGAAGTAGTTTGTCCAAAAAAACGTGGGTTCGGCTCCTAAGGGGTTGCTACAGTATACGTGGTTAGATTAACGCACGTATGGTGACCGAATCGAGAGGGTCGATTACTATTGCTGGGGAGCATATCACACAGTAGTATTCTGAAGCAGATACGGTGTGTTAATAACCATACGGGAGATGCCTGGTTTTCGGGTCCATCGTGGGCTCTGATTACTATGGACTACTATGGATTACTATGTATTACTATTCATAAGTATTGCTATACTTCGAAGTATATTAATATGCATTACTATGTGTTACTATTACGGGGGACCATAGTAAATAGGACCTACAAGGCGCTTCGCTCCGCGGGCGGCCTACGCCGCCCGCTACGCTCGCTCTGGAAGGAAAAAAGTACATCAAATTATGCAAAGTGACAGAGGTCCACGATTGAGTTTAGGTCGTAATTGCAAACCGGCGACTTGATAATGCCAAGAGTCCCGCCGCCATGCTTCAGGAACAAACAGCTCCGACGCCAGCTCGAATGCCACATATGCGCTTCGCGTCGCGGATGTCGTACGTACGTACATACCCCAGGTAGGATACTGCTGTCTGTACTTATTTTCTTCTTTCGATATACTCTTATGTCTGTACTCGTATGTAGGAAGAAGGCGAACGCACAGCACGGCACAGCAGCAAAAAAAATGAAAATGAAACCGAAAACTCGGAAAGGGAAAAAAATCCCCGTCCCCTCTCGTGGAATAATTTTCTGCCTGATTGGAACACCTTGCACCCGGTCAAAAAGAAGAAAAGAAAAAAACCGCACAGAAGAGCTTCTCTCTCAGCCTCGTACGCCGTCTGCCCCTCTCGCGACCACCTCGCTACCGATTCGGTCCGGGTAAAGCTTTTATCACTCTCTGCCACAATTAGCCCCGTCGCCCGCCTCGCGTGAAGCCCGGTGCTCACCGTGGCCGTCGTTCGCCAGCTCGATAACCTTGGTGTTCAAACTGCACACCTCCTTCTTTCAACTTCAGCGTGGTCGCAAAAATAAGCACCGCTTGAATAGTATCTTGCCCTCCTGAACGACCTTTATAAACTCGTACATACTCTATCAACAATCATAAATCGAAGCCAGACAAAGGCCGTTCATGCATCCCTCGTGTCTCGAGGCAAACGCGACGCCTAGGCACGAAAGCGGCGACCGCGCTCCTTGCAGCCCCCCCTCTACCCGCCAGCACCCGCTGACACCCGCGACGGCGCCGGGCTCTCCCGCCGTGCCGTGCTCGGAGTACACGCACGCACACGAAACGAAAGGCGAAAAAAGGAAGAAAGGACGTGCCAAGAGAAATGGAGAAAACCAAGAACTGCTGGAAAGGTCCGGCAAGTAGTAATGAAAAGCTGCCTGATTGGAGCACCTTGCACCCGGTCGAAAAGTAGAAAAGAAACAAATCGCACAGAAGAGCTTCTCTCTCAGCCTCGTACGCCGCCTGCCCCTCTCGCGACCACCTCGCTACCGATTCGGTCCGGGTAAAGCTTATATCACTCTCTGCCACAATCAGCCCCGTCGCCCGCCCCGCGTGAAGCCCGGTGCTCACCGTGGCCGTCGTTCGCCAGCTCGATAACGTTGGTGTTCAAACTGCACACCTCCCTCTTTCAACTTCAGCGTGGTCGCAAAAATAAGCACCGCTTGAATAGTATCTTGCCCTCCTGAACGACCTTTATAAACTCGTACATACTCTATCAACGATCATAAATCGAAGCCAGACAAAGCCCGTTCATGCATCCCTCGTGTCTCGAGGCACACGCGACGCCTAGGCACGAAAGCGGCGACCGCGCTCCTTGCAACCCCCCCTCTACCCGCCAGCACCCGCTGACACCCGCGACGGTGCCGGGTCCTCCCGCGACGCCGTGCTCGGAGAACACGCACGCACACGAAACGAAAGGCGAAAAAAGGAAGAAATGGCCGAGAAAACAAAGAACTGCTGGAAAGGTCCGGCAAGTAATGAAAGGAGGCGGTTTGGAAGTGGGAGCTCTGAGAGGCCAGGGATGCACCAACCGAGCACGCTCAGGGGTTGTGATCTAAGTATGTAGTTCTATGGTACACACAAAATCTATGCATTTACCTATTTTCACTGACAATGTTGGTCCTATTTACTACGGTCCCCCGTTATGTGTCTTATTATGGATTGCCATGTATTACTACAGTATGTATTACCAGGTATAACGTATTACCATGTATTACTATGTATTACTATGTATTACTATGTATTACTACGTATGTGTTGTTAAGTATTTACTATGTATTACTATGTGTCACTATGTATTACTATGTATCGCTATGCCCCCCCCGATATAGGCAGAGCAAGCCGCGAATTGCACAGCTCCTCGCAGTGGCGAACTTGGACACTCGGACACAGCAATCGTTGTCCAAGCAACGACAGAAATCGCACTTTTCCGCAGCTGAAAACAAACTCAACCCCGCCTGAGGACCCCGACCAGCTTCATGCGACTCGCCGAACACCTCACGGCGCCCCGCAAAGCTTGGTGCAAGCAATGTCTGTCTTTGCCGGCGAAAACCCGACGTGCTACGTCCCGGCATTGTAGGGACAGGGGTGCGAGGGTCTCCGTTTACACCGCTACGGCCACGCACGACGTGAGTACACCCCCCCTCCCCCCTCCGCTTTTGTACACGGCTGGCTGTTTGCTTTTCACGAATTATTCCTCAGCCTGGAACCAGTCGGAGAAGCCGACGTCCGGGTGCTGCGCGGCTGCGGTCATGGCTTCTGTCACAAGGTAACGGGCGAGAGGAGGTTTGAGGTTTTCGCTTTCCCTGAGTTGACGGAGGGAGTATCGCTATTACGGGGGGCCATAGTTAATAGGACCTATGGTCTACATAAAAACCTATATATTTAACCATTTTTACTAACAATATTTGGTCCTATTAACTATAGTCCCCCGTAATAGCGTGTCGGTCTCGTGTTTTTTGGGCTTGATGCACAGCGTCGCGTCTGATTGGCTGAGCGAGTTGTTGTCTCTGCCTCTCGCTGTGCTACAAGCTCTATCTGATTGGCCGAAATATAGTGTCGTTTTGTGTTGTCTCTGCGCTTCCCCTGCTGCAGGCTTGTTTTTATTGGCTGGACGAATTGTTCTCTGCTCTTGCTCTGCTGCAGAAGCTACCAGGTGCCTGGTGTCTGATTTGCCCGGGTAGAGCGGGTTGCCAGTGCTCTTGTCGTTCTACAAGCTATCAGATTGGCTGGCTGAATATAATGCTGTAGGGAGGTTGTCTCTGTTTTTCGTCCTGCTGCGAGATACGTGATTGGCTGAATCGTGTGCATATGAGGGATCGCCTCTGTTTTTTTGTCCTGCTGTACAAGCTACCAGGTATCTGATTGGCTGAATCGTGGAGGGGTTGCTTCTGATCTTGTCCCGCGACAAGCTATGTGATTTGCTGAATTGAAGTATCGTGGAGGGGTTGTCTCCGCTCTTGTCCTGCTGCAAGCTATCTGACAGGCTAAATGAAGTGTCGCAGAGACCGCGCATGGAGAATGCTGGAAAGGTTGTCCTAATTATGAGGCATGCCTTGGCAGAGGGAGGGGAGGGGGGTAACCGAGTCGCGTGGTTGCTATTAATACCGCCTATTGATAAATATATAGTCATCACCCTCCCCCCTCCCCTTCCTTTGACCCCTTCTTATCTGTGTAAACCGCTCCACTCTCGTTTCGAGAAAAAAACTCCTACTCTCAAAATAGCTGGATCATTGCGGTCAATTGTTATTCTGGGTAAAAAGTCGCTTCCTTTTGTCTTTCTCCTCCCTGGAAAAGTATTGTATTGTGATCGCGTACGTACGGATTGTAAAAAAAAAATGTGCCTGGCATTCGTTTTCCCCTTTTTTTGCCCGTTTTTTTTTCCCCCATTCACCATGTATGTTACGAGAACCGTAGAAAGGGGTAATTAACCAACCATGCATGCCGCTGTAGGGGGGTACTATTACCGAAACATGCTGCTGTAGGGGGGTAGAAACCCAGCCGTCCCTCTTCAAAGCATTACGGTAGAGACACAGCCATGCATCTTAAGGCAGTGCGGTAGAGGCCCAGCCTTGCCTCTGCAGTGCGGTATAGACCCAGCCATGCCTCTGCATTGCAGTAGAACCCCAGCCATGCCTCTACAAAACAGTCCGGTAGAGACCCATTCATGGCTCTACAGTATGGTACAGTGCGGTAGAGGGGAGGACTTTTAGGCCCGCTGTGCCAGACTGTGCTGACGGGGCTCCCTTCAAGTGAGGAACTACTATTGCGGGGGACCATAGTAAATAGGACAGGATATTATTAGTAAAAATAGCGGAATATATAGGTTTTGGTGTGTACCGTAGGTCCTATTTACTATGGTCCCCCGTTATACAGTTAGGTGTGGGACTATAATTTTTTTAGACGTAGAATTTGGAAAAAAAATGTCCCATGTCGTTCTCTGGGGAAAAAAATCTTTAGAAAATCAACCAATCAGCGATGGGGGGAAAGGACCCACGTCATCAACAAAAATCTATTCGTAAAGAAAAAGCTGTGCCGCTGCTGCTGCTGTGCCGCAAAAAAGTAGAAGCGTGGCCAGGTGCTGAGTGTGAAAAAAAGCTTGTGCTGCTGCTGCTGCTGCTGCTGCGTGTTGCTGCTCGAGGTGCTGCTGCACCACACCACGCGCAGAAGCGTACACAGCGGCCAGCTTAAGTGAGTGGGCCACATCGTCTGGTAGGCCCTCCGGCACGATGGCTGACAGCAGACCAATGCATCCCGTGTCGGACACGCTCGAAGGCGGAGGTGCTGACCTCTCTGCTGCTGCTGCTGCTGCTGCTGGAGCTTCTGCTGCTGGAGCTTCTGCTGCTAGAGAGGATACCCCCATCTTCGCCCATCGGATCGGCTGTGTGTTGCACATCTTGCACCTCGCCGTGACTGCGGGGTTGACGAACCCCTTCTTCATGGGCCAAGGCTGCGTCCGACTCGTGCCTGAGGTCCTGCTCCAGGTTGAGTTTGCCCTTCTGCTCGAACAACTGATGGGAGACAGCTTGCAGTGAAGACTTTGCCTCAGCGGTCTCGGCCCGACTCTCGTCGCGCTGCTTCAAGGCCCGGTTACGGATGCCCTCGGCGGCCTCGAGACCGCCGCGCTGGATGGCAAGCGCCCGGCGTGCAGCCACGCCCGCGTCTGCGACTGTAGTCCCGGTACGCGCCAGATAAGCCTCTTGGTTCTTCTGGACAATTTTCTTTTTTTTCCCTTTTCGTCCGGTGCCCTCAGGTTTTTTTGAGTTTCCCATGACTGATTGATATTTCGCGATCACTGCCAGAATGACTCAATAGGGCCAAGTTTGATCGCGAATTTCTCGTCGGCTATTTACTGGATTCAAGCACGGATTGATTTGTTGTCTCCGCCAAGTCTCGGCGAAGAGGAGGGCACGTATTGTTTTCATACTCAATTGCAGTACTTCTTCCCCATAGAGCAAGAGACGAATATAAGCATAAAACACGAGTTTTCCCGCACATTTCCGGCCAATTAGACGTAAAAATCTAATGGAAAATTCTGAATGATGTGCCTTCCCCTCCGTTTACACTGGTTACACGTGTCTGTTGAATCCCAAGATCCAACTCGTCTCCTATGTCGAGCAATTTGTCATTGCGGGTCAACCAATAATGCAGTCTAAAGCCAAGTAAATATGGTGGCGGTACATTTTTCATCTTCAATCTTTTTTCGGATTTTTTGGCGGTTTTCGTCGAATAGATGCGCCATTTTTTGGGCACTTTTCGTCGTCCAGTCCCAGCCCTAACAGTAGTAGTCAATATAGTCAATACCTTTACCAAACCCCCACTACCTGGTATTAAGAGTGCTTCCCCCCCCCCCCCATCGTGGCAAATCCCGTTTTTTGTGTTTTTTCCCTTTACTTCATTCGTTTTGTATTCCTAAGAGGGTCGATCTTAACGAGGAGTGGTTTTCAGTTTTTTTCGGTATTTTCCCGAAATTTCGATATTTTCCTATAGGAAAATACCAAGAAATACCGAAATTTCGGGGAAATACCGAAAAAAAACTAAAAACACAGCCCTCGTTAAGATCGACCCTAGCCCATGGATTTTTTCAACTTTTCGCAACGAAATCGCGTATATTTTTTTCTAATATTTCGGTTTTTTGGCGAGGTGTCGTAGAGGTAAATTTATTCGTGGTAGGGACCTGAGATAATTAGGCATATACGAAGTACCCCCCCTCTATTATTCTGTACCGTTGTATGACTCGTGGCCCGTTTTCTTCTCTTGGACCCCGCTCGCCTTCGTCCCATAACGGAACGGTCACGGGACGACAACGGTGTGACAACGGAACGGCAACGGAACGGCAACGGAATGGCAACGGAACGACAACGAAACGGCAACGGAACGGCAACGGAACGACAACGGAACGGCGACGGGACGACAACGGAACGGCGACGGGACGACAACGGTGCGACAACGGTGCGACAACGGAACGGCAACCGAACGGCAACCGAACGGCAACCGAACGGCAACCGAACGGCAACCGAACGGCAACCGAACGGCAACGGAACAACAACGGAACGACAACGGACCGACAACGGACCGACAACGGACCGACAACGGACCGACAACGGAACGGCGATGGGATGACAACGGGACGGCAACGGGACGACGACGGGACGGCAGTGTCTCGGCGCCATGTGCGCCGCGGCTGGGGGCGGCAGCGGTGGTGGTGGTGGTGGTGGTGGCGACAGCAAGTGCCCTCTGTGTCGCACCAATTTCAGCAGCTCAGACGTGATAGGTGGTGCTGAGCTCGAGACCGCTGGGGGAAGCAAGCGGAATAAGGAGGAGGAGGAAGAGGAGGAGGAGAAGGGGGTGGGGGTGGAGATGGGAGTGGGGACGCCCCCTCCAAAAGTTGCTGCTCTGCTGCAGAGGTAATGCAGTGTGACTAGGCGTTGGGGGGGGGGGGGGGGGGGGGGGCGTACTCATTTGTTGCTTGCCGACCATAGTCATTTGACCATTGACCTTGACCAAGCATCCCCTTCGAGATGAAGCGGCAGGAAAGAGGGGGATGCGTGCTTCATGGAGATGTTGTACGCTGGACGGGGTTGACCATTTGTAACGCGGCGTTGGCTGGGAGAGGGCAAGGGGATGGCCGGGTGTATTGCTCGCGCTTTTGTTTTCGTTTTCCCATGTCATCTTTGTTTGATTGTTTGACGAGGATGGTCATTTTGTTTTTTGCCCCTGCGTTTCATATACCGTTACCCTGCTGCTTTGCGGGAGAGTAAGCCGGCATTCGTTTCATAGCTGAAGCGGCAGTAGCGTAAATACTGCTGCAAAGCCATATGCATCTAAATAATCGTAAAGTACCTCTACGTACTGCTCCTTCTTCTTCGGCCAGAAAGAAGACGGCATGTTTTTATTCCAAGCAGCGGGCTAATTTACCTTGATCGTCAAACACAGAACACGGGGGACGAACAAATTACCCGTTTCGAATTTTGGTTTTTGTCGAGAAAGATGTTGTACGATGAAATGCCTCGCTATTGGACTGCGGGGAGGAATGAAAAAATTCCGGCCGTCAACGGCGGACCGATTCATCAGCCATCGTGTGATTTTTTCGCGATTTTTCAGCATTTTTTCACGTAAGCTTTGAATTTTCGGCGATTTTTTCCGCAGTTTTTCCGCCGTCGTCACAACCGAACCCGAACGCTTTCAACCCCCCCCCCCCCCGTCTCTGTCCATTTCCTCAAAGCACTCACACATTTCTTCGTGTATATATGCTGTCGGTTCTGGGGCAATCTACTCCTCTCTCGTTGCTTGTAGTCTCCTCTCTCGTTTTTTTATTTTTATTTTTTTTCTCTTGACGTACGCCGTCGGTGCTGGGCGATATCTTTCTTGGGCTTGTGCTCGTGACACCCCCATCATCCCTCCCCCCTTCGAAGCCTCCACGAACTCCGGAAGTGCGGCGATGACAAGGTGGTGATCTTCTCCCAGTTCACTTCGTTCCTCAACGTCCTCCAAGTGAGCCACGTACGGTGCTGGTTGTTTCGGGTAGTGTTGGTGGTGTTGGTGGTGATGTTGGTGTTGGTGTTGGTGGTGGTCCGTGGTGGTGGTTGTGTTGGTGATGTGGTGGCGTTGATGGTGTAGGGCCATGGTGATTGTGGTGTTGGGGTGGTGTTGGCGCTGGGGGTGGTATTGCTGTTAGCGGTTTTTGTGCTGGTGGAGGGGGTGTCGGCGTCGGTGTTGGTGTCGGTGTTGTGGATGTTGCACACAGCGGTGTTTCCCCCCCGTCCCGCTTTGCCGTCTTCTGGTTCTCCTTCACCCTTTCGCAAACGGCACCGATCCCACGTTTTATTGTGCACGTTTTTCAGCGTTAGCGCGAGTGTCGTTCTGACGGTACGATACGTCTACACTGTACGAGTACGAGCAACAAGATTGGGTGTATTTTTCGTGGCAGGTTTCGTTTCGCACGCCCCCCGGAAGGGGTTAAGATCACCGAAGCGGTTCTGTGCAACAATACGAGAAAATATACAATGAGCGCCCAAAATGTTGGAGGCGTCTCTGGTAGGAGTAGCAGGAGCGGTGCTCCGTCTCGAAAGAGATGCGCGGTGAATGGTCGTCGCACCCCACACCCGGGTGCTTGTTTCATACGAGCAGAGTCCCTCTCCGCTGTTTCAACAAGGCTTTCCTACGGAGTGGTCAGTAAAATTGGCAGCAGCAACAACAACAGAAAGAAGAAGAAAAAAAAAGGTTAATGAATAGTATCGTACTGGAAATAGAGGTAATTATTTATTTTCCCAATATTCGGGGAGACGAAATGAGTTAAGGCAAGCAATAACGAGTTAGCCTTCCCCCCCTCCTACGCATCCGTTTTTATCTCCTTTATTTTTACCGTAGCCGTTCCTAGTTGCCAATGGGTACCGCTTCGCCCGCCTCGACGGGACCATGTCCAACAAAAAGCGCCAGGCGGAGCTTCGGCGCTTTGCGGGGAAGGGGGAAGACGACGCCCAGGTAACCAGGAGTCAATCAGGGGCGGTCGGTAGGTCGATTTGTTGGTGGGTTGGGTGGGTGAGTGGCTGTTTCTGTCGTTGCTGTCCAGCCGAAGAAACAAAAGCCGTGCAATACGAGTGAAAACCCTCCTAGGAGGGTGCTCTTGCTCCTTACTTCCTCTAAGAGGTGGAGGGTAGGTGGGTGGGTGGGTTGGTGGGTGGATGGGTGGATGGCTCTGTCTGTCGTCGCAGTTCGGGTTCAAGAACCAAATGCCTTGCGATACGGGTGGAAGCTTTCTTCGAGTGTGCTCTCATTCTCTTGCATCTTGCTCCCGCGAAGAGACGCGCCCACACCCGTACGTCGATGGGCCTGTCGGGAGTAGGTGGGTGGGTGGGTGGGTGAATGGGTGGGTAGGTGAGTCGCTCTGTTTGCCGTTGTTGTCTCCTGTAGCCGAGCGAGCCGGAGCAGAGTTCCTTTCAGGTTGGCTCTCGCTCGCACCAAGCGACACGCCGCTATGCGTGCGTACGATGCAATCACCACAAACACCATATTATCTTAGCAAAAATATTGTGTTCTGAATCGGGGTTCAGATCCTCCGCCCCTTGCTTTCCTTGTGCCATCGCCCTTCCCCCTTCCCCCAACGTGACGGTGCTATATTGAGGGGAGAGTGCAGTGGGCGCCTCCCTCCTTTGGCTGGGGAATGTGTTCAGAATTTCCGCAGAATGTTCGCAGGATTTTCGCAGGGTGCAATATCATTTTGGCCTTGGCTTGCCCCAAGGATGGTCGCGAATGGGCCGCCTCTAGTCCCCCCTCCCCCCGCCGTCCCGTCCCGGAATTGTAGGGATGGGAGAGTCTATGGTCTATGGTCATACGACTGCGGCCTTGCATGACAATGAGTATTGTGTCCTGCATCTCCTCTGAATGCCCGATACCACCGTAAGGACGGCTCGTTTGATTGTTTTTTTTTCTTAGTAGCAACTAACCCCCCTCCCTACCTTTGTTAGTTTCAATATGGTGAAAAACGGATAGTAATAGCAGTACACCCCCCCCCCCCCCCCCCCCCCCCCGTTCCCCCCTCATTGTTTCAGTATCATGAAGACAAAAATGTATTAACAGTACTCCCCCTCCCCCCCCCCCCCCCCCCTCCTCTTCCCCCGCCTCCCCGATTCCATCTGTCGGTTTTTACCTACGTTGGTCGGCCGCGACTTGAACCTGAGAAGGTGATGCTTGCGAGCCTTATGGCGGCGGGCACCGGCATTAACCTCACCTCGGCCAACCATTGCTTCATCTGTGACCGTGAGTCGTCTCGCGGGGTGGGGTGGGGGGGGGGGGGTGGGATGGGATGGGATGGGGGGGGTGGGCGGTGAGATGGGGTGGGGTGGGGTGGGGTGGGGTGGGTATGGAATCGGGTAGGATAGGGTAGAACGGGGAACAATGGTATGGAAATCGCCAAGGTGCTTCCGATTGGGTTGCCCAGAAGATGCTGGAGGTGGTTTTGCTTTTGTGTTTATCGGTCTGTTTTGTTTTTTTTCTTGTCGTTTTCAGTGTGCGGTGAAAAGCTCGCTTCTCCTAACGTTGCAACAGTCGCACCACTGCTCTACCTCTCTCATCGTCAGCGTGGGGACTCGGTCTACGAAAACATCACGCCGCCGAACCTGCATTATGTGTTCATTTGTATGTCATTTATGCGCCCAAGTACACCCCCCAACCCCCCCCCCTTCACTCTTCATATATCCCTATACAACCCCCCGTGCCTGGTCGGTGAAAATCCGACGTGCTCCGTCCCGGCGTTGTAGGGATGCGAGGGTCTATGGTCATACGACTACAGCCATATAGTATACCAGGTATCGACTACCGCCCCCCCCGCCCCCCGCATTTCCCTCGCCTGCCTTTCCATCTTTGCACAAAAGACACCCCAACCTGGTGGAAAATCGTGTACTCTCTATACCACCACCACCGTCGCCCCTCCCCCTTGCGCCCCCGCCTCCCCTCCCTCGCCTATATGCCCATACTTGTACGAAACCCACTCCAGCCGGGTGGAACTTCATCTATCCCTGTACCCCCCCCCCCCCTCCTCCCCTGCCCTCCCTTCCTCGCCCACCTTTCCATATTTCTACGAAAACCACACACCCCTCAGCCGCGTTGCACTGACCACGAAAAAATGATACTGCCAAATCTCTTGACCGAAAGACACTGGAACCACGTCTGCACCCGTTCTTTTTTCGGTAGGACATTTCGTTTTGCTGCCCTACTGTAGCTCCGAACTTTCCCATCCGTCCAGAACGTTGCGAGGCAGATGCAAGCTCCTTGGTGCTCTCCCGTGAGTGTGCTTTCCGTGTCCTCCTTCAAGGCGGACCTCGTCGCTCAAGTTTGAAAATGTGGTTCCAGGCGCCTGAATTTTCGGCTCTCGTACTGTAGCCAAGTATTTGTTTTTTTTCTCCTGATGTAGAGCCAAACGAGAAGGAGAGGCGCGGAGGCTATGGCACGGTTCGGCTCGCGTGCTCTCGCTTGCACCAGAAGAAACACGCCAAATAACTCCGTTTGCTCTTCCGATGCCCACACTGACAAGAACGTAGTGCGCTGGCCTTGATATTGTAGGCTGGCTGTGTTGTTGGAAAGAGCAGCGAGGGGACAACATAGCAACTTTTCTACACTCGTACGTACAGCAGTAGCTCCTCCCGCGTCCCTCCAGCTCCTTCTACAGCAGAAATATAAAATACTTGGCCACAGTACGAGAAGACGAAACTTCAAGCGCCTGGAACCACATTTTCAAAAATCAGCGACGAGGTCCGCCCCGAAGGAGGACACGGAAAGTGCTGTGTCGCTCTGGCGCACTTACGGGAGTGCACCAAGGAACTTACATCTGCCTTGCCAACCTGTACACGAGTGGGAAAATTTGGAGCTATTACGGGGGAGCATAGTAAATAGGACCAAATATTGTTGGTCAAAACAGCGAAATGTATAGGTTTTTGTGGGTACCGTAGGTCCTATTTAATACGGTCCCCCGCAATAGTAGGGCCGGAAAATAGAAAATGGAACGGGGGCAGACGTGGTTCCAGTTTCTTTTTGTCGGGATTTGTTTTTGTGTTTTGCGGGTATACTGCAACACAAGTGCCCTTCACTCTTCATATATTAATATACCACCTTCACCCCCGCCCCCCGCCCTCTTCCCTTCCATATTTATACGAAAACCACCCCAGCCTGGTGGAACTTCGTATCCCTACCCCACCCCCCGTTTCTGTTCCCTCGCCTGTTGGAACTGCATGTATCCCCGCACCCCCCCCCACACCCCACAGCGTGCTGCGTCCCGGCATTTTACGTAGGGACGCGACGGTCTATCGTTACACGACTATCGCCATCCGTGCATGACATGAGTGCACCCCGCCCCGCCCCGCCCCCCCCCCCTCCCCCTTCCGTTCCACATTTCTATACGAAAACTGCGCTCTAAAATGCATACGTAGCGTGGTGGAATGCTAGCGTGGAGGAACAGGCGATGGATCGTGTGCACCGCATCGGACAGACCAAGCCCGTCCGCGTGGTGAGGATGGTCTCCGCTGACAGCGTCGAGACGCGCATCCTGGAGATTCAGGAGGCCAAGCAGGCCCTCGGGAAGGGGGTCCTCAGGAAGGTGAAATTTATTTATGCCCGGGGTGGGGGAGGTGGTTTGGGGGAGATGGTGGGGGGGGGGGGGGGGGGGGGGGGGGGGGGGGGGGGGGGGGGGGCGTACTCGTTTTGTTGCTTGCCTTAGTCGTTCTTTGACCATTGACCACTCATCCCTTTCGAGACGGAGGGAGGGGGAGGGTGTACTCGATAGGAGAGATGTGCTCGACATCATGCTTGGCCGTAGTCGTATGACCATAGACCCTCGCATCCCTACAATACCGGGACGGAGCATGTTGGGTTTTCACCGACCAGGCAGACATTGCTTGCACGAAGCGCGGAGCGCCGTGAGGTGTCCGGCGAGTCGCATGAAGGGTGAGCAGCATCCTACTAAGAACCGCTTTAGGCCGTTTCCTATGCGGTTCGATTTTCGAGCTTCAGATTTTGGCCCCATCGCATTTTCAGATGTGAAGTTGGCAAATCGAAACAGCCTTCCTGTGCGGAAAAATCAGATTTATTGTGTGTGTAGAGATTTGAACAAACGCCGAGACCAACTGCTGTTTTTGTGGTTTGGCGCCGCGAAGAGACGCGCTGGGTGCGCTGCACTGCGCGTAGGGCCCAAGCGTCCGAGCCAAGGCTGACCATCTCTGGTCTGGCGGCGAAGAGACGTGGCGAGTGCGCTAGAGCCACCTGTCTTGGTATTTTGGGTTCCATGTTGTGACTGACTGCTGCTGCTGCTGTACAGCAGTGTACGTACAAGTACTCGTACGTATCCACGGAGAGGTGCGTGCCGAGTGCGCTTCTCTTGGTCTCTAGGCCCGAGCCCGCGCCAGGCGACTGACGTCTGGCCACGGAGGGTCGCGCCGCCCGCCGCCCGGGCGTCGGGCGCGAAGCGACGCCGCTATACAGCTGTGTCACCCTCCAACTCATCGATCGTTCTGCTGTTGTTTGCTGTCATGGATAACATCTTGAATTTAGAGAGCATGCCATTTTTCGATTTGAAAATCTGATGACCCAGGTCGTCGGATTTTCGGCCAAAATCCGACGGCTTGGGTCATCGGATTCTCAAATCGAAAAAAATCCGGTAAGATTTTGCATATTTCGACTGCATAAGCAGGGTCATTCGTTTTTGAGATCGAAAAATACAAATCTGAAGCTCGAAATCGAACCGCATAGGAAACAGCCTTAGAGGTGAATTTTCTTGCATATGGATGACAGCTTCAATGAGTTAATTTAATTTCCGGTGTAGCCACTTCCACAAACAGCATAGGGAGTACTATGTAACTTCCTCTTGGGTGCCTTACCATGAACACTACGTGATACGATCCTTCCCACTTGTGCGGAGGAAAGGTTCTTCACCTCGCACAAATGATCTCACTCGACCACCAGCTGTGGGCGACCGCCAAAAAAATAAAAAATAGGAAGAGGGAGGGGGGCACTCGACATCATGCATGGCCATGATGGTATGACCGTAGACCCTCGCATCCCTACAATGCCGGAACGGAGCACGTCGGGTTTTAACTGACCAGGCTGACATTTCTTGCGCCGTGAGGTGTCCGGCGAGTCGCATAAAGGGTGAGTTGCATCCTAAGAACCGCCTGTGATGTGGACTTGGATACGGATGATAGCTTCAATGAGTTAATTTTTTCCGGTGTGGCCACGGCCAGGGACGATGGGGGCACTGTGTAACTGCGTCGTGGGTGCTTTACCATAAACACTACCAGGTACGTGATAGAGAGGGGGGGGGGGGGGGGTCCAGTTTTGCGAAAGCACGTCATTGGGGATAACGCCTCTCATCTTATTAAGGTGTGAGGACGAGGACCAGGAGTTTTTTTTTTGTGATCGCTCATTGTTGACAACATGATGGCTCTGTTTTTGTTTTCTGTGTCACCACCGCTAAGGGTGGTCGTGTTATTTGTGAACGACCATCTTTCAAGCCATCCCTCGCCCGATTGGTTGCTTCTCCCCCACCTGATTGACCACTGCCCCCCCCCCCCCCCCCCCCCCTCCCCAAATCAACTCATCCGATTGGCTGATTTTACCTCGCCTGGCTGACCACTCTGCCCCCCTCCCTCTTTCCGCAAATCACCTTATCCGACTGGCTGTTTCTCCCTCACCTGATTGGCTGACGACTTTACCCACTCCCCCCCCCTCGCCTCACGCGCAAATCCACGACCTCGCCGTCTCATGTATCTACTCGATGGACTACGGAACGGATGCGGTGTTGGTGGTGTTGGCGGTGGTGTCTGTGTTTTCGCAGCTCTCTGCGGATGAGATTCGCAAGTCGCGTGTGACGGATCTGCGCACCATATTCGAGTGCTGAAAGCGCGAAAAAAATCATGGAGACAAGAGTCATAAATCACGGAACAGAAGCAATAAATCATGGAACAGGAGCAGTAAATCATGAAACAGGAGCAATGAATTATGGAACAAGAAATCATCATGGATGATGGAACAAGATGAGAGACGCGATGTCCGTGCCGCGAAGGGACGGGGGAGCTTGCACGCACACAAACGCACACCTTCCGTACGAGTGGAACACCAACGCTACTTTTGGAGAGCGTGAACACGCCTTCCGTCTGGGTGGAACACCAGCACTGCTGACGGAGAGCGGCATACGCCTCTCGTCCAGGTGGAATCCCTTCGGGGGGGGGCGGGGGTGTACTCATTATCATGCATGGCCCTAGACGTATGACCATAGACTCTCGCATTGCTACAATGCCGGGATGGAGCACGTCGGGTTTTCGCCGGCGAGGAAGACATTGATTAGGGGGGAGGGGGTGGATTGAGTGCGTTCCGTGACCCCCCTCCTTCTTGTCCCTGAGGGATGCCGTTTGGAAACGGTCATGTTCGCATTCATTCAGGGCTGTTCACTGGTCAGCTCGGGTCAAACCTCGAGGGTCAGGTCGGTTCAGGTCGGGTGAAGGTGTCCCGACCCGACCCGACCCGTGAGAGTTTTTCAAACCTCCTGACCCGATCCGACCCGGCCCAACCAGAGCCGACCCCACCCAACCCGACCCGTGATAAATCGATTTTTTTTTATGACCCGACCCGCGAGCTGGGGGCCATGACCCGTTGAAGAATCCTGGTATTTGTTTATGCAAGAGTCGAGCAGGAGAAAGCTGTGACTGTTATAACCTCCTGCTCGTGGGTGTTGGCTTATTGGCGTTTTTTTTTGCTGTAGTTATCTACTCACTCCCCTTCCGGTGTGGTTCTAGTACTTGCGTGCGGTGGGAGATTCTCGGAGAAGTACCTGTGGGTATTTAGTTTGTTTTTTGGGCGTTCCCTCACACGAAGTATGGGGTGGTTGGGTAGCAGTCTTTTTCGGCGACCATGATTCGATGAGTCTTTTTTCACAAAAGAAAACACGGCGGCTCGTCTGAAAAAACATAGAGTCTTTTCGGATTTCGTCCGAGGAGGACCGAGGGAGTTGGGGGGGGTGGGGGGGGCAGGGGGGATGTGGGGGTGTAGGGGTGCTGTAGGGTATTGCGTTACCTTCTTGGAAGAGGGTGGTGGAAGAAGGTGCCATGTAACCATGATTGGGCATGTTGGTTGGGGCAGCAAGAACACGGCGGCCGTGCCCAATAATGCCTCTATATCGTGAGCGTTGGTTTTCACTTGAGGAGGGAAGGTCGAGGGGGTGGGGGCAGGGGTTTCTTTGCCTTGTTGGAAGGGGGCGCCATACAGATGCATGGCTAAAAGCACCAGGTGGATGTCGGTATCATTCGGATGCTTCACGGGTATGGAGAGCGCCTGTACTGGCGGTGGCAACCGCTGAGGTGGTTGTTATTCCTGAGCCCGCGTATGTTTCGTAGATTTCCTCCCGATGTTGGTCGTTCGGTTGGTTCGCTGATTGAATCGATTGATTGATTGATGGGATTGATTATTTGATTGATTGATTGATTGATCGATTGATTGATTGATTGATTGATTATTTGATTGATTACTTGTTGAGCCACTGGCGGGTAGGTAGAGATGTAGAGGTAGCCTGGTTGGGGGTGTTCCCCTCCCAAAAAGTCACAGATGCTTTAGTTTGTTCCTAGAGGTAGGTTAGTTGGTTTAGTTTGTTGGTAGAGGGTGCCCCCGTGCGCGTATGAGGTTGGTTGTGTAGCTGTGCAATAGTATACAGCAGTAGTAGTAGACATTCATTGATAATAGTGGTAGGTATCACGTATGATATATATTATATATATATATATATTATAGTATAGCCTTGTTCACGTCTCTTTGTAACTTCTGGTGTATTTTCTGTCTTTGTTCTTGAAGTACGTACACATGGTAGCCATATTTTCGTCTCTTGAGTACCTCTGACACACCGTCTCTCTTCGCTCGTTTTTGCGGCACGTGTGGTAGCTTCATCTCGTCGCCTTGTTTCCTCTGGTGTACAGCTAGCTGGTGCACACCGTCTGTCCTGATTCTCGCGGTCGCCGAGATCATCGTCACCCCGTACTTTGTTGGTCGTCGCTCAGTCGCGTCGCGGCCTGAAAAAAACACCGGGCCTGCCTGCACGTACATATACCTTGCCCAATGGGCATCGTAAATTGTGGTTCCAGGTTTCGCGCCGATGGGAGCTTCAAAACAGGCGTTTTTATTACGGGGGGGCATAGTAATACGTAGTGTAATACATATGGATGGTAGTCAGAACCCACGATGGACTGAAAAAAACGGGTGTCCCCCTGTGTTTTCACTCCACTTTTGGTTCTGATTACTATCCCTGGTATGGATTGCTGTGTTCTCTCGTGATGCTATTGCGGGCAAGAACATACTGTAGTAATCAGGATATATATATATATATATATATATATATATATATATATATATATATATATATATATACTCGGTAAAAATACCGGAGTATGTAGGTTTTTGTGTATGCCGGGTCCTGACTACTACCTGTAGTCCCCCATAATAGCATTGCAGTACTCGCAGCCTATTTATAGAGGTGTTTCGGTCGATACATTAGTAGTACACCTGGTGCTGGTGCCTGGTATGGTATGGTTCGGTATATACATCAGGTACTGAGTGAGTTGCGTGGTACTGGTACGTAGGATGGTCTTCACTATACACAAGAGTATAGTTGCGTATATAGCTGCACATTAGTGTAGTTTTGTAGTTTTGGAATAACACGTATGTAGTTGCATGCAACAAGTTGCATGCTCGCATGATTTATATGCATACGGCAGTATCAAGTATTGATATATTTCATGTGTTCCAGGAGACACTAGAGCAGCACTATTAATACTGCATACCGCCGGTAAATGTTTGCATGTAGTCGCATATCAGGTACGCGCGTACCTGGTACGATATACATCTCAGTCTTATTTGCCGGCAGATGGCACCAAATATCGCTCCTGCAAAGTAGTATAGAGCAGTACACGGTATGGCATGGATATGTCCCTTGAAAGCGACCCCTTAGCTCTGCTGCGCGTAAGGGCTTTCTTGGTCACTGCTGCGTGGTTAGTATTCGCAATACACGAAACTCTCATCACAAGCAACATGCCTTTTTTTTGGAGGAGGTTGTGAACCCGATGATTCGCGATCTCTGGCTTGATTCGAGATCGTAGCTGCCGATAAAACGTTGCACGCCTCGGATAGATCATGACCTCTATCGATCTACCGTAGATGATCTAGTTCCTCGCCTGCCGCTGTGAGAGGGTGTGCAGGATCAGCTGCATAGTACGTGGAAAATAGTGTGCTAGAATCGTTCAGATTGTACAGCTCCCACCCGGCATCATGACTAGATCGTACAGATCATCCAGATCATCTGCCCTGAAAGATCTAGATCATCAAGTAAAATAATCTGTGGATGATCTGTCTGATCTGGTCTATACAAGTTGTGAAACTTCTATATGATCATACAGATCATACACATCATCTATCCTGAAAGATCTAGATCATCAAGTAAAATAATCTATCTGTGGATGATCTATCTGATCTGGCCTATACAAGTTGTGAAACATCTATGTATCCATGTTCCCGGGCTTCTATGAGCCGGTCGCCCCGGTGGTTCAAGTGGTTAACCTCGAATTCTACTTGTGTTTGATTCCTGGGTTCGAGCCCCAGGTGGGTCGGGCATTTGACTTTATTTGCAAATATAAAAATAAAAAAGGATTCAATTGTTGAGAGCGCCTTGCAGCGTGGGTAGGCACAATTCGATGCGAGTCGACGAGGGAAGAAAAGGCTGAAATCTTCTCGCGATGAAAATGAAGGCACGTACCGTAGCGGGAAGGCGGTAGAAGAGCCTGCTATGAGACCCCGGATCTGAGGTACGAGTTGGAAGGCGAGAGAGAAGATGAGCGAGGATAATAAATGGGATGAGCAAAAAGAAAAAAGAAAAAAAAAATAGCAGCAAGAGGACGGCAGACCACTAATATTACGGAGGAATACACACAGCGGCAGTAGTGATGAGAACCAAGGACAGTGTGCTCATACAAATCATTATAGGGGGGATACATGAATTTTGGGTTCATCGTGGATACTGATTATTTCTGTATGGTCCCCCGTCATACTCTTACGGGGGACCATAGTTAATAGGACCAAATATTGTTAGTAAAAGTGGTTAAATATACAGGTTTTTATGTTTACCATAGGTCCTATTAACTATGGCCCCCCGTAATACAGTATACCTGGTATAGTGCTAATACCTGGTACTTGGTATTGTACCAGTGTAGTAGTAATAGTAGTAGTAGTAGTAGTAGTAGTAGTAGTAGTAGTAGTAGTAGTAGTAGTAGTACGAAGTAGTATGTTACAGCAGAATCGCAGATCCACCTCTGCTCGGGAGGAGCACGGCCATGCATATCGTGGCGCTGCAGTACATCAGAATCGAGTTACAATCGAAGGTAGGTCCACTCTCTTCTACCGGTATTTGTCAGAGCTACCTGTACAGTATAATCGAGTTGCAATCGAGTCCCAAACGCGGGGTATCATGTTACGGGGGACCATAGTTGATAGGACCAAATATTGTTATTACGGGGGACCATAGTTAATAGGACCAAATATTGTTAGTAAAAATGGTGAAATATATAGTTTTTATGTACCAGGTATACCATAGGTCCTATTAACTATGGTCCCCCGTAATAGTAGAAATGGTTAAATATGTACCAGGTAGGTTTTTAAGTATACCATAGGTCCCATTGACTATGGCGAGACTGCGATATTCCCCAACATAAAGCAGAATCTGGATGATTGGGCAAAAACCTCCGTCCATGACGACTGGGAGTGGGGAGGGGGGGAATACTTATGCCATGCATAGCCGTGGTCGTATGGTCATAGACCTTCGCATCCCAACCGTGCCGGGACGAGACGGGGGGGAGGGGGGTTGAACGTTCGAACAGAACCGAAACAAAATATCCGTATAATTTTCAGCTACAGGGTGAGCGGAGTACCTTTTTCAAACACTATTTTCGTTCAGATATGTATTTAATTTCCAGAAGAATGTACCAACACGTAGACTACTTACTGCAGTAGTGTCGGTATCCTCCTGACCATGATTGAAAACAGAATGCTCAGACTGCACACCCCACAGAGGACAACTTGGGGATGCTGGTAGCTCTCAACACTCCCGGAAGTGCTGTTGTACGAGGCTCCACCCCAACTACCTTTGGCGGATACAGCGCTATAACCATAGTGTTCACTAGAAGAGACGGCGTATATAGACAATCATCCTTCGCTACACACAAGTGCCGTCAATACCGAAGCAACCCCTGACCTAATAAAGCCTATTTCTTATGCGCGTGGAAAAACGAGGATTTTGTTCAGGGAACTAAAAAAATCCTTCCCGCCCGACGGAACAAAATGTAAGGAACGAACGTGGGACCCGCGCTCTCCTTTTCCGTCTACCGAGGCGCCTGACAAAAGTGGTAGGGAACGGCCTGCAACATCGGGCAAGGCATATTACAACGACACGTACAAATTCCAAACACACAGCGCCCCTCCCGCCAAAGCAAAAAGCTCCTCTCCGGCGATCCAGTTGCAAGTCCATGCTTTACTAGCCCCTCCAGAACTGCATTCACATTTTCGGAGATAACCTACTTGGAATTTGATTGAAGTTCGAAGTACGTTTCTTTTTTTGCAAGGGTTGCGGGTTGCTTTCGACTGACGTCTCCGTCCGGAACATCGAACTCAGACCCCTCGTCTCGGACGCTGACAACCCCGCCGCCAACACAGAACACAAAAATCGAACCGCAGCTAATACCTGCACCGTCATTTTACCGTTCGTTCCTGCCTGACGCGCATGATAGAACCCCGAGGACAAGGCGCAACGTCACCACCCGCCATAACACCGCCACGTCTGTCCGCAGAACACGCAGACAAGAAGGTCCCACACCCTCTTCCTGCTGAAAGGCGGTCCTCAACACGGTTATACATTCACACAAAAGCTGCAATACTCCGGCCGACCTCAAACCCCGGCTGAAGCTCATTTCGACGCGGCTACAGGCTGCACCACTCCGGCCGTCAAAATAGTACCCGTTTGGTATTGACATTATACTACAAAAGGGCACTATATTTCCGGCCAGAGTGGTACCTGTGACAAGAGCTAAGGTACGTTACGTACCGACATGAAAAAGTGGTAACACGTTGATAACAATAAACGTCCGAATTCAATCAAAACGCTTCAAGCGAACAACACCCCCCCCCCTCCCCACCGCCACCCTCCTCTCTCGTTCCGTCTACCGCTCCCCGGTCCACTTTGGCATCACAGGAGGAGCAACAAAACACGCCGGGACGCGCTGGAGTCAGGCGCGCGATCGAAACCACGTTTTTCTTGGCCGCAGTTCACGCGGTGAAGCAGGCGGGGGGGGGAGGGGGTGTCTATTCCCCCTCAAGAGCGTCCGTTCTCTCCCACGAAGTCACGACATACTTCATGCGAGACTCACGTTGGGAGTCATAAAATCAGCTTGTGAAAATGATATAATTTTTATTCCCAGGGCAAACAAATCCCCTCGCTCTAGGAACTGGGAAGACCAGCAGACACACGCATTTTCTTTGGTCAGCGAAAATACTCCAGCAGCTACTCG
Source organism: Nereocystis luetkeana (assembly GCA_031213475.1). Lineage (NCBI taxonomy): Eukaryota > Phaeophyceae > Laminariales > Laminariaceae > Nereocystis > Nereocystis luetkeana. Next base: position 4,921,229 of record JARUPZ010000030.1, on the reverse strand, counting down.
TCATCAACCTTCTCCCTCCAAATGGTACATCAACCACAAAGCACGCCCTACACCAACCACCCTTCCAAACCTAACAAGACAACAAGACAGCGTTTCGTCGGTACATAACAGCTCGGTGCATTGGTTGAATTGAAGCGATGGGGCTGCACCGCGGGGTCGACTCTCAGTTTTCAACCACGCTGGCGTGTTTACGGCGAGTCGGGAAAGGGTAGTCATAGAGGAACGGAAGGCATGCGTATCAAAAGTTTACACCTCGTCCCGTCCTTCCCTTCTTCCTCCCCCCTTCCGTCGCAATCCCAAGAAAACAAAAATATATTATCAATAAAGGCCCCTCCGTTAATTCCGCCGCAAACCCGAGCAAATATTTCACCGAGCAAAAACACAACATCTAGTCGTACAAAAAAGCAAAAACTAGAAAACGCACAGTCCAAATCCCACAGTTTAGTACACTTTCTCAAGACTGCACACACTCTGGCGGCGTCCCCTCATCGCGGTCAACCCCACTATCCTCCTGCCCCGCGTGCCCTTTCTTAGAAGCCGCCTTAGCCGCCCCATGCTCACGCGTAGCATTAGTCACACCACGCAGCGCCCTCCCATGCGCCGGAGCCCCCGCTACCCCAGCAGAAGAAGACGCCTCTGACGTCGTAGAAACCCCGTTTTCTTCGGAGCCGCTACCGCCACCCACCCGACGGGAAGACCTTCGCTTGGGTTTTACGTCTCTTGCGTGGGATTTCGCTGACGAGGAGGTGGAAGTGGAGGAAGAGGAGATTGTTTTGGACGCTCGGTTTTCCTTTTGCGTGGAGGCGTTAGCCAAGGGGGTGGAGGTGGTCGTGGCGGCGTTCGTTAGGCCTTCCGATAGCTTCTTCTCCTGGCGCTTGCACACAAGCTGCGGGGATCATTCGTTCAGGAGGGTGTTGGGAGAGGGGGGGGGGGGGTTACAATATGATGCTGTGCTCCACATACGTGCGACTGTAGTAAATAATTGTTCAATCAGAAATAAATACTGTAATTGTGGGAATCCTGAGCTAGGATCAACGTAGGATGCTGTGGTAACATTTCGGCGACGCTTTAACTCGAAAATAGTTGGGGATCAAGGCGTCCTCTGTATGGGAGCCTACGATGGGGTTGGCATCGTCTTGCCTTTTCTGTACAACCAGAAGGCTTTTGTCTAACCATTGAGACGCTCTTCGTGCGCCCCTGGGGTTGGCTCCAAGATTACCAACGTATCGTATCACTCGGCGGGGGCAAACGATGCCATCATCTCCCTTTTCTATCACGCCGGACCTTACGCTCGACCATGGTATCTCCTCATGCCGGGATCAAACAACCTAAACCTAAACAATATATATATATATATATAAAAACTACAAGGACGCAACCAGCAAGGACGCAACCAAGTAAGCAAAACAATTACGCAGTTGAGTATCAACTATTTAATCAGTCGTACTCACAGCAGACGTACTTCCTTATTCTATAAAATACTAAGCACAAAAACACAAGCCAACAAACAACCTTAGCTTCTCGCTCGTCCTCACCCCCCCCATCCCAAGCACCACATTCCCCTTATTAATAGTCACCACCGCACCCTCCTTCCCCCCTCTCTCCCCATTCTCCGTCCAGGCATTTTAGGGATGCGAGGGTCTATGAGCATACGACTACGGCCTCACATGATACCGAGTACACCCCCCCTCCCTCCCTCCCTCCCTCCCTTCCCCTCACCTGAAGCTTCAGGAGTTGGTTGCGCATCTCCTCCATGCCCTCCTCCTGCTCAGCGCACCGCCGCTCCTGCTCGTTCAGCCTCGAGGATGTGGCATGATACTTGAGAAGCATGTCCTGTTTCTCCTCTTTCAGGACTACCATCTCGGACTCGTGCTCCGCTCTCATCGCCGCCACCCCGCTACTGCCCCACCTCCCCCGGGCCCCGCCGCCGCCGCTGCGCGTGCTCATGCCGTCTCCTCGAGCGCTTCCACCGCCTCCGTTGCCGTCGGTGTCCTGTCGGTCGGTCGTTCAGTATCGAGGCGAAGGGAACGGAAAATAAGATAATGTCAGATGCCGCTACGCACGAGGAACTCGCGCGGCAGGATATTTGAAACTGTCCGTTAATTTGTGTCCCTTGGATTGTGTCGTGATTGGTCGAACAAAAACAAAAAAAGTCAAAACATCCTTGATTTAATTATTTTCGGAGATTCTATCGTCATCCGTCGGTCCGTCCGTCCGCCGGTCGTAGACGTTGCGCTTCGGCGATCTCGAAAGGGGTCAATATATTTTTTTGACGCCGCTTTTTTGTTGTTTGCGATGGGTACACCCCCCTCCCCCATCCATATGCAAGTCCCCCTTACAAGCGATTCTTAGTAGGATGCAGCCCACCCTCCATGCGACTCGCCGAATACCACACGGCGATTCGCGCTTGGTGGACGCAATATCTATCTGGTCGATGAAAACCCGACGCGCTCCGTCCCGGCATTGTAGGGATGCGAGGGTCTATGGTCATACGACTACGCCCATGCATGATATCGAGTACAGTCCCCCCCCCCCCCCCCCCCCCCCCTACCCTATTTTATACAGGTTGGAGTGGCGTTGGTTGGCAACGACACAGTAAAACATGCCGCTCACTACGTGAGCTAGACAACCAGGGTACCGTTTTTTTTTTTTTTTTGCGGTCGCCCACAGCTGGTTGTCGAGTTAGATCATTTGTGCGAATTAAAGAACCTTTACTCCGCACAAGGGAATTGATCGTACCACGTGGTGTACAAGGAAAGGCACCCAAGAGGCAGCTACGTAGTACCCCCATCCCTGTCTCTGAAAGTGGCTACACCGGAAATCCCCGGCATTGCAGAGATGCGAGGGTCTATGGTCATACTATTAATACTATGGCCATGCATGAGATCGAGTACATCTCTCCTATCGAGTACACCCCCCACCCCCCTGGTTGTGGCTCCGGAACTCCTCTCAGGGTGTGTGTGTATCTTGCGTGTTATATACCCAGGTACGGTACGGTACGGTACATCTTTCCACTCACCAGCACTCTCTGCCGCAGCTCGCGGTTCTCCTCGATGAGTTCCTTCGTCTGCTCCACCAGCTGCGCGTGATCCGCATCTCTCGCGGGGTCCGCCCCGCCCCCCCTTGCCGCCGACATCCTCAGCTCTTCCGCCTGCCCCCAGTAGTATGTCTTCTCTCGTTCGAGCCGCCGCTTATCCTGCAGCAGCAGCAGCAGCAGCAGGAGCAGCAGCAGCAGGGCGTATACACGCGGTGCGACACGGGCAGCGTTGGACTCCGATGGACAATATAGCACAGTTAAGAGTTCGAGACGATACCCACACAAAAAATAAAGCTAATATCGATGCGAGTTCGATGTTCGATGCTTGGTTCGGCTCAAGATTATCTCGGAGAGCTCTGAACTCGGAGTACCCGCTACTGCTGTAATACATACGAGCTGGCCTGCTTTCTGCTTTCTTCCGCCAACCGGGAGGGAGAACTGAAGGCGTCGACAGCGGTTCTAATTATTTACCCGTCGGATGTCATAGGAATCTTCCTCACAATTTCTCCCATAGGAAATTGTCCTCGCAGTTCTTCCATAGGAAACTTTCTCACAATTTCTGCCTGAAGACGTTTCCTCTCAATGTCTGTCTGGCACAGGAAACTCACTATCATTGTCTGTCTGTCATAGGAAATTTCTTCGCAATCTCTTGCGCGCAAAAAAAAAACATTGTCAAATGCACGCCGCGACGAACCAATGGGCGATTGCTGTTTTCGCACGTTGCAAACCGCCGTACCATCATCCCTAACACTGCAAACATGAGACATCGACCAATTTGATGGAACTTAACCTACAGTTGAAGCATGCCTGGTACGTGCCAAATGGTTTCCCCTTTGTCGGGGTTTCCACTTTTTTTTTTTCCATTTTTTTTTATTTTTTTAATTCTCTTGTTTCTTCTCAGGCAACCGCCACCTTTTTTAGCGCGTCTGCTTGGCCTTGAAGGCGGGCGACCGTCTTCTTCTGTGTCGCGACGTTGCCGTCCCACTCCTTCATGTCGCTCAGGTACGAGGCGTCGTCCACCGTGTGTGCCTTGCGGTACTTCTCGAACTGATCAGCAAAGCGAAACGAAGCGCAAAAAAAAAATACAAATGTTGCGGTGTTACCGGAGTGTAGCGGTAAGTCTACTACCCAACCGGGGCTCCTTCTACCACCCTCTTACTCTTTCCATAAACATGAGAGGATCGTTTGGATTGAATATTAGGGGTGTTGAACCGAAGCGAGTCGGAGACGATTCGCCCAATCAATCGGAGCGATTGATATCATAATCGAAAAATCGGGGAATCGGGACGATGTTTTTCACCAGCAAAACATAGGCGAACACACGGTAAAACATAGTCCCGATTTTGCACGAACTCAAGTTAGGATTCAGTCACATTTATCGGAAAGCAAATAATTCACAACAAGGGTTTCCCTCACTCACACGCCGCATTTTCCGACACATCGGATATCGTCCGAGCCGAAAAACAACGTTTTAATAAATAGAGGTGAACACGGCCGTTTCACAGCCCTGATATATTATGTTGTAACCCTTTCAAGACTGCAGTCCCGTTTTGGGGACAAACTACTTAGAATTTGTTTAGAATTTGAGTGGTTTGCCCCTAAAACGGGACTGCAGTTTGCCCTAAAGGGCTGTTCACGGTAGACCATATTGATAGTTAATAGGACCTTCGGCATACACAAAATCCTATATATTTTCCTATTCTTACAAACAATATTTGGTCGTATTTACTATGGTCCCCTGTAATATAATACCTGGTACAAATTATCTACCAGGTATGTATGTACTATTTACGGACAAAGTGGTACGACTCATCGACACCCAATAGAAACACCGCACTACTTTGTACAGACAGACCTCGAACGAAGTGAAGCAAGTAGATAGAACGGATTTTCAAGCGTTACTCCTGCTCCAGACAAACCAAAAATATTTTGTTCACACCTATAATAGGACAGATAGATCATGTACATATCTCTCCCCTTTCACATTCGAGGATGTAGATGCTTCAAGGAAGATATACAAGTTCCCGATTTTGTATTATCTACGTTGCCGGATGGGGCCCGCATATTCCCCACGATGTAGCGCATGTTCCCTGGTTTGGACCTTGCACTATGCAGATCTTGCACAAGTTCTGACAACGGCAGGTGAGGAACTAAAGGATCTATTGTAGACAGATAGATATATAGATCATGAACAGTACGAGCTGTCCGAAGTGCGAACCCTTCAGCAGAACGTAGGACTACACCGGCCTACCAGAAAAGGGATAAAAAAAAACTACTGTAGACCCACACGTTCGCAGGCACATTACCCCAACACATCAGTAGCCGCCAAACATGACACCCGTGAACCAAACGAACAAAGCACGACAAAAGGGTATCAACATCAACACCCCATCGAATCAACCGCACCCCGAAAAACGACACACTCGAACAAAAAACAGGATACAAGTACAATCATGCTTCGTATCACACCACACCAAACCAATCACATCGCCCACCTCCCCGTTGAGCACCGCCATCTTCTCCTCGTGATCCTCCTGAGCCTGCTGACGCATCCGCGCCGCCTCCTCCCTCAACTCCCTCGCATTGGCCTTGAGCCGCTCGATCGCGGTAAGAGCGGCCGCCTTGCCTGTCGACAGCTCTCCGTCCAGCCGCTTGGCCTCTTGCACGGCCACCTCCTGCAACCAGAAGCGAAACAGGTGCCAGGAGACGGCCAGACCAAGAGAAGAACGTGCACCGGTCAAGGGCGTAGGGCCGAGTGTTCTACTGTCGTACACTTTTTCCTTTTTTTTTTTTTTTCTCTCATCCCATTCATTATCTTCGCACATCTTCTTCTCTCTCTCCTTCCAACTCGTAACTCAGATCCGGGGTCTCATAGCAGGCTCTTCTACCGCCTTCCCACTACGGTACGTGCCTTCATTTTTATCGCGAGAAGATTTCAGCCTTTTCTTCCCTCGTCGACTCGCATCGAATTGTGCCTACACACTACACCCTGTTGGTATTACGGGGGGCCATAGCTAATAGGACCAAATATTGTTAGTAAAAATGGTTAAATATATAGTTTTTATGTATACCATAGGTCCTATTAACTATGGTCCCCCGTAATAGTACCTTTCTGCCCTGTAAGGTGAATTGATGGATAAACTTGGCGTCCATCTAGGTAAAGGGGGGAAAGCGCCGTTTCTACTCCTGATATGATGTAACCCCAACTATCAGTATCACACGCAGCAACCTAAAAATGATACCCGACTAATCGTTCGAGTGCACAGCCGAGGTATATATGGGCGTCTTTGTAATTCCGTTTGAAAAAAAAAACAAAAACAGGCGTTTTTATCGGGCGGTATGAGAGGGTGGGGTGGCGGAGGCGTTTGCATTGGGGGAGGGGGCATACCTAATACATATGGTACTACCTCAACCCCCTGGCCTACTGCAACCCCAAATTGGGGACAAATTTACTTGAAACTAAAATTGACTACCCTGGTGGTAAAAGGAGTGAACCGGTCTTAAGTTTCAACCCTTTTAGGACTGCAGTCCCGTTGTGAGGACAAACCATTCAAATTCTAAGTTGTTTGTCCCCAAAACGAAGCTACCATTCCGAAAGGGTTCATTCACCTCCTTAACCACTACGCCCACATTTTGGCGGAAAAATTACTTGGAAACAGACTATTACGGGGGACCATAGTAAATAGGACCTACGGTATACACAAAAACCTATATATTTTACTAATGTTACTAACGATATGTGGTCCTATTTACTATGGTCCCCCGTAATAGAGTATTATTTTCGGCGGTAAGCGGGATAAACCTCAACTTAAACCCGTGTCACCACTGCAACCGACCCAATTTTGGGGACTAACAACTGACTTGGAAGTAGAGTCAAGCAATAAGTATGGCGGGCGAAAAATTTAGCCAAGCTTAACCCATTTCAAACCATGGGTACACGAAAAAAAATCGACGTCCCAGTTTCCTTTTTTGAGTCCCAGACAGACGTGAGGGTATACCAAAATCAAGAAACAAAGCTGAAAAAAAACTTGTTTGATGTTTGATCCAATTTCTGACGAAAATTCCAACGCGTGGAGGACAGGTTTTCGGAAAGGTTCGCAGAACGGTCCTCGCTCATGTAACCATGGAAGATACACCAGGAGTGGTATCACATCTGAGAACCTTTCCGAGAACCGGGAGAACTCGGCTTAATAACCCTGAGCCCCCTGGAAGTCGAGACGGGCCTTGTTTGCCCGTCCGAGCCTCACTCGATCTCTCTCTTTTCCACGCTGCCAACCCAACGTGGAGAGCTCTCTCCTTGCCCCAACTGTAAGAAAGGCAGAAACACAGCTCTTGGTAGCAGGTAACTTGCGACCTCGTCACTTCGGACCTTTGTGACTCTACGAAAGTAGTAGGTTGTCCACAAACCCGCTATTATTATTACGGGGGGCCATATTAAACAGGACCTACGGTACGCACAAACACCTACCTGGTATATATTTCGCTATTTTTACGAACACTATTTGGTCATATTTGCTATGTTTCCCCGTAATAGTATTTTTTTCGTTTTCAATCCCATCATCCTAACCCTCCGTTTTGTCTTTTTTTCGTTTACCCCTGTTGTAGCTAATATTAGTGTGGCTTTTTTTTTTTGGGGGGGGGGGGAAACTACCTGGAAATCTAAGGTGGGATAATTTCCGCAGTACTTAGAACCAGGGTTAACCTTCAACCTCAATCCGTAGTTCTGAACAACGTGGCAAACTCTGATCCCCAAGTATATTGCTAGTTTGGCCTGAATCGTAGGGTACAGGTAGGACACGTACAGCACCTCGCAACCTCACCCCGTTCGCTCCTGAAGCAAGTTCCAAGTTTCCAAGTACATATATTAGGGCTGGGCACTGGCACATTACGTACTGGCAGTAGTAATCTCCCGATTGACCTGACCGATATATTCGCCAGTAGTTTTATCTTACGTACGCCCAAGGAACACGCCATATTATAGTACGGAAACCCACTTAACGAGCTTCGGGGAGAGAGAGTAGAGGGGAGAGGCAGTACACTGCTGCAATGCAGTATACTGACTGCTCCTGACGACAGTACAATCGCTCCTGACCGAGTCAACCAGGACCTGCCCAGCCCTAACGTATGTCCACACCACTCTGACAGGAAATGTAAGGACCATCGGGTTCGGTATCACATGGGGTGAATTTCAGAGCCGATTTTATCCAGAACGACAACGGCGACCTACTGTAGGGAAGAATATATAGCCGAGATATGTTTCCATAGACGCACCGCTCGGCGTTTGCACTTCTCCTGTTGCCAAGAAAATCATCTTTGGAAATTGCCCGAGGGCGTCACACGGTATTCGTACACTTAATGAACTCTTTTAGGACTGCAGTCAGTCCCATTCAGGGGACAAAAAACTATCCAATTCTGAGTACTTTGTCAAAAAGAACGGGACTGCAGTCCAAAAATTGATAAATAAAACGACACTTACACTTCCGGATAGAGTGGTGAGCATCCCAGGCTTCCAAACAGCGCACACGGCTCCTCGCCATCCTCGACAAAAGCAGACCACACCAGTCCTCAAAACACTCCGCGAGAAGACGGCATCAATTCGTTCCTACACTCAATAAACAAACCGCACACTCCCTCACTACGCTCATTCAACAGACCGCGTAATCCCTCGCTACCCTCAACAAGAACATAAAAAAATCAGACCGCACCTTCAGCCGCGACTCCTCCGCGCGACCCCGCGCCTCCCCCGCCGTCTCCCCCCTCGCCTTCTCCAGGTCGCTCGCTGCCAAAGCCCGTCCATGCTCCAGGCGCGCCTCCAACTCCCTTTTCACCTCGGCCACCTCGCTCTCAAACTCCCGCCGCGCATCAACCATCGCCTCCACCGCCTCCTCCTCCTTTTCCTTCGCCTCCAACCTTTTCCTGGCCGCTACCGCCTCCATCTCCTCCCTTTCTCTCGCGTGGGCCTCTTCGGTGGCCGATTTTTCGGCTCGCACCCGCCCCTCCTCCTCCAGCGCCTCCTTCTCTTTCGCTGCAACCTCCGCCTCAAGCTCCGCCCTCTCCCTGGCCCTCTCCTCCCCGACAGTTGCGGCCGCCACCGCCGCGGCTTCCGATGCCACGGCCATCTCCACTCGCAAGCCTTCCGCAACCCGCTCGGCTTCCTTCTCGGCCTCAGCAAGCCTTCCAGCTCCCGCAGCACACTCCGCCTCCAGCGCCGCAGCCGCGGCCAATTCAGCTGCCACAAGCGCATTCCTAGACTCTTCTCGAGACGCCACGAGGGCGGCAGCCGCGGCGGCCGCAGCCTCCGCCGCCTCAGCCTCAAGGCGCGCGATCGTCGTTCGGCGCTCCTCGCGGAGCGCGGCTAGCTCAGCCTCGAGCTCGGCGATGCGGGCTCGAGCGGCGGCGAGAGATTCTTCCGCGGAGGCACGGAGCTGGCGCTCGGAGGCTAGGTTAGCGTGGAACGACTCCGTCAGGCGGTTAGCATCGTCGGCCTTTTGCTCGAGGTCTTGGATTGTCTCGACGGTGTTGTAATCCACCTAAGGGGTGAAGGAAGGGGAGGCATGGGGCATGGAAGAGGGAGATAAGGAGGAGAGGGGGGGGGGAGGAAGAGGAGGAAGAGGAAGAGGAGAAGGCGAAGAGGGAAGAGGGAAGAGGGAAGAGGGGGGGAGAAGAAGTAGGACGGGGAGGGGGGGAGAGGGGGGAGGAGGAGGGAGAGGAGGTAGGAGGAGGAAGAGGAGGGGCGGGAGGAGGAGTAAATTGAGGGGGATGAGGAGAAGGAGAAGGAGGAGCGACAGGGGGGGGGGGTGTACTCGATAGGAGAGATGTACTCGATCTCATGCATGGCCGTAGTCGTATGGCCATAGACCCTCGCATCCCTACAATGCCGGGACGGAGCATGTCGGGTTTTCACCGACCAGGCAGACATTGCTTGCACCAAGCGCGAAACGCCGTGAGGTGTTTGGCGAGTCGCATGAAGGGTGAGCTGCATCCTACTAAGAACCGCTTTTGAGGCGGACTTGCATGTGGACGACAGCTTCAATGAGTTGATTTAATTTCCGGTGTAGGCATTTCCAGAGACAGCAATGGGAGCACTAAGTAACTGCCTCTTGGGTGTCTTACCTTGAACACTACGTGGTACGATCATTCCCAATTGTGCGAAGTAAAGGTTCTTTGCCTCGCACGAATGATCTAACTCGACAACCAGCGGTGGGCGACCGCCAAAAAAAAACAAACAAACAAAAAACGGTACCCTGATTGTCTAGCTCACGTAGTTAGCGGAGGAGCGACAGGGGGGGGGGGGGATGTAGGAGGAGGATGACGAGGAGGGGATCGAGGAGGAGGGGATTTGTCGGCAGGGGACGGGGGGAACGGGGGGGGGTAGTGGAGGGAGTATGAAGCTATATAGTGGAAGACACCAAGGGGGAACGGGGCGTCAACTTGATAATCAACGGCCACGTACCAACGGCCGTAGTCCTAGTCCTTCCCTTCGGCACACTCGCGCGGTTTCTCAGACCGGGTAGGTGGCAGCAGCAACGCACTACAGCTCTATCTCACACCAATTCAGTACCACGTGGAAAGAAACCAGCTGCCACCAAACATCAGCATGGACCATCACTTCGTATCAGTATTACTTACTGTAATCCAAATGATTCAATCCTCGGTATCATTTCAGTACCACTATCAATACCCATATTAACATCAATAGTATTGATAGCATCAACGAAGGTATTAACGTCGATGCCCATTTTCAACAGCGATATCAAAATCGATTTCAACAAATATTATAACCACGATCGGCATCAGTATCAGGATCAGCCCCAAGACGAAAGACACGCACCTTGGCTGCCAGCTGCTCATTTTGCCGTCGGAGCCTGGCCAGTTCCTCGCTAAGCTCAGGGTTAAGCTCGGACACGCCTGTTGCAAACCCAACCAACCAGATAAACGCGCAAGGGGGAAAGCGCGCGATACCTGGGTTTAGCTGGAGACGCGATCACTCTCAGGACACCCTCGCTGGGTACACCAACAAAATCGAGGTATCAATTTGACGGATAGAGATTGAAGACGCCATTTTCAATCTTCGACAGCCGTACGGGAGATATCCAGATTTACTTTGTTTATACTTTAGGTGCAGCCACCAAGCTTTGCCTCTTCGTACGAGCAGGTTTCGTAATCTGTAAGCTAGGATCTTTGGGGATGTCTTTGACCCGAAAATTGCGTAGCGCGGTCTGCACTTCGGAATCGTCGTCCGCAATTGACATATTTCCTGGTTCCATGCTAACGCGGCGCAGCCGCGTTTGTGGCCAATTGTATCCCGTTTTGGCTGCGGTTTGGGGTCTGGGTCAGGGGTTGGGTCTTCGCCCGTACCTTGATCTCAACAGGAACCAAAATAACTGAACAGCCTGCCAACCTGAAGATTGTAATGGGACCTCGTTTGTGCTCCGCCGAGAGCGCCTTCCCCCAGGGGAAACGTGACACTGCTTCAAGGCACTTCTCTCGTCCGCGCCACTAAGGTCACACCACCGCAGCGGCTTCGGGGCCCATCATACGAGTACGCAGAAAATGTCTTACCATTGCCCCGACGACACCCACATCAGCCCTGTCTCTACTTGCTGTGAAACATCTCGAACTCTACGTTATTCCAGGCAGTTTGTTGGCCCACAAAAGGTACATTTCTAACTCCAATTCCAAGCAGTTTGACCCCAAAAGTTCCATCTTCCAACCATCTTCCACCCTAATGCCAAGTAGTTTGGCCCAAAAGGGTACATATCCAACCCTAATTCCAAGCAGCCCAAAAAGATGCATCTCCCACCCAAATCCCAAGCATTTGCCCCGAAAAGGCACATCTCCAACCCTAATTCCAAGCTGTTTGGCCCGAAAAGGTACATCTCCAACCCTAACTTTAAGCGGTTTGGCCCAAAAAGGTGCATCTTCAACCCCAATTCCAAGTAGTTTGGCCCGAAAAGGTGCATCTCCAACCCTAATTCCACGCAGTTTGGCCCGAAAAGGTGTATGCGGGGTCATATAACCCTCTGACCCCCTTAAGACTGCACCCTCCCTTCAAGACTGGGACAAAAACACTTGGAGTTACTGTGGGGGGTCAGAGTTAGCGTCCTGTATAACCGTACATCAGTGCACCAGTGAAAAGGTCACAATCTTCTTAGTCCTGCAGTCCCGTTTTGGGGGACATACTATTACGGGGGACCATAGTAAATAGGAGCAAATATTGTTATTAATGGCGGAAATAGGTAAATATATAGGTATTTGTGTATACCGTAGGTCCTATTTACTATGGTCCCCATAACGGGACTGCAGAACTAAAAGAGCTCTCCACTTCCGACGCATGCTGCGATAGAGGTGTACCTACAGAAATATTTTCTGAAGCTGCTCATTTGAGGAACCATGAACCCCCACCCACAACCTGACCTCAAGGAACCACTCTGTCCGATAGACAAACACTTCCAATCTGTTCGGAAATGTAAGGACTGTATGTACATTGATATTCAGACGTAACATTCCGGTATATTCCCGACATAGTGTTACTACAAGTATCGAAAAATAGCCTTAAAACCCTTTTTAAGACTGCAGTCCCGTTTTTAGGACAACCCCCCCCCCCCCAAAAAAAAATGAGTGGTTAGTCCCCAAAACGGGACTGCAGCAGCCTACCCTCGAAGGGTCAAACACAAATGGTTCCTCACTATACGTATGGAGTGGAGCATCCCTCTTAGAACTTCAGAGGTTAAAACTGTTATAAGTTGACAGTATAAAGTGACGATCACAGCTACGGCCAACGCGTGATCGGGGCAACATTCGACATTGGCGCCCGAGTTACAATGGTTACAATCCAAGAGGTCGTACGGCACACAACGCCGAGGTTATCGTAGTTCTAGTGGCTATCAGGGGGGTCCCAAAGTCAGAAATATATCGGCCAACAAAACGCTCACCACTATCATGCCACCACTCCACTGGAAAAAACGATCCCACCTCAAAACCCGAGCACTTTTTAACACCCCAAAACAAAACGTGAGTCCAGTTATCTAAATAGACTGTAGCGGTAACACCCGCTATTACACCATGATATTTTTACACCAAACTCCGCTTTCATTCATCCCATTGATTTCGTTTCGCGCGCGGCGCTCAACCCCCGCAATCATGCCCACAAAAGGGCCTTAATCTTCTCTGCTCGGCACGGACCAGGACTAGGACTAACCTTGCCCAATGCCCCCCCCCGTCCCGCTGCGTTCCGCCTCCTCCATGGCCCTTTTTTTGAGCTCCTCTTGAAGCCTTTGGTGCTCGTTCCTCACCGCTCCGGAGCCATCCGCAAGGGCCCGCACCTCCTCCGATAGCCGCGACACCTCTTCTTGCGCTAGCTTCAGGTCTAGCGACTGCGGTCGCGTTGTGTTCCCGGGAAGGGGTGGGGAGAGGGAAAGCGGGGACGTTGGGCGGGGGGGCGGCGGCGACCGTAGGGGCGGGGGGCGGGGTGTACTCATGTTTTTGTTTTGTTTTTTTTTGCTTCGCTTCATCTTCTTTTTTTAGGTTTTTGTCTGCTATTAATAGTCTCTTTTTTGCTTCCCTGGTGTCCGCAGTGGTGGAGTGCGCATGCTTGTTTTTTGTTTTTGCCTCTGTTTTACTACCGAGGTATTTCTTCCACTCCAGAGTTATTGGAGCCTGTCCTGCGACCACGGGTTGTATCGTATTGTGAGTTAATGTGACAACAACAACAACAACAACAACAACAACATATCATGCATGGCCGTAGTCCTATGACCATAAACCCTCGTATCCCTACAATGTCGGGACGGAGTACGCCCGATTTTCACCGATCAATTATTCGAGAGGTTTAGAATTGAGCGCACGTTTGCGGCGACAAACTGCCAAGAATTACCGTGCTGTTTTTGCAGCAATAGCAACAGAATTGAGCTTGAACTAACTTTAGTAATTTACCTCAAAACCTTGGGAAATTTATATCTTAAATTTGGAAAGTGGGATGCCGTGTGCCATATGTAATGACGCAAAGTGTCCACAGACAGGAAACACGCCTCTTCGGTGGCTACTGCTGCACAATCGACGAGGAGCAAAGGGTGACTCTCGCGGAATCTATACAGGACCCTGACGGTACACAACAGGACGAAAGAGGCTTTCGTACGGCCAGGACGGCATGTTTTTACCCTTCGCATCATCGGTCACGTGTACCTTGCCTGTATCTCCCACAAAACAACAATATCAATACCTGGTCAACAGCACGAGAGAGGGTTTCACACGGCCAGGACGGCATGTTTTAGCCTTCGCTCCATGGGTCACGTGTTACGTGCGGCTTGCCTATTATCTCCCATAAAAGAACAAAAGCAATAACTGATACGTACGTAGACCAGTCCATTGAAACTACAGATGCCTCAATCCTTTTAGAAATCACAGTCCCGTTTTGGGGACAACCTACTTGGAATTTGAGTGGTTTGTCCCCAAAAACGGACAAAAAACATGCCGTTCTGGCCGCGCGAAACCCTCTCTCGTGCTGCTGACCAGATATCGCTATATAGATCTCAAAGGGTTAACCCTTGCAGTCCAGCACTATACTTACATCACATATATATGACTCCCATTCCAAGTACTATGTCTTCGGAACGGGAGCGCAGTCCTAAAAGCGTTATCCCCTTAGGCATCTTTCGGGTACAAACTACTTACAATCAGTTTCGAACATTGCACAACCCTGACAAATCATGATATATCTATCTGATCGATCTACAGTAGATGATCTAGTTCCGAACCTGCCGTTGTGAGAGGGTATGCAGGATCAGTACAGTGCAGATCCAACCCAGGAAACAAGTGCTATTGTAGGTCATGTAGATCATACAGCTCCCACCCGGCTACAGCATGAGCTACATCAGACATATCAGGGATGTATTTGGTGCAGATCAGGGATCTATCTGCCCTGAACAGATCTAGATCATCAAGTGAGAGTTGATGATCTGTCCTACTTATAGACGTGGAACATTGAGCGCAGTGGTTGAAACGTCAGCACGACAAACTTAATCCGTAGGTAGGATACGTGTCCAACTCGGAGCTCACCTGTTCACGACTGGCGACCTCCATGTCCGTCTTTGAGCGTCGGTAGCTGTCAAGCTGCCGTCTCAGCGCGGGGAACTGCGCCACCTCTTCCTCCAGCGCCAGACAGCGGTCCAACACCTGATACAGCACGTGCCCCGCAGCAGGATGCCGAGGATCGGAGGGGTACGAACATACATAGGAGGGCGATTGTCGGTAGGGGAGATACAATAAGCGATAAGGCGCAGAAGCGGCGGGGGGATGGAAGGCGGGGTGCAACAAAGGGATATTGGAGTAGACGAGGCAGCGGCACGAGAAAGAAATACACGTTGCAGGCAAGCCACACGAGAGCAGAGGCTGGCCCTGGCTGCCTGGTGCGGATTGTGAACGGATAAATACAGATATGCGAAGTCCATGACAGGCGGAAGCTTATTCTCTAAAAGCGAAGAAACTACTATTAATTATGCTGTAGTTAATGAGAGGGAGAGAAACACATACTAGGTAGAACATAAAAATAGAAAAATAGAAAAAAGGTAAACGTGGATGAAGAGCGAGGGAGAAAGAGAGAACAGAGGGGGGCGGGGTGTACTCGTGTCATGCATGGCCGCAGTCATATGCGCTTAGACCCTCGCATCCCTACAATGCAAGGACGGGGTACGTCGGGGATATCACCGACCACGCAGACAGTGCTTGCACCAAGCGCGAAACGCCGTGAGCTGTTTGGCGAGAGCGCCTAAAGAATGGGCTGCATCTCACTATTAATAGAAGCCGCTTGCCAGGAGGGCTTTCCAAAGGGGTCAAAACTAGAAGGAGCACGCGGCGTACAAGGAAGGCACGGGGGTCTGGGGCAAACCAAACGTAGGGCGTCACTGGTGACGTTGGAAACCCGCCGCTGTCCCAACACGCAATAGGAAGCCTACCCACCTCGGCATGCGCATCTTCTTCTTTCTTTAGCCTTCCTGGGAAGTCACCCAACTCCTCCATCCGATCCCGACACCTTCGATAAAAACGTGCGTGTGATGCCGCGATAAGCCAGTGAGGGCGCTTCTTAACCCCCCCCCAGCCCCGGTGCTCCGTCTCGAAAGGGATGCGTGGTCAATGGTCAAATGACTAAGGCAAGCAACAAATGAGTACGCCCCCCCCCCCCCCCCCCCCCAAGCCCCAGGGGGCATTGAAACGAACTACGGATGGGAAATTGTTTGCCACATGAATTGGTACTGAATGGTTATGGAAAACGGATAGATTCAGTGCAGCCCGAGCCAAACACGAGAAAAACAGTGTATCTTGGAACAGGAAAAATAAGTGCTGCACCCCTTTTTATTATTTGGGAGGGTCGAACGGCCCGACCGAACGGGAACAAACAGCACACCGTAGACGTAGATGGACACCACCGAAGATGGATGTGGACACGAATTTTTGTACAATAGCGTGTTGCTGTCATGATACGAGCAAAATGTACCGTTCGTGCTGATGCGGCTGGCGAGGACCAGGATTCTGCATGGACCCAAACACGTTTTTTATACAGAGGAACGGAGCGAATGACCACGGGCAGCCTAGTTTCGTTCCGCTCGTTCCCATGCTTTTTGAAGAGGGTTAAGACACGCCCCGATGTGGTGTTGTGCGCCGCAGAAGCAGACCAGCATGACACCGCAGGGGGCTTTTGCGAGGGTGGCAAAAGAAAGACGCTAATGCGAAAAGGGAAAATTGCGTTTACCACATCCCACTCTGGACGTGAATATAAGGAGCGTTTACACATTAATATGAATATCAATCGTTACTTATATTGCCGCCCAGAGTGTTATCACACTAGGGTGATAAGATAACACCCCCCCATTCGTTAAGAATTGCAGAGGCGGTTCCCCCCAAAACAAGAGGGGCACACACAACCCAAATGCTGGCTTTTGGAAGGATGTCTTCGACGACATATTTCCATGGACGCATCGTTCGGCGTGTGTATCTTCTCCATTTTCGAGAAAATCGGCTTCGAAATCCGCCCGAGGGGGTGTGTTATCTTATCACCCAGTGTGATAGTGTCATACGGCATGCTCTCGAGACCGGCAAGAGTTGGTTATACTTGCAAAAAAAAAAAAAAAAACGCGGCAGGAGCCAAAGACCTCACTCGTGCTTTCCAAGCACGCGGGTGGCAACATCGCACAAGAACCAGGAGCTGCGCAGAAACTATTTTCAGTGGGTTCTGAACACTAAAAACGTGGCCGAACAAGTCTGTGAACAGACACGCGTGTGTCTATCATCATCAGCTACGCCGCCATTGTACTATTACGGGGGAACATAGTTAATAGGACCTACGGTATACATAAAACCTATATATTTGACCATGTTTACTGACAATATTTGGTCCTATTAACTATGGTCCCCCGTAATACCATCACTATTTGCATTATATTTCGGCGCAGTACCATCCTTGACAATTGCTGCAGAACCCACACCTACTTCAGCAGTGCCTTTCTGCGAGCGATACTGTTCCGGTACTCTGCTATCAATCCCTTCCGATTTGCGCAAGTGCGTCTGTCTACGTCAAAGCAGATCGCGCCAGGGAGAGAGGCACTGCACGCAAACAAACGCCTTCCAAGCTCTAAGTGGTATCGTGGCCGTTAACCCGCTTTCCCGAAAGAAACAACAGCTCCAATGCTAAAAACTGATTTGGATTACTGCAACATAGTTCCGACCTACACACTCCCAGGCAGTTTCTGAAAAAGAAGTGGGTACAGCTGTAAATTCCGAATAGATTCTCCTAAAAACCGGGGTACAGCTGTAAGTTCCGAGCATTTTCTCCAAAAAAACGGTGGTACAGCTGTATATCCGAAGTAGTCTATCCAAAAAATGGGGGGGGGGGGGGGGTACAGCTGTAAATTCCAAGTATTTTCTCCTCCACACGGGGGTACAGCTGTAAAGCGTAAAGGGACGTAAAATTATGTCCTTTTTTACCTCGCGAGGTTTTCTTCTGCCTTGGACAGGCTAGCCTCCATCGGTCTCAGAACATCCACCTCGTCCCGCAACCGCTCAACTTCTTCCTCTAAAGGCTCCAAGAGGAACACCTGTACGGTTCAGCAACGAGGCGCGAGGCAGATCGTTTCAGTACACAGGCAGTAACGCATGAGACGGAGCCAACGATAGGGTACGTGGAGAGCTGGAGAGCGATGGGGCGCTCGACTGGGTTGCGCTACTGCCGTGATAAACAGGTATCGCCGAGAGATGGACCAGCTGAGGGCTTGGTAATACGTTCGAGCGATTCATTTCTGCCTATGGTTCCATGAAAATATCTCAGAAATAGCAACCCATCACAAACAGCAGCCAGAAAGACGGAACTGTGTACCTGGTGTAAACTTATACTTCGAGCAGAAACTACCACAGCTTGCGCACGGCAGCCATGCGGCCATTGATCCCTGCGCCTGCTGTTGTGTACCGCTGTACTGTAGTACAGCCGTACGATCAGCAGTGAGCTGCACTGCCTGGGAGGGTATTCCCCCTCAAATTTTTCCCCTTCGAGCCCACGAGCGAGACACTCCTCGCGTGAACTTTGTTCAATAAAATCGGTTGCCCCGGTAGTCTATTAGTGGTACCCTCCAATGCTGCTACTTCTACTACTGCTGTAGCGTTCATTTTGTGAGTACGAACCCCACCATGGTGAGATTTCGACTATATTTGAAAAAATAAGAAACGAATGAACCGCTGAGAGCGCGTAGTGTGTGTAGGTGCAGTTCAATAAGACGCGAGTCCACGAGGGAAGCAAGGGCTGAAGACATCTCGCGATAAGCACGAAGGCGCGAGCCGTAGGCGGGGAGGTGCGCCTGCTATTAATACAGTATGTGACCCCGGATCTGAGTTTCGACTACAGTAGGTCGGAGAGAGAAAAGAAGCGCGAAGGCAGTAAACGGGAAGAGAAAAAAAAAAAAACAAAGAACAAAGAACAAAACACATTGCACATCAATTGCCTGTGAGATAAATCACGCAAGAACTTAACCAACAGCCATACTGCTGTGTGAGGGCAACCACCACCCCACGAGTGAGAGAAACTCGACAATTAACCCCCGCCACGTTCACGTCGGCCGGTGGGTTTTAACCAAACATTGGAGTACCCCCCCCCCCCACCTCCATCTCGCGCTCCCTCCCCACTCCCCCTCCATGCGCTCTCAACCTAACTCTCACCCTCTCTTCCGACTCGGAAGCCCTTGTCTGCAGCTCGGCAACCTCCTGCTCGTGCTTCCCGCGCATCGCCTTTTCCATGGCGATGACATGGTCCTCTCCTGTGTACGCCGCGCGAGCCGCGGCCTGCCGCGCCTGCCGAAGCTCCTCGCTCAGCTCTGCCTCCCTCGCCGCGGCCGCGCTAGACTGGGCGTCCACGGCGCTCGCGGAGCGACTGCGAGCTTTCTCGGACTCTTCGAGCTGAGTCCTCAGACTCGCGACTTCGACGCGCAGGTCTGTTACCTGGGGACAAATGCGTCAGGATGAGGCAGTTTAGGCATGTGGCGGACGGCCCCGCCTAGACTCAAAACATACTATTAAAGTCTTGGTGTGAGAGTTTTTAGAAGGTGCACACCTCGGACAGAGAATCAGTTCCCGCTTGGGCTACGTAGCGAACACCGCTTGGGCTTTACAGAGGCGTTCCTCAAAGTCGCGCGCTCCCTACTGCTGTCATACTGCTGTATCGTAGCATCTAGCCCATCGCTGACTTGCCGTGTAGAGACAGCCTGTGTTCAGGGATGTGAACTATTAATACTGTGAGAAACATCATCATCATCAGCAACGGCAGAGTATCTGGGCTCTGGGGGTTTGGTGGAGGTCTCAATATCGCAGTTGCGAAGTAAGTGTGGTTTGGCTTCACAAGTTTAGTATGACGTCATATTATACGTATGATACGTACAAATAAAACAGCAGTACAAGAGAAAAGACGAGGCTGCTGCTGCTGCTGCTGCTGCCGCTGCTATACATCCATGCATCGTACTACCTGTACCATCCGAAGGACAGAAGACTGAGGACGTACAGCTCAACCTTTTTCTGCTCTTGCCCTACACAGGTACTGCAACAGTAGCTATTCGACTTGCCGCTCTTTCTCACCTCCATAGCAGTTGCAGCCGCATATCCAGCGCCGCCCACAGAAGCAGGCACCACCGGCGGAGCACAGCAGTCAGCAGCAGCAGCAGCAGCCGCTACAAGCAGTGTCTCCGCCGAATCCGTCGTGTCCATGCCGTCCGTTTGCGTGCGCTGGCGTTTAGGTCCCACAGGCGCCGCACGATCCCCTCTCGGCGTCCTGCTCATATTTCGCTCTCGCGCTTCTTCCTTCGCGTGGGGAGAAAACCAGCTGTTAAAGCTGCGGTCATCGGAGTTGCTGTCGTTGTCCCCGAACGATGACTCGGCTTTGCCGTGGCGCTCAGGGGTGGACGCGGCCAAGGAGTTGGCAGCATCATCGTGCGTGGATGATCCCGCCAAGCTTTCGGCGGCGAGGAGGGACTCTCGTGAAGGAGAGCCCGCTTCCGAACCACTTTCGTCCTCGTATTGGTGCTGGTGTAGCTGGGGCTGGCCGCCGACGATGATGTGCCTGAGGGTGGTCTGTACGGCGGCATCGAGGGACATTATCTGGCGGATGAACGCCTCGCGACCGTTGCATTGCTCTCCAACCGAGTGCCGCAGTAGGGCTTCCAGGCAGGTAACCGCCATGGCTGCTGCTTTTGAGACGTCTTCTGTTGCCTGCGCGGTGAGCTCGGCGTCCTCGTCGATCAGCCCGGCGGGCTTCATGTGGGAAGCTACACCGGCCCAGCCAGCAGCACCGTCAGCAGCTTCGTCATCGTCGACGCTTCTGTCGTCGCCGACGATGACCTGCGCTATGGGGATGAGCGCATCGCCGCTGGCGAAGTCTGCCAAAGAGCTCGCGCGTGCAGTGGAGGCGGAGGAAGAAGGGTTGAAGGTGTTGGCCCACGCCACGAGACTTCGCTCGTAGTCGTCGTCCATGAGCTTAGATGAACCGATAAAAACAGCTTAGGCTGTAATCCTTCCCCTTCTTTAGCAACCGTGAACTTGAATGGCACTTGGAGTCTTGACTAGCGGGATGTCGGGAGTGATTCGTCGATGCGTGTGGCGCAACGGAAACTGACAGTTGGTATCTCTTGGCGCAGGCTAAAACAATACGCCACTGAAAATTATGGAACTCCTGAATGCCCAACATCCGATTGATAGCAGAAACACCACACCGCAAAGAGAAGACGCACAGCGCTGAGCAGAGCAGGCACAGCCAACCTGCGCTGAAGATCAACTGCCAAGAATTTAGGAGACATGGACGAGAACTTTAATCCTAACCGTAACGTCTACGGGTCGAGTATGATGGATGGTTTGGGCAAGGCATCCATCGATGAGGCAGTGACTCCAAGGAACACGGAAGCTGCTGCAGACATCGATGCGCCGCTGATTGCTGCTCTCGTGAGCTTGGAGGATGGCCAGGTGGCCGTCGTTGGGGACCTTGTGGCTATCAGGGCGGGGCCGGACACATACCATCCCATCAAAGCTCTTAAGGTGAAGATAATTGGTGTGCGGGCTCGTGATGTACGAAGCAATTGTGGACCCGAAAAACCGTTAGGTCTTTCCACTTTCCCAGCTCACTTTCCTCCACTTTGCACCGGTACTGCTGCTACCAGGTACTTGGTATCAGGTACAGGTACCCATACCAGGTACAGCAGTACGAGTACAGAGGTGGATCATGCGCAGCTGCAGTATCACTACAGTAGTAGTCTGTTCAAACTTGGCACCATGCCCCTTCACACGTCACACGCCCCTAATCGCCGCCACCGAGTGCTCACGACACAGAACACGGGTCACTACAGAGTTAGAGGGTGTATGCTCCACTGACCAAAGATCCGTCAATAGAGTGCTTGCGATAGAGGTAAAAAAAAAAAAACTTTACTTGCGCTAAAAAAAGTGAATTTCCTTCCTTTCCTGATTTCGGTGTGTTTGCGAGTGAGGTATATCAAATCCTGCAGGCGACGCCTCCGAAAATAAGAAGGATAGGGGGGAGCTGAGGCAAACGTGCCAAAAAAAAAAACGAAAAACGAAAAAACAGCTTGGGAGTAGCAACGGCGGCCCAGCAACGTTTCGGCGGTAGAGTTGACAGCGGTGCCACCACTGCCAGCCCACGACTGCAAGCAGCAGCACAGCAAGCGGCAGCTAGCAAGCGCTAGCCGCAGCTAGAGGCAGCTTGAGCAACAAAAATAAACAGCGTCAGCACCAGCACCAGCAAGCACCAGCACCAGCACCAGCCAGCTTCCCTTTTTGGATTGCCTGCTGCTGCTGCTGCTGCTGCTGCGCTCAGCCTACGCACGCCACAGCGCCGGCGGGCTCCGCTCCGCCGCCACTGTCGCGGCCACTGCTGCCGCCGCCGCTGCTGCTGCTGCCGCCGCCGCTGCTGCTGCTGCAGTGTGGTGGAATCGAAATGATACACGAGCTGTCGCGCTCTGTGCGAGCACGAGTACGAGTACGAGTGTGATGCGAGTCCTTTTTTGGAACGAAGCATCCTCCACGTCGTCACCAAGTAGGCGAATGCGTGTACCCTACGTAGCAGCGGCGGCGGCCCGCTGGCACAATCCAACGCCGGTCGTGCACGCTATACTCAAGCTACACCTCTCGAGCCTCTGTGCTCCCAGCGGTTGTCGTGATGCGTACAGCAAGCAGCATGGTGGCATGGAAGATGCTCGGTGTTTTGATCCTTCGAGATTTGAGATGATGCGTTTTGTGTCGGGATGATGCTCGGTGCGTGTAGGCCAATGAGACAGAGAGCCAAAAGTTACCGTAACTTTTGATGAAATCCTGACTTCGTTCAAGTACTTTTTCGCGTTTCTTTCAGAAATTTGCCTCAAAAAGTTACCTCGGGAGAATTTTTGGAGAAGTAAAAGTAAAAAAAAAAAAATCGCAAACACTCTAATGACAATTTTTAGGGCCGTGGATAGTCTGTGCCTGCAGGTTTCGCTTGGGGTGTGGTACGAGCCTGATCAACTTTTTGCTGGACAGAACAACAGCTCATTTCCGATGAGAACAAGGTTGACACTCGCCACATACATTCAGGCTCTCACGTCCCAAGCGAGACCTCCAGACACGGCGCCAGGCCACGTCGGCCCTAAACTTGGCGGCGGGGATGCTCAGAGCAAAGTAGCATACACTACATCCTTGGAAGTTTTGGCGTGATCGGTGCCGTGTGAGACGAGGACTTGTGGCAGCGGTGGGTGCTGTGTACTAAAAACACGTTTTCTTCTGTGGGCAGTGTATAGAAATGACCTATCACTACCAACGGTATTGCTCGCGGGTTTTTCTGCACGCGTGTGAGGCGAGGACTTGTGGCAGCGGTGGGTGCTGTGTACTAAAAACACGTTTTCTTCTGTGGGCAGTGTATAGAAATGACCTATCACTACCAACGGTATTGCTCGCGGGTTTTTCTGCACGATGCAGGCAAAACCTGTTTTGTTTTCTGTTTTCCGATCCTCTAATACCGTATACCCGTGGTACCACTCAAGATAACACACCCCCTCGAAAAAACTGATTGTCTGCACAGGGAGAGTGCAAACACCGAACGATCTTTCTATGCAAAGGTCAAGGTCTCGACGAGACCTTTCCAAGGCCGCCATTTTCGTCGGGTACGCCCCCCTTAAGGCATGGTCTTGGAGAAAACCGGCTGTAGTCTCAGTCACATTCATCCCAGGGGGGTTGTTGTCGGCCGTACTACCGGTGTACGACAGCGATGTCATCGACTGTGACCCCCGGCATCTGTGGAACAAGGTAGCGGTCAAGGTGCATTCGATCTCACCAGCAACCCGTGTCCACGGCGTTCTGGTATTTCGTTGTGACTTTGTCCGTTCAGGGCGCAGGATCGACCGACGCAAAAGAAAGCCCCAGCCTTGGCCTTTCGTGCGCTAACACTGCGATCTCCCACCAAAGCCAAAGCTGTCACGTGCACCCTCAACTTGCGAAATCCAACATAAATTCATGGTGCTGTTTGATCTCGCACCACACACTCAACATTATACGCAAAGAGCTCAACCAGTCCCTCCTTAACTCTCCTTGTCGGCCCTCTCGCACCCCGACAAACGAACCCACCACGAGCAGGGAATGGCCTCCGAAAGCGACGTGATTCTCCTGTCCTGCCTCACAAAAGCGCCAGCCACTGGCGAGGCTACATCCGCCGTGCGTTCGGCCCTTCAACGCGTTATCGTACGCGCACCGGCAGTCATGATTCACAAGGACGGACCCAGAGGGTCAACCCCGGGATTGGCAACAGCTGCAGTCGGAGCAGCTGGGCCAGCCACACACCTACGCGCAATGTCTCCGTCCGCACACTCCGCCGTTATCGATGGCAAGCTACTGCGCGCCTTCTCGGCGACTCGTGCAAGGACAATCCTGGCGGGGCTGACCCCGACCCCGACGCTCTCCGCCGGAGGGCGCGAGCTCCCGACCGTCGTTGCCGGAATCGCCGAAGGCCCTTCCGGCTTGTGTTTTCTTGGCCAGAGGGCATCATCCGACGGCTACAGCTCGTTTTCTATCCGCCAGGAGTGCGAAGGGGGAGCTGGCGAGGGGGTTACGACGGGGCAGGCGATTCGGATCGACAAGCTGATGATGCGCGAGTATGGGGGTCGTGCGCAAGCCTCTGCCCGAGCGCTTTATGACCTCTGGGGGACTGCGAACGGGGACGTGCTCGGCGGGAGTCTGCAGGAAGGGGTCGATTCGGCTCCTTTCGCGAGGCTCGCCACGGAGTGGGATTGCTCGACCCCGGCGAGTCGGACCTTGGGCTCGGCGCCGCCCCCGGCTTGCTCCTCCCTTCTCCTGGTGGGGGGTAAGTGCCCGCCCAGTGCGGTGAGCCTGGCACTCCGCGAGGAAATCGATACGCTTACGGTGGCTGCTTCAGCGGAGCTAGTAGCGACGATGCCGCCGAGTCAGCGGAAGACCATGGGGCCATTCGGAAGTGTAGGCGGGCAAAACGTCGGTGTTGTTGCTGCGGCAACGGGCGCCGCCCGTGATTCTGCAATGGAGTCGGAGCTGCAGGTCAGGGTGCGGTGGGAGGAAGATCTCGAGAGGCTGCTGAGCGGATCCGAGAATATGGCCGAGTTTGCGGCGAGGTCGTCCGACTCTCAGTCCAAGGTCAGAAATAGTGACGGATCTTCGGAGGGGGGTGCTACGCCTCACGAGGAAGACACTGCGGTGCAGGAGAGAAAGGATGGCGGCGGCATGGGCCAGAAGGAGATCGAGTCGGAGCAGGACCAGGAAGCGAAATCATTTCGGGGCGACCTTGACTTCTCGGAAAGGCTGTGGGAACTGGCGGCGCGCGCTGCGGACGTGAAAGGAGTGCGTGTGGCTGTGAAGTCGGCTTTCGACGCCGTTGGTGAAGCAAGCATTTTTCCCGTCGTAAGTCGCGACAATCGGACCGCTGTGGGTTGCCACATCCGGGACGGTGTTGCTATTGCGCGAGAAGTGCGCTATCACGACGCAAGGCCAGCCGGGGTAGGGTTGACGCCGAACGACACAAGAGTAAAAGCGTGGCGGGCTCAAGGCTCCGCCATCCTGAAGGATATGGAAACCCTTGCGGAGGCTTTTTTTGAGCTTGGCGTATACAAGGTCACGCGCGACCTCCTGCACTGGCTCGGGACTTACGCCGGCGTCCTTGCAGCTGACGTCGACCGTGCCCTCCCCCCCTCCTCTTGCCGTAAGTCGTGGGGCGCTAGTTCGGGAGAGGAGCGTACGAATGCACCATTGGAGGCAACGATCGACCGTCGATTGGGTCGCCTTGTTGCGCTCGCCGATACGCTAGACCTTGTCTCGCTGGCAACGTCTTACGGGGCGCCCTGGCGGCAGGTTCGAGCCCTGGCGCTGAACGGCCTGACCACCCTTGGTCGAGCGGCGTCGGCAACGAATGTGGTCTCTTCCGGCTCCTCGCCTTCGCCCGTGTTTTCCCTTGGACTACCCAAGCCTATCCCGCCTCGCGCACGTTCCAAGCTTGCGCACCCAGTCTTGTGGGAGCTGTATCTGGAGCCCGTTGAGGGTGCGGGGCTAGGTGGAGCCCCGGCCGGTCTAATGAGCGCGGCGAAAACCGTGTCGTACGCGATGGTGACTGCGGGAATTTTTCAGCTCAGCGCGATGGATGAGCCCCCGGTGCTTTCTCTCGGCGCTACCCGCGCGGCCCAGGCTGCGCTGGAGGGCTGCCCTCAGCCCTTGATTCCCCAGGTGCTGTCGAGTGTCACCGGGGTGCAGAGCTTTGCTGAGTTGAGGCGGCTGCAGCAGGAGCGCCGAGCGAAGGGCGCAACGGCCGGGGACGACGTAACTGCTGTGTTTGTGTGCGAGCATAGGTTCACTCCTTGGTCTTGATTTGAGTGCGTACGGGTTTGTGTACAGCGTCCGCCGTTGGAGTAAAAAAAATCGAGTGACGGCGCCTTTGCCTCTTGACGGACAGCCGTCAAGGTCTCTTGAAGGACAGCCATCAAGGTCTTTTGGCGGAAAGCCGTCAAGGAACCCCCCGCACTAAACCTAGTGTGTTTAGTATATGGAGGCCTTGGCGGGTCAAGACTTGACGGACATCCGTCAAGGACCCTTGACGGACAGACCCACCCTTGGCGGTTTTCAAGGAACTACCCGCAATAAAATTAGTATGTTCAGTCTACCATACGGGCCTTGGCGGGTCAAACCTACTGTAGGCGGCCGTCAACCGACATACCTGGTATTTTCTTGAGGTTTGAGTGTTTTCGAGGAGGGGGTTTGGAGTTTTGCGGCGGAGGTGTTGCGCGTTTGGGGATGGATCGGAAACTTGTTCGTTTTTTTTCTCCCGCTGTTTTTATGGGTGGTGGATGACGTTGGGGTGTACCAGGTACAGTATGCTGTACAACATTGTCCGACGGCAAAGCAAACGCGATAACAATATGTAGTACCTATATGTTGTATGGGAGCGGTCTTGTCTCGTCGTGAGCTGGAAGAGAGGTCGTCGTACGGACGTTCTTCCCTCTCCGCCTCCTCCCCTTTACCGCTGTACGATCGGATGTACCGGCTTTTTGAAGATGTGATTGAGGAGTTTCTAAAAAAAAACAAAAAGAGATCACAGGGCTTACAAAAAAAAATGTTTCCAGGAAGACCGATTCTAAAAAAGCATACCCGAGGGGTTAGTGGTTGAGAGCCTACCAAAAATCATATCTCTGCGAGTAAGCAGGGTTTTACGACTACCAACTTAATCGGTAGGTGCCGTTAGCTAACTTGCTAACTTTAGTCGGCAAGTCGGCCAGCGAAGCCACAGCTAATGGCCAGCCGAGTTGCCGAGCGAGCCAACTCAGTCCTCCCCGGCCGAGGTTGCCAGCACTAAAAAACTAAGATGTATCTCGCATGAGTACGGACCTGATCAACCCGTGAAGATGTTGTCGACGGGAGGTCGTATCGAGCCCAAATATATTTTTTCGTTCGTTTATTCAGGTTAAACCACTGAGCTACTGAATCGGCGCTGACTGAGTAGCTCGGTGGTTGAATGTAAATATTTTGAACTAATCGTTCTTACAAAAAATGGGCACTCGTTACATCGATTAGCGGACATCCTCCGGGAAACGACAGACTGTTGTTGTCTGTTGTTGCTTCCACATTAAATCGTCCTTTCTACCCAGCTTCATCAGTACACCCAGTGTCCGTCCTGATTCCCAATCCTAGAGAGATACTGATTCTGTGGTCACGGACCGTGAGACAGAGGAAGACCAAAAAATAAAAATAAATCGCAAATTCAAGTGTCAAGCAAGCGGAATGTCAGCGTACCGGGTACGAAAACCCAACAACACAAACAAGACCGGAAAAATAAGAGCAAAAAGAAAAAATCTGAAATGAAAGAAAAGAAAAAAGAACAGAATACAAACGACAAGGACTTCAGAAAGGCTGCTAGACGGAAAGCAAACGTACTCAGGAAAGGCAGGTATCTGCTGCGCGGACGAAGCAACACAAAAGAGAGGGAGATACGGGCAAAAGTCTGGGAGAGCTAGTCGAACCGATACCTAGCCACCCGATCT
Organism: Nereocystis luetkeana; assembly: GCA_031213475.1. Lineage (NCBI taxonomy): Eukaryota > Phaeophyceae > Laminariales > Laminariaceae > Nereocystis > Nereocystis luetkeana. The sequence continues at coordinate 4,893,140 of JARUPZ010000030.1, read as the reverse complement.
ATCATTTCGTTTCTGCATTCGTCGACAGCTGTATCAGTACAGCTTCCCCTCCCCTCCTCCCCTCGTCGCCGTTCTTGGCGTCCTCTGCTCCTCTGCTGCGTGGCGCAGCCGGCTCTTCTGTGCTTCGTCCCTGTGCCACCTCGCCATGAAACAATCCGTCGCTTCGACGACCCCCCCGTACTACTTCCCGCTCTTGATAGCCGCCCTCGGCCATAACAACGTCTCTACTCCGGACAGCAGGGGGGAGCTTTCCGTGGACCCCTCGGTGGCTTGAAATACCCTGAGGTCGTCTGCTAGGCATTGCGCCCAGTTTTTTTCCGGTCGGCCTCGTCCTGGGTTCTCCCCACCAGCCATCGCCCTACACATCACCCGGCGGGTCAGCCGCTCATTGGTCGTCCGCTGTACGCCCCCCGCAAAGAGGAGGCGTCGTTTGCGGATGGTCGTCTCAACACTCTCGCATTGCGCCTTTTTAAGGGCCTTGGCGTACGACATGAGGTGGTCAGTGCGTTGCCGGCGCTGGAAGCCAATGATCCGTAGGAGGAGGAGTTTGTGGTGTGCCGTTCTGAGCTCAGCGAAGTGCTCCTGACCAAGAGTCCACGTCACGCACCCGTACTGCAGGGTCTCCATCGCCTCGGCCTTTAGCATGCACACTTTTAGAGTGAGCGGGGCATCCTCCATATCATGCAGTTCCCGTTTGAACCGATTGTAGCATGCCCATGCGAGTCGGATCCGTCGCATGATCTCTGGCATAATGTCAGCGCTTGCGACGACAAGGCCGCCCAGGTACAAAAACTGCATCGTCTGCCTATATATCTGTCCCGCGAGTCCGACTAATAACTAATTGGTACCGATCGACAGTTCTGATGATCACGGGGAGTAAATCGCAACTCGTATATACACATATATACCAGGTATAATATATTCGGCGGCTGAAGCTTTTGAAGCGCGGCGCGGTGTCATCAGCCCTTCAGGGCGAGCGATCTGCAGGGGGAGTGTTACACCTGTGATCTACGTGGCCGGAACCCTCCCCCTGTTGCACAATGATAGGCATGAAAAAATCATTGTGGAGGAAACTGAACCATGTTGCGAACCCCCCAACGAAGGTGCTGGCGACAACCTCTCAATTCGGTACGCGTACGTAGTAGTAGTAATATTACGGGGGACCATAGTTAGTAGGACCTATGGTATATACAAAAACCTATATATTTAACCATTTTTACTAACAATATTTGGTCCTATTAACTATGGTCCCCCGTAATAGTGTGGTACATTGTTCAATGTTTCCACAAAGATTGTTTAAAGCCCGCATTGTACCTGGGGGGGGGGGGGATCCCCGACCACCTGCGTATTATTACGGGGGACCACAGTTAATAGGACCTGTGGTAGACATAAAAACCTATATATTTAACCATTTTTACTAACAATATTTGGTCCTATTAACTATGGTCCCCCGCAATAGTAACATGCGGCGATCGTGTTCCTCTGCGCCTGCGTTTTCGGTTGGGGATAGTTTTTTTGCAGTGTGATAAACTCTCTAAACCCTTTTAGAACCGCAGTCCCATATGTGGGGACAAACCACTCAAATTTCAAGTAGTTTGTCCCCAAAACGGGACTGCGGTTCTAAAGGGGTTAACTCCGATATTTTCAATATTTGCTGCAGTACCACTGGGCTTATTGAAATCGACGAGCTCTTGCGAATGGTGCGAATCTGCCACTACCACCATGCGCTTCTCAGCTAGAGCTCACACGAGAAGAAAAAAACCTTCCTAGGAAAAGACGTCGGGAGGTCTTGCAAGCAAATAAGGAAACCCGGGGGTGCTTCTCAATGGTCCCCGTAGTGTGAAAAGGTATCACAGCAGTTTGCAGTGAACGCAAGCGACCTAATCGATACCACCGTTGCGATCATCAGATATACGCTCGGGCGCACTACTTGGAATCAGCGTGTGCGTTGTCGTTTGTGTCCGGGAGGGGATTGCCGGTGCTCGTTTTTGTCGTTGCTGCTCAATTTGCACGGAGTAAAAGTCCCGGTAGTTTCGAATTGGAGGCGGAGCTTGGTGATTTTGAGGGATGCAAGGGAACCACAAGCCGGATGCCACTACCACCATGTACGTAGTGTTCCAATACGCACACCTTATCGAGGGAGTCAGAACGGGGATTGCCTATGACATCGTCCAGCGTGATCGTAGTAACGCTCGGTGCGCCTGCTCATGACTGACGTCGAAGGAGGGATGGCCGACGCCCCGACCAAAAAAAAAGTCCCTGTGGGCCGGAAATAAAATACACATGGCATAGGTTTCGTCGTGAACCAAGGATAAGAGAGGGATACTACTGTACAGTATACGACAACACAACATTCAGTCGAGAGCCATGTCGAGGCTTTGGCATTGCAGCATAATAAGATCATGCGTACCAGGTACACATATTATCTATTAATGGTATACCAGTATCTCATACTTGAGGCAGTTGTAGCTGTCGCTTAGAGCTCGATCGCGCAGGGGGGTATATTTGTACATGTCGACAAACTGTGGGCCTTGGTGGACGGCGTACTACGTCGGACGATCTCGGGCAACTCAAAAGAAGGTGGTTTTCCGATTTTTGTGGCGCCGTCGAAATTATCAACACGCGATCGAACCCTTTAATAGCGACTTTAAGGAGGGGAAACATGTCGAAAGCATGCACACGGCGGACAGGGATGACCGATCTCCACAGCACGATCTACTGCATACCGGTAGATGTTGCAGAATAAACTAAAGAGTAGATTCCGGATTAGATTTTTAGTATGATCGACTATTAATTGGGATTAAAAAAAACACAAACAAAAGTTCCAGAAATTTGCAACATGGACAAACGATCACACTCCGACTCTCGATAAACGGAAAACTACTAAAAAAACTCGCAAGAGAACTCCGGGAAGCATCCTGAGGACTCGAATCGTGTTTTTGACTGTGTGCCGAGCACAACACGCATTTTTGGCCGAAAACTTTGTTCTTGGAGCTCAAAAATATTTTTCCATAAAACTATGTAAAAAAGACCGCACACGGCATAGTTTAGGTCGCTAGACTCAAATCCAAATACAGTCACAAAAGGGTTCTTAATCGTGCACCCTTGTTACGATACTGCCTTGAACGAGGCTGAAAGCCCGGTAATTACCTATGGGTTCAAGTATTGGGTTCGTATTTGTAGTACTTGGGGGGCGTATCTTAGATGGAAAACCAGGGGTTTCCCCAGCGAGGCACGAGCTTGGCTCTTAGTCTCCGCGTGCGCGAAAGGGATAAAGCTGCTCTTCTTCTATATATATCTAGGCAAACAACACACGTGAGTACCACAGAGTACCGAGTTAATAGGCAAACCTGTCCAGAGATGCAAAGAATCCCGCCTGCTTGATCCCAACAAGTGGCGTCTTCGGCTTAGAACGTGATGATCTCAACACCCTGCAGCTAAAACGAGAGGAAATCGCGGCAATTCTGTCTGCCGTATTTACACTTCCCTACATGCGTGCATTGCGAACGAGCGCCTCTTCACTCTGGGACAGGGGCGTTACATCCGACAACGTCTGACCTACAGCACTAATGCTCAAGACTTCAATGTATCGACTGCGCACCGGCAGCTACTGGGGGCGCTTCCGTCTGTTGATAATCCACACCTCTGGCGACGCATGCCGGCAGATGGGGTCTGTCTTAACACGAGCGACCGAAAACAATAAGAAATAAACCTAAAAAATATTACGTACTGTAGAGCTCGACCTGCATTACATACACCCCGTAAAAATATACCGGTATCATGATACTACGTATGTCGTACTATAGGGATGCACGTGTGTGTAGCAGTAGCAGCAGGACTGACCTCTGGCGTGCGGGGCGGCATTCGATGCGCGCGAGATCGTATCGCAGTGTTCGCTGGTGTTCGCGTGTGCTTGCCAAGAGATGGGAGCGAAAAGAGCAGCATCCCACCTTTTGCGCACTAAAAAAAAGTTCAACATGATACTCTTCTCTCTACACCTACAGTACCAGTATATACGGAACACGCACCTTCCTCAAACCACCTAAACGTACAATTGCTGAAATGTACAGGGGCCTGCCTTACCCCAACACCCTCCGGCATAGCCGACAAACCTATCGCAGCATATTGGTGGAAGGAATCGCCCGTGGTGATAAACAAAAATGCCATGTTTTCGCCGAGCCCAGTCTGAGCTCCCAACGCACGAAAGCCCAAGGCTCTGAAGCACAAGCGCGGGCATCAAATGCCAACCTCAAGGCGTTTAGTGTCGGCACGGCGAGGAACGTCGGACCAACAAAGGACTCTCGCGCCAAGGATCTAAGCATTTCTCTGGGGAAAAAAATACAGCTCAACACACCGAAACACCACGCACGGAAAAAAACAATTAAGCCGCGAAAACAAACAACTAGCCTAAACACTATCCGCCTAGGATTCCATGTGCGTACGCAGAGTTCGACCCCCCGAGGCAAGACACGAGTGAGGCATGGGTTGCAGCCCTACAGGGGGGGGGTGGCTTAAACGAACACAAACACACCTTGCGAAGGTAGTTGAAACAGGCCAAACAAGGCACAGCAGTAAATATATGTACTCGTATAATATACCTGTATATGCAAACATGTCAGGAGACAGCACTATCACCCCTTGGCTGAACAGCAAAATTCCCCCCCGAATGTACCTTGACAGCACCCCAAACTACTGAGTACCAGGTACCTCGTGGATTTTAGTGTAGATCACTCGGTCCTACATCCCTGACACAGCACAACATTTCTCCGTTTGACAAGACATGTGGTGCTCAAATATTTTCGTTCGTGTGTAACGCCAACCCCCTATATACCCTCGCACCCGCTCCCCCTCGCAGACCACCAAGGGCTTTGCGCCGCGGCATCCCTATATCTAGCCCCGCGCCCCACGATGGCAAACACGCCTGCACTCGTTTTCCTACCCAAGCTAAGCAAGGGGGTCACGCGCTGCTTGAGCCGCCCTCCGCGAAGGGATTGGTGCCCGAGACGGCACCAGCCGACCCCACGCGTCGAACAGATACGCGGTCGAACGTCTGCGAAGCCACAAACCAACCCCCGTCGGGTACCGACAGCCAAACGGTGCGTGTGTGCAAGGGGCGCGCGTGCACAAGGGGAGGAGGGGGGGGGGGCTGGAGGGTAAGGTCATCATGCCTTGGTGGTGAAGCCGCTGATGTTTGCGCCCCCGCAGAGCAGGCAACGAGGGGTCGCGGCGCTTTCTTTTTGGAGGCGAAAGGCAGGAAAGGCGAGCGACTACGTACGACATTTTTTTTCTTTTTTTTTCTCATCCTCCCGCGGATTAGTAAAAAGAAAGCATGAGCTCACCGCGCTTCGAGACTACGACTAATTTGCTCAATCGTTCCGCTTCATGTACTATGTACTCTTACGGGGGACCATGTCAAATAGAACCTACGGTACGCACAAAAAACTATACATTTCACTATTTTTACCAACACTATTTGGTCCTATTTACTACGGTCCCCCGTCATAAGAGTAGGGGGGAACATGAGTAGTAATAGTAATCAAATACGGTTATTAATAGTAAAAATAGAGGAATCTGTAGTATATGCATTATCGCCCCCCATACTCCTGTCGGTGAAGCCTGTAGGACATACCTGCGCTCACTCCCTGTAGCGTAGGGCCGAGAAGACACAAGAGATACGTCTGTGACGTGTGTGTGAGTTGAACCCGCCCCCCACTATTACGGGGGACCATAGTAAACAGGACCTACGGTACACACAAAAACCTATATATTTCATTATTTTTCCTAACAATATTTTGGTCCTATTTACTACGGTTCCCCCCACCAGGAGACCAACTTCCACGTATCCCATCATTGCCAAGACATTGCCGAGAGGGGTGTAGTACATACCTGGTACACCATACGCATCTCCGCCTCACACCCCCCCCCATTACAATCGCTTAAACAAAGCGTTGAAGAGCCAACGCTCACCCCCCCCCTCCCCGCTCTTTGAACATACGACTACGGTCATCCATGATGATGAGTACACCCCACCCCCCTTGGCCCCTGCTGCATAAACATGACTCTACCCCCCCCCCCAAATGTAGGGAGGCGAGGGTCTACGGTCACAATACTGTATTACAACCAAGCATGACAGGGGCACCACCCCCCTCCCCCCCGTACCCCATCCCCCATCCCGCACCCGCCTACTCATAAATACACCAACCATAATCACCTGCCCCTGTGGTGCGCCGCCGTCATCAAGGAAGTGTCGCATGCTCGTGAGACGATCGTTGAGCATGTATAACCTATCCTGGATTTCAGCCTCTACTCTAGCGGCCTCCGCGAGGCACTTTGCGAGTGTTTGCCTGTTGTGGTGAGGCTGGCAGGGAGGGGAGGCGAATGCGCAGGGGGGGGGGGGGGGGAGTGATCGGGCATGCGTGGGGGTTAGATTGTCGCTGCGAACCGAGAAGGCGATCTCTGGTAGTCTCGCCTTACAGTACGGCGCCATGGCAGCAGTAGCAGTGGAAACTACGAGTGTGGTCAGCGCCCTTGCGTATGACTGCTGGGGACATTTTGCGCTTATTGGTGGGCCTGTGTGAAAAGTTTTTTCCGTCGCCTAGGATTGAATTCGACGGGCCATATTTTGATTCTCCTCTCTAGCCTCCGGAATGCACGATATTGGAGTACGTAAGAAATGCTAACAGCCGAAGAGCGGAACCATTGAACGCCAGGAAAACTACTATAATAGACGTACGTGCTAAATAACTCTCCTACTGTATGTAGGGTTGGGGCTTGTCCAAAATCACAGTTGCACGTGGGGTTGATCATCGCGTTCCCGCTTCATCGATAGAACGCGACCACTAGCATCCACCGCGGTGGCTCTGGGCGGCGGGGACAGCAACACTCCTCCTTGCATCGCATTTGTCTCTCAACAGTCCCGCTGCCATGCCCATGGCCTTGCGCAATCAACCCAACCGCACATCGCAAAAACACAAAGAAACACAACACACACAACACACACGCACACACACACGACCAACCGACTAAAAAAACGCAAACTGCACCCGAACCACATACCACCAAAACGCCCCCCCCCCCCACCCTCAAGACCAACTCCGAAAAAAGCAAGAACGAAACAACCGCAGCCCCCTTTGCCACCACACGACGTTTTCACGGACAAACCACTTGGACTTAAAGTGGCACATCTTGCAAGAGGAAGAATGGGTTAGTCTAACCCCCTGCACAGCCGTCCCCACGTTTTCAGTGACAAACTACTTGGAAATAGAGCCAACGCTATTCGGCAATAGTAAAAGGGTTCATGTGCTAAAGAGGCGTACGTCGCCAATCCTGACAACGATGATGATGATCTTCTCATATTTTAGCTCATTTCCCTGAAATCCACCCCGTGAAGTCAGAACAAACAGGCCAAACAAAAAAAGCGTCTACAGCATATGGAACAAAAACAACATGCACAAAATAATAGGTGCACCGCAGTAGTCAGTACGCAAGGGAGCGGTAACAAACGAGCTGCGGTATACCGTCGTCCCGCATGACTTGCAGCCAAACAAAATACCAGGAACACACCCACAAGCAACCCTCTAATGATGCCCCATGATCCCGGTCCCCTCAAAATCCCATCGCGTAAAAACACGCCTCACCTCTAGCGGCAGCTGAACGACCGGCGAATCTCCAAACGTAGTAGAAATAGCCCCCTGTACCGCCGTCAAGAGCGGACCGCCGGGCGATCCCAACAAGGAGCCACCTCCAGCCCCACCCCCGCCCCCACCTCCGCCTCCGTCCGCGGTCTTCCCAGCCGCTGCCGTTGCCGCCAAGGATGGCTCGTCCGAATCCCGCTGGAACGGAAAGGAGGCGTTGTTGCCTCGGCCTCCAGCCTACAGGAGGCGGGGGAGGGAGGGGGGGGGGGGGGGGGGGGGGTAGTAGGAGTTTGTTCGGGGTGGCAGGCGTTCGTTTCTCTTTTTAGACTTTTCAGGGTTAGTTGTGGTGTTGGGTGGTAACGGCCGAGGTGTGGACGGTCGGTTTATCGTCTCGGGGGCGGTGTGTGGGGTCTTCGGCTCGAGAGCGTTTTCTCGGTTCGTTTACTCTGTTTGGTCCTTGTGTGCTCTTCATGATAATCCGTTCTTTCTGGCCGTCCGACATCCAGCACACCCAGTGTGCGTCCGAAGAGGGTTACGAGCTCTGTGGTCACAAAACCACGATACAAGGAGGGATACTTCCTTGAAACGCTGTAAGGAGAGTACACAGTACCATGATATCGTACTACTGTAGACACTCAGGTGTTGACGCTTTACCGAGGCGTGTTTATCGGCTCGTTTTTTTTTCAAATGGCGCTGGTGTTCGGCCCAGGGGTGGGGCATTGGTGCTTTGGCGAAGGCGAGTGTATCAGCACATATCTTTGATTTTAGTTGGCGTGTCCGAGTCAGGAGGAGCTTTTCTCGGCATCTCCTTTCTGATTGGCTGGCATTGGCGCTTCGCCGAGGCGTATTCATGGGCTTCTCTTGTCTGAATGGGCTTGGCGTTCGGCTCGGGAACGGGTCTACGCATCTCGTTTCTGCTTGGTGTTGGCGCTCAGCTGAGGGGCGTGTTCCTCTCCGTTTCTCGTTCCTGATTGGCGTTGGAGTTCGACCGAGGCGTGTTTGCCGATTTCCATTCGTCTGATGGGAGTTGGTGTTCCGCTCGGGTGGCGTTTCTCGGTATCTCCTTTCTGGTCGGTGTTCGGCTGCGGGAGGAGAGCTTATCGGTGTCTTGTTTCTGATTGGCGTTAGCGTTCCACCGAGGCGTGTTCATCGGTTTCTCTACAGTAATTCTGATTGGGGCTGGCGTTCCGGTCAGGGCGAGTTTCTCGGTGTCTCGCTTCTGGTTGGTGGTGCTCGGCTTGGACAAACGCTGACGGGTTTTTTCTCGTTCCTGAATTGTGCCGGTTTAGCCGATTGGCGCGATCTCCCGGTTCAGTATTTAAACTTCGGTTTCGATTGGCTGACACGTGTGCTACTCGGCTTCGCTTTTGATTGGCGTCCATTGGACCGGTGCTATCGTAAGGGTAGCACTTTTTCGCTCAAACTAATGCAAATGACGGAGCTCCTTAACCCAAAAAACTCCGTCCGGGACGTCATTCTTGTTTGACAACATGAGCGCTTTGTGTACACCAGGCCATGGGCTTTCTCGTGGGGTTGCACTTTCCTATTTCTCAAAATGACGTGTTTATAGTGTAGAGCTCCTTAAGGTCAAGTGAGGAACCTCACAAAAAAAAACGATACCTCTATCGTGGCATGTGACGGATGTTTACCGGATTCTCTCAAAACATAAAATAGTGGTGTTGTTTAGCGGAGGCGTGCTTGTGAAGGCGGGGTCACCGTAAAGCGCCGCTGCAGGGGGTGGAGTTAAAAAACCCCCCGAGCATCTCATGACGTCCACCTCTCAACAGCACTCGCCGCGCATTCGCTGCGTTCGGCTACTGGCAGCCGCTGCGTCAGCGCCGATAGAGTTGACACAGTGGCACCCACCTTGTCCACCCAGAACCGATAACCCCTCCCTCCCCCCTCTCTCGACGCAACCGTCACAAAAGAAACAAACTAAAACAAGAAAACCAACCTTACCTCCGCGGAAGGTGCCGGGGACGGTTCATCACCACACCCTTTTCGCCCTCGAGCTGCCAGCACTCGCTCCGACTCGGCCTTAAGCTCGGCGATGGGCCCCGGAAATTTTCTGTTGTTGGGGTGGAAAACCGTATAAAAACAAAAACGGTATATATATATTGAAAACAAAAACCGAAGCACAACGCAGGACAACGGAGACTACCGGACGAACGATTGGCGATGCGTATGGCCCTACGGAGAGCGATGGCTTGAGGTGAGAACATTTGCGAGGAGGGTTTCCGCGCGGGTATCATGCCGTGGGAGTTACCGAGCGATTGGGACGCGTGAGTGTGTGGGTGGGTGTGTGGGTGTGTGGGTCTCTGCTACACAGGAGGGCCTGAAAGAAAAGCAGAGCGGCGCCAAACCACACCACACCACACCCCACCCCGCCGCACCACGCTACACCGCGGCACCACCGCAGCGACACGCCAGAAGAGAGCGTACCGTACCACACCGCACTTGGCACCTCACCGTACCGCAATAGTACCGCACTGTACCGCATCGTAGCGCATGCGCAACGCAGCGCATGCGCAACGCGCCCCACCGCACCGCACCGCACCGCACCGCGCCGCACCACACCGCACCACACCGCGCTGTACCTTGCCAGGTGCCTCAGCATCTTCCCCTCGATGGTATACATCTCGCAGTCCGTCGCGCACGTGACCGTTTCTCGCTGTCGCCCGCTATGCAACGCCGCGGAAGCGCCAAAGGACGCCCCGACGCCCAACAGTCCCACCTGCCGCGAAATGAGCGATCAATCATCAATCAAGTCAGCGCGAGAAAAAGCGTGCGGGCACGTGTAGATAGTACACATACCTGGTAGAGTAGATGCAGCACATACCAGGTCCGTTCCCGGCTGGAGAAAGCGGAATGGGGGGGGGGGAAGAGAGAAAAACACATAGGGTGTTCCGGTGCAAGACATCCTGCTGCTTTGTTCCGCCAGCCGCCGTCACTCGGGACTGCTACTACTTACAGCATGTCTCGTGCGATTTGTGGGTTGACAAGCTAGCGAGCGAGCGCGTGCGTGCGTGAGTGATAGGAGGGATGCTCTGCGGGTACTTCGCGACACGTCTCGGCAATACGGACTTACAGACGGCGGGGGAGGGGGGGGGGTTACTGGATAGGAGATACAAGGCGCTTCGCTCCGCGGGCGGCCTACGCCGCCCGCTACGCTCGCTCAGGAAGGAAAAAATTACATCAAGTTATGCGAAGCGAACAGAGAGAGGTCCGCGATTGAGTTTAGTTTTTTCAAGGACCGTAATTGCAAACCGGCGACTTGATAATGCCAAGAGTCCCGCCGCCATGCTTCAGGAAAAAACAGCTCCGACGTCAGCTTGGATGCCACGTATACGCTTCGCGTCGCGGATGTCGTACGTACGTACGTACATACACCCCAGGTAGGGTACTACTGTCTGTACTTATTTTCTTCTTTCGATATGCTCTATGTCTGTACTGTATGTACGACGAAGAAAGCGAAAGCACGGCACAGCAGCAAAAACAATGAAAATGTAACCGAAAACTCGGAAAGGAAAAAAAATCCCCGTCCCCTCTCGTGTAATATGTTTCTGCCTGATTGGAACACCAAACACCCGGTCGAAAAGAAGAAAAGAAAAAAACCGCACAGAAGAGCTTCTCTCTCAGCCTCGTACGGCGCCCGCCCCTCTCGCGACCACCTCGCTACCGATTCGGTCCGGGTAAAGCTTTCATCACTCTCTGCTACAATCAGCCCCGTCGCCCGCCTCGCGTGAAGCCCGGTGCTCACCGTGGCCGTCGTTCGCCAGCTCGATAACGTTGATGCTCAAACTGCACACCTCCCTCTTTCAACTTCAGCGTGGTCGCAAAAATAAGCACCGCTTGAATATTATCTTGCCGTCCCGAACGTCCTTTATAAACTCGTACATACTCTATCAACAATCATAAATCGAAGCCAGACAAAGCCCGTTCATGCATCCCTCGTGTCTCGAGGCACACGCGACGCCTAGGCACGAAAGCGGCGACCGCGCTCCTTGCAACCCCCCCCTCTACCCGCCAGCACCCGCTGGCACCCGCGACGGCGCCGGGTCCTCCCGCGATGCCGTGCTCGGAGGACACGCACGCACACGAAACGAAAGAAGAAAAAAGGAAGAAAGGACCGAGAAAACAAAGAACTGCTGGAAAGGTCCGGCAAGTAATGAAAGGAGGCGGTTTGAAAGTGGGAGCTCTGAGAGGCCAGGGATGCACCAACCGAGCACGCTCAGGGGTTGTGATCTAAGTATGTAGTTCCATGTACTCGATCTCATGCATGGACGTGGTCGTATGACCATAGACCCTCGGGGGGGGGGGGGGAGGGGCAAGGGGGGATTTACCACCACTGAAAAATGAGAGAGGGCTTGCTCTTCTGCTCGTTCTGTCCAGCGATCGCTGAGAGGGGGAGTGCACACGCGTGGCCACCTGTGGCCATGACCGTCGATTCGATCCGACGACAGGGCAAACAAAAATGGGGACACCAGCCCCCAAAATGCTACCAGCCTCTAGATACCATCCCCCAAAAAGTACCAGCCCTCAAAAGGTACCAGCCCTCAACAGGTACCCGCCCCATAAAGTCACGAGCCCCAAAAGGGTACTCACCTCAAGAGGGTGACCAGGGATACCAGCCCCCGAAAGGTACCATCCCCAAAAGGTACCACCCCAATAAAGGTACCAGCCCCATAAAAGTCGCCAGCTCCAAAAGGGTAACACACCAAAAAAAGGTACCAGCCTCATAAATGGCACTACAGTAGGCTTGAAACGGTACCAGTACCCGCACGGTTTCAAGCAACAGCCTGCTTGACAAAAACACCATACAGACGTCGCTCACCTCTTCCCCCCGACGAGTGATCGACGCCCGACCGCGTACCATGAACATTACATCCTGGCCTGCGCCATCCTCGAGCAGGACTTTTTCCCCGGCCTTCCCATCCAAGGGGTTTCCACCGGGTGAAGGCGGTGAGCACAACAAATACGAGAAGGGCAGACAAAAAACAAAACGCACACATGAAAAAGGTACAGCATTGGGGAAGGGGGGGCAACGAGGGTATGCAAGCCCCCCAGCCATTCGTGCAGGCTACACGACTCCCACCCGGCATCATGCGCTAGGTATTGCAGATCAGGACAACATCATCTGCAGTAGGTCGTGAGATGGGAATCGATGGTCAGTTCGAGAATAGCCATATCCACCCGGAACTATAACTCCCCCCTGCTGCACCAACTATTGATGGGTTTGACTTCGTTAGCCACCCCTCCCGCCGAAAAGCCAGCAAGCGTGCATCGCGTGCATGAAACTGCTCCGATGATTGCCGTTCTTCCTTTGGCGTTGAAAAAAACAACGAAAACAAAAACGAATTGAATTATTGGTGGGCGACACCGGCTTATATACATCTCGTGAACAGCCTTTGAGAAAAACCCAAGCAACATGAACCTAAGACAGGCAGCAAGCAGTACAGCTGCCGCTAAGAGACTGACTCGCGCAGGAGCATATTTGGTCATGTTGTCAACTTGTGTGCGTTAGTAGACGGCGCACATCGGACGCTTCAGGCAACTCGAAAAGGGCCAAAACAAGAATTGGCGCCGACAAATTTACAAAGCGTGAATAGCGTTCGCTCGCAAACAAAATAGGGTGTAAAGTGGGCAACACGCTGCTCGAAGACCTATAAACGCCATGGAAGCCGGGAAGATCCTCATGTAAGATTGAACATACTCGAAGTATATAGAAAATTGGGGCTGTGGAGCGGGGTTGAATCATAACATACATGGAAGGCATGCTTGGTCAGGGGACGGGTATGTTCAGGTGAGAGACAGGAACACGGCGGGGAATCGACAAAACGAAACAAAGGAAATGCGGCAGAGCATAGGGAGCTGGCAGTGGGCATCTGACTGGCGATACCTATATTGCTGTTAAGGCCAAAGGGGGTGGGAGAAACTTTGATCGTTTTCAGAGCGTTCATCACCTTGGGGTAGACGTGGTCGTGCATGAAGCGCATGACGGACGTCACGAAGACCGGGTGGGCTTCCTTCCTGCTTCTCAAGAACGCGATCCTCGCGATCTGATTGGCGGGGCGAGGGGTGGTGCGCAGACAAAAATGGCCCAACAAACGAACCCAACGAACAAACACCACGATCGAATCATCTTTTTTTTTTCGAAAAATAATCATGAACAGCATCAGCCAGCCCGTCGACGTAAATACGCCTACAGTACTATTATAACAGCAACAGCCCACAACCAAATTTGTTCAGCCGATCGTTCGCAATAAACGTATCACTTTCTAAGCGACAACACCTTAACCTAGCCATACTCGTCAATAATTGCGAGCACCTGCTGTATCTTTGTTTCGTTATGGGTCACATGTCGCAACTGCATCACGACTTGGCCCAGCTTCGACAAATGCAGTTGAAACATGCGGTTGACATTTTAATTTTCTTGCCACCGGTCACGAATCACTATGGTAGTACCGAGGGCAGTTCAAGTCACAAACAACAGCATCACGGAGAGAGCTGCTACAACTTGGCCCAGCTTCGATAAAATGGTTGAAACATGCTTGACATTTGTTTTTTTTTTTTGCTACGGATGACCAGCGACAATGGTATCACGGAGGGCTGTTTCTTGAGTCACAACAGTGGTCACAAGTCACAATGGTATCACGGAGGGCTGTTTTTTCAAGTCACAACAGCATCACGCAGGGCTGTTTTTGAAGTCACAACAGTATCACGCAGGGCTGTTTTTGAAGTCACAACAGCATCACGGAGGGCTGTTTTTCAAGTCACAAAAGTATCACGCAGGGCTGTTTTTGAAGTCACAACAGTATCACGGAGGGCTGTTTTTCAAGTCACAAAAGTATCACGCAGGGCTGTTTTTGAAGTCACAACAGTATCACGGATGGTTGTCCACGACTTGGCCCCGCGAGGATAAAATGGTTGAAGTAGCCCTCAAACCCTTACCGTAACCCCCGACCCCGCGACAGCTCTACACAGGACACCACTGAATCGACAACAACCTCCCATGGGTGGCGCAGAAGGAAAGCCTCCCAACCCTTTCTGACAAACGTGGCCCCCCTTCACGCGAACGCCTCCGTAAACGGAGCCGCCTCAATCCCACGTTTAGAACCGCACCTTCCGTTGCTGGAGCAAAAACACTCGGGGATTAGAGTCAGACCTAGGTTTCTGTACAACGCACTGTTCATAGTGAAGAAGGATTCAACCTTCTCGAGATTTCAGAAGGGGAAAATCAACAACAGGAAGTGACTACTCGTATGATAACGGCGACCGCCAGTTCGTTATTCGGGCATGATGGGGTGGTATTCTACAACATGGTGTCCGAGTCACAATGGTTGCAATAGTTGCAATGGTTGCAATGGTTGATGCAAGGAGTCGTACGGCACGGGCACGGACGCAGGCAGGGCAGCATGATCCTCCTACCCGTATACTTCCTGTGGGTCCTCGTGCTGCTCGTAGATGGCCGATGACGCCAAAGTTACCAACCATTGTTTCGATCGCTTTGTCGGGGGTTAGTGCCAAACTGGGGAAACCCTTGCAGGACCGCAGTCCCGTTTTGGGGACAAACTACTTACAACTTGACTGCTTTGTCCCCAACAGCGGGACTGCCGTCCTAAAAGGGTTAGGGCGCGAAAAGGTAGCACCACTCGTGCTGCGCGCACCTGCGCACGGTAGATGCACAGGAGCGTCGTCGTCCGGACGTGCGAGGGCAAGAGCTCGAGCGTGTTCTGCGCCCTCTTCTCCGCCATGGCCTGCGTCTCGCCCGATATATTGAGCGTGCGCATGATCTGCTCGACGGGTGGCAGCAGCAGCAGCAGCAGCAGCAGCAGCAGCAGTAGCAGCAGTAGCGACGGGCGGCGGAAGCGGCAGCGGCGCAATTAGACAAAATATGTAGCCAATGAGCGGGCGGCAACAGCAGCGGTCATGTCGACGGCGACGGCGCGATTGGACAACAGCGGGGAAATAAGGCCGATGAGCAGGCGTTATCAGCAGCGGTCGTAGTGATGGCAGCGGCGCCAGGGGACGACAGCGGCGAAATGAGGCCAATCAGCAGGGTGCGGCAGCAGCAGCCATGGCGGCGGCTGTGGCGTATTCACACAATGCATAGCGGGGAAAATTAGCGAATAAGCGGACGAAAAAAACAAACAAATATTGCCGGGTGTAACCGTCGCACTGTTGTCTGCAACCAAAAAAAATAGTAATGAAAAAATCACACCAGATACCCTGTTTCGATCAACTCTTTTCAGCTTTGAAGCATTCACACAGCCGGTGACAGATAACGATCTATCGATAGAATCATCTCGATTCTAAAAAAAAACGGCCGCCATGAGATGCTGTGCAGGACACCTCTACAATGCAGATCCAACCCTGCGCACATGTACCACTCGCACACATCATGAAGACTACACGGCTTCTACCCCGCAAACGTCAGCTTGAAATAGATCGGTGTAGCTTTAGGAAGTTCCATCTGCCGTGAAATGTCTACGAGTACGTAGATTGTGAAGTGAGCGTCGGTGGTCTGCCCGAGATGCGGAAGCCTTCTTTTTTTATTGTTTTCGTCCTATGTCGCCTCTGCGACTCCGCAAACGCCGGGCCTAGCCTCGACAACTAAAATACCTCAGACGCGTTGTGCCTGTCGTATCCAGTACGATGACATGGCGTTGCATGGTCTACTCTGCATACTGCATAACATCGTACCTGGTGGTTTCTCTGCGGCGTAGTTTTGTGGCCACAGAACTTGTATATCTCTTACGTAGGATGAATAATCGGCACGGACAATGTCCACTCCCCTCACTGCGCAGTAATTTATTGCACCTGGTAGGTGCTGTAGCATCTCCATGCCGTGGTTTCGTGACAACAGGGATTGTTCCTCTCTATGCACGTAGGATGAATAATCGGCACGGACAATGGCTGTGCTGGATGTCGACGGGCAGAAAGAACGGCTTGATGGGAAGAACACAAAGAACACAAAGAACACGTAAGAGAAAAAACGCACAGAAACACAGACAGACAGACAGACAGACAGACAGACAGACAGACACACACCCACACCCACACCCACACACAAGACACGGACACTGGCACAAACAAGACAACCCACCTCGGACGCTAGGTGCTGCGGCAGTGAATGCATGCTGATGAAAGCCTCCGCGTGGCGCTCTATCCGCCTGGACTGGGAGTGCCTCGCGACGACCGTGGTGATGATGTGGCTCACCGCACCGATCGCGAGGGCGTACATCGTCGCTCCCGTGAGCATCACCTGCAACATCAACATCACCATCACCATCAACATCACCATCAACATCAACATCACCATCAACATCAACTTCAACATCAACTTCAACATCAACATCACCATCAACATCAACATTGAAAAAAACACGTTCAGCACCAACAACATCAGCATCTGCGCAAGCTTAAGCCTCAGCACGAGCGTCAACACCAACATCGACTAGACCAGCATCGAAAAGTGAAAAACCAGCATCAACATTGAGCTCCGACATCAACAGCAACATCAGCAACACCAGCATCAATGGAGGTATCGGCATCAACATCAACATCAACAGTAACATCAGCATCAACATCAACATCGACCAGCAGAGTAGTCACCATTCGGCACCATGGCTGACCTACACTTCACTTGTCTACGATAACAAGAGGACAAACTCTAAACTGCTGTTGCACACTGGTTGATCAGCCATTGGGGTTACACTCATGTTCGTATCGTGCACAGCAGTGAACCTCAACCATGGTAATCCACCCCAACTGCCTTAAAATTGCACGTACGTGCCGGGCTATTCGGCTTTGTACGCAAACTCATTAAGGTTGGATGTATAGCAGGAGTTGTTGTAGATATGTATGGCCTACATGGTACCATATGGGAACACGGTGCCAGGTTGGCCTTCGGCGGCTCCTGCGGAGGGCTCGTTATATTTCTGTACCACTAAGTGGGAGCAGGGTGCTAAACAGGATGGGCCCACAGTGGGGTCAAAGTACCAAATGGGAACAGGGTGCCAGGTGGTGAACAAAATACGAAAAAACACTGGGACCACGCCCACCGCACAGTAGAGGCACCGATTTTTCTACCGTACGCCATAGTGAGCGCTGCGAAAAGGCACTGGGCGGGCGGCGGTGTCATGTGTTTGCGAGAGTGTGTGTACGTCTACCGGAAGACCAGTGAGACCTTGTGTGTACATCCGTGTGTGTAGTCATGTGCAAAATAAATTAGGATTTTGATTCATTGCCAACACTCTCGAAATATTGATCCTTCTAACCCATGGCACACCGACTTATCATTTTTATTCTCCCGCCGAGAGTCACCAACACCACCACCTATACATTGACTAGTGGCGGGAGCGCTGCGCCTCGGCTTGACACCGTAGATGGCCAGCACTCAAACCAAAAGCCCGCCTTCTCATATGGAGAGCGACGCCCTCCTCTCCCTCTTCGCTGTACCACATTCCACGAACACAAGAAAAAAACATCCCCCGCCAAGCCAAAAACACACTCACGAGGATGCAGTAGGTCCTTTCCGCGATGGTGCTGGCGAAGATGTCACCGTAGCCGACCGTAGACAGCGTCGTCACGGTCCAGTAGACCGAGGTCACGTACAGCTTCGAGGCTATCGCGTCCTCCAGCCCGTCCTTGACGATCCTGATATACATATATACGTACCATACAGACATAAGGAAGCATGCATGAGGGAGGTGGGAGGGGGGTGAGGGGGGGAGAGATCCTCTCAGCCGACTTATAAAAAAACAAGTACACGCACATACAAGACGAGCGTTTACCACGGGGCTTGGTCGCGCCCCAGGTCGCTCCTGTCGCAAGACGTTTTTACAATCAAACAAACGAGTGCGAGTAGCAGATGCAGAGCCACTTGTTGGGTGGAGGGGGTAGTCATATCATGCATGGCCGTGGTAATATTGGGGGGGGGGGGGTAGTCATATCATGCATGGCCGTAGTGATAGTGAGGGGGGGGAGGTAGTCATATCATGCATGGCCGTGGTAATATTGGGGGGGGGGGGGGTAGTCATATCATGCAAGGCCGTAGTGATATTGAGGGGGGGGAGGTAGTCATATCATGCATAGCCGTAGTAATATTGGGGGGGGGGTAGTCATATTATGCATAGCCGTAGTAATATTGGGGGGGGGGTAGTCATATTATGTATAGCCGTAGTAATATTGGGGGGGGGGGGGGGTAGTCATATTATGCATGGCCGTAGTAATATTGTGGGGGGGCGGTACTAATTTGTTGCTTGCCTTAGTCGTTTGACCATTGACTCAAGTGGGATTTGCGTCGCAAAAACCACGAACGAAGAAAACATGCCAATCTCGCCCAGATTGTAGCTCACCTTTGAAGGCTACTGTGAATATCAGCCGGGCATCCTATTCCCGGCCAGAGAAGTGTACACGACGATTCCAACGAAAGTCTTTCTCCCTTCTACCGCCGCAGTCACGTTTTGGGGACAAAGTACTTGGAATAAGAGTTCACACCCTGGACACATCTACAGACCTTTCCCACTCCCGATGATCTACATATTTCAGCGCAGATAGATAGATCCTTGAACTGCATGATCTAGCCCACGTTGCCGGTCGGGCGCCACATAATATGCATGATCTATAAACGTGATTCCTCGACTGTATCTGTACTGTACAGGACCTGCACAGCACCTCAGAGCGGCAGGTTAGGATCTAGATGATCTAGATACTCTTCTTTTTTAATCATCACTTTTACTTTCCAGCCTAACTCGTAGGAGGATTTACCCTCAGCGATCTTCTCGACAAGCCGTGGTCACAGGTGTCGTCCCTTCTCCCCCCCGGTACGTGCCTTCATTTTTTGTCGCGCATAGGGTTCAGCATTCCCACTGCTCGTCGATTTTCATCGAATGCGGCTATAACTCACGCTCTCGCGCTTTCCGCTGATCATTTTCTTTATGCAAGAAAAAGTCCCTACGAGCATGCACTCGGCGAGAATCGAACCCACGAAATTGATCTTGATAGGCACGCGGACCTACCAAGCCACCGGGGACGCCCGCTGCGCAGATGATATCTATCGGTAGATAGATAGATAGAAGCATCGTGATCTGTCTGTCCAACGTGTGTCAAGAGGTGGATCACTCTTGGAAGTGGCGGACGAGTTAAATGCCTCGACTAACAGCAGGCTTGTCAATTTTCACCCCGGACTCTGCCTCATCCCTCCTGACTGTGCCATCTCTAATCCTCACCAAGATTGGTCCGCGTCCTCCAAATCCGCCAACAGGTGCCACCCGCAAGCCACCCAGTGCATCACCAGCAGAACGTAGAGGATAACCTTGACAAAGTCACCATGGCGCGATACCAACAACAACAACAGCAGCAAAAGACGCACGCGGAACAAAACCGGTTAAGACAGCAAGAACGAAAAAAAAAGAAGGTTGAAAAATAACACAAACGAAAAACGCGAGAATGTTTATGTGTCTCACACGAGCACAGCTCATGATCTTTGCCCTTACCCCTCTTGAGCACCACAAAACAGAACAGAGTCTACATCAGTCTAAAAATGTATATATATATATATATATATATATATATATATATATACATATATATATATATATATGTATTCAGATAGATGTCCGTGGTTGCTCCACAAGAATAGCTTACGTACGTACCGGGTGCCAGCACCTACTACCGGTGTGATCGAAAAGACAAGACAAACAACATTCCATGGCCACAACAAGGAAAAAAATAACCTTACACTCGTATACTTCCGAATCAGAATTATACGGTCTCGCCTCCGTTTTCCTCACAAAAATGAACGCATTTTAGAGACACAATCTTCTCGCCGTCGGGACGCCGCAGACGTACGACAAAAAAACCTTCACGTATCGTAGCCCACTCTCGTAGCCCGCTACGAATGCCCGTCTTTTTTCGTCGCAACATAACGTCAAAAGGTTACCCCTTGCAGTCGCTCGTCCCCTCTGGCGTTGTGAGAAAACCCCCCACAAAAAACACACACACATCACCGGTACCACGGTGAGTCCTCGAAACCCCCCCCCACAAAACACAGCGGCCCCCCGGGGAAACACCGCAGAATGGCAACGAAATGAGAATTAACCCAGCGACCAAAGCTGGACATACTATTACGGGGGACCATAGTTAATAGGACCAAATATTGTTGGTAAAAATGGTTAAATATAGAGGTTTTTACGTACACCATAGGTCCTATTAACTATGGTCCCCCGTAATAGTGCCGGATCAACTGCATGCACCACTGGTGGCATATGTAAGACACGCCCTAGCCCTTAAATTGGACGGCAGTGCATGCACTGGCCGAATCAAACCTCGAGTATTGTCAAGAGCAGGCCCAACCAAGCTAGAGTCTTACCACGCGCAGCATCCAAACGCTGATCACTGCCACAGGGTTCGGGTTAAGAGTTTGGGTTCAGGTCGGCGAGTCGGCGAAAAGGACGCCAAGTATAGTATCGTGGCGGCAGCACGGTAAGAGCGGCGTAAATTAAAGGGTGGGACGTGGCTTATATACGCCGATTATTACGGGGGACCATATTAAATAGGACCTATGGTACACACTAAAACCTATATACTTCGCTATTTTTACGAACAATATTTGGCCCTATTTACTATGGTCCCCTGTAATAGTGGTGTACATATCTAGTTTTTGTATGTACAGTAGTACCGAGCCTTTGGAAATTTCAGGAGCGCAGCGAGCAACGTCCACATGAAGCAGTCCGAAACCCAACGAAACACGCCCAACGGCACCCGCGCAGCATGACCACGATGATACCCGTGCTCAAGGACACTTTCTTCCTGTTAATACTCGTAGATGGTTGACAAGGTCGCCCTGGTCGTCATCATTTTTTTGTTGTTACACTTAAAATCAAGTCAAAACGGTTCTCAACATTTTTCCTATTACGGGGGACCATAGCTAATAGGACCCATGGTATACATAAAAACCTATATATTTGACCATTTTTACCAACAATATTTGGTCTATTAACTATGGTCTCCCGTAATATTACTGAAAAAATAACCCCGCACTAATCCCAAGTAGTTTTTTTCCCCACGAATCAAGCAGGACGCAGTCCTAAGGGGGCAAGCAAGGCAGGCCACCCGGGACCGTCGCGCTGTCCTTTCGTTGTTGTCGTGTGCGCGTTTGGCACCTTGGCGAGGTTGTAGACGGCGAGGAGGATGTTCTTGTGGTTAGCCTCTTCGGCTTCTTCGCTGAGCAGCTTGATCGACCGGATCAGGCGCAGCGTCTGCGGCATCCTCAACAGCCTCGTCACCTTGTTCGTTATGGCAAACATGCGGATGCCCAAAATCTACGGCGGGAGGGGGGGGGGGGGGGGGGGTGGAGGCATCACCAAAAAAGGGGAGTGGCGGGGGGGAGAGGGGGCGGGGGATATACTCGATATAATGCATGGCCGTAGTCATCTGATTGTAGACCCTCGAATCCCTTTAGTACCGGGACGGAGCACGTCGGGTTTTCACCGACCAGGTAGGAATTGCTTGCACCAAGCGCGAAGCGCCGTGAGGTGTTCGGCGAGTCGCATGAAGGATGAGCTACATATGGCTAAGAACCGCTTGTGAGGCGGCCTTGCACTTGGATACCAGTTTCAATGAGTTCATCTACTTTCTGGTGTGGCCAGGGGGGGGGGGCAGAGAGCGCCGAGCTGGCTATATTCGCCGGATCGCTTTCCGCCGAGTCAGGACCAAGCAGGACGATGGAAACCCATACAAAATGACCAGCAGGTTTTTGCATGTTCTGCTGTGTATAGTAACTCGTACCTCGCCTGGTTGCCTGACCACCTCGCACCTCGAGCATGGTCACCTAGCCACCTAGCAGCTCCTCGCGTGCAACAATAGCAGTCACGTTTCGAGCTCATTTCTGCGTGCCCACGGTGCTTTTGTGTGTCGTTTCGAGGAATGCAAATGGAATTGTCCCTGCTAATAGCTATGCAATTGGATGCGCTTCGGGAGTACTGCTGTGGATCTCTTTATTGAAGGTTGATCAGGGAACCTTCACGTCTGGTTTAGCCACCTCAAGCCACACCACATACAATCTCGCCACCACAGTAGCAGCAGCAGCAGCAGCAGCAGCTTCTCCCCCGAACAGTGCTTCCTTTGAATTTTAAAATAATCCGCGCATGATACAGTCCAAGAGCTGTCGTGCAGCAGAAGCCAACTTCACATGGGCTCACCTACACCAGACAGGAGGAGCCGCCTGTGTTCTGCGTCCCCCCATTTCAACTTGCTCCGTGATTTCAAGCCAATCACAATCACATCCCGAAGGAGAACCTTGTACGAGTAAAACACCTAGTGTACACTCTACAGCATACAGCCACGGAAAGCAACGTGGCTACGCAAGCAGTCTTCAATGGCGAGGTAGCGCAATGTGAGCAACAAGCCCGGCCGAATGTTCTGTATAACCCTGCTCGCGAGAAAACAGCACATACCAGGTGACAGCAGTGTGCAAAAAATATGTTGAGGACGTTGAATCATATCAGGTACCGGGGACTCACGATAGTCAGTGGCACCGAGGCGATGAGGTCGGGCACGAGGAGGCCGGAGCAGTAGTGCCGCGCGATCGCAGCCGGGTCGTACACCACCCTCTCGGCGAAGTCGTCGTGGTAGGCCGTCACGAAGCGAGCGGCGAAGTCCAGCACGAACAACAGGTCGACTCCGATGTTGAACGCGTACCAGTCCTCCTGACCGTTACGATAGGACGGCGCCAACGGTAACGTGCGTCAGTCACCAGGTTACAACTCCCTTCAGACCCCTATCCAGCCACAAAAAAACAATGGTTGGTAAACCGGGCTGCCCGGATGAGCGATGAGTAACTCAGTGTCCCATCCGCAGCAGTAACAGCGCAAGAGGTTGCACGACACGCGCGCAGCGTAGTGCTAGTGCACATCTCGGGGACAGCTCGACGATTCCCACTTTACGGTCAACTTGTACATCTTTCAGGGCAGCTAATATATACCAGGTACCAGCTATATTATACTATATACAAGGCGCTTCGCTCCGCGGGCGGCCTACGCCGCCCGCTACGTTCGCTCAGGAAGGAAAAAAGTACATCAAATTATGCGAAGCGAACAGAGGCCCACGATTGAGTTTAGTGTTTTCAAGGATCGTAATTGCAAACCGGCGACTTGATAATGTCAAGAGTCCCGCCGCCATGCTTCATGAAAAAAACAGCTCCGACGTCAGCTTGGATGCCACATATACGCTTCGCGTCGCGGATGTCGTACGTACGTACATACACCCCAGGTAGGGTACTACTGTCTGTACTTATTTTCTTCTTTCGATATGTTCTATGTCTGTACTGTGTGTACGAAGAAAGCGAAAGCACAGCACGGCACAGCAGCAAAAACAATGAAAACGAAACCGAAAACTCGGAAAGGAAAAAAAATCTCCGTCCCCTCTCGTGTAATATTTTTCTGCCTGATTGGAACACCAAACACCCGGTCGAAAAGAAGAATAGAAAAAAATCGCACAGAAGAGCTTCTCTCTCAGCCTCGTACGCCGCCCGCCCCTCTCGCGACCACGTCGCTACCGATTCGGTCCGGGTAAAGCTTTCATCACTCTCTGCCACAATCAGCCCCGTCGCCCGCCCCGCGTGAAGCCCGGTGCTCACCGTGGCCGTCGTTCGCCAGCTCGATAACCTTGGTGTTCAAACTGCACACCTCCCTCTTTCAACTTCAGCGTGGTCGCAAAAATAAGCACCGCTTGAATATTATCTTGCCGTCCCGAACGACCTTTATAAACTCGTACATACTCTATCAGCAATCATAAATCGAAGCCAGACAAAGCCCGTTCATGCATCCCTCGTGTCTCGAGGCACACGCGACGCCTAGGCACGAAAGCGGCGACCGCGCTCCTTGCAACCCCCCCTCTACCCGCCAGCATCCGCTGGCACGCGCGACGGTGCCGGGTCCTCCCGCGATGACGTGCTCGGAGAACACGCACACGAAACGAAAGAAGAAAAAAGGAAGAAATGACCGAGAAAACAAAGAACTGCTGGACAGGTCCGGCAAGTAATGAAAGGAGGCGGTTTGGAAGTGGGAGCTCTGAGAGGCCAGGGATGCACCAACCGAGCACGCTCAGGGGTTGTGATCTAAGTATGTAGTTCTATATATCAGGCACAATATATACCAGGTACCTGGTATATATCTTCCCGATCTACAAGGTCATGTTGCCGGGTGGGAGCCGTAGAATCTGCAATATCTAGCCCAAGTTTCCTGGGTTATATCTGTGCTAAACAGATCCTTTACAGACTCTCACAACGGCAGGTGTGGAACTAGATGATCTATAGTACATAGATAGATCATGATCTGTCCAAGGTATGTACTGTTCGTACTCGGTACGTGCAGGGCGCTTTCGGGCGCTACACGAATACCTGGGCCGGGAAAGTGTCTGAATATGTTCCTCGTTCGGCACTACGGTAGTGTCTGCGCCGTCCTGTGTTGCGCGACCGATGGGTGTTGCTTAGACAGCCTCTGCCTGCCTCGTCACTTACATGTCGAATACCGGCCCCCCTTTCTCTGTGTGGACTATAAATATATAAGCATGCACCTGGTATACAGCAGTGTGAAAAGCATGGGCTTATACTGGTCACAAGGCAGTCGAAGACTATATATTTGACGGACGAAATGCGCCAGGAGGAGGAGGAACAGGACGAAGAAGCAGCGAGTCAATCGTCGTGTCAACTCACCGCGTGCATGTTCTCGATGTGCTGGAAGGAGACAAACAGCGGAATGGCCACCATGACGTACAACGTCAAGAGATCGCCTGGTCACAGAGACAGGCAGCAGCGGCATCCAACAAACAGCACCATCCGAGTTAGAGTCATCTCGAGCAGGCGACAGCCCGCGCCAATGCAGGATATAGGGCAGAGCTATTAACAGGATACGGTACGACAGGATTCTATCCGAGGATAGGATAGGACAGGATAGGATAGGACAGGATAGGATAGGGATAACATAAGGATATAATAGGATAGGATAGAACAGGATAGGAGAGGACAGGATAGGGAAGGACAGGATAGGATGGGACAGAACAGGACCTAATACGAAACGATACCTGGTATACCAGTACGAGTAACAACACGTATGAAATACACACCGGAATTTTTCCCCAACCATGGCAAGCTACGTGCAGCCTGGAAAAAGTATTTCATTTCTTCACCCAGGGTATTCCTTTGTTTCTTCATCTATTTCCTGAATACCTGGTATACAGTAGCCACACCCACTCCTGAAAATTCTACAGCTTCAGATTTTGTCGTCCTCATATACGGACTGTTGTATTCCCTGTATGAGGCCACATAAAACCCGTGGTACGCGCGATCGGAGTATCACACGCAGCTTACAAATATGAGTTTCGACGAAATCCTCGATCTCACAGCTGTTGCTTTTTAGTTTTGAAAAGAGTTTGAGTTAAGATTAGGTATATCTGGTCCACTATGGACCAAAATCAGGTACGCACTTCAAACAAGTACCTGGTATACATTTCTCGCCAGGAGCCCTGCCATTGGCCAGCCTTACATCGTACCTGGTACTTGTTTTTGGCTTGAAACTGACCCGTTACACCTGTGGATTGGTCGACTTTGTCTGTTAACCCTTTTAGGACTGCAGTCTCGCTTTGGGGACAATTGGGGACAAATTACTTGGAATTTGAGGGGTTTGTCCCCTAAACGGGACTGGAATTCTAAAAGGGGTAATAGCGTTCAACTGTTTTTGCCTGATTTTCAGCCAATAAGAGAGGCCATACGTACGTACACTGTTTAGTCTCTGCGTATGTATGCGGTCTCCGGTCCCGCGGTTGCAGTTCTTACGTACAAACTCTCCACGTACGTGCGTATATAGTATACCTGGTATAGGCATACGTACGTACGCTGGTTTCACTTTTGCTTTTTTGGGGTGGACGGTAAGCTTTTTACCGGTCATGATGTGTACGTTTTCTTATACTCGTAGTCACAGGAGTCACATCACAACACCGTCGACACAGACGACAGTTCGTCTGCCCCACCCCGCGTCGAGGTGGTCTCAGGTTTGCAAAATAATTTCGTACCGAGCAGTCGGATCCGCGAGGATGGTCGAGAGGCTTCAAAGCTCGTAACAGGGGGCCGGCGCCAGAATAAACGCTCTTGGCGCGCCCGCCGAGGCGGGACAAGCGAAGCCTGGTGACTGGTGACCCTCTTCAGGTTCAAGTGAATGGAGCCCGTGGCACCTACTGTAGATATATATACCTTGAACAAAACAAAACAATTCAGATGTTGGAGGCCACGCGCTCAATACTCGGACGCCAAAAAAAAACAATGTTTGTGATTTCTCCTCGTACAAAGCCAAAAACAACGATCGTGGCGTGTGCTTTTTGCTTGGTTTCAGTGTGTAACTGTTTTAGGCTCAAATGCAACAAGTGTACCTGATTTTGGCTTTTGTCCTTTTAAAAAATACCGCTGTCTGTTGTTTGTACGACGAGCGCACAACCAAATGCAACACAGATCAGGATCGAAAAAGTAAAAACAAAAAACAAAAGAAACAAGAGAGAGCCAGCGTGATGCGCAACATGCTAACGTGCAACTATGCAGCAGTGTAACGTACGTGTAATTTACGCTGACCACGTATACAGCTGCACACCGGGGTTAACTGGATATTGTCAGTATACTGGATAGTGGAAGTATACTGGCGGACTTGTCGTATGGCAATACTGTGGTACAAATACGGCCTTCGGAACATTGAACATGTACCGGTGGCTGTCTTACCTACTACCTGGTACCTGGTACAGCAGTAGATTACGTAGAGGCTCTCTGTCTATCGTGCTACCAAACTGTCTACCATGGTACCTGGTATACCAGGTACCATGCTGTTCATCTGCCTGGCGAGTTAATCCCTGTTCAGTGCTCAGGCGATGTATACTGCAGCAGTAACAGCGTATCAGGGACGCATCCGGTATCATGACTCGGCGAAAAGGTCCAGGTTGAGGCAAGTGCGCCATTCCGGCCGGCCGCCAGCTTGTGCCGTGCTCGTTACTCGTAAGCATGCTGTGGCAGACCGAGCTATCACCGCACTTGGCAGGGCCAGGCAAAGCAACCCCATCTCGCACTCACCCAAGTGGTCGAAGATCTGGTAGGTCCTCGATTCCGGCACGATCACGTACCACGGCCTGCGCTCGTCCCCTGCCCCCACGTCCCCAACTTCCCCCGCGCCTACCGCATCCAGGGTCGAGGGGGGCGACCTGTGCTTCGCTCTCCTCAAGCCCAGGACGCTCCGTAGGCCGAGCGGCCGCTGTCTGCCGGCCCCGGCCTCGTCCTCCTTATCCTCCGCCCGCTCCTGCTGGGCGGTGGCGGCTTCGGCGACGGTGGCATCCCAGCGGAACGTACCCGCCTCGGCAGGCCCGATCTCCAGGCCGTCCGGCCCTGCGAAGGCCGCAGGGCTGCTAACCGCCCTCATCTCTATTGCGCCGCTTCTCCTTCTCCGAGGTGCGGCGCGGTGAGTCCCACCGCCAGCGCCCGCCGCGGGGGCCATCGCCGGGATTAGGGAGTTCGTGCTGCTATTGCCGCTACGCTGGGACGGGATCCCTCCGCCTGGCCTGGCCCTGCCGTTAGCGGCGCTGAGCTTCCGGGCGGAGGACTCGCGGAACATGGGGGCTGAGGACGCGCCCCTTGACGGGGAGAGGGTGTCCTCCTCCTCGGCCCCCGGCATTTGATTCACCGCGTGAAACATACTGGCTCTACCTTGGTTGTCCTGTAATTGTTGCGGCGTGAGGGACGAATGGAGGGTGGAAGCTGAGACTGAGATCCCTGCGCGCGCTCGCGCTCACACCGAGCGCAGAGGCACTCACCTCAGAAGGATAGTCGTTGTTACCTTTACACTGCGGCAGGGTATCTGCTGCTGGCTGGGTCGAGGGAGTTCCAAATATATGGCTGCGTTATCTAGAAGAGCTATTTTGAATGCTCCCCCGCAACGGAGCTGGGCTGGGCTGGCTGAACACGAAAAGAGTTCGCCTGCCCACTACGCTCTGATCATGGATTGCATCAAGGACATGATGGCCGGGGTAGACCCTTGCGTTTCGACGGTGCTTGCCGTAGTCGGTGGCCTGTTCGTCGCCCGATGTGCGCTAAGAGTACTGGGGTCTCTGTTCATGACCTTCCTTCGCCCTGGCAAGAAACTCACCAAGTTTGGCTCATGGGCGGTCGTCACAGGCGCCACAGGTAAGCCATCCTCCTCAGCGCAGTAGTACCGGTACACAGTAGGCCGAGCGTGCTGAGTGCAATGTTTCTTCTGCCTGGCTCGTGTCGTCCCGATCACGCCCATTATGGGGCAAACCACTCTTCCATGGCTGATGAGATGTGTGTGTATGTTCCTTGCAACCTTCAATGCTGGCTGTCTCCTGTATCGAAGATAAAAGGCATTGCGCATTTTACCCATACTTGTACCTACTGGTATCACCCTTTTAGAACTGCAGTCCCGTTCTGTGTGTGTGTGTGTTCTTCACATTAAACCGTTCTTTCTACCCGTCGACATCCAGCACGTTCTGGGGACAAACCACTCAAGTTCCAAGTATTAATAGTTTGTCCCCAAAACGGGACTGCAGCACTAATAGTAAAAGGGTTCGTAATATTAGTCTACGAACAGGAGGAGAGCAGCGAGCAGCACAGCAACAGAGCAGCCAGCAGTATATGTACATCAGTTTAGCATCATCGTGGGGTTATGTACCCACAGCGGGACCCACGTTCAGTATTTAACCCGAGAAATGGAGAGCTTCGTGGACAAGAGTCGTGCAAGAAACCCCTGCGGCGATCGAGCTCTGGTATCGCGATCCGCATGTATTCTTGGGCCAGTTCTTCTTCTCATTTCGTGTGCCCGATTTTTTGTGTGCCCGAAGACGGAAAGTAAATAATTCACTCTATTTTCAGTACGAATTAATTAAATTGAAATTCAGGTAATTTATTTCGTGTGCCCGAAGACGGAAAATAAATAATTTCCTCTATTTCCAGTACGAAATAATAAAATTGAAACCGATTTTTCGTGTGCCCGAAGACGGAAAAGAAATAATTACTTCTATTTCCAGTACGAAATAATTAAATTGAAACCGAGGTCAATTTATTTAATTGTTTTGGTCAGATAGCATTTCCAAACCGGAACATAAATAAATAATGTTTTGGTCAGATGGCAACTATGAATCGCAAAACAAATGATTAAGACCTATATGCCAATGGTACAGCGAAGTTGCAATAAAAAGTTTGAATTTCAAAGATACCCGCCAAAAAAACTCAGAACACGCTTCCTATGGGCCACCTAAAAACAAAAAAAGTTCCCAACTTTTGGAAAAGCCCAAAAAAAGCAAATCTGGCGCCGATGTTGGGCCAACATCGGCTTGAGAAAAACTCAGGCCGATCTTTGGTTCGAAGCGGCGAGATTCCGAGTCCTCGACAGACATTGACCAACAAAACCAACGATTGCGTCATGAATTCTGAACGGAGTGCGCTCGTTAGGGGCTCCGACCCACCCTAGGGTCACCGTCTTCACACCATGGCCGGTGTGATGTGGCGGGAGCTGACCAGGCGTGTGATAAAAACACATTTGGCCGCTGGTTTGCACAAAACAGAAGACATAACTTCTCCATCCGTCTCGAATGGCAAAAAATAGACTTTTTTTCAGGTTTGGGAGGATACCGTAGGACGCCGCCGGCAAGCTCTCGTCCCCTAGACCATGGATCCACCTGATATCTTCGAGGCCGTCATCTATACTCGTTGGGCTTGCCAGATACCGAGTGGGTTGGCCGTGGGCTAAGTCTATGTCGAGATCGAGCGTCGATCGTCGCACGAGCTGGTTTCGATCACCGTGTTGACAATTTGCGACCAGAAAAACACAAAATTTCTCTTTTTTTCCCACACCGGCGGTACGAGAATTTTTTCGGCTGTTTTTTCAAAGCGATATATTTGATTTTTTTTTTTGAACTTCGCGTTTCCATTGGCATAGGTCTAAAGCAAGATCCTCGAAGATTTTTACATTTGTTTTAAACGAGGCTCTCATGCGGGTCAATCCGTCAAAAACACAAAAACACGACCAGCATGCAAAAACACGCTCGAACACAAACAAATAATGTTTCGACTTTACCGGGGTCAAACCACTGACTGTTGTTCGCGGGCGAATACACCTATACCTGGTGAAGAGGGCTGCAGCTTGCAAAATGGTAGAACGCGCGGCTTTATCGTTGGTTATGCCCAAGGAGCGTGCCCTAATCACATCGACAGAGGACACAACCCGCAAGAGAAGTATGTGGTACCCGTATCGTTCTGTGGCTTGTTGTCAAAGCGTGCAAATCTGTACCGGGGTCTAAATGGACAGTCGGCCCCGTGTGCCGGGCACGAAGAGGCTAATCGACCGAGATCACCAGCACCCCCGAGACTGCATCATTTTATAGCAACGCGGTAAACAAACTATCAATAGCACACTGCGGACACTTTTCCGAAACCACTGGTGAAACCTACCTTATCTTTCGTACACTCGTGGTAGGGTTAAAATAAAAAACTCTCCCCCTCCCACGCCCTTCTTCCTATTCTCGCGTACATGGTTGGCGCGCGGGGGGGGGGGGGGGGGTTGCCAGTCTCCTCCTCCCCACCGGCTTCCTATTTAGGCACTGCAAACATCGTCTCCTTCTTGGAACTAAATGTATCCAAACAACCAATGCAAGACAACCGAACAACGAAAAACAAACAGAACAAACAAAACAAGCAGAACAGACCGAACAAACAGAACAAACGAAAGCAAACAGAGCCAAGAAAACCAGTCGAGCGTACCAAGCAGAACGGAACCTAAAAAACGCGCAGCGCAAACACCCCGCTGTCTTCCTGGACAGACGCCCCGTCCTTCATGCTCGTGGCCGTCGACTTATTTTGCCATCTAAGAAACCGGGAATCTACGTGCCCGCGAAGAAACCTATAGCCCTTTTCCCAAACCCCGGAGACGCGAGCGTGCCGAGGCGACTCCCATACGCGCTGACTGTCTTCCGGTCTCATGTTCGTTTCGGGTTCCGGTGCACGGTGCTGCGCGCTCTTCGTTTTCCACTATAATAACCAAACGGAACATCGCCAACGCTACCCGATCCTAAGTGGCGCCGTACTACACAAGATCATCGAACGAACACGCAGTGCTGACAAACGTAGTGAACGCTGAGCGGCCGAAAATATAGTCACGGACACCGTCAAATCGCGGTGAGCGCTGAGCAACGTAAAGTATGTTGTCACCCCAAGTATTTTCACGCTCACGGTGGGGGAGTGGCGTATATTTGTATATATTACTCAAATATGTATCGTTACCCCAACTTCCGTGTGCTCGTTCCTCTACGCCTGTTCCGTTCTTTGGTGTTGTTTCGGCGGAGGCAAGTATTATATTTCTAAACTACGGTTACATCACTAGTATACACACGCCTCGTGCGTCCTGGCGGGGGGGGGGGGGGGGGCGATTAAAATTATATTTCGAAACTACGACTATAGTAAAACTTTACACACGCCTCGTGCGGCAGGGAGGGTGGGCGGAGGGGAGGGTACACTAATTATACTTCTAATTGGGGCTAGTAGCTTGAATGTGGCCCGACTGGCGGCACCGGTGGCAGACCACCAAGGGGCACGTGCTGTGCGAGTGGTCCGCGTTCAGTCCCTGCCCGTCGCATCGTTCGCAAATCGTCCTCCTCCCCGGGCCCCCAGCCGCCAATCCCCGACCCATCTGGCCCCGTCCCCTGCCGCCTTGCACGCGCCCCCCGCCACGGCGAGGGGGGGCGTAGTGCCCCGCCCCCACTGCCGCCCGTCCCACCGGCGAGGGAGGAGTATAGAAACTCATCCCTGCCGAAAAACGGTCGGTCGCAGACTGCGTCTGCGTCCGGGCACCGTAGGGTCGGTGCGCACCTCCCAGTCTCCGGTTCCAGCCGTGAAACTCGGCGGGCACGGACTGACCGCCGAGCTTTTTGGGGTTCTTGAGCGCCAGGTCCATGGTGACGTGGTCTAATTCTGTAGCCCCCACCATCTTCTGATGCGTTTTCTGGAAAATGAAAAGAGCGACCCGTACCGGCTGCTTAAGGGTCACGCACTTGTGAACGCCGGCGAGGAGCGTAGAGACCGACGCGAGCTCCCGCGAAAGCTCGCCCGGGTGCTGGCGGCACAGCTCGATTAGCAGGGTCAGCAAAGGGATCGACTCCTTGATGGATGTAGCTGTGCTGTGGATGTCCCGCTCAGCTGCCCGCTCATAGTCGTGCGTGTACTGCAGTAGAGCCGAGTATTTGGCGGTGAACTGTGTGCGAGATCGGGAGTGTGGCGCGATAGGGAAGAAAGGGGGGGGAGGGGAGGAATCCCGAACGTCCAGGGCGTCGTGTGAGTGTGTTGTACGTGTGTGCGTGCGTGCGTGTGCGTAATGTGTGCGTGCCGTGTGCGAGCGTGCATTGTGCGTGCGTCGTGTAAGTGCGTTGCGTAATGTGTGTGTGCCGTGTGCGAGCGTGCATTGTGCGTACGTCGTGTGAGTGCGTTGTACGTGTGCGTGCGTGCGTGTGCGTGATGTGTGCGGGTCGTGTGCGAGCGTGCATTGTACTTGCGTGGAGCGTGCGTGTGTGTGACGCGGTGTGCGCGTGTGTGCCGTGGTGTGTGCGTGCGTGCGCGTGTGCCGTGGAGTGTGCGTGCGTGTGCCGTGGAGTATGTGCGTGCGCTTTTTACACCTTTGTGCGAGTGTGTACCCACGCCTGTGCGTCTAGGTCGTCGTGCGTGGGTGCGATGTGCTTGTGCGTGTCTACCTTCTCAAGTGCAGAACTCGTGCCGGCTCGTGCCTCATCTATGAGTATAACGTAATCATAACGCAAACCAACAAACACACGACATCGAAAACCGAAGGACTAAACGCTCCTCGGAGACCTGGGTCTGTCTGTGCACAGCGTGTATTCGCTCGATAACCCGCGCCTCCCGTTCGTGAACGTTTTCCGCGCGCAAAAGTGTCAATACGTTGTGCGTGCGATCTTCAAAACTGCGTAAACATTTCATGTGGATTGATGATGCGTAAGACCTATGCCAATGGTACAGCGAACTTGCAATGAAAAGTTTGAATTCCAAAGATACCCGCCAAAAAAAATCAGAACACGCTTCCTATGGGCCACCTAAAAACAAAAAAAAGTTCCTAACTTTTGGAAAAGCCCAAAAAAAGCAAATCTGGGGCCGATGTTGGGCCAACATCGGCTTGAGAAAAACTCAGGCCAATCTTTGGTTCGAAGCGGCGAGATTCCGAGTCCTCGACAGACATCGATCAACAAAACCAACGATTGCGTCATGAATTCTGAACGGAGTGCGCTCGTTAGGGGCTCCGACCCACCCTAGGGTCACCGTCTTCACACCATGGCCGGTGTGATGTGGCGGGAGCTGACCAGGCGTGTGATAAAAACACATTTGGCCGCTGGTTTGCACAAAACAGAAGACAAAACTTCTCCGTCCGTCTCGAATGGCAAAAAATAGACTTTTTTTCAGGTTTGGGAGGATACCGTAGGACGCCGCCGGCAAGCTCTCGTCCCCTAGACCATGGATCCACCTGATATCTTCGAGGCCGTCATCTATACTCGTTGGGCTTGCCAGATACCGAGTGGGTTGGCCGTGGGCTGAGTCTATGTCGAGATCGAGCGTCGATCGTCGCACGAGCTGGTTTCGATCACCGTGTTGACAATTTACGACCAGGAAAACACAAATTGCGCCGCCTGCAGCCGTTGGGGAAGAAAAAAGAAAAAATCAAACATTTTTCTCTTTTTTTCCCACAGCGGCGGTACGAGGAAATTTTCGGCTGTTTTTTTATAGCGATATATTTGAAAAAAAACTTTGAACTTCGCGTTTCCATTGGCATGGGTCTAAGACGGTTTATTTCCCTTTTCGGGAAAACTTGATACAATTTTTTGGAATTTTGGGAAAAGTCGGTTTTCTCGGAAATTTGGAAAATTCGGTTTTCTCGGAATTTTTTAATTCGGAAAATATGAGTAGGTTTAGCAGTCTGGGAGAAGGGATCTTCAGGGATGTTTTTTACTTGAAAAATGTGTAGCGTGGTCTGCACTTCGGAATCGTCGTCCGCATCTGAGAAATTTCCTGGTTCGATGCAAACTCGCCGTAGCCTCGTTTATGGCGAGTTTTGGCCCGTTTCGGCTGCGGTTTGGGGTCAGGGTTAGGGTTAGGGTTAGGGTTAGAGTCAGGGGTTGGGTTGGGTCTTCGCCCGTGCCTTCATCCCAACAGGAACCAAAACATCCGAAGAGCCTACCAACCTAAAGATCCCTTCTCCCAGATTGTTAAAGGTCCTCGAAAATATATTGGAATTTTGGAGATAATCGGAAATAATTTTCAGAAAATTGTTGTATTTTTTTCAATTCGGAGACTTGTTGGAACTTCTCGAATATTTTCCGAGTTCGAATATTTTGACTAGACTGAAATGTGTTCCACGTACGTACTGGTTGCGGACGTACGTGCGTTGTTGTGTATACGTGCGTACGTGGGCTTCGGGCGCATGACGTATGTGATGTACGGGTCTCGTACACACGTACCCTCTTGCGCTAAAAGGACGGGGTGTACCCACGTGAATGTCAGGTCTGCTGAGGACGGCCTCTTGCGTGTGCTACTTCAAGTATGATTGTCCTCCTCTGTACGTGTTACGGTCGCCGAGGGCCTGGTATGATACTGAGTACGTGCGGGGCGTGCTGCCTGGTGCAGCAGTATGGGCGTGGATGGGGCGGCGTGCAATCTGATTACCAAGCGGGAGGGTGGGGGGCGCCCTCGGCCTACGAGTACACGGTTCTGGTGGGTCGACGTGTGACACCTTCGGGGCCTGCGTAACACCTCGGCTCACTCGTACGTTGTGCACAATAATACCTGTATAAAAGACACGGACTACTACAGATACTACGGATACCTCTTCTGCAGACTGCGAACTCGCAAACCGAAATTACCTGCATCACCATTTTTTTCCGACGTATAGAGACCCGCTGCGAACCTTCCCGCACCTGTGTGCCTCCGCCCGTTCACGACTACTCCTACTTGCTGCTGTACTACGGGCGTATTCTGCGAGCCGGCGGGACTGGGGCCGTGAAAATCAGCTGTGCCGCCAAATACAGCAGTGAATTGTACCAGCAAGCGGGTCTCTCGTGTACTCACAAACCAAAAGTTGATCGTCGATTTTGTAGATGACTCTCATCTGAACCTTTCCGGTGATGGCCGTAAGTGACGGCTCTTCCGGACCCGATGTCGTGGCAGGTGTCGACGCGAAAAGCTCCTCCACCGAAGCGGGCCCGCCGAACTCGTTCTCAGACGTTCTCGCTTGCTTGTCGACGTGAAGCTGGGCGCCCGAGAGCCCTGAACCGGAAGGACCCATAGGCGCCTCCTCCTGAACGGGGGGAAGGGCGATGCCGCTGGGTGTCGGGATCGGTTGGAGGCGCATGACCGAAGGAAAAATCTCGCGGTCGTCTAGGGATAGCAGCCCCCCGTCGTCGGTACACTTCCACAGATATTCCCCGGTGGCCTGTAGCAGGACTCGTTTGGCATTCCTGCCTGCCTTCCATGGGGTTGGAGGCCGCGCCTGCTGCGTCTCCTCGCGCCGCGATGACGAGGCGGAAGAGATCCGGGCGCTCGTCCGACGAACCCGCCTCGACGACCTCTGCGCAAGTCACTTAAGACCTGGTTGAGGGCCAACTTGGTCAGCTGTGGCGAGTTCCCCCCGAGCGAGGACGAAGCGCTCCAAGACGGGGACGGGCAGGCCGTCCTCCTGCGTGGTGGGTGGCGGCCGTGTAAGCGTGGAGGCTCGCGAAGGTTGACGCGGAGGGAAAATCCATGGTTGAGAGGCTGGTCGGAGGGATGACCTGATGTCGGCTAGAGACGGGATGTACCATGGGTGACGCCCTGCGCCTCGCGGTGGTGGAGGGGCGAAGGCTGCTGTTGAGCGTCTCAAATAACAGATAACCTCCTCTTCTCGACCTGGTGACCACTGATCTCGAGGGGGGGGCCTCTGAACTGTCCCATAATGAGGCCTTACCTTTGGGCGGGGTTGGGGGACCCTTCAAGAACGTTCCCCAACTCGTTCCTGGGTAATAATCGAGCTTTCTTCTCCAAATACAGGTCGAGAAGAAGAGGTTATTTGAGACGCTCAACAGTAGCCTGCGCCGCCGCGAGGCACAGGGCGTCACCCCTACGGTGCACCCCGTTTGATGATCATGCTTCGTACCGCAGTGGTGGTGGTCCCTCTACCATGGCGGTATGTGCCGGGCCAATACACACCGAGAGCAACTCCAACCGGCACTACAGCGGGCACTGGCATTGTTCCGCACACTGCCGCACTGGCGTTTCTTATCTGTGCCAAGCGGTTTCACACACGAACCGGCATCATATCGGGCACCGGCAATATTAAAGCGGCATTATAGAGGGACTCTCACTGTATCAGGGTCCAAACGGGCATTGTATTCCCGGCCATAGTGGCATTATAGCATTTTTTACCATACCTCCACCCGTTCCCCCCCTCCCTCCCTCCCTCCCTCACTCCCTCCCCCCCTCTAAATCAGACGGAATCGGGAAAGCGATGGCGTTCGAGATGGCCAAGAAGGGGATGAACGTGCTCCTAATCTCGCGGACGGAGAGCAAGCTGGTGGCGACCGAGGAGGAGCTGAAGGCCATCTGCCCCAAAATCTCCGTAGAGCACCTCGCCATCGACTACTCCAACTTCGACGCGGCGCTACAGGTGAGCGAGCTGCACTGCTTAGGCCGTAGATGTTTTTATATGCTGTGTCGAGGCTTTGTTACAGAGGGGTGACAAAGACCCGAAAATCTGCTACGTACGTAATACGGTATAGTATTCTGTAGTTCGGTATCGGTATAATACCGACACCGAACCCGTACTGTTTACGGTATCGGTCAAAGATGTCAGGAGACAAAGACGTTCACCCCTTGACAGACAGCAACTTTACCCTGGCATGCCTTCCCTGACACCAAAACTGTTGGTTTTAGTGTGGAACACTCGGCCCTACGCCCTTGACAGCGCACGCTTTGCCTCATTTGACACGTCTCCTGACGTATTTGGTGTCCGTATCCCGATACCGACACCGTATTATACCGGTATTCACAACAGTGCGCCATTTTCCCGGCATCCGTCACTGGCGAACGAGCTCCCATGTTTGATCGGTCTCTATATTAGGCCGGATCTGAAACCGTCGAGGGGCTGACGTAGCGGCGGCTTTTCTCGGAGGGGGGGGGGGGGGCAGGGGGCAAAGAGAAAAGGCTCGCGAACAAGCTCCACTGATTGATTGGTCGGTCGCTATATAGGGCAGATCTCAACCGTCTCGGGCGGGACCAGCGTTTTTTTTTTTTTTTTTTGGGGGGGGGGGGCTAGGGGCCAGAAAGAAGAGACTCGAGGCTCGTTTTTTTCGGCCACGCAGTGCTTGTCGCCATTTTTGAGAGGCTTCTTATTTGCGGGGGTAAGGAAGGGGGACGGGGGGGGGGCTGCGTAATGGGCAGGAAGAACAGGCTCGATTTTTCAGGCCGCGTTCTCTGTGCCGCCATTTCGAGGTGCGCTTCGCTACGCCCCGTGGGTCGGGACCGGTTGGGGTGGAGGGATTGTGCCGGAGGAAGGAGGGCGGGGAAAAAAACTGGAGGTTTATGGCATGCCTGTCCGGGGCGGGGGATACGAGCATCGTTGTCATGACCGTGTCTTTACGCCGTGGAGTATGATAGTGCGCTATATATACATATACATGTATACCACTCAGGGCGGATATATTAGGACCGTTTTGTCTTCATATTAGTGCATGTGTCATTCTTATAGTTCCGTCCAGAGCGGTGCGTGTTTCGGCTATTGATCCGTACTGATACATAGCAGTCAGGACCGACGATGGGCCCCTAAAAACATGTATTCTCTTACGCTTATCTGCCATGGTTGGTTCTGATCACTGTATTCTGTTGTAAGGTCAAAGGGGGGACTTATGAAAAGTAATCAGGACCTAGATACAAATACTGCAATATAAAGTTTTTTGTCCATATGATGGGTCCTGATTACTGCGGTGTCCCGTAAATATTATCAATAGTAATCAGGACCAAAAATGGTTTGTAAAAATACTGAAGTATGTAGGTTATTATGTATGTGATGGGTCCTGATTACTATGCCGCCCCGCAATAGTACATACAGTATGGGAGTGGAGGGTGCTCCGAACATAGTGTTTGCGCGATTTATTCCTTTGAGCATCGAGATTTGGAGGGTGTGCGTACAGTAGACAGTGCTACATCACATGTTCGCCGGGATACACGCATGTGGTGAGACGGCCGCTTTTACGGGGGACCATATCAAATAGGACCTACGGTATGCACAAAACCTACCAGGTATATATTTCGCTGTTTTTACTATTACGGGGGACTGTACTTATTAGGACCAAATATTGTGAATAAAAATGGTTAAATATATACCAGGGTATAGGTTTTTATGTACACCATAGGTCCTATTAACTATGATCCCCCGTAATAACAATATTTTGTCCTATTTACTACGGTTCCCCGTAATAGTAGGTGTGCGTACAAGCGTCGGGGGAGTTTGACGAGAAGTATCGATAAGGGAAGAAAAGGCGCCCGAAACTCCCTTCATTTTGATTTTTCGGTAAAACCCAGGTTCTTTTAACATAAGATTGTTGTCTCGAGCATGGTTGGGGGGGTTTTATTCGCCGTTCGCCGTTTTCGGTGAAGCCAACAGTGTCCGTACACCCTGTTTCCTACAGTGCCCGCCATCCCAAGCCTCGTATTGTACCCCATTTACCTCTGCGAAAATGTGGTTGTCAGTTTCCAAACGACGTGGGGGGGTGCAGCTTTTTATAGTTGCGCTTGACGCGCAGAATGGCAAAAGCAAGCAAGTAAAAAATAGGCGGAGGAATTATTATTACGTTCGTCAGAGCGCGAGCATGTTACGAGGGCGCTGCTCATCATCCTCTGCACAGCCATCGCCCTTTTTCTGAAGATTGTCTCGGCGCGAAGTACCGCAACCCTGCCTGCAATGCGCTCTAACACGGCAACCCTGCGACCCGTCTCCTACAGATCAACGTCGCGGCCACCCTCGCGAACAAGGACGTGGGCATCCTCGTCAACAACGTCGGCGTCTCCTACCCCTTCCCGAAGTACTTCCACGAGCTCACGGACGGCGAGGTTAGACACCACTAGGGGGGGGAGTGGGGGGCGGAGGAAGGAGGCTTGGGGGGGGGGGGGGGAGGGGGGGGGGTGCTCTCTCATTCTGTGTCTGTGTGCTTACGCTTCCCTGCTGAGCCATGCCGTGGTCTAGGAGGTACCTAATTTTTCTCCGGTTCCTTACATGGGGAGTTCTATACCTTGAAAGTCGGGGGGAGAGGTCGGGGGGTAGGGGGGGGGCTCTTTTTTGTCCCGTGTGTGCTTCCGCTGGCCGACCGTTGTAATAGCTGATGTGGCGTGACTTAAGTTTGTATCGTCGCGGGACCCAGTCAGTGGCGTCCCCTTCTCCCCTCTTGTGTGGGCGGCCTCCTCGCCAACCCACCCACTCACCCACCCATCCACCCACCCACTCACCCGCTCACCCACCCACCCACCCACCCACCTACAGGCCCATCCACCCACCCACCCACCAACCCTCCCACCAACCTACCCACCCCCCTCCCACCCTCCCACCAACCTACCCACCTACCTCCCAGCGACCCAGCCACCCATCCCCCCACACAGCCACGCACACCGACCAACCCACCCAACCAGCCCGTCCACGACCTACCCGCGCGCTGGGCCGTTGTAAGACGCTTGGTCCTCGGTCGTAGCCGCGGCGAGCTCGCTGTTCTACCAAGATCACAGACTTGATTGAGCCTTGTGATGTCACCGCTGCGATAATGAAACCCACGTGATTTGAGGTACAGTAGTTTTGTGGCCTGACAAATGGCGTACTTGTAAGGGGGTTAGAACTTGCCACCGGCAGCTGATGGATATGGAGCAAAAATCGGGCTCGATATAGCGACATACACGATATATCAGGTACACGAGATATGATAACGATAGGTGGATGATAAAAAGGTGACACGATTTTCGATAGTCGGTACTCTTTAACGTACGTACGCACGTACGTCGATATTTTGGTTCCTCTGTATCAGCAAAAAAAAAAGTCGGGATACCAGGGGATGGAGGACTCTATGATAGACGCGTTCGGCACGATTATCGAAAGATTTGACTCGGTTATGATTTTCGACACTTCGAGAATTGAGTACCGGTACGTACGTTTACCGGCTCGATAGTTAGTCCTTGACTCTCACCACTGCTGGCATGACCGCTTCTCCGCCCCCCCCCCCCTCCCTGCCTCCCTGCCAACATTTCATTTCGATATATCGGAACTTTCTACACCTCTCTCTGGCAGATATATCATGATCTATCTATCTATTTATCTATTTATCTGCTGTAGATGATCTAAACCTCACCTGCCGTACAGGATCTGCATATTGAAGGTCCAACCCGGAAAATAGGCGCTCGTAGATTATGCAGGTTAGACGGCTCCCACCCGTCAACATGAGCCAGATCATACATTTCATACAGATCAGGAATAGATGGTCTATCTGCCCTGAAAGATAGATCATTATCTGTGGATGATCTGTCTGAGTTGTGAAAGTTTCGATACGATATCCAACACTATTTGATCCCCGGTAGTATCACACGTTTTCTTCTTTTACTCTCCAACCTTCTCGACAGGGCGTCGTCACAGGTGTGTGGTCTTCCCCCCCCCCCCCGCCCGTGTACTTTAGTTGCCTTCTTTTTTACCACGCGTAGGGTTTAGCATTCCCACTGCTCGTCGATATACACCCGCTTTTGCTATCTGACGCGGCGAGAAAAAGGCACCTAAACCACGTTTGTACTTGTTTTTAGTGTTTGCGAACCCGCCGGGATTTGAACCCCGGCCCTGATATATACCAGGCACACTGTATAGTAGTATTCGAGGTTAGCCACTAGACCGCGGGGGGGCGACGGGCGTCTTATATATATATATATATATAATGTAATGTACCAGGTGATCATGCGTGCCTCGATTTTTTAGTCGCCGGGTCTGAGACCTGCAGGCGTGCTGCCTCCCCCCCCCCCCCCACCACCCGCCCCGCCCTTGACCAGATGTCGTCACTGCTCGAGATGAACGTGAAGTCGACCGTGCTCATGACGCGCCTCGCGCTCCCCGGCATGGTGGAGCGGAAGCGCGGCGCCATCGTTAACTTCGCCTCGGCGGCGGCCGTCAACCCCACCGCACTTCTGGCTGGGTACTCGGGAGCTAAGGGATTCATCCTGGTGAGATATACATATATATATATATATATATATGATCATGAGAAATAGTATTACGGGGGACCATAGTAAATAGGACCTACGGTACACACAAAAACCTATATATTTACCTTTTTTTACTAACAATATTTGGTCCTATTTACGATGGTCCCTGGTCATAGTAGTGCTTGCAGCATTCTTCCTGTAGAGTATATTTTCGCGCTGAGTCGTGTTCCGATGGTGGTTGCAATTTCTTTGGGCCCCCACACATTTGTCCCCGATGATCCTCAACTTAGGTGCTACCCGGTAATGTCACGCCTCGAACAGATCATGATCTATCTATCTATCTGTATCTACAGTAGACCATCTAGATCATAACCTGCCGTATTGAAAATGTTGTGCAGGATCTGTGTACGATATATTAGTACAGATCCAAATCTACAGTAGACCATCTAGATCATAACCTGCCGTATTGAAAATGTTGTGCAGGATCTGTGTATATTAGTACAGATCCAACTCAGGAAACTTGTATTATGTTGTGCAGATACAGCTCTCACCCTGCAACAGGCATGGTGTGTGTTTGTGTGTTATTCACATGAAACCGTCCTTTCTACCCGTCGACATCGAGCACAATCAGTGTCCGTACCGATTCTTCTAGCCTAGAGAGATACAAGTTCTGTGGTCACAAAACTAGGCCACAGAGATACTACAGTAGTACATTTTTACGCACTGCTAGTACAGTAAGCAGAGCAGACAATGCAATGCCATGTCATCGTACTGGATACGACGGGCACGACATGAGCTACAGTGGTAGATCGGTACAGATCAGAAAATGTATCAGCCGTGAAATATCTGTAGATCATGAGTTGGGATCGATGGCCTATCAGTCCGAGGTGTATAATCTCCGGACACGATGTTCGTTTGGCGCAACCGTGGGTCTGAGATACCTTAACCCTTAC
Organism: Nereocystis luetkeana; assembly: GCA_031213475.1. Classification (NCBI taxonomy): domain Eukaryota; class Phaeophyceae; order Laminariales; family Laminariaceae; genus Nereocystis; species Nereocystis luetkeana. The sequence continues at coordinate 4,850,256 of JARUPZ010000030.1, read as the reverse complement.
CACTCTGTCTCGAAATATAAGCACCTTTTAGTTTAATAATTGTTGTACAGCCGGTGCTTATATAATGGGACAGAGCGGTACAGTACTGTAGTCCCGTTTTGGAGACAAACCATTCGATTTCTAAGTAGTTTGTCCCCAAAACGGGACTTCAGTGCTAATAGTAAAAGGGTGAATTAAGCCCGTGAGATTGTGTATCAAGCTTAGCTTGCGATTTTTCTCGAAAGTCTGGCGTGGGGTAAAGTAACCAGCCTCTCCGGCGAGGAACCTCATGACAAATTCAGGAGCTGCCCGTGGGTGAAGTGCCTCAAGAGGTGGCCTACAGGAGCTCCGCATCAGAAGCCGATGAAAGGCTGGCCAGAAGCGAGACATGTCAACACGCGCGAAAAAACGGCCTGCCACGAAGAAGGGGGCAGGGTAGCACCAACTCGACGCAAAACAAAACGAGGCAGAAAAACTAACTCGATTAGTACGGGGAACGTGGTAGGGGGGGGGTGGGGGTGGGCTGTGCTTGGGATGCCGCCGTAGTATTATTAATAGTCGCTGACATTCTACTGCAAGCCAATTCTTGACGTCGGCCTTCGTTACGTGCAGTATACCTGGCCTGTCCGTTTGCACCGGTGGCGCGGTTTGACACAAGAACAACATCAGTAACGACAGACCCGAAAACTATCGACACAACGGTTGGAGACGCGTTTTCTCCCTCAAGGTGTATCGCCGCGCATCACAGCCCCCCCCCCCCCCCCCCTACGGCCATGCATGACATGAGTACACCCCGCTCCCCGTCCGTCCGTCTCGAAAGAGATTCGAGGTCGATGGTCAAATGACTAAGACAAGTAACAAATGAGTACCCCCTTGCTTCCCCACCCCGCCCATGGTTGGAGGTGTCTCTATTAGGAGTAGGAACGGTGCTCCGTCTCGAAAGGGATGCGTGGTCAATGGTCAAATGACTACGGCAAGCAACAAATGAGTACGCCCCCCCCCCCCCCCCCCCCCACCCCCCCCTCCGCCCCCGGACCTCCTTCAACAGAAAATGTCGGAGTCGATGAACATAGAGATGGCTCCTAAGGGTGTCCACGTGCAGTGCCAGGTCCCCCTTTTGGTGGCGACGAAGTTGGCCAAGATCCGCAACGCCTCGGTGACCGCCCCGTCTCCCGCCTCCTACGCCAAGGCGGGCGTGGCGGCCATCGGGTACGGCGCCGTGGAGTCTCCGTACTGGGCCCACAAGCTGCAGCTGTTCATCCTGTCCGTCGTGCCGTGGTCCGAGGCCTACGTGTTTAGCATGCACAAGAGCCTGAGGGCGAGGGCGCTCAAGAAGCTCGCTTCGAAGAAGGACTGACTGCGCTGCGTATGACTTTTTTTTTCTCGCTTTTTTTTTTCTCTCGTGTTTCTTGGGTTTCTTACGTTCCTCGCTATTGTTGTTGGTCTCAGCGTCCCTCCCTTCTATTGTGTTATCTCCTGGGGAGCTGTTTCCTCCTCTTTTGTGCTTCCTCCTATTCATATTATCCTCGTAGTTTTTTTTTTTTTTGCAGATTCAAGCCTATCCAATGTTCTGAATATTGTTCCTGTCTGTGTGGGGGCGGCGGGGGGGGGGCGTACTCATGTCAAGCATGGCCGGGGGGAGGGGGGGGGGGGGGGGGGGGAATGGGGCTTCTGTTCAGACATTTGTCTTTCTTAGCTCTCACTGAAGCTGTCGCGGCCTGTTGACTTATATTCGGTGGAGGAGGCGTTGCCCGCGCGTGCCTTTGAACACCTATGTCGTTTGGCGGTCTTCTGCTGTAGGTTTGACTGGTCGTGGCCTATTTAGTTGACGGTCTGCTGTAGGTTTGACCGATCGAAGCCTCTTGAGCTGACGGTCTACTGTAGGTTTGACCGGTCAAAGCCTCTTGAGTTGACGGTCTACTCTAGGTTTGACCGGTCAAGGTTTATTTAGACTTATAATACTAGTTTTGGTGTGGGGATCTCCATCACAGCTGTCCGTCAAGGGGCAAGTTTGCCGTCAACCAACATCTTGCTGCAGTACGCAGTCTGATATCGTAGGGTTTTTCATGACATGGCGTTCCCCAACGGGGTAAGGGAGGGGCGGGGGGGGGGGTTGCCGTTTTGACTGCTACTAGGAGAAATTATTGTCAGCTGGCTGAGGCGAAACAAGAAAAATGCGGTGAATTGCCTGAGCTATGAAAAAAGGGCACACCGGTTGACCGACCTGAGGATCGAGTGATGAATGACACGGGGAAAAGGAAAAACATGATCTGGGTGTCGTCTTGAGTCAAGCATCGCGCTTTTGTGCAGACATGGTCTTTTGATTGAACTCTCCGAGAATACTGAGCAGAAGAGTTTTGAAAATAAAAAATATTTTGTGGCCGGGGGGGAAATAGTTAGCGGGCGTTTTTGCATGCGGTATATAGGGGGGGGGGAATCCTTTAGGCTTTCATCTGCCGAGGTCACTTGCGGTGGCAAAGCACGCGCGGCTCCAATCGATAATTTCGTGAGAGTGGCGTTTTTTTCTTCTGGAAATCGCTGTCTACTACTGTTGAGATATACAGGTACCAGTATTTTTTTTTTTGTGGCCGATGGAAAGGGTGCTTGATCTATGCCAGGTACTATTACGGGGGACCATAGTTAATAGGACCTATGGTATACATAAAAACCTATATATTTAACCATTTTTACTAACAATATTTGGTCCTATTAACTATGGTCCCCCGTAATAGGTTCAGCTGAATGTCATGGTGAGGAACCACTCGTTCGACTTGCGGTCGTCATACCGCGTGGCGTTTGGCAAATGCTGACGGCAGAGTCTGCGGGGCTGATTTTCACGTCCCATCGAGCTCTCTCTATATTATCCGCGCAGCTGCAGCATGTTGGATGGTTAGCGTCGTCGAGGTACCGTTCACGCATTGATATGTACAACCTCCGAGTGGACAATGATGCACTTCGCCTCTTTTAATAGGATGATTCTTTATTGTATCCAACGGCTAGTTTGTTTTATTGTATCCAACGGCTAGATTTTTTAGTGTATCCAACCCCTAGATTGTTTTATTGTGTCCCAGATTGTTGAGTGTATCCAAGAGCTAGTTTTTATTGTATCCAACAGCTAGTTTTTTATTGTACCCAACGGCTGGTTTTTTGTTGTATCCAACGGCTAGATTTTGTTTTAGGTACCAAAGGCCCTGGGTAAAAGCGCGGTTCCAACAGTAAAGCAGGGCCAACAACCATAAAACCAACCCGCTGCACTGATTGGTGCGCGCTTGGCACCATTAGGTTAGGTTCTACGCGACCGCGCGGGATCTCTCAAGTCATGCATGTGGACCTAACACCTCGCACGAAGCACTCCAACGTGCAAGTCGCGTAATCGTGAGAATTGTCCTACTTCATTTTTTTTTTTCGTGCCCCTCTCGTGAGAGTGTCATTTCAGACACCGTCGGATCAATTGATTCTATACCGTCGTAAAAATCAAGAACACGCCAAACATGCACTCACACCATAAGCACAAACCAAAACGTCTACGCGAAGAAAAAAAGCCGAAACCTTACGCCCCAGCCCCGGCCACCTCCAAACCACTAAAAACCCCGCCCCCCGCCGAAGCATCCGGCAAAGAAGACCGCCCAACCGACGTCAGCGACAAGTATGGTCCCAGCTTGGCCGCCATCACCCCCTGATCAGTGGGGCTCGCGGCCAGCCCATGCAGGGCACCGGCCAGCTGCATCCTCACCGCCAGCGACAGCGCCCTTGCTTCCCCCGCCCTCACAACCTCGAACACCCACGGCAGTGCGTGCTCTGCGTAAACCCCGCCGGATATCGTCCTCGCCAGGAACGCGAAGAGGCGATCGCGGGTTTCCATTCCGAGGCGGCGTCGGCACAGGTCGGGGCCGCCCGCGCTCCCCATCAGCCGCAGCACGTCGCGCTCGGTGCCGGAGGTCAGCGCCAGCCGAAAAGCTTGCTCGAAATCCTCGCGACGCACCAGGAGAGCAATCTGTCGTCTTACCCGCGTGGTGCTACGGGTCGACGAGCCGAATTCTGCCGCGACCGAAGCTTTTGGGGTGGCAGCAGTCGCCCGGACGAAGCTGGGGGTGCAGTCGGGCTTGCCCTTGGGTGAAGCCGCGCTGTTGGGGCTTCCAGCTCGCCCCGATCGTGGCCGCTTCAGTTGGCGGGGGGAAGAGCGGGCGGGCGATCCAGCCGTCGTGCCCGGGCATTCCTGCGACTGTCGGACGGACAGTAGAGAAGGGGTGTAGGAGAGGTAGAGTGCAGAAGAGGGGGGGGGGGGGGGAGGAGAGGAGGAGTGTGGGAGAAGAAGAGCGTAGGAGAGGGAGGGGCGTACTCGATCTCATGCATGGCCGTAGTCGTATGACCATAGACCCTCGCACCCCTACTACGCCGGGACGGAGCAAGTCGGGTTTTTACCGACCAGGCAGAAATTGCTTGCACCAAGCGCGGGTCGCCGTGAGGTGTTGAGCGAGTCGCACGAAGAGTGAGCTGCATCCTACTAAGAACCTCTTTTGAGGCGGGTTTCGTTGCATATGGATGGCAGTGTCAATGATTTATTTTCTGGTGTGGCCACTTCAAGAAACCGCAATGGGTTTACTATGTAACTGTCTCGTAGGTATATACACACTACGTGATACGATCATCCCCCTTGTGCGGAGTTAATATTCTCCCAGCACAAAATTGGTCTAACTCGACCGCCAGCCGTGGTGACTGCAAAAAAAAAAAAAACGATACCCTGGTTGTCTATTAATAGTAGAGGCGTGCTTTACAGCGTCGTCGCCAACCGACGCCAACCCAACCCATATATACATATAGGCGGGGGGGTGCAGGAGAGGCAGCGGGGGGGGTACTCGATATCGTGCATGGCGGTAGTCGTATGACCTTAGGGAGGGGTAGAATAGATCGGAGGAGGTAGGGTGGGGGGGGGGTGTACTCGATACGATGCATGACCGTAGTCGTATGACCACAGGTAGGATGGGGGGGGGGGGGCGTAATCATCTGTTGCTCTTTGGAAACCGAGCATGGGGTGTACTCGATGGGAGATATGTACTCGATCTCATGCATGGCCGCAGTCGTATGAGCATAGACCCTCGCATCCCTACAATGCCGGGACGGGTGGGGGGGGGGGGGGGTATCTACACGAGTATTTCATCGCAGTGTCATTGCTCGGCCGTCGGTGTGCCCCTTGTGGTGACTCACGCCTGGTCCATACGGCACACTGTAATTGCACAAGCATACAGAGTGAGGGTAACATGGGCGCTGTTTATCGAGTGAGGGATGGCCAGGTTCTCAGGTAGTCAGGCGAGGGACAGGTCATGTCTGCGTGTATTCTTGGTGTGAATGATCAGAAGCGTACCGTCCGCTAGAGGGCACAGCCACTGCCGGTTGCACCAAGCGTTGTCGCACCAAGCGTTCACCTATCGGTGACCCTGCATCGTCCATCAGCATGACTAACGGCAGTGCTTGTTAATATCTATCGCCGTTACCCTAAGCCCCGAGGCGTGTCGTACTATGTACCCTATACCCCGAAGCAGCGAAAGCAAGGCTAGACTTACCACGAAGGTTCTCTCCATCCCCACGACTCTTTGACCCAAGCTTTCGAGCACGCTAGCGATGGTGTCCGTCTTGTTGCAGAGGTGCTTGAGGAGCCGCACGGTGTCCGCTTCAATCCCCCCATTCATCGGCGGAAGCAACGAAGACGGTGAAAGGATCGACGCCGGCCCCTCCCCCCCCCCCCGCGGCCGCCGCTGCCTCGACCACCTCCACCACCGCCGCTTCTGGGTCACCTTGCTCAAGCTTCGGGACGACCGACGTCACCGAAACTTGGACGTTCTGCGCCACCGACGACGGCGTCGTCGGTAACGGCCATTGACCCGTCAAAGGGGTAGCTTCCTGAACGGAATGTTGCTGCTTGACCTCCGCTGCCCCGGCCCCACCGACCTGAGCCGGTGGGATGCCACTTTTTTCGTGTCTGGTAGGTTTGGATTCAGCGACGAGCGCAGTAGTCGTACCGGCTTGTGAAGTCTTCACCCCTTGCCCTCGCTCTGGTGCTGCACGGTCGACACCGTCCGTGCTGCCAGATTCGGCGCCATCCTCAGACGCCCGAGGCGTACCCAACAACGACGGGGGTTTCCGTCGATCACGGATGTCAACACTTCCATCCTCGCTCTCGTCGGTAGGTACCGACGGCGATCGTGTTTGGGGGCGGGTGGGACGGCGCTCCTGCTGCTCACCGCCTCCACTTGATGGCGGCGCTTCTTCTTTCAATAGCGCGGATGGGGTCAAGTGTTCCGACGGTGCCTCTTCCAGGGAGAGTTCCGCCGTGACTTCCTCCGCTCGCCGTCGCTGCTGGGCCTTTCTGCCCTCGTCGCGATGTTCTCGAAAGCGCTCTGTCTTGCGCTCTGCCGCATCCGCTGCGTCGCTCGCCGCCCGCTCCCACCTCCTCAAGGCCCCGTCCAAGGTCTTCGTCTTTTTGTTCTCCTCCTTCGTTTTATTCGTCTCCGAGAAGGCCTCCGCCTCCTCCGCCGACTGATGAGGATGCCTGTTTTTCGCGTGGGCGGGGGAGCCCCCCAGCGCCCACGACTGACGGTGTTGACTGTTTCTCGTATCGGCGACCGGCGTTTCAGGTCTCCTCTCCCCCCTGCCCCCCCCCCCGCCGCCTAAAGGCCCGAGAGGAGGCCCCAAGAAAGATGACGCATCGTTCGTCTTGCGCATTTCTCGTCGGTTGTTTTTTTCGGGGGCGCCCGTCGCTCCGAGCGCCTCCAGCGAGCGAGCAGCCGCCTCCCTAACAGCCGCGACGGAATCTCGCTTTCCTCTGGTCGCCCCGTGAACCAGGCGCAGGCGGTGCTCCCCGAGGGGACCCTCCGGGCCTCGGAGATCACCCAGAACGGCGAGAGCCACAATCAAATCCAGCGCCGCCTTCCGCTCCTTCCAAGCGAACGCTCGCCTCAGGGGGCAGTCGAGGACCGTCGACACGGTGTGCGCGATCGCGGGCAGGCCTTTCTTGAGCGTCGCGGACAGCCCCCCTACTTCTGACTCTAGCTCTGTCCGTGACTGTGTGCCGGTGGGAAGTCTGCCCGAGGTCGTCGGTGCGTGTCCGTGGATGGCGCAGCTGCGCGCCATGGCGGTTACGGCGTTGAAAAGTTCCGCTCGCGTGCCCTCCGACCTGCCGGAGTCTAAGCTTTCCACCAAACACGCGAGGATTTCCTCGCTGTTGACGGTAAGCCTGGCGTGGTGCGCGGCTTCCGCAAGCTTGATTTCGGCACAAAAGTCCTGCCATGGGCAAGTAAAGGTGAAACGAGCCAGGGGTGGAGCGTTTTGAACGCACGCATCGCCGGCGATTTTATCCTGTCATCTCCATCTCTCCGAACTGTCGGTACGTGCGGTCAATAGGGGGTGAGCTAGGAGTTTTTTTGTTTTTCTCCAGAGCACGGCGATGTGTCAGAACGCTTGTGACACCGGTATCGTATACCACTCTGCACCGATATAGAAGGGTCGTTCGCATATAAAATACACAATGTAAACGGTCCTTACATCTCGGAATGGAGCGCTAGTGTCTATTGCAGTACCGAGAGAACGATACCAGGTATGAAATGTTCACAATACATTATTTTAAATCATCAGCAGTGTGATTGCGTCATGTCTGCGACTGGAAACCGAGAGATACAGTCTAGTTCAGGGACATGAGTAAAAATAGTTGGCGGTATCGGTAAAGACCCTCTCCCCGATAATTGAACACATTACGTTTATACGTTAACATGCTAAGAAAAATCCTGCTTATTACGAGGTGAGCACTCTCAGGTACTCATCAAGCGGCCGCACACGATATTGATTTGCGGAAAAGCCCTCACGGATACAGCTGCGGCACATGCCTAATCGAAGTTGACCATATGTTACTCGCTGGGCCACGCCTTTGCTGGAGTAGACTAACCCTAACAAGGGAGCAGTCTCAAAAATCGTCGGCAATACGCGAAAGATTGAAGCAGCACACCTCGGGGAACGGACACACGCTCCAATTCCTAGGTAGGTCTCCCGCCGCGGTCGATATTCGATCGAAAAATTCCGCCGCAGCCCTTGTGTCGGCCAGCTCAATCAAAGCCCGCCCCCCTGGCAGCAACACGGCTTCTTTCGGCACGGTAGCGTTACCGATCCCGACGCGCCCCGCCGCCTTCCCGACCGCCAAGCGTACGTCCTCGATACTGCGAACATGGGTTTCCACCTCCACGGGGACAGGGGACGGGGGCGGCAGCACTGCCGCCGCGCAGCAAGCCCCCGCGGCAACCCGCACGGACGCTCTTTGCTCCCCCACGAGGCGCAAGAATCGCCGAATCTGTGCCATGCTCGCATCGGCGGAGCTACCCCGGAGGGCCGACAGCATGACCGCCCCGACGCACAGGGTCAGATCTCCGCACAGGCTCGCTGTCTCCTCGTCCCGAACACGGTCGAGCGCGTACTCGGTGATGCCGTCGCGGAATCTCCCCGCTGCCCGGGGCTGGTCCCAGCAGAGCCACGCCAGAAGCCGGAGAGTGTACCGCCGCGCCGCCAGGGAGCAAGCGCTCCCGACCGTGCGTGCAGCCGCCACCACCTGGCCCACCTGCGGGGTGGAAGCCTCGCGCACCATAGCTCGGAGTTCTCCGTACGCCGAGGCCTCCGTGCTCCGCACCTCGAGCCTCTGTATGCACTCGACCAGCCTCCTCTGCCACTTGTGTGCTCGCACCGTTGCCCCTTCCTCCTCGCCCCAACTCGTCGACATACCCCTCGTCGGCGACCCTAGGAGGCTTGCGCGGGACGCTCTGGCGGCTAGCCGAGATAGTTTGTTGCTCGACCTCACGTGCTTTGCCGTCGGGGGGGACCTCACCACGGCCTTCGCTGGAAGAGACCGCTGCTCTTTATCTGGCGACCGGTGTCCCTCTCGAGGTAGGCCGACCTCTCCCGCGCGCAGCCGGGAAGGCGATGTTGCCGCCGTGTGGATCTGTCCCTCCGTCGAGCGGTATGTGTCATGCCACCTGGGCCGCTGCTCGCTAGCGATCGCCTCTGCCATCACCCTAGTACCTGAGCCGTCCGCGGTAACTCGCCCTTGAGAGTCCAAACACTCAGTCGCTCCTGGCGTTACGATGTCTTGTGCTGGAAATCGCGCTCGGACAGGCTTAAGCTCGAACGGGTGCTGCTGGGGGAGTTTCGGGGAGGTCAGCGTCGTGGCGTCAGGCGCCGACTTCGGTCGCTGAAAAGTTGTACCGCCGCGAGCGGTCAACAGCCGGGTCGTCATTGGGCTACGACGGGCTGGGGACATCGACACCGATTGCCCGCTGTTGCCAGCAGTGGCCGTGCCGTATCCGCGAATTCTCCTCATGTGGTGCTCGAAACGAGCCGCGACGTCCGCGTTGCCGTCCAAGGTTCCGCTTCCGTCGCCTTGGAGTAAAACAGAGTCCGCTCCGACGAAGAACCCCACCACTAGTTTTAGCGCCCCCCGCGATTTCCTCATGCCGTGGCATCGCTGCAGCGGGTACCACCGCGCTGGCAGCTGGACGAGTTGGGTGTGGGCCATGATGTTTCCTTCCGTGAGCACGGTTTCCAGGGAGATTGTCACGCAGCCTAGGTCGAGATAGTGGACGTCCCCGTCCGCGTCGTCGTGGTCGCGCACCCGGATGTTGAGTCGCCCGGTCAGCACGTCTTCTACGGATTGCACTTGGAGCGGGAAGACGAACTCGGCGTCCCAGACGGGGTCGACGGTGTGCTTGCAGACTTCCGTGCACTTGGTTTATGCCGGTGTTCACATGTGCGTAGCGGTTCAGTGTACATGAGAGATCGTGACGGCGTGCGAATCGGGGGATGACACGCGTTGAGGTGGGAATGCTGCGTGGAATTTCGTCATCCCTGATTACATGCAGCACTCGTACAAATCGTGCTTCGTATGTGTTTTGACTTTTCCAAGGAACGCGGACTCATCGCCCCTATCTATTCTGTTGACCTTGAGGGGCTTACAGGTTCCCAAGACCAGTGCATGCCCCATGGGGTGTTTTGGGGCAAAACATCCCTGGAACAAACAGGCACAGCCTGCAGCTTGTCGATGCTCGTAGCCAAACGGAGGGGAGATTCAAACTACTGTCCACGCACCCCGTGCCACTATAATATCATATGTTTACAGCGAGGAGGTTCAGCCATGTTGACGCAGAAGACATGGCCGCAGTACGTAGTTCGTCACAAACGATTTGAATATCAACTCGCCCACACAGGGATACAGGAAGCGTGTTGTGGGTTCACACCTGCACGCGCGTATTCTGATGCAAATCAAAGTTGCCGTCTTCGCAGGAACCGACCCATAGGTGCGCCACGGGGTCGCTGGTGCCCGTCGAGAGGTCCGACACGAGAAGATTTTTGCCTTCCATTACCTTCACCGTGACCCTCGTGCGCTTCAGCATCGGGTCTGGGAACACGCCGAATGGGCGTCAATCGAAGCACGCGTCACAGGTCACAACCGAGGACCATGCAGTACGTAGCATGCACGGGTAGGCGTCAAATCCTACCAGATACAACGTTTCGAATGTGCTGCGAACGCCATATGTTGAAATGTGGAGCCCAGTGAACGTGCCGCTCCAGTACCTACACATGAGAACCAGGCCAGCAGCGCTCTCTACGTAAAGACACTCGTAAACACCGCCGTACTAATATTAAAAGTTGCACGTAGGCATCATAGGTCCATGGAAAGTGATCCAATGTGCACACACAGATACAGCAATAGGTCCACCGACAATGTTCCACTGCCCGTACCTTCTGTGTCAGCTAACGAGGAGCTGAAGTGGTCGTGGGAAAAAAAGGTCGGCGTGAGCGCGGTCTTGTGACTGCCACCACCATCGTCTGCTGCTCGTGCAGCAGAATCGATGCACGAAGCAACGCCGCCAGCTCTAAACGTCGGCAGGCCTTTGTACATCGCACGGTTCGGACTGTTCCGCATGATGATTGCCAAACAGCTGAAGCAGGGCGGTCGAAACTTGACGCAAGCCTTGGTGAGAGCAATGTGTCCCCAAACATTTCGAAGCCAGACGACACTCTGCACACCCGGCAATGGCGCTCTTCCTACAGGCGCGGATGACACACGATACCAGGTACGCGATACAAGACAACGCGACACGTCGCCGAGGGGGGAGGCGGCGGAATTATAAAAGAAACGTAACTGAAATCCAAACGAATAGTCGTGGGTCGACCAATAGGATGCGTCCGAATATGCGCAGACATGCAGACCGCCCACAGGAGCCACGAGGCCTCGCGGTCTCCGAATCACAATGCAGGGGGGGGTCTCGACCGGAATTGTCTAAACAACACTTGCGGGGATGGTCTCAACTTTTATATCTATCTGCATTTAATACAAAACTAAAAATCTGTATTTACTTGTATTCAAGCTTGAGTCCGACGGTTGGGATGACGATAGATCTTGATTCATCCTCATCGCGCCATCGCCGCTGTTTGTTGGAACATGTAGAGTGTGTCTTCTTGATTATTGTCGAAGCGGCCGCATAAACTTCAAGTCGTGCATGCTATATCGAATAATTTGGGTTGAGTAAGTAGAAGGCACAACAGCAGCAGCGACAAAAAATGTGTGTTGCAATAATTTGCAACGCTCGCAATCAGCTACAGATAGATAAATAGATGTAGTATTAATACTACGAGAAGGGGGTTTGAAGGGCACTGCCGCCAGCATGGCCGTCAGCCTTTCCATATATCATACTGTACGTACATTGCAAAATCGATATCGTTACGAATAAGGCCATACCGGGCCGTTCGCTCTTCGTGGCTGCAGATGTTGCATTCAATATCATGTATGTGACGAGACGGCATGGTTACCTAGATGGATAGCTTCCATCCTTACGAGCGGTTTTGCCCTGTCGTTACGAGATCGTCGCGCAGATCATTTCCAGCTATATAGCTGCCTGCGTACTGTTCCTCCTCCGTTTAGCCGAGTCGCTGTATGATATAATTCAGAATGTTTTCAACTGGATGATGTGCGTCTGAGCATGCAAAATTATTAGGGTAGGGGAACTTGACATAGACAAATAATAAATAGATCACGGGTGGGCCGGACTCCCCCCTTGCGCAACGTGGGCGTAAACTATAATATTATTGTGGAAACATCGAACAATGGGCGGAGCAAGCAGCACAACACGGTGTCGACAATAACCTTTGAACAATGCATCACGTGTGCCACGAGTACCTCGTCATACTGTAGTTTGTACCGTGAGTAGTAAGGTGTTGACAACTCTCAATTCGATGCGTCTAACTCATACTAAAATAAATCGTGTGCTACAACTAACTGTTGTTGCAGCCCATCGTTTGTTTAATGTTTCCACAAGGAAGGACTGTTTTACGCGCGTAAGGTGCAAGGAAAGAGAGTGTTCTGTCCCCCGCGTAATCAAGTATGGCTTTCGGTTCACAAAATGTATTTCCACAAATTTACTTGTCGATCAAGTAACGCAACGAACAGAGTTACGCGTGCAACGGAAACAGGAACACTATTAACAGAAGGCAGCAACAGGTCATAGTGCACAATACGAATAACCTGGAGAACATTCATCATATCAGCAGTCAGAACAGATGAGTAAATCCACGGTCAACGGAGAACGAGCAACAAACAAGAAAATAATGGATACGAGTGAAACGAAAAAGAGGCTCGAGTATAGGATAACGGAAGAGGGGGGGGTAAACACGATGCGAAGTTGTTGGTGAGTACGCATGGAATGCGCGACTTGAGCGCGGAAGACGGGTCTTTCAGGGCAGCAACCACATTGAGAGGCGAAACCACAGGGAGTTCGTAGAGAAGCGGCATCCTTCCGCAGCATTGTAATAAAAGTCAAGACGTCATACAACAGCATGTAGCCTTCTATATAGTGCCGGTTATCCGCTATAATGCCTGTGAAACCACTTGGCACAGATGGGGTTAACGAGTGCAGCAGTGTGCCGAGTAGTGCCGCTACGTATAGTGCCGGCCGGTTATTGTTGGCTGGCGCACACCAGCACTAAAAAGGAACCGTTCCTGCATGTAAAAAATATACCAGGTACCAGATATGAGGATAGTAGTAGGAGCGAGGCCATTCCCATGAAGGGAAGACGCCCACCCACCGCGTTTAGCTTAGGTATGGAAATGTTGGCACATGTCACATGTACTAGTCAAGGTACAGCAGTAGCACTGCTCTTGTGTGCAGAGTAGATCTGATAGATCTATTATGTGTCGGTTGGGATGTAACGTATGCGGGGGAATTCCTTGCAAGAAAGCGCCCCATGGCATGGCTGTTTCATTCATTAGAGGACACAAACGCGTCCATCGTCGTCCTATCCTAGACGCCCACAGCCAGACACAAAAAGTGCCGGTGCTCCTCTCGGCACGGCATCCACAACACACCCAAACCTCCGGGCAAAAACAAAACACCGCACACACCCCACCCAACCACAGCAAGCAGTCGACATCATTTATTAGGCCTCGTGTAGCTTCAGCTCACACCCCGTGTGAGCGAACCAACGCGTAGATGAAAGTCTTCCCAGTGCCTCCTCCCCCTCTCACAATTATTATAGACCATCCGCCATAACGATGCATGGGAGGTCGCGACACAATGACCCAAGAACAACATCAACCCACCAACCAGTTAGCCGACCAATCAAAAATCAATCAATCAACCAATCAATGAGTCATCAGTCCATGTTGACGGCGACGCCCAAGTTGTTGCGCAGGAAGTCGGCCTTGGCGGTCATCTCGGTGAGAGTCGCGTTGTTTGAGTCGTAGTCTAGCCAGTCGCGGACGTTCTCAAGCGCCGCCACCTGGTCGGTGTCTCCCTTGTTACGCGCGGCGCTGAGGGCGGAGTACACCGCGCCTTCCAAGGCCGTCTGCATGGTCATCTGTTTTTTTATATAAGCGACGATGCGGGAAAAGAGGCATTTTTTGTGAGCTATGTACCATGTGGAGGGAGAAAGGAAGCACGATGAATCTCTCCAGCTGCTACATTACCTGAGATGTAGCGAACAAGCACATTCGAAAAGCAAATACTATTAACACGCATATGGCGTGGTAAGTACAGAACAAGGTATTCGAAAGGAGAATCGAGAAAAATCGCGAGTGCATCGCACAGCACCATGAACTTTTACAAAGTTCGACGGGAAACCGGAAGGTCGTTGCAGCAAACGGCCGGACTGTGTCCTCTCCTTCTGTCGTCGACGGACATGGTGAGGCAAAAGAGCGTGCAATTTCTAAAAATTGCCGGCAGTGCACACACAACCTTTTGAAAGTCCATCCATCTTTAAAACCGGTGATCATCCAGGCATGTCGGATACCGGGTACACGCGAGAAACAGAGGCACACACAATGACAACACACAACACGCCAATCGAAAACCAGGTGCTAGGTATCGTTTTTCACTACTGCAGAAGCCATCCGAATCCAACATCAAGCAAATGTGTCCCCACGACGTGGATGATGAGGCGACCCGCACGAGGGGATATATATATATAGAACTACATACTTAGATCACAACCCCTGAGCGTGCTCGGTTGGTGCATCCCTGGCCTCTCAGAGCTCCCACTTTCAAACCGCCTCCTTTCATTACTTGCCGGACCTTTCCAGCAGTTCTTTGTTTTCTCGGTCCTTTCTTCCTTTTTTCTTCTTTCGTTTCGTGTGCGTGCGTGTCCTCCGAGCACGTCATCGCGGGAGGACCCGGCACCGTCGCGGGTGTCGGCGGGTGCTGGCGGGTAGAGGGGGGGTTGCAAGGAGCGCGGTCGCCGCTTTCGTGCCTAGGCGTCGCGTGTGCCTCGAGACACGAGGGATGCATGAACGGGCTTTGTCTGGCTTCGATTTATGATTGTTGATAGAGTATGTACGAGTTATGAAGGTCGTTCGGGACGGCAAGATAATATTCAAGCGGTGCTTATTTTTGCGACCACGCTGAAGTTGAAAGAGGGAGGTGTGCAGCTTGAACACCAACGTTATCGAGCTGGCAAACAACGGCCACGGTGAGCGCCGGGCTTCACGCGAGGCGGGCGATGGGGCTGATTGCGGCAGAGAGAGATAAAAGCTTTACCCGGACCGAATCGGTAGCGAGGTGGTCGCGAGAGGGGCGGGCGGCGTACGAGGCTGAGAGAGAAGCTCTTCTGTGCGATTTGTTTCTTTTCTTTTTTTTTCGACCGAGTGTAAGTTGTTCCAATCAGGCAGAAAAATATTACACGAGAGGGGACGGGGATCCTTCCGAGTTTTATTTTCATTGTTTTTGCTGCTGTGCCGTGCTGTGCTTTCGCTTTCTTCGTACACACAGTACACAGACATAGAGCATATCGAAAGAAGAAAATAAGCAAAGACAGTAGTACCCTACCTGGGGTGTATGTACGTACGTACGACATCCGCGACGCGAAGCGTATATGTGGCATCCAAGCTGACGTCGGAGCTGTTTTTTCCTGAAGCATGGCGGCGGGACTCTTGGCATTATCAAGTCGCCGGTTTGCAATTACGATCCTTGAAAACACTAAACTCAATCGTGGACCTCTGTTCGCTTCGCATAATTTGATGTACTTTTTTCCTTCCTGAGCGAGCGTAGCGGGCGGCGTAGGCCGCCCGCGGAGCGAAGCGCCTTGTATATATTATATATATATACGGGAGTGTGTGTGGGGGGTGTATCATACCTTGTCCGCAAGCTCGTCGTCCTGGGCCCGGTGCTTCTCGGCGTCCTGGACCATCTTGTCGATCTCGTCGGCGGAGAGCCGTCCGTCCTTGGCCTTGATCTCCGCGCCAGCCTTGGCCCCGGTGACCGTGTCCTGCGCGGTCACGGCGAGGATGCCGTTGGCGTCCAAAGCGAACGTCACCTCCACCTGGGGGTGCCATAGTTGGGATGACGGGAGCACAACAAAGCAAAAACAAGAATCAGTGATTTGTAATAGAGGTTCGGACGGACGAAGGGGGAAGAGAAGGCATCACGTTTTAATGTTGTGTACTGCTCTGGACGGAATTGCCTCCGAAGTATATACTAGAAACATGCCACAGATACACCTGCTGTCGTACCAGGCATGGCTTCCACCAGAACCTGCGCTGTTCACAAGCGCTGTCGAAACATTGCCGCATCTATAGACAACGCCGAGGCATGGCCACGTTACTCGTTTTTTGTTGTTGCAGCAGTACCCACGTGGTTCCAAGAAACCTTCGCCAGCGTAGCACGGGTAAAAGACACCACTGTAGAGTTTGGAGGGTGTTGTTTTTCCACTACCAGTAGGGCAAACTACAGTAGTAGACACGAGTTTTTTTTTAACCCCCCGATGTGCCTGGGTTTGTTGTCTGGCCCTTGCTTGGAGGGAACCAGAGTTTAAATCACATTCACCCCCTCCGTACAATCTGTATCCAACGTCCAGTTTCCCTTCAACCATCGGGCAACGAAAAACCACGAGGCTTTCGTGAAAGAACAGTAATCGAGAATGAACGAGCTAAGACAAGAGGCGACCGCATTCTCAATCCTTATGGCATGCAGATCGAAACCAGGTGTAACACCACTCTGTTGAGAAACTCATGGACCGTTCCGATTTTCGTAATCAAACAGTAGTTGGCACTCAAACGGTCCTTACAGGATGGGACAGAGTGGTGCGTGCACACCTTTAAAAAACGCTATATATACGAGTACTCGAGAGCGCAAACAGAGGGCGAGAACAGCCGCTCTTACCTTGGGCTCCCCCTTACGCGCCCGCTCAACACCAGTGATGGTGAATTCCCCAAGCTTGTTGCACGTGTCCACGGAACGGCGCTCGCCCTGATCAAACACCGAACGGATGAAAGAAAGAAAGGCACGTGTGAGGTAATGCGTCGCGCGAACCAGGGCCGTCGATAGCAGCCACGAGGGCATCATGCATATGCACTAGATTGATCCCGCTTTGCGATATGTGTTAACAGATGTTTCTGAACAAAAACAGAGGATGCAGAAACTGAGCGAGACAGCCACTCCTACAAGGTTTTGAACGCTTCGAACCCAATGTACCAAGTATCCGACAGAATAGACCACTCCACACTCCTGCCCCACCAGTTACCCACCTCGTACACGACCACGTCGATCGACGTCTGCCAGTCCTCGACCGTGGTGTAGGACCGCGACTTGCGGCACGGGATGGTGGTGTTGCGCTTGATGAGCACAGACATCTCGCGGCCCTCCAGCTCGATACCGAGAGAGAGGGGCGTAACGTCCAGCAGAAGCAGGTCGGTGGTGCCCGCGAGGTCGGCGCCGCCGGTGCGCGCGTCGCCCATGGCGAGGATGTGTCCCTGGACCGCCGCACCCACCGCCACCGCCTGCTCATCGGAGGGGCAAAAAAAGCAAAATAACACAGCAAGAAACGGGGTTGGTCTCGATCTCGACTACATGATCACGCCACAGGCTTCTAGCGATTGAATACAGCGTTTATATTGATATGCCTATTTGCCTCAAACCTGAGAGAAGGGGATGTTTCATTCAGTTCAGCCTCTCCAGCAAACATTATTTTCTACTTTGAAAGAGAAGCGAGTCGGAGGAAGCCAGCCAAGACAAAGAAAGAGCGCGCGGTCGACCAACTTTGCGGTTCACGCGGGAGCCCCTTCCTAGTTTTAGTAAAACCACGGACGCAAACCCACACGATACTGATCGAACCCAGCACCCTATTATTAGTAATCTGGTACCAGGTATTTAGTTATTTTACTAGTAAGAGAGTGAATGTTGTCCACTACTAAATCAAAACAGTCTATCCTAAGGTAGGTGCAGGCAGTGGTAGGCCAACTATGCAACGGGCCCTAACTGCGGCGAGAACCAGACCCAGAACTGGAACAAGCGGAGCTAGTTAGGCTAGGCTCGCCAAGCCAAGACGCCGGGAGGGCGGGCTTACCTCATCGGGGTTGATGCTTCGGCAGAGCTCGATCCGGCCGCCGAAAAGCGCCTTCAGTCTGTCTTGGAGGGCGGGCACTCGGGTGCTGCCTCCGACGAGAACAACGTCCGAGACGTCACCGATAGCCAGAGACGCGTCCTTAAGCACGGTCGTCACGGTGTTAATGCACCTGTCACAAAAACACGTATGGTCGGTGGGTGTACGTACGCGAGAGGCAGGTAGGAGCGAGAGCGGATTCGGCGGCGTCAGCCGGTGCATGGATGGTTGCTGATTGATAATGTGGTGAGCTTAAGCTTCATTTTTACCAATCCGCCGGAGGATAAAACAAGAAAAAATATACTCCCGAGTATTGTGTTGCCAAGATTTTGCCGGCGTTTCTCGCGCTCAACAGATGGAAGCGTTGCGGTTTATCGCTTCCACGCACACTATATCCACCCACCCACCCACCAACCCAGCGCATTCATGGTTTTTATCTGGACTACTGATTGTTTCCGGAGTTTTCATGATCGTATCTTGCGTCAACGCATGGAAGCGTTTTAATCGTCTCCGCCCGCCTTGTACCCATCCAGCCAGCGCGCCCCCACTTCTTATCCTAAAGGTCGCGGAGATTTCGTACCATAGGGCGGACAGATCGACGGGGGGTGTCGGAATGCCGAGCACTTGACACCACCTAGCGGTGATCAGATTAACGGGGACATTAGAAAATACCAAGAGACTTACCGGGCGAAGAGCTCCTCGTTGAGCGACTCGAACTTTTCCCGGGTGAGCTCGACGGACAGGTCGGCGTCATCAAGGAGGCTCTCCACCTAAAAGGAGGAAGGGATTGTGCGAAGGACATACGTGGGCAGCGACAGGGGCCAATATTAAACGTGAATCAAAGGAGGGCAGAGGTGGGCAATTCGTTCGGACGCGGACCATATCGGAGCGCAGCTTTTTCACCCAACACAGGGAAGATGAGATTTCACGCAACACGTTCGTACATAACGAGCCAGCCAGCCGCACGCATCTGCCTCGCCATATACCATTGCAGCCAGACTGACCAATATGTTTGTTTTTAGCAGTGCCACAAGCAGTTGAATTTTGTCTTCGTACCCACAGTTAATTCACCCGACGACGACGGGGTAACAACCCGGTCGAAAACGTCTTTTCATTGCAACCGATTCCATCGGCCAACCTCAATCAGACCCAGAAACGTTCTGGGACAACAAAACGAAAATCCGAACACCACTGACCTCGAGCGTGGTGGTGGGTGCCGACGACACGGAGCGCTTAGCGTTCTCGCACGCTGTCCGCAGGCGGCGGATGGCGCGGGCGTTGGACTTCAGTTTGTTGGCACGGCCGGCACCGTTTTTCTTCTCGAACTCCGCCACTGCCCAGTCCACAAGCTTGTTGTCGAAGTCCTCGCCGCCGAGGTGGGTGTCACCGCCGGTCGCCTTAACCTGTTTACCAAGAGCATTGGAAGCACCAACAGCATGTATTACAGGATGAATAGTATCAATACTCGTATACATACCAGGTATACCGGTAGTATATACTAAATAAGATAATACCAGTCTCATAGAACTATTAATACCATCAGTTTTATCAATAGTATCAACAGCATTATTTAATGTCAACACTAGCAGCACCGTACACAAAAACGTGCTGGGCCAATTGCCGGACCCATTGCAAGTGATGCGGTCGGTGCAGCACATACGTAAACACTGGCGGTGCAGCAGTGGCCAATATACCTGGCATGTTAAAAGGCAGCTCTACGATGGGTGAACTCCACGACTAGGCGGTGCAACAACAGAAGGCATAACTAAAAACCTGGTGAATTCGTGGCGAACATGATATCTCACACATGTACGAGTAGTCGTACAAGGATTCAAGGGCGAGCGATACAGAGCAACAACCACGTTGTGATTTTTTTTATTTGCGGCACCAGGAAATCAACGACACCCACATGGACTACAAAAACTAACCTCAAACACGCCTCCTTCCATGGACAGCACGCTGACATCGAAGGTTCCGCCCCCCAGGTCGAAGATGACGACGTTCGACCCCGAGATCCCCGCGTCCTGGGTCTCCTTGTTTCCGTGAAGACCGTAAGCCAGGGCGGCAGCCGTGGGCTCGTTGATGATGCGCCGGACGTCGAGTCCCTGGCAATATCCGAAGGCAGAAAAGAAAAAGACAAGGGACAACACCGGGCGCGGGGCAAGTTGGGGTGAGCGTTTTGATTTTTCTAGCGGTATACATGGCACACCTACCATTAATAACAGAAGCGCGTACGTACACATCCTTTCTCGCCGTCGTATTCTGTGGTGTGGACAAGCAGTGCCCGTGAGGCAGCGCCAAATCTATGCGTTGGAGTGCTCTCCCCCGATCTGTAGGTACTAGGTTGTACGGTCGTTCAAGTGAGGCTACACACCATGATGTCAGCAGCAACAAGTAATCTACCTGTGTATTGCCAGTTACAAGTGAAGAGCGAAGGCAGGCACCGAATGATACCGCCACTTGTGGCAGCATACGCACGTAAGGAAGCAGCGTCACAATATCGGAGGAGGTGCCCGATGAAAATACTGAACAAGCGAACCTTGCCGAAAGTCTCACTCTGAATCTCTGCCCCACGTAGCTAAAAAAAATGCGAACAAGCTGTTTCTAACACCAATTGATCGTGGCATTCGGTGTTAACCCTTGAAGCCTACTGTAATATAGTACACGTACTGCAACCCTTGTCATGGACATACTACTTGGAATTCGTGTGTCGCATTTTGTTCAGGAGTGTAAGGGTTAAAATCTGGTTTTAAATGCCTCCGGAACATGAACGATAGCATCACATAGCACGATTTTCCAGTCCCCGCGAGGGGTGGTGCCGTGTTTGATGCGCGTGGTAAGCGCTCGGTTCGGGGTTTATAGGCCGAGCCTTCCTGCGTGGCGGCGGCAGATAAAGCTTCTAGTAAGGTTGACAACCTGGCTACTGTAGGTCATTGCCGCATACATGGCAGCTCGGAGCTTTCGTCTGTAACGGAAATGACCTAGCCAGGAAGTCAACGTCCCAAGAAACGTGCCGCCGCCATGCGGAGAGGCCCGGACTCTAAACCCCAAGCCGAGTACTTCCTTCCGGCATCCGGCACGCGTCAGCGACGACACCACCCCTTGTGCGGATTTCGAAGACAAAGTCGTGTTACCATTGACGCCTACGCTTTAGATAGGAGTACGAGGGATCACGTGCGAACGAACTGCGAAGGTGTTATCATTGATGCGTACACTCAAGATTGGTCTAACACGTAGAATCAAAGTCGTGCGGCGTCACTACTACACGGCTTCACGTTTTACTGGTTAGTAGGTACCCGCTATCAACAGCGGTAAAATACTAAAACAAGAACTGGCGACTTGATGAGTCATGAAAGAAAGAAAAGAGCGGTCGATGTATCTGCTGTTAAAATCAGGATATCGTAGATCGTGCCCATGTATTTTACCCACAGCCCATGATAAGTAACCATCCAAACTTTGAACACAATTCCGCCGAGAACCACGACAAGCCACTCGAACATATATTTACAAGAACTGAAGAAACAAAAAAACGACAAAAAGAGTGGCGAAACAGTTAATAGTTCGCGCACTGCCTGTCCACCCTCAATGTCTAAGCCGACGCAGTTGGCAGACACGATCACAGGAGCAGCACCGCATTCCAACGAAAAAAACGACACCCCTTTCCCATTTGCTCCCCCCCCCCACTCCCGCCACTCACCGCGATGCGGCCCGCATCCTTGGTGGCCTGACGCTGCTGGTCGTTGAAGTGAGCGGGCACGGTGATCACGGCGGCTGTGCACGCCTTGCCCAGGGCCTTTTCCGCTACTCGCTTGAGCTCGACAAGCACCATTGCCGAGACCTCCTCGGGCGCCATCTGCTTCTTCGCCCCCAGCCAGGAGACCTCCACCTTGGGGCGGCCGTTGCCGCCGTCCACCACTCGGAACGGGAAAGACTTGGCGTCGTCGCGGACGACCTGTGGATTGGATTCGGCATTTTAGCATTTTGTTCCATAAAGAAAAGGAGATGGTGCGCGGAAAAACAATGATTGGTTTGGGCATGCACTGTAAAGCTTCGAAGGGGAAAGACTACGTGAGACAGGGCGTCGTCGCGAAAGACCTGTGGCCTGGATTCGGTATTTTAGCATCTTGTGTTGGGAAAAAAAGGAGACTTTTTTCATTGGTTGGCGTGTTGGTTCGCGCGTTTCTGGATTCCAATCGTGAGGCTACGATGTATGATGCCTTCCGCAGAGTAAATACGTACGAGTCTAAACCATATTTAGCGTACCAGCTGTACACCTGGGCCGGTACGTAGGAATGGGCCGGTTGCGTGCAAGTTGTAGCGTGTTGGTACAGTCTAATCCAGAGGGCATGGGCGTGCTTCGGGCGGTGTGAGATGGAAATCTATGAACGCCAGGGTGTGCGAGTAAGCCTGAAGGTGAGATGCTGAAAGCCGAGCGAGGTAACTGAAACGCTACTCTACGGGTGCACCACGTGGAGCCCGAGCAAGAGGCCGATTACGACAGGCTCAAGTAAGGAAGGCCCACCACCGGATGCTCCTGCGCTCGGCTGGCGGAAACGGAAGCGCGAGAAGCACGTCTCATCTCATGCCAACGAGCTCCTTAGGGCAGACTCCGAGAGCGCTGGGACGACGGTACGCAGACGGAGGATATTGCCCGCGGGCTTCAGGGCGCGCATGGGAGAGGAGCGCCTGCCGAGGAGGGTGATGTTTGGGGAGATAATCGGGGGTAAGGGCTGGGGGCAGGAGTGGGGACTGGACGAAGGGCCTTGAGGAGGACCTTCAGGCGTTCGGCATCAATTCGAAGGGTGGCGCGAGGTCGCACAGAAAGTCGGCAGACAAAGGAGAGTTGCAACCGCGACCCTAACCGTTGACCCCAATGAAAGCGCGTGGGGGGAGGGGGGGAGCAAGAGGTCTGCCCAACAGCCTGACTTTTCTTTTTCCTTCTTCTCCCCACTGCCATTTCCTTTGTTCGTTTCCGTTCTTTACCGGCTTTTCGTTTTGTGTCGCTTCTTTGTTCTCCTTGGTGGCGGACTCTGTGTTCTGTATTTTGTCTCGGGTCCTACTTACTTCCCCCGCGCTGCTTGCGAGCCTGGACTCTGCTTTCTCTCTTGTTTGTTTTTCTTCATTGGTGATTTTTATTTATATCAACATTAAATACTGCTGCTGTTTGCTGTTTCCTCGGTTTTTGTCGCGAACGCGTGTGTACATACAGCATACCCTGGTACAGAGTACCTTTTTCTTCCTCCTGCCTCCTGCCAGGAAAAAATCAAATTTCCAGGCCTTCCGCGGGATTTTTCCCGCGGTTTTGCGCGGGATTTAAAGTAATCCTGTGGTCCCATGTGAAATTAGGTTCCCGCACAAATTTAAATATCCCGCTCCCGCGCCACGGAAAAGTGTCAATCCGTTCCCACATAAACGCGTCTCGCACATATTCTAATATCCGATTCCCGCACAAACGCGTCCCACGAAAACTCAACAACGAACGGAATTGGGTCACGTTTCTTATGACGTGTATATAAGGTGTGCGACGGCGCCGGATGCACCAAAAAGCAGTCGAAGCCAGCCACAAATCTCGCTGTTTTGAGCGCGATTCGGGATAATCCCGTGATGAATGTGGAATCCCGTGTGCACACAAACGAGATTGGACAACAAATGTGGATTCTACTGAAATATCAAGCTCCCGCGCGACGGAAAAGTTTGAATCCCGTTCCCGTAACAAAGACACATCCCGCGGTGGCCATATCCCATGCGAATAGTACCGTTCAGTCCCCGGGGTATAACTGAGTCTCGCGGGATGTCGTCCCGGATTCGAAAAGGCGTCACGCCCTGTGGAATCCCACTGCAGAGTTATTGGAGCCTGTCCTGCGAGCACAGACTTCCACTACTCTGTGGCCATGAGTTGAAGTCATACCAGTACCTGGTGACAACATCTCGGTACGCCTAGCCTTCCGAATGTACACGTACACGTACGTCTTTGTTTTTTTAGAAGCCTTTGAAAATACAACGTGGCGGAGAGAGTGGAATATAACGAGCAACGAGGAGCAAGACAGGCGGCGTCGTTACCGCTCGGTGATAGCGACAGGGTGTTGGGACACCATCGGGCAAGGTGTGGGCATGAGTTGAACCACTGGGAAGCGGGGCATGGGTGGTCTTTGGGGCTAGAGGCACGCCTACCATTCGTCAATCCAAAATTAAACAGCATGGAAATAATTGTAGCGAAAGGGAAAACAGCGAAAAGAGAGACTAGCCTACGTGTTCCAACTACAGCAGTCGCGTCGTGTGGAAATAACATAAAAAGGCGAGAGAACGAGGAGCTATCATGTACCTCTCGTGGCGCGTGGGTGTCACCATTGTCTAAGCTGGAGTACGCAGTCACGGCGAAAGGTGCCAGCTCGTGTGGACCGCGCCGTGCGTGGTATTTGATCCACCCAATGTACCACCCAAAATAACCAAGAAAATCAAAATTCAAGCAGTCCCCATCCATGGCTTTCTTGATTTATACCTGGTCATTCCACGAACGTCCGATGATTCGCTTGACATCGTACACGGTGTTGGCCGGGTTTGATGCTGCCTGGCTCTTCGCGGGCTGCCCTACGACGCGCGCCTGGTCCGTGAAAGACACGTAGCTCGGCATCGTCTTGGCCCCGTGAGAGTTCGTCAACACGACAGGCCTCCCCTCGGCTTCGTCCCACACAGCGACGCAGCTGAAGGTGGTCCCAAGGTCGATTCCGATGACGGTCTCGAGCGCCTTTGCGGGTGCGCTCACCGACATCTTCTCCATGGATTTCTCCACCTTGTCCGTGGACGCGTTCCCGTTGCTAGCGAGGGCGGCCATGGTTCCAATCTACAGGCTGCACGGGACGGAGGTCTGTGCGGCTCCGAGCTCTTGTGAGGCACCACGACCCCCTCCCGGGCAGTGGAAACCCGGGATCTGGGGGAGAAACATGTTTCAAATTTCTCGCGAGATTTTTGTTTTTGTTTTCACAGAATTAAAATTGCGCGAGAATTCTGTCTACCAGCAACAAAAAATCAACGAGCGTGAGAAACAAAATGTGAGCAACCGCCTTGTGTTATATATGTGTGGGTGTTCTTCACATCAAACCGTTCTTTCTACCGTCGACATCCAGCACAACCAGTGTCCGTGCCGATTCTTCAATCCTAGAAGAGATACAAATTCTGTGGTCACAAAGCTACGCCACAGAGATACTACGTTGCCACGTACGTGTGCAGTGTGCACTCCAGTGGGCAATACAAAGCCATGTCATTATACAAGTACTAAATACGACAGGCACGACATACGCAATCTATGAACTATAGTGAAACGAAAACAAACAATCAAAGAGAAAACAAAAACAAGGTATAGACAAATCGAAAGAGAAATACAACCACTTGAACTACTTACTATTAATATACTACAAACAGTTAGCTGTATTATCAGTATTCATATCACAATAATAAAAATAATAATAGTAAGTAGTAGTGGTATAGTAGTAATAGTAGTATTACGGGGGACCATAGTTAATAGGACCTATGGTATACATCAAAACCTATATGTTTAACCATTTTTACGAACAATATTTGGTCCTATTAACTATGGTCCCCCGTAATAGTAGTAGTTACCAGGTAGTGTCGATACCAGGTCCCCTTATTCCCCTCGATAGTACCGCCTCATTACACACAAGTTCAAGGTCAACATCATCATAGTTAACTCACTCCGTTCCCCGAAGACTCGAGACACCAACCCACCTCGGTGACATGTGTCCTCCACACACCACAACCACATAATAAGAGAGCTAACCTGCCCGGGGCTCCGCCCCCGGGTTATGGCCATCAATCACCAATCAATGAAGGTTTGAGCGTTTTACATACAATAGATACCACCCGCCCACGATTGCTCGGAGCTTGAAATCTCAGCGAGGTACTGCTTATAGTGATTGGGTATTCCATGGCCACGAACAAAAACGCACGTTGTAAGCCCTTGCTAGCGTAATCGGCCAATGCAGGCCGAGCTCCTCTCCTGCCAATGGATCCGCGTTACCGTAGAGTTACGCATATCGCATAAAAAAACAAATGTATGCCAGGTTCATGTATACCTGGCACTTCGAACGTGCGGTACTGCAGTACTTTCTTATAGCAGGTGTCTTGTGCTCTTCTGCCATCGGCATTGGAAGCGAAGTATGGAAATATTGCCGGACAGGGTTGGACGTAGGATGTTCACGCTGCAGCTTGGGCGTGTGTGTATCTTGTGTTTCTCGTACAAACAAACGGAAAAGTTGGCCATCCAACGAGCATAAAAATCATACCAGGTACGGCCTTGACCTTCCCCATGATCTATCACATCCGCAGAATTCATTATTAATAGGAGGGTAAGACACGCGGGGAATAACTAAGAGCACCCACAAATCACTTACAAAACAAGGGGTATATACAGGGCATGATAAACCATCAGTCGTGCAATGCGCTGAGTATGCACGGCAAGGTTGACGCGGCCATCCTTTGCACGCAAACGCACACTTAGTCGCAGCCTCTCCGGAAAAAATTTATACATAATACGACGCGAGCTACCAGTTATGTATGATATTGTACGTAGGAATGCAGATATCGATACTGAGGATCGACACCCGGATACATAACTTCACCTGGTGACAGGCGCCAGATACTGGCACAGGGTATAGGTTAAGATAAAACATGAAGGCACAACCTGCACCAGCAATACCTTGCAAAACTTTTGCATCTTGCACTTGCATCATTTCGTGCTGGTACTACTTGGTTTGCCACCCGATAGTGTGCAGCGCACATTTCATTGTTCATGCCACGTACGCTCGTTGTCAATTAAGCCACACTTGGGTATCAAGCGTTAGGATAATGCGCAGACAAAAGTTTAGGCCATGGCCGTCTCTCGCAACGACAAGGTAGCCTGCTCGCTCAGCCCTTTCATCCACGCGATGTCCTTGGGCGTGAAAGCGCGCGCCCGGTTCGTGCCGATCACAACGACCGCAGATGACTCATGCACCGGTAGCATCAAAACCGCTTGACAATTCTCGGGGAGGTAGTCAAACTCGATCTTGCCCGGTAAAGTCTGCGACGACAACAGAACGAAAAGGAGTTCGGGAATTACGCAAAAAAACGACCAAAAAACTACCAGGTAAGTCGGAATCAGGAGCTAAACACCGAATCGATGCTGCATGGCCGAAAGCCCGCATGCTATTCTGTGATGACCGGACGCGACGGCACCATCTCATCGCCATCTTCCTTGATATTCCTGAGCTAGCAACAGAGGAGCGTAGGCAAGCAACACCAAGAGCCGAGCGCCTACAGTACGCAGCAGCACTTCAAATTTTGGGAGGTAACCATTTCAGGCTCGAGTTTTGGTCGCAGTTTGGAATGTGGCCATTTTAATCCCAAAATTCGAGTAGGGCAACATCCTTCCTTGCATAAGAAATCGGGCTTGGCCCAGTATTAAGACATGCCTTAAGGTGGTGTCGCACACTGTATCTCCTGTTCGTTTGTCTTTAGGTGCCCACGAGATTGAAGCTGGATTGCCGGCTGGCCCAGACGCGACGTAGCATGCCGCTTGGGCTACGAACGCTCCACATTTGAGTAATATAGCCTACCTTCCACAATAAACTTCAAGCGTGTTACCCACGAAATGTCAAAAGTATCTGGGATGACACAGAAGTCGCTAACGTTTCAGCCCACGCATGACAACGCATGCACGGCCGATCACGCCCTACGAGTCCGGCGAGACATGTAAGGGACACACGTGAGGGATGCCCGGCACCCAGATATCTAAATAGTACAATACGCATTCACAATCAGGCAAACTTATCGGCACAAGGGAAGCAGAAGCAGCGACAGACGGAGCGCGACACGTGGGCTTCCGGTTGTCGGCTTGTCCGCCTCGCGTGAAACACGCAAATGTCTAAAACAAACCGTCTCGGAAGGCTTTCCAAGCTGGTTTTCTCGACAACGGGGAAACCGCAAACGTCGAGCGATGCGTCCATGGAAAGGCCAAGCGATAGTTCTTAAAACGCCATTTTCGTTGTGTGTACACCCTTTGGTGAGTGAGAAAATCCTCTCGAATATTTATCCGAGGTGGTGTGCTGTCTTGCGTGTGATACGGCAACCTGCTCTACAATACGAAGTATGAGTTTAAGGTACAAGGACGAACCCTCGGCAAGAAAATATCTTGCTTACCTGAAGAGCAGCCAGGTACTGTTCGCGCCCATCGCGTCCGTCCCGGACACATCTTTTCAGAATCGGTGCGTCCTGAATGGCAGCCGACTCTCCCATCACTCCAACTCTGGCCAGAGTTTTCCCACCGCGGTAGACCAGAACAGATGTTGCCGCCGATACCTGCGCAGAAAGTCGAGAACGACGCGGACATCGTTTGGAAGGATGTACAAGGTACTCGGAAAAGGGGGAAAATATTCAACAAGTTCTACGCGGCGACACAAAACAATTGCACGATCGTACCCGCGCCACATACCCAGCCTGAGTGAGTAGTGAGTAGTAGCATGCTAGCATGCCCGGTGCAAGCGTAAGGTGGTTCGTGATGGTGCGTTTCTACGACAGCTATGGAGAATCATACGATGGCAAACGAGACGTTCTACGATAGAGGTATCACATCTGGGAAATAAACATTCTTAGCCACCACGGCGTCCTTACCGGGCACGAGGTGAAGGATGAGTGTGCAAATTGTGCTCTACATTATTGGGAATAACGCCTACGTACACATACGAGCTGCGTGTAGCATCAGTCGTATCCGCATGTTTGTCCCCGTTGAATTCCGCATTATACCTTGGGAGGACATATGAGCCTCAGCAAAATTCGGGTGAACCTATAAATTGGAACAAGCGAACCATCCCCGGGAGCGTGCCTCTCCCCCACTCGCCGATTCGGGTGTTGGAGGAAATTGTTTCGCCGGGGTCACCGAGGGCTGCTGTGTGGGGCGGGCGTGGTTCGGGCGTGTGTACGCCGGCGGTCGGGCGGCACCCAGTGGAGCTTGGTCTTCCGCGGGGCATATTAAAACCAGCAACACTTTGAAGATCGAAAATACGACGAGTACTATATATACCAGGCAATAGGGTTGACGGACGCCCCCGACCGACAATAAGCGCAAGCGCTGCCCCGGCAATATCCGCATGCCGTTTCCGGATGCTATCGGCGGAAGCAGTAGCTAACCCTTTCTACCGCTGTCGCCACATTCGCCCTCTGTTGTCCAATCAAATCAGATGCTTAGCTGTGTCAATACACTAAAACACGCCCCCACCTTTTGGGAGACTAGGCAAGATTACGCAACACTTTTCATTTCAAGGTGTACGCACAATGTGGCGTCTCTCAAACCACGAAGACAAGGCATTTGGGGCATGGCGAACAATGTACTGTTGCATGGTGTCAACATACGGCGACAAGGCGACTGCAGCCATGATGTGCTCGTGCCGTGGAAGCCTCTGTAATTGCGGGCAGCAGGCAGTTCGGTTACATGCCACGACGCCGACAAAGTCAAGGGTTTGACAGATATTCGCGCTCAGCACCAAGCACGCACCAAGAGCAAAGACTCGCCCAACCATTGGAGGTCTTGTCGTGCGGCGGGCGTCAGCTCCTCGGCGTACTCTTGGACGAACGTTCCCACAAGTGTTACCTCTTCCGCCTCCTTCACGTTCAAATCCTGACAAGAGGTCGGCGGGGTTTGTCAGAACCTCCACGAACAGAGAGCACTACTAACCAAGAACACGGGAGAGAGGGGGGGGAAACAGGCATCAATAGCATTGCCCGAAGGTTGGCAGTTACTACTACGCGCTAGGCTGCAGTAGGGTGAGTCATGCAACAAACCTTTCTGAGGCAGATCACTCAGGCCAAGAAGCAACTCGACAAATAACGAAACGCGCACTCAGTCTTCATCGATTCCTTGAGGGACAGCAGTCCTTGTACACACCCGCTATTCAGCACATACAGTAGTAATGGGCGGAATAAATCCGGCTGGTACCCAGTAGCAGCATACTTACTGCTGCCGTATTTGCACAAGCGTCAAAACAGATAGATAGGTGACCCTTCGAAAAGAGTCCAAGAGCCGGCGAGAGATGGTGTGCTGACTCGTGTACGGCAGCTTCGGTACACAAATCTAGAAACAATAATCATCCCATTCTGTAGTCGCCCGACAGCCACGACTCGTCTTGCTGTCGTGCCAGCCGCTTATGTACAAACTACGCAGTCGTTGTGGTTTGAGGTAAGCGCGGCCACAGGGGGGATAACACCATCGTACCCACCAACAGGTAGACTCCATTCGTGACGAGTCCTCCGCTAGCAATCACCCCAAGGATGTCTGTGCGTGCTTGCGTGTCAGCAAGGTCGGGGGTGGCGATCCGGTTCACAAGCACAGCCAAAATGATCCCGATTCCAACTGCAACCGAAAACTGAGGGCCTGTGAGCGTTCGGAGGAGATTTCCGGCGACGGGGGCCGCTTGTCTCCCCTCCGTTCCTCCGATGCTCGCGTCTGTTTCCAACATTCCGTCGTCTGAGCCGCCCTGTAGTAAGCACACATTGATGAGTATGATACGCGTGTTTGTTGTCACAGGTACCACGTACTGCTGCTGTACCTGGTACCTGGTACGGTACGTGTTATCTGCGGTTGGTCGTGCTGATCAGATGCGTTCCACAGACGGCAGTGCAAGGCGTGCAACACAAATATGAGCTACATACGAGTACTCCCACAGACGCTACGAACTCGACGTACGGTGTACGTACCCGGTAATACCAGGTACCGTATCCCGTACCCTGGTATGTACCTGGTACCGGTATGAGATGCACGGACTACGCTGCGATATTTTGCAGCTATATAATGTTTCGGACCTGGAGCCGATCGCAAAGGGGGGCTCTCCGGAACCAGTCGGAGGCAAAGGAGCTTGTGCATTGCCACGGCAAAACCCTCGAAGGTACCATCAAGTACCTGTTGGCACCAATCTGTGTTTACAGATCCCCTTGCCCAAGCACACATGTCCGTTAGAGCCCGTGTAATAGCACTGCTGTTTTCAATACTAATACGAGGGACAATAGTAAATAGGGCCTACGGTACACCCACACAAAACCTACCAGGTACCTGGTATACATTTACCCATTTTCACCAAGAATATTTGGTCCTACTGCTCTATTATACCAGGTATGCGCCTGCCATGCTGCTGGTACTCTTGAATTCGCAACATTTTTATAATACGTAGTTTGAGCGTTTGAGGTCTGGTACCAGGTAACATGTGTTACTTGGTAGTGGTGCAACATGCAAGATGCAACACAATCATCGTTGTTTTCAGTGCAGCCAAGAGTAGTGACAACTACTCACCATGCGAGCACCACTTTGTTTTCTCAGGACGCCCAACCTCCTCCCTCCTGGAAGAGCTCTTCTGAAGCACGATCGATGACGGCAAGCAGGCGCTTCCCAGGTGGAGCTGAGAGGGATGCTACCAGATCTTACATAAAAAGCTTGTACAGCAGGCAGAGGAGTCCAGACCAACACCACCAAGCAAGACATCAAAAATTTCATTACCATGCTAGCTCCCAGAGTCCCTCAAATTCCAGCCCCGACGTCGGCAGTCAGTGTGGTCACGTCTCTATCTTGCAAAGACGGTGCAGGGTAGACCTGGACTGGGTATGCGGACATGCACCACGACTACAAACACGACACCACGCCACTCTGCATTCCAGGAGGTTAAGCCGCATTTTCTCATCGAACCAACCACCTTTGTACGAGCGGTTTTGTCTTTCCTTCGGAGATATCACCCCAAATTCCAATTTGTTCAGCTTTGGTTTTCGTTCGTCCGGACGGGGGTTTTAAAAGTTCAAAATCAGCTGTGCTCGCTGCTTGAGACAGGTACATACATTAGGTACAGCTGAACAGTACGGATATTATGCTTGTAGAATGGTCGATGATGTCGTGAGTCATGCATCTTGTGAGAGAGAGGGAGATAAAATGGGAAAAAAGAGGAAGAGAAAAGGAGAAAAAAACGAAAAACGAAAAAAAGTACTTTCCTCTCATCAAACGTGGACTCGTCATTTTGCTGTATCTTCTTTGTTCGCGTTCACTTGTTAAATAGTGGGGCGGAATCTATCGCAATCTATTCTTCGTACAGGTTGTACAAGGCTATCTGCACATCTGGGGGCGTCGGTCCATGCTAGCCACCCGCACCAAGTCGACTAGGAAGTAGAATATGACCATACTACTAGTGCTACCAACTGGTGCAGCTGGCTCGAACGTGGTCTTCCCTTGTCTTCTCTTTTAGTTTCGTTTTTTTTTTTTTTTTTTTTTTTTTTTTTTCTTTTCTTTTCTTTTTTTTCTTGCGCTGACTCTCCGTGATTTTCATTTCATTTTTTCTCTTCCTCTTCCTTTTCTGATTGATAAGCCGTACTCAAGGAGCCGTGTGGCGTGGTTGGAAGACGAACCTGCTCTGCTCGGCTCGTATTGTCTGACGCCAAGGGGCTGGGCATAGTTGACGAACGCAGGGCGGAGACGGCAGTCTGGGTAGCAAGGTACCAGGCGGATTAGCAGGGAGAACCTGGCTATACTACTCGTACCACAAGCTGCTGCCGCCACCTAGAAGGTGCTTTGGGCTTTGGTCTGCCTGTTATTTCCCCTTTGTTATTTTTCCTTGTTACTTTCTCCTTGGTTCTTTGTCTTACTCTGTTCACAAGCAGTGGTGTCTTTTGTTATTTCTTCTTTTTTCCAGCTCGTTCTTTTTCAAGTGTAGGCCACCTCGCCTGCGGGGGGGGGGGCACGACAGATTGTTTCTCTTAGATTTTGCTTTCATTTTTCTTCTTTTTCTTTTTCGACTTGTCTACCTTGTTTTTGTTTTCTCTTTGATTGTTTCTTTTCGTTTCACTATTTCATAGATTGCGTATGTCGTGCCTGTCGTATCTAGTATGATGACATGGCTTTGCATTGCCCACTGCAGTTCACACTGCACACGTGGCAACGTAGTATCTCTGTGGCGTAGCTTTGTGACCACAGAACTTGTATCTCTTCTAGGATGGAAGAATCGGCACGGACACTGGTTGTGCTGGATGTCGACGGGTAGAAAGAACGGTTTAATGTGAAGAACACACACACACACACACACACAAAACACAGAACTAAACAGTATGTATGATGGATGGAGAACAAAAAAATGAGACTCTTCTTGTGAATCGGAGTACATTGCAGCTGCTTGGTTGATGCTCCCTGTGTAGTGCAGTTGCTTTCTTCTTCTGGTAGGAAGGCAATAATGCCACTTGCCGTGCGTAACAACCACGCTGTAATACAACAACACGCAATCAAGTGCTCTCAAAGTGATCGCATGGATTGTTGTGTGTTTTTCGTTGTTGTGTGTCGAATGTCGAATTCTCTAAAAACCAGCACGCATAATACCTGTAGAACTCCTTTTTTCCCTGAACGTAAAATGCCGTTCTCTTTCCTTTTGTATTTTGTAGTGTATTCATCTAAAAGCTGCTGTACACGTTTCAACTCGTTGTTCGTCAGTGCCTCCCAGAGCTACCCCTCGTGGTCGCTCTCAGACCCAGCAAAAGGTTAGACCACGCGCCGACTCCTGACTCTCACATTTTGGTCTTGTTGAAGCCAGAGGACCTGACGGCGACCTATTTGCAAACGCGTTCGTGTTGCTCTACGACAGGCAACGGGGAAATCAAGCACGAAAACAGCCCGTTTTTGGAATCGGCTACGTCGTTCCAGAGGCGGTCGTCTCGACGATCGACGCGCGTAGCTAGCAACCCCCTATTGCACTACTACCGTCCTTGGCCCACCAGGCTGCAGCATCCTAGGCTAGTGTTAGGCGTTGCCGGCTTTTTTGGTTGCTTGTTCGCCCACCCGCCCCTCCCTTTTCTTGTTGTTACCGGCGTCAGCCGGCACCACATGTTCCGTCTGCTTGGCTCTGTCGCTCGCGGTGGCAGCGTCGGCATTCGCAACGTGCCCAAGCCGGCGGGAGCCCCGACTACCGCCCTTTTCTGCATCTGCAGCCTCTGGAGTGTGGGGCAGACGCTTTCGTTCGCGACATCGAGGACGACTCAGACCATGTCCAGCGCGGTCGATGTGAGCTTTTGTCGAGGACTTGAATTGTCCTCTTGTTCGTTTTATATTGCTCTTCTTTGCTCAGGTGCGGTTCAGTCGATGGCGTTGCTCGTTTTGGAGGTTTGGTGGAACTTGTACGTACACACAACAGCTCGTTCGTACTCGTCGTGTACCATTATACCTCGGTTCGTGGCTTCCAGGTTAGTGGTACTGCTGCTGCTGCGTCAGTTCCTCTGACTTTCGAACTTGGCACCGACAGGGAGTCCGCAGGTGGTTGACCCAGACCCTCCGGTGTTCGTGTTGCCATTCAGCCTTGTGGTGCTGCTGGGACGGAATCGAGACGAGGGTCCATTCAAAGTTGCGCCATTATAGTTTCTGCACTTGTCTTTTTTCAAGTCTCTTTTCAAGCGAACTGCTGCCTGCAGGTGACTCGTTCGTGAGGCGCGTAAAGCTGCTGCTCTGATGATGCGTACACGCACGAAACACGACAGCAGCAGCAAGTACAGCACTCTTTCTTCGGTGCCTATTAATAGCTTGGGTCCGTAGCGGTACGTCGATTGAAACTATCGTGAACATCGGCCGGCGCCTGTGAATGTTTGTCCCCCTTCAATGGCCAAGCTCTTTGCCTGCTTGACTTGCGTATAAACACCTGTCGATACGGCGACAATCCGAACAAGCTGCACGTAGTGCAACCTCATGGGCCTGTTCCGTGCTCTTTATTGGCGGTGCAGACTGTTTTCGCAACGAGAGACATGTAGGCCGGTTTTTCAGGGCAATTTTGTGGTGTCCTCGCCCGAAACTTGAGCTTTAACCTGCCCTCCTTGGACGTATGCGGTGACTTTTGTCCCCCTTTTTCTATGGTTGCGGGTTGCCCCAAGGCGGACAACCCGCCGGTGCTCGACGTATACACTCACTCGTACCCTTGTGCTCTCGTCTCGATCTTTGTCGAGTGTCCCCCCACTACTCAAAAGGTGGTTGTTTTTGTTTGTGCGGCGATGGCATGACCCCCCCCCCCTTCCTGAAGACATGCATACGCGGCGATTCGTTCATTCAACCGGGGGGCTGCTCTCCGTTCTGATGCTGGTCAAGCCTACCTCACGTCTCTGTTGTTGTGTCGTCTCGCGCCGACCTGCTGCCCACCACCATCGAACGGGACACACACTCAGCGCCCTTCTTGCAGTTGTCCAAAAGATATTCTGGGATTGACAAAAACTTACCTGGTATGTTTGTCGCCATTTTCCTGCCATATTCCCCTCGGCCTGCTGGTGTGGCATAAAGCCATACCATATACCAGGTAAAAAAAATGGGCCCTGTTTGTAGCCTCTTACGAGGCTATAGTGTGCGTCCGAATACGCAGCTGGTATAACAAAGTTCAAAACGCGTAATACCGGGCCTCGGAATTTTATTTGTCGGCACCCTTTCGGCTATATATATAGAAGTACATGCATAGCCGGGGGTCATCTCCGTGGGTGCGTCGGCCGACAACACTCAAATAGTTCTTTGTGGGAAGTGGCAATGTGCACCACTTATCTCGCAAGTAAACCAACCGCCCATGAAGCAGCTTCTTCTCCTTGCACACCTGTTTGTCGTCGATACCTCCCCCCCCCCCCCCCCCACCGCAACAAATGAGAGCCCCCCCCGCCCCCCTCCTCCCGTCCATCCCTCGTTCACAGAAAGTTCGTTTTGCTTGGCACTTGATTGGCGTCGAAATTGACGTGAATATACTGCGTACGTATTTAGTTGGTGCGTAGCGGTCAGGATTTCAGGATTTCGCCCCCGAGCTGCTCGCGTTTCACATCATTGTGTGATACTTGCACGTATACTATAATACGAACTCTTTCTTACACTTCGTACATCTGCTAGTCGCACGAGTACTGCTGTACCGGCACTCTGTTTCCTGAAACCCAGTACTATTCACTTGTAGCTGAATGGTTTGCAGTTCGACAGTTTTCGATGAAAGCCCATGGGGCAGCCGCGTGCGTAGAGCGTGCAGCGGTATTCGGCGAGGGGCGACAGAACAATTCGTTCATAGGGCGGCCAGGCCGATGACAGTGGGAACGCAAAGTTTCCACCAACAATTTGTGAATTTCCAAGATACCCGCCAGCATTTTGCAGAACAAGCTCGCTACACATTAGCTTCTTCACACCTAAAGTTCCAAACTTTGAAAAAAACACGACGAAAAGCAACATGGCGCAGAGGTTGGTCAAAGATCGGCTTGAGAAAACTCAGCCAAATGTTTAATTCAAAGCGGCGAGATTCCGAGTCCTCGATAGACATCGCTCGACGAAAAAAACGACGGCGTCATGAACTCTGAACGGGGTGCGCTCGTTAGGGGCTCCGACCCACCCACCCCAGGGTCACCGTGTTCACACAATGGCCGGTGACATGTGGCGGGCTGGCCAGGCGTATGATGAAGAATCAAATGGCCGCTCGTGTGCAGAAAACTAATGACAACATTCGATCCGTCTCGAATGGCAATACATACCTGGTAGTCCTTTTTTCAAGTTTGGGAGAAGAGCGTAGGACGCCGCCGGCAAAAGCTCTCACCCTCCAATAGATCATGAATCCACGTGATATCTTCGAGGCCGTCATCTACCCTCGTTGGCCTTGCCCGACATTAAAAGCGGGTTGGCCTTGAGCTGATTCTATTTCGAGATCCAAGGTCTATTTCGTCGCACGAGCTGCTTTTTATGAGCGCCTTGACAAATTGCAACGAGAAAAACAATTTGCGCCGCCTGCAACTTGTTTGAAAAAAAATAGGACGAGAGTACGTTTTTTCCCTCCTTTTTTCTCCCACAGCGGCGGTACGAGAATATCTTCAGCTGTTTCTGTAAAACACTGTTTTTGAAAGTATTGTTTTCAAAACTCGCGTCCCCGTTGCCCATGGGCCAATTCGCTGGGTTTACCCGTTGTATTCACACAAATACTAACATTCGCTGGCAGTTGTTGGTGGCGAAGAATGCCAACTTAACTGACTTACGACTACAGTACCTGTACTTGCAGTATGTTTATCAACTATTGATATATTAAATTCGATGCGAGTCTGCGAGGGAAGCAAGGGCCTTTTCTCGTCGCGATACAAAATCAAGGCAAATATCGTAGTGGGGGGAGGGGAGGGGAGGGAGGAGGGCCTGCTTTGTGACCCCGGATGTTAGCTACGACGTCTACTACTCTGTAGGAATGAGAGATACAATAGGGACGGAGATAATAACCCGTTTAGCACTGCAGTCTCGTTTTGGGGACAAACCACTCGAATTTCGAGTAATGTGTCCCCAAAACGGGACTGCGGTCTTAAAAGGGGGACAAGAATGGGATGAAGAAAAAAACAAGCAGAATAAACCCAAGAAAAACACTCGTCGAGCCGCTAAACTAACACGCCTGTCAGATAGTTCCTCTGTTATATCATGCAAAAACCCAGAGCTCCCTCCGCAATTTGCCGCATGCTGCTTGCTAACTTCAATACCTGTTACCTTCCAGTAGCCAACTACTCATATAACCTATTACGGGGGACCATAGTTAATAGGACCTGTGGAATACATAAAAACCTATATATTTAGCCATTTCTGCCATCAATATTTGGTCCTATTAACTATGGTCCCCCGTAATAGTGGCCCACTCATAGGCAGCCAAACCTAACCCCTAGTCTTGTTAGTTAGCTTAGATTTGTCGCCGACCCCTGTGCTTGTTTTAATTTTTGGTCATGAAAACAAATATCCTGTGGGGCGTGAGTTACTTACGATGTTGGTATGGCATCATACTGATATCAGGTACCTGGTACCAGGTAAGAGTTATTTCGTGGCAAGGGCAAGGGTGAGGGTTGGGCCCGAGTAGACAACAAGCAACGGAATGTTCTTGTGGCGCCGCTGTTGGCGGGGCATTGTGGTTGGTACAGTACATACAGTACAGTAGTTGCCAACCTTACCTTCATCCCTTTTTCCACCGCACTGTGTTACAGGAACACACGTATCATTCTGAATTCAAGTAAGTTGTCCCCGAAACGATGGCGCGGTCCTGAAGGAGTTATAACGCTTACCCTCCCCTCCCAGCGGAGCATTTTTTCCGCGCCGCAAAATATCGGAGTTTCGCTGATGTTGTTTGGAGTACAGTAGTACCCAGTACCTGCTCAGGCGGTACTGTTATACAAGCACAGTCAGACGTGGTCCCTCTGTAAGTAGTGCCGTTGTTCGCCAGCCAACAGCACCGGTACTGTGGCGGCTACCGGCGCTATATACTCCGCACACTCTATATATACCACACTGGTGAATCCCATGTGTGCCAGGCGATCCCGCAGGCGCTTGAACCTTTTAGGACTGCAGTCCTGTCTAGGGGACAAGGTACGAAGTACTATTACGGGGGACCATAGCTAATGGGACCAAATGTTTTTCGTAAAAATAGGGAAATATATTGGTTTTTGTGTGTGCCGTAGGTCCTGTTTACCATTGCCCCCCGTTATAGAAGGTTTTAAGCCGGCAACCGGTACTACTAAGCTGGCTCCACCACTATTGCTGTGTAGGACACAGATACAAGGATTTCTTGGGACCAAAATTATACCACACAAAAAGTAGATATCATATCATACGAGTACGTAGAGTAAGCGTTCGCGATTAAACACCGTACTTGGTGGAACACGGAAGGTAGCACCCGTGTCGTAAGAAAAACACCCACCCTGGGACGAATTTCAAAGCCGAGTTTCTCCAAACCATGCCATAAGGGGGGGCACACAAAAACGAGAACGGTGGCTTTGAAACTATCTCGCCGAAAATATCCCAATAGACATGTACCAGGTGTATATGTACTGGTAGGCGTTTCCGCTTTCCCCTTTGTCGAGAAAACCAGCTTCCAGAATCGTCCGAGCGGGTACGTTTTATGTTTCGATTTTCGTTGGTACTCCGTTTTTTGTCTCTAGTCTAATATAGTACGTTCATACTCGTAGCTCTGTCGGCCATTGCGAGTAGCTTTTTCCGTCGTCGTCGAAGGCGATCAAGGTCGACTGGATTTTGATGATGATGATGATGACGATGATGATGATGATGAGGATGATGATGATGATGTTCCCACATCATGTATGTAGCACTGTCTGTAATCGCTCATTCCCCTGAGACCTGGTAGGTGATCGCAAAAAATAGCCTATCAATAGAAAGCAAGATAATATATACGGCCGCTTGCCGCGTTTGCAGAATGTTGCCACTGATAGCACAATAGCAACTGTAACGCTCTAATTATGCTGCGGTGCGTACTGGCTGTTGCGAGCGGGCTTCGAGTTGGACGGCAATTCGTGGTAAAGACGAAAGATGGAAACCCTTGCGGGACGGAACGTCTGAACTTGACGCGCACAAGCGTCACGAGTGGGGACCGCTGCGATTATTGCGCAGTTTTTTCCCGGGTTTCCACGCTTTTTTCACGCGAGGAGACGCGCTGGTGCCCTTGCTCTCGCTCGGTAGCCACGACGGCCTCGTCTGCCGGTGGTGCACGTAGCGAGGCGTACAGCATTCGAACTGAATAGTTGAAGTGCGTCGCTTCACCTGTAAAGACTAACAGCGCTGAGTCCGCACACGGGCGCGAGCGTTTTTCAGCGCTCGTCTTTTAGGACTGCAGTCCCGTCTTGGGGACAATCCACTCGAGTTCCAAGTAGTTTGTCCCCCAAACGGGACTGCAGCACTAATAGTAAAGGGGGCCAAGACCGGTTCGGTTGCGAATATCGAACACGAACACGGTGTTTTCGTGAAAGGTCTTGTCTAGTCGAGAGAGAGAGAGAGAGAGAGAGAGAGCCTTCCGAAAATAGGATGTTGGACTTTTTAGCACCTTTGCCGTTATTGAGAGACGAGAAAACCAGTGCTGGAAAAAAACGATAGCACGTGCTGTAACGTAACCCTGTGTGAAATCGACTCTCTTCTTTTATAGCACCTCACTTCTCGTAGAGTGGCACCCAGAGGCCGCCGAGCAGTTCCACTTCGCGCCAGGGGGGGGGGGAGGGCGTACTGTTTTGTTGATTGCGTAAGAGTCATTTGACCATTGACCGCGCATCCCTTTCGAGACGGAGCTCGGTTTCTACTTTTAATGGAGACACCTCCAGCATTTGGGCGCTCATTACGTTGTTTTTCCATGTATTACAGGTGCATGTGTTTTTTTTTTGCTAATCTTATCCCTTTCCTGTTTCGCCGCCTGTGGGCACCATCTATCTCCTTCCTGGTAGGATGTATGTGGCGGGGGGGGCTGGAAGTGGCGCATGGCTTTGAGACTGCACTCGTTTAGGATCAATGAACTGTTAATACTGCTGCAGCATGGGTGAACTCGCTTTGTTTCTTGATGTTACATTTTAACATCATACTGGCCTGGTATTATGCTTCTATTTTGTGCTTATAGTACTTCGTTTACTATCGATAGTATCGATAGTATTAGTAGACCTCTTTCGTTGTACTACTGTTATTAATCGTGGCGCCAGGTATGCATTCTATTTTTATGTATGGTACGTACCTGCTGGTATATATATATAGATATATATTTACCTGGTACCTGGTATATATTATATACCAGGTATATATATAAACCATACCTGGTGGTAATACTTCAGTTTTTGCCCGACGGAGGAAAAACCAGAAGAATTGCTGTTTTCAATCTGCGGGGTGTAGAATTATTATTGTGACGCCGGCGTTTGGTTGCTCTATGTATGGTGACTGACATGGTGACCGCAACGCCGTTAACCCTTTTAGAACCACAGTCCCATATGTGGGGACAAACCACTTAAATTTCAAGTAGTTTGTCCCCAAAACGGCACTGCAGTTCTAAATGGGTCAAGTTCGATCGTCACTTCGTGACTGCACTGGCTGCGTCCATGCGTGAGTTTTTTTTGTATTTGCGTGGAAATATGTGCGGGCCGAAGGCCGGAGGGCGTTCACGTGTTTTACTACGTTATCAGTACTCTGTTGACCATCGTACAGGAAATTACGATGCATAGATCGAAATATCGAAGTTTCGATGCATCGTGTCTGAACGTGGCTTGCCCTCCATCCCCTGGCATCCCCCCCCCTGTGCTTTTCATGCAGATATTTGTGGAAAGCTTCAATCTAGGAAATGCCGAGATCGTATCGATTACGAAGTTTGTTTATCGGTATCGTATCCACCTCGTTTCCACAAGGAGTACGGAATACACGCGAAAGTGCCGACTCCCGACCCTCGTACTAGCCGGATAAAAAACAACTCTATTTACAAGTACTTTCACCGCTTAACGTGGGCCCAGGCAGTCCTGAAGGAACGTATTCTATTACGCACGAGGGTGTACTTGGATAGTAGTATGAATGCCGAGAAGCAAACGCCGACAGCACTACTACGTAAAGTGGCGTTGATCTTCCCGGCTGTAGTCATCCGTTTTTGCTCTTTGTTCGCGGGGTAAGGCTGCGCTCGTGTGAATCGTTGCCTTGTTAGCAGGGGAATAACAGGTCGAGGGGGGGGGGGGGGGGGGGGAGTGGGGAGATGCTTGCTCACCTACCCTGGATCAGAGTGTTCGGCTCGACTGATAGGGTCACCGAAAATACGTTTTTCATGCAAGTATCGTGTCTGTCATACTCCCGTTTCGGTGTTTTTAGGCCTGGTACCTAGTAGTATCGTGGGTAGTAGTGCAGTATTCTTAGATGAAGAAGGTGAACAGGGCAAGGCCACCCATTACAGCACAGGTTTTCCCCTTCCAGTATCTATAGATGTTTCTGTTTTTTCTTTCGTAGTTTCATTTAAGGGTCTAAAAGCTTCCATGCCGGCACTTGCATGAACTTTCAACACCTCATTTTGGCCGTGCGTGATGATGGTTTTTCAAGACATTATATTCGCATATTTGCGTCGTTCTCCTTTCCTCAGTAGCGGATCCGTGACCGACCCCCCCCCCTTCCCCATCTCCTCACCGCCTCCCCCCTCGCAGGCCACGCGCGACAGCGTCCAGGAGTATTACGGGAAAATCCTCACGAAGAGCGATGACCTCAAGACCAACGCGTGCACGACGGACGCGAACATGCCGGCGAGCGTTAAGTCCGTGATGCCGCTGCTGCACGACGAGGTCATCATGAAGTACTACGGATGTGGCATCGTGATGCCCGAGGAGCTGGAGGGGTGCAACGTGCTGGATCTCGGGTGTGGGGCCGGGCGAGATTGCTTCATAATTTCGAAGCTTGTGGGGCCGAAGGGGCACGTGGTCGGGGTGGACATGACGGACGAGCAGCTGGAGGTGGCGAACCGTCACGTGGACTACCACACGAAGTCGTTCGGCTACGGTAAGCCCAACGTGGAGTTCAAGAAGGGGTACATCGAGAAGCTCGCGGACCTCGGCCTCCCCGACAACTTTTTCGACGTGATTGTTTCCAACTGCGTAATCAACCTGTCCCCGGACAAGGACGCGGTTTTGCGCGAGGCCTACCGCGTCCTGAAGCCCGGGGGCGAACTTTACTTTTCCGACGTCTACTCGGACCGGCGGGTACCGCAGGACCTGGTAGACGACCCGGTCCTTTTTGGGGAGTGTCTGTCGGGGGCGCTCTACTGGAACGATTTCCTCACGATCGCGCGCAGGCACGGGTTTAACGACCCGCGAC
Source organism: Nereocystis luetkeana (assembly GCA_031213475.1). Lineage (NCBI taxonomy): Eukaryota > Phaeophyceae > Laminariales > Laminariaceae > Nereocystis > Nereocystis luetkeana. Next base: position 4,807,754 of record JARUPZ010000030.1, on the reverse strand, counting down.
TCGTGAGCGATTCCAAAATCACGGTTTCCAACAAGGCGATAGAAGCGACGGTGAGAGTGGAGGGGGCGGGGGGGAAGGGGGGGGCGGGGGGGGGGGGGTACTCGTTTTTTGCTTGCCTTGGTCATTTGACCATTTACCACGCATCCCTTTCGAGATGGAGCACCGTTTCTACTTGCAGCACCGTTCCTACTCCGATTAGAGACATCTCCAACAGTTGGGGGGGGGGTGTACTTATTGTCATGCATGGGACGGGAGAGGAGGGCAAGCGAAGGGAGTCGTGAGGAGCGGGGAGGGAGAGGGGAGGAGATACTTCTTCTTTTCTTCGCGCGCGCGTTCGTTCGTTTTTTTTTTCTCCTTGCTTTCGTGGCTCTCTTTGTGTCCTGGTTCTTGTTTGTTGTGTATCGTAGCGATGTGTTTGTTCGATGAACGCTGTCTTGAGCAAATCTGCCATGAGACCGCGGTTTGACCCCGTTTGACTGACCGCTCCCCTACGCTAAAACTAGTATATTATTGCAAGGAAATGAGGCCTTGGCTCGCCCGAATAGACCGATATTTGGAGCGCTTTTGGTAGTGTAAGGGGTGTGGGGGGGAGAGTTTTCGGAGCGCTTTTGATAGTGTGAGGGGTGTGGGGGTGAGAGTATGATTGTCGCCCCCGGCTGGATCATGACGAAATATAAATATATGTAGATGATGGCTGGCATGAGGGATTTTGAGGGAGGCGGGGGTGATTGTCTCCCGCTGGCACATGGACACTTTTTTTGTGTTGAAACCACCCGGATACCCTCTACGAAGATGCTGGTAGAAATGGTCGGATACATGCTTTGTATTTCAGGTGGCTTTAGTTTCCGAAACGAGGTCATTATTGTTCATTCAGGGTTGATTATGCTGCAGCCTCCAAGGAATCCGAACGATTCAAGCTGCAGTGTCCGAAGCGTTTGGGTGAACTGCCGGGTGTCAATTTGTTCGTTCGTCGTCGTCGTCGTCTCCCCCCCCCCTCTTTGGTTACGTCACATGACGCTCCGCCGTCTCACGCTGAACCGTCTTTCGATTTGCTGTACAGGTTGGACACATCGGGTTCTTCTCGGCGACCTACCGCCTCTTCAAGCTTCCGGAGCTCGAGAAGGACTGCGAAGATTACGGGGAGGCCGTGATCTACAAGGGGACGGTGGGATCCTCCCCCCACTCGTTCACCCTGGACAACCACCACACCATGGACACCGGCCGAGTTTTCCCCGTGTGCCGAAACACGTTGCACATGCTCATGGGTACGCGATTCTCGCGCCATTTCGATAAGGTCGGGGACGGGAAGATACACTACGGCATCTACCCCGATTGCGGGAAGCCGATCCCTTTCGCGAGCGCGGGCGATTACAGCGCGCCTGCTGTTGGAGGCGGGAGCAGCGCAGCACCCAAGGCGAAGCCGGCACCCAGCAAAGGTGGTTGCTGCTAAATGCACCCCCCGTTGCTCATTTGGCGTCTGACTGACTGGGTCCGTGTGACGAGAGAGAGAGAGAGAGAGAGAGAGAGAGAGAGAGAGAGAGAGAGAGAGAGAGAGAGAGGGAGAGAGAGAGGGCGATGTTCTTAAAAAACGTTTTTTTTTTGTCGTCGTGTTTCTTTTTTATTTGTTTTTTCGTTTTTTTTCGGAGGGAGCGCGGGGGTATAGGCTGTAGACCGCCGATCTTTTGTCCGGCGAGACCTCTTGAAGCGAGCTGTTTGCGTTGAGCCTACATATGTTTTTTTTTATGGTCAACGCGAACGCCAAGAAGGAAGCTCTCGTCGGAGTTGAAATACGCGGGGGGGCATTTTTCCGAGTGGGGTTTAAAAAAGGGGTAGGAAAGGGTTTGGACTCTCTGTCCACGCTTCTCGTGTAAATGGAGAAGATGCCGCAGTAATCGCGCCTTAAGCCGTCGGTTCTCCAGGCCAGCCTCCCTAGTGTGGTCTGGGTAGATCTTGCAGAACTGGGCGGCTTTGTTGAAGCGGCGGCGTCGAACCCGCGCTGGGTAGGGTAGGGGCTCAGCTCGGCACGGTGCAGTACAGTAGAACTTGTATTTTTCCAACGTACCTTGATCGATCGACAGGCCGGAGACTTGCGAGTAAAAAATCCCCGCGTTTTTTTTTTTTCATGGGTGGGCAACACTTGAATTGCACCTTTTGCACGTTTTCGGAGTTTTTGGCGCCAAAAGCGCGGGCGAGTGAAAGGGGTATTCGGTCGACTGGACGGAGAAGGTTCCTTGTAGCGTAGTCGTAGGGGAGACAGACTTGACGGTAGTTCTGCGTGTACACCAGGCAAAAAGGGAGTGTCTTTGTCTCGTATCGCCGATTCCGGCGATGGATTTGATTTCCGCACGCTTCGGTGTGGCCTTTTTTTTTAAGAGAGTTCTCTGTGTGTCAAATTCATCTCGACAGTTTTACGGGCCATTTTTTCATGCTGGGGGGGGGAGGGGGTTGATTCGCAGTGTTTTTAGTGGGAGACATGCGTTGCCAGGCACCCGGCGTATTCTACGTCATTCATTACACCCATTTTTTTTTTTTTAGCCTTTTCGAGCGTATTTTGGGGAGAAAAGATGGGGGGGAGAGACGGATGACAAAAAAACTGGCAAGAAAATAAAAAATAGAGCGTGAGAGACGCGGACGAAGTTGTGCTCTTGGGGGAAAACTCTCCTTGAATTTTCTGTTGAAAATTTCTTCCACCGCCGTGTGCCACGACATGCGCGCGTTTTTGTTGTGCCCCCTTTGCAGTGTGCGCTCAACTGCACTCGTGTTTCTTGGGCTGTAGAGTAACTCGTGTATATCAAATATAAGCACATGGAGTGATCAAATATCTGCGGCGTGACCAATCGTACCAGGTGCAGTACGTACATTGTATACCTGGTATGTTTATGGCGTGCAGCGACTCCGCCCGACGTGCGCTGCGTACACAGATGCACCGCCTATCCTTACAGGAGTCGGGCTTTCCCGCCTCTGTGACTTGTGCGCGTGTGTCTTGGCCGCCATAGCGCAGCATGTGCTAGACTACAATGTACGACAGTAGCAATACCGGAGCGTACATTATACTATTGATAGTATGGAGCAGAGCTTCGGTGTACTAGAAACGCCAGTACTAGAGCTACCTCAGTTGTAGGAGTACTACCAGTTGATTGTTTGAATCAACAGTTAGTTGGTAAAAGCTCGCGCTGCATCCATCGTCCACGGGGAGGAGAGAAAAAAAAGGGGGGAAAAAACGGCATAAAATACGGGTGAAGAACACAAGAGCCGTACAACGTGAACATCGAACGAGTTCGTAGTGTTGTCTGGGGAGCAACAAACGTTCCCGAACGTTCCGACAAAAAAGTCTTGACACTGTCTGATATGGCCCGCACGCCGAACATAGGTGGAACATACCCCAGCAACTCCTTGAGCGCGTTGTATAGCCGTTGGCTACCCCTACACGCTCTCTTCCGTGCACCGGCGGCAGCAGCGACGGCTCCAGGAAAGAGAGCGAGTGCATCCGATGTCATGATACACCCCCGAAGAAGCCTCTGCGCTGATGAAACCGTCCCCGCCCCCCATCAGACAAGAAAAGCAAACATCAGTCTTCGACCGCATCAGAGAACGAAAGCAGCAGTCTACGACCACACCGGATGAAAAAAAATGAAAACAACAGTTTACTTACGACGTACGAGTAGGCAGTAACAATTAACCGTCTAGGCATATAACTGGGCGACGGCCTCAAGTCCCGCTTTGCTTGCCCACCCGACACTATCACGGCCAACGAACTTCACGTCCTATCGGCGGGGGGAGGAAATGCCGGTTCAGATGTTTCCATCTCCCCCCCCCCCAAACTGCATAACTTCCAGATGTTTCCATCTTCTTCCTTCCCTCACATACATACAGGAGCGACAACAGCACCCAGTCTATACGCCCTCCCTCCCTCCCCCCCTCCCTCCCTCGCCCTCTCTCTCAAAAACTCGCCCGAAATTCGCCCCCGAGGCTGGTCGTGTCGTAGCATGGCAAGCCGCACCGCGCGGACAACGCCACCAGCAGGTATGGGTATGTAATACAGGTATCAATACGTAAGCCCATCGGTCTTCTTGCAAACCAGCGACTCCGACTAATTCGCCCGTGCGGACGACCCCTGAAACACCGGACGGATACGCGACAGGACTTACGACGATCCCAGGGTCCTCCCGGCCCCCCACTGCGACGCCCCCCCCGTGCGAGGGGTGTCTCGAGCCGGCATCGCGCGTGCCCCAGCCTGCCTGGTCACCCCGGACCCTTCCGTGCCCCACCCGAGCATGGTCACCAGGAATTTCGGCGTGTGCAGCAGGTCGATGTCGTGGAGGTCCGGGAGGACGTCCACCAGGAAGTAGAAGAGGTGGCCCACGGCGATGCCCAAGAGGGGAAGGAATATGCTGTCGCCCGTCAAGACCTTGAACGCGACCATCACCCACGGGACAAACGGCGCGCCGATTGGAACTCCCCAGAAGCTGACCGACATGGTGGGGTTTTTCCGGCTCCAAACGTAGCAGATGTAGAAGAGGAGCGCTTGGGATAAGAGATAGAAGGGCTCATAGAAGAGAAGCAGAAGAACCGCCTCCATGACAGTAACTCCAAATATGAGCATGTAGGCGTAGTCCGCGCTGCCTCCTCCCCCGCCCATACTGAACCCGTCTTTTTCGTACCTGGTACGATCAATCAAGCGCGAAGAAGGCGCGGGGCGGGGGGGGGGGGCGGGGGGGGGGGGGGGGGCGTACTCATTTGTTGCTTGCCTTGGTCATTTGACCGTTGTTCACGAGACGGAGCACCGTTCCTACTCCTAAGAAAGACACCTCCAACATTTGGGCGCTCATTACGTTGTTTCCATAGATCGCATGTTTTTTTTCTTGCTAATCTTATCCTCTTTCTGTGTCGCCGCCTGTGACCACCATCTATCTCCTAGGATAGCGATCGTTTCCTCGCTGCTATTCAGTGTACCAAACTCCTCCATGTCACATTCGTCTATTTCCCTCCTCTCCTCTTCTAACACATCCCGTTTCTCCTTGCACATTTTCACATTCTCCTACTACAGCACGTGAGTTTTACTCTATTGCTTTGCCACAAGGGCACATCTGTGCATCTTCTTCTTCCTTCTCGCGGCTATTGGTATTTCTCTTTCGTCGTTCAAAAGTCAGGTCCAGGTCACCGACACGAAATCGCGGTTCCAGCGTTTTCGCGAAGTCCTTTGGGCTGTGCAAAAAATACGTTTTCATTCCTATCCCTTCGCTGAATACCCTGTGTATCTCTTGGTTGTTCTCCGATTTCACCTAGTTTCTTGGCGCTAGCCTTTCCCTTCTTTCTATCCTTTCTTCTACTCGTGTCTTGTACCTCCCGAATTTCTCTGCGGACATAATATCTTATCGGTTTCCTCCTATATTATTCCATACTCTCTCGACTACGCTATCCCACCTTATTCCAGCTCGCGATTTTGTTACTTTCTGCCATAAACCCTATCAACTATGGCTGGCAACCTTCTTTTTGGCCTGTTTCTTACTTTATAGTGCCATTCCAACTTTCTCGTGTCTCTATCTGTCTTGAATGGGTACATTCCCAGTTCTGTTCTTGATACCAGGTACAGTATTACTCGTTGTACTTGAATATCTTGTTTTTTTTTAGCTGCTGCTATCTGTATTGTTTCCAAATGTTAAACGAACTTCGCGTTCACTTCGCATACCTCTCCTGCATATTCCTGTATTTTAGCTCTGGTACTATCACATTCATCAGGATGCGTCCCTTGATCTTGGTGTCGCGGTGCCAATCTGTTAGGATCGCATCCATCTTGCCAACGTGCGTTTTACCCCTTTCTAGCACTTCTGCTATGTGCGTATCCCAAGAGTAGTCTGTTGAGATCTCTGCGCCAAGGTGCGTCTACTGGTCCAATATCGGTAGTTCATCTTCTCCTCACTTCCAACTGAAATTTATCGGGTTCACCTTTTCTTTGATACAAACAACTGCTGCGCACTTTTCGACGTTCGCCGTCACCCTCCATTTCTCAAGTGTATCCCAGCGCTTTCTCTGTTTGTTGCTGCAGTCCTTCGGGTGTTTCTGATATCCCACACGAAGTCATCCGCAAACATGAATCCCGGCACCGTATCTTCCCCCACCGTGACTCCCTGCTTTGCTGCTTCGACTGCTGCTATGAGGTCGTTATTACGGGGGACCATATTAAATAGGACCTACGATACATACAAAAACCTATATAGTTTCGCTATTTTTACCAACACTATTTGGTCCTATTTACTATGGTCCCCCGTAATAGTGTGCATTTTGAAAATATTACGTGAAAATGTACATCCCTGTGCAACTTTTGTAAAATATCAACAGACCCCAATATTTCCCCGTCCAGCAATACAGCAATTTTCGCACATTCCGCCATATTATTTATCCTTCTCCTCGATTAATTTCTCCATACTGGGTCGTAGGCCTCCCGTATATCTATTACGGGGAATCATAGTAAATAGGACAAAATATTGTGAGTAAAAATAGGTAAATATGTAGGCTTTTATGTCTATTACGGGGGACCATAGTTAACAGGACCTATGGTATACATAAAAACCTATATGTTTAACCATTTTTACTAACAATATTTGGTCCTGTTAACTATGGACCCCCGTAATAGGTCCTATTTACTATGGTCCCCCGATATAGAAAGAAACAGTACGTTGTTAGCCCCGCGTTTTTCCTACCTTGGATTATCTTACCTAATGTGAAAACATGGTCTACGAGCTACGGTTTGGCCTAAACCCTGCTTGCCCTTTCGCTTATTTTGTCTTCCTTCTCCACTATTTTCCCATGCTATCGTTCACAACCTTACAAAAATGTTTCGCCTACTGTGCTTAATAGCGTTATCCCTCTATAGTTTCCCGGGTCAGCCTTGTGTCCTTTCTTGAATACGTTTGCTACTACTCCTCTCCACCTCCTGAAAGCGTACTCGTTTTTCCATATCCAGTTATACAACATCACAATCATGGCAGCATTACTTCTCCCCCGTACTTTATAAATCCCTCAATCTTCGGTCTGCCCCTGCTGCCTTTCTACTCTTAACCCCTTTAGAACCGCAGTCCCGTTTTGGGTACAAACTACTTTAAATTAGACTGGTTTGTCCCCAACACGGGACTGCGGTTCTAAAAGGGTTAAGTTTAGTTGTACACGTCCTTACTTCTTCCCTGGTGACACCTCCTTACTTCTTCCCTGGTGAACCGTCTCTTGCGGCCCTTCTGAACCACTGCTATCTTCCCTTTCTGGTGCATCTACGTTCGCGTCTGCCTACGCGTTGATTTCCTTCTCGAATTCTGCGTCGAACGTTTCGTTGGGTTTGGGCGTTCCTATTACAGCTTACGGTAATACTCTACTATCAACAATACTTCCCTTCTCCCCTTCGAGCTACTAACCATTTTACCGTTCTGTGGTCTTAAGGTATCCCGTGTCTGCCTCTCCTGTTTGTTTACCCAGTATCCCTTTTTTCCCTAGCCACATCTGCTTTAACCCGCCCTCAAACGTTTCAATTGTTTTATTTACTACAGCAGGTATATATTTCCATATCCTTTTCTTCTTATTCTCTCCCATCTCTTTTACTTTCTTTCTAGCTATAGCCTATTCCTCCTATCCTGTCGTAGTTTCACTCTATGTACGTCTCGCGTGTGCCTTTCTCCTTACTCTTATAGCCTCTTTTACTTCCTCACCCCACCACTTTACTTCTCTGTTGCATTATACCAAATATTCCCCTATTAACCCCTTTAGCACCGCACTCCCATATGTGGGGACAAAGCACTCTAATTCTAAGTAGTTTGTCCCCAAAACGGGACTGGGGTCCTAAGAGGGTGAAATTACTTGCTGCGGTCTCGACCGATTGCTCCCATCCTTCTATTATCCTAGCTCCTGCAACATCCCTCTCTATGTTATTATTCGTGGTACCTATTATTTCCAACACTTCGGAAAATTGCTACCTGGTATGCATTCTAGGCCATGTCTTCTTGGAACTCTTCGCGTTTTCCTTTTACTTATACTCCATATATTCTTCATCTGTACATTTTCCTACATCGCCAATGTTTGATAACTCTCGTCTGCTGGCTGTCTGTCCATGCTCAACACTGATCCGTAGTTCCTACGTCCGCTGCGCATATATGCACTTCCGTTTCCTTACTACATCCATTTTTTACCACTATGAAGCCAAGGATAGAGCTTTCTCCCTTTTGTACGCACTGTTTAATCCATTCTGGCTCTGCCTTTTTTTACTCTGTCGTTCAACGAATTCATGTCGTTATACTTGGACCTTTAACAATCTCTTCCCCATCATTATTCTTTGTTGAATCCCCATATTGTCCTTCCGTTCCCCTCGCTGCCTCGGCAAGGAATGCTGCGAGGCATGCCCTATCAGGCTAATAGCGAGTGGGGTAGGTCTTTCTGGCGGGTGTAAGGCCGGACTCACCCTCAAGGAGTGATACCTTCTTGCTGCTGCCTGTGTGGCCGCGACGCTCAGGCGGCAGTAGAGTTGGGTCGTACGTGGTGCGTCAGGCACGGAGACCTACGATTCGCGCGTCTTTTTAGGCAGCTGCGGCAGAGCAGCAATGCTCAATCGGGGGGTCCGTGCGCGGAGGCAGGCGCCACCACAGGCCACACTACGGCACAGTCTATTGCGCCGGTAGGAGGCTGGATTCGACGACGAGGGAGGAGGGAGACTGAGCGTCGACGTGCGGGGAAGAGACGGATTGACCTCCCCCTGCGCGAGAATTTTTATTTCCCAGATCAGAACCGCAAGTGCGAGGAGCATTATTTTGTTTTTCAGGATGACGGAGAAAGGGAAACGACTGGAAGGGAATGGCAACGAGTGCACGCGGAAAGGAGCGGGTGGATTGGGCCAAGGCGGTGATGCGGCCATGAAGAGCGGCAGGAAGACGGTGCATGGAGACCCATGATTTGCGCGCACACTATCATCACGAGAGAAGCAGTCATAGTTTGTTTTTTCCTGGTATTGTTTTTCACGAGGCAGAATAGTATCTACCGGTACTCGTCACTGGTCTTCGTAGTTTAACGAGTTGTATACCCTTCATGGGGAATAACCTACGCAATTATCAGGGACGTGGTATCATAACTGTGCTGCACCTTTTTGTGTCAGACAGTCCAGGAAGAGATGGCGATCGTTGATATTCGTGTGGTAGTAAGGTTCGATTGCTCCTTTTTTCACTGCATATCCGCGAGTCTTCACTCTGACAGCACTCCAGATAGCAGGCAGGTGTGTTCCTCTTTCGTTTTCACGACTACCGTGCGTTTCGTACGGTGCAGGCAGCACTTCAGACAGCATCCGCTGTAGTCAGCAGCCACGAGTTGGTTAGTGGTGGGAACGGGGGTACTCTTCTATATTATAGTTGAGAGGATATACCCGCGGCCATGTTAGTTCAGTTTTGCACATTGGTTTTATCTTGTGTGCGCTTTTTCCGTCTCGTGTATTTTGAGGCAGACGAATTTTCGTTTTTTTTTTTGTTTTTCGGATCTTCCTAGGGCTCCAGCACCTTTGTGTGACCACGGACTCCTTCGTCAGAGAGTTAATGTGAGAACAACAACAACAACAACAACAACAATTGTCCAATGTTCTTCATTCGAGTTGCTTGCCTTCTCAATTTTTAAATTGAAATCTCCCACAAATACTGCTTCGCCTTGCCATTCTACTGGTACTTCTCTGAACTTCCTCTGTACCAGGTATATCATTTACCGTACTCTTCGACTCTGGGGGCATACCGACGTTTCGTAAGGGCGGGGGCCCATGTCATGCATGGCCGTAGTCGTGTGACCCTACGTAGACCTCCGCATCCCTACAATGCCGGGACCGGAGTACGCCAGGTTTTCACCGACCAGGCAGACGTTGCTGGCACCAAGCGCGAAGCGCCGTGAGGTGTCCGGCGAGTCGCATGAAGGGTGAGCTGCACCCTACTACATGAATATAACGCTTGCGAGGCGGAGTTTCTTGATTACGGATGACGGCGTCGAATGAATTGCATCAGCCCGGGGGAGGTGCTTTCGGCTCCCTCGTTGGAATTCACTCGAAATTCAAGCAGACCGATATATGTATATCAACTTTGGGTAATTGTCCTGTGTTGCCGAAATCGATGAAAATTTATATTGTACTTTCGCTCAGATTCAGAACTCCCAGGAAAGAAGCCGTGAAAGGCGGTCGGACGGACGGACCTTCAGCAGTATTCACGGAATTTGGTACTCGACCCTTTCGTTTTTGGCACAAATGGCTCAGAATTTGAGTGGTTAGCCCCCAAAAAAGGATTTTGGAAGTTTTGAAAGGGTTAAGAGCAGGGATGTGTGTCACACCGCAGATTTCAGAGCGGACGTGCCGGGAATACTACCGCAGATTGGCCAAATATTGAAACCGCTCGCGAAAACCGGAACCGCAAAAAAACTATTAATACTAATGGACTCTAAAAAGTCGAAGTATGGGGTTTCCAGCATACTTGTGTACATGCAGGCGTTTTTCACCAGGAGCCAGCACAAAAAATCCTGCGGTGCCGCAAATAAATTGCTAAAATTGCTAGCCGCATGTGGTTCGAGAACGATGAGCAAGTGGTACCGGTACTTACGTATTCTGGGTAAGAGTGTCACCACGAGCCTGCATCGCCGTCCCATACAGACGCTCGTCGTGCGAAAAAGTGACGCCTGGGCTGGCGCGGGCTCGGACACCAGTCCAGTCCCTCTATCCAAGGACAGCTCAAGAAGCGAAAGGACCCTCTTCTTTCCTTGATCGACTTTCAGCGACGGCTTGGCTGTGGCTGCCCTGCCCTACCTTACCCTATTACATGAAGCCTCTTTTGAGCGCAGACAGACACACAGACAAGCAGACAGACACCAACTATCGACAGCTGTGCGTGTATCAAAACGCGGTGCACGTATGGACGCACACCAAACAGAAAGGGTTTCCACCACCATGAAAGGAAAGCCCACTCTCCAAAACACTCCCCTTTCTCCGCAGACTCTGCCCCCCTCAGGCGTCATGCTCGGTCCGATTATCCACACCGCGAACAAATCACGATGTATCTGCTACAGTGGATCATCTAGATCCCAACCTGCCGTATTAAAATGCTGTGCAGGATCTGTGTAGTCCAGATCCAACTTACGAAACTTGTAGTACATCATGCAGATTATACAGCTCCCACCCGGCAACAATGAGCTCGATCATACAGATCATACAGATCAGGAATATATGGTCTATCTGCCCTGAAAGGCCTGCTACTAAATACCTGGTACCTGGTAGTAGATAAATCGATCATATATCCGAGGTGCGGACTATTTGCATGCCTCATTCGAACCTAACCTCACGTCCCACGTTTCGCGGGTTGTCGATGCCGATCGGTTCGAATCAACTCCGCGGTCAGGTCATTTCCTACCCCGACCTTTCGCTCGAACGCGCTAGGTAGGCGCACGCTTTGGACAAAATCACGACCGCTGAACACGACTCGCCGGCAAAACCTCCCTGTCAAGAGAACAACGCGCAGAGCACGCCGGCGAGCGAGCGAGCGAGCCTCACAAGCGGAGAAAGCCGGTCCTTACAAGGTGGCAGTATACCGAGCCCGGCCACGGCTGTCCGCCGGCAACTCCTGCCAAGACAATACGCGCTCGGCACGAGCCTCGCGGAAGAAGGAACCGCGCCCACCACAACAGAGTGGTGCCATAGCGAGCCATCCCCGCACAGCCCACAGCTCGCTTTGAGAACCAAACACGCTAGGAAACTGCGAGTTGACCACTTCACTGACCGCCCCCTACACCAAAGCTACACCAAAGCTACTGTTACACCGAGCCCAAAATAGAAGGGCTATTTCCCGGGTCGGGTCAAACCTGGCGGGTCGGGCCGGGTCGGTTCGGGCCGGGTAACGACCTGTGAGAGTTTGAAAACCTCCTGATCTGACCCGACCCGAACCGACGAGACCCGACCCGTGAGAATTAAGAAAATTCCGGGTTCTGATCCGAGAAGAGCCCTCGCTCGATCTTGGCAAACCCCCCGAAAAAACAGTGTGTAAGGCCGAAATAGGCTTTGACGCGCCCGGAAAGGCCCGACCGGTCCCCCGGCATCTTTGTTGAGCACCGCCCCCTGCTCGTACACTACAACTACTGCTGTAGTACTTTGTGGCCGAAACAGGCGAAACGGCCGGCCCCCTAATAATAGCATTTTTTTTTTGTTTGGGCGTAGCCCCTGCTACACTAGAAATATCAAAGAAAAAGGCCAACAAAAATGGCCTTCTGACACGGCCGAAGAGGCCGGCTTTCTACGTACCACTACGTCACGGAATGGAACGTTTGTACCTGGTATGAAATATTCAGTCTGTCCCTTGATATAAGCAACTTTCAAAGCTAACTATTCAATCAAAATGATCCTTCTAGATAGGGACAGAGAGGACCGTTTGTATGTTGAATCTACAATCGAAATAGTTATTATATTTACAGTAGCCACAGAGCGGTATCGATGAACAAACGGTTATTCACACGTCTCGAGACTAAAGAGGAGCAGCACGGCATCATTTTTTTACCTCATGGAGAACATCCCTGTGGAGAACATGAAGAAGAGGGTCGAGATGCTCGCCTGTCCCGGATAGACGGCCGCGGTGATAAACCGCCAGAGGTGGAACTTGTTCCAGACGAGCGGCCAGGAGAGGGCGTACTGGATGGGGGAGAACATGCCCATGAGGGAGCAGAACAGGGTTCCCACCATGCCCACGATCAGGGCCCTGGAGACCGGCGGGATGCTCCGGAAGAGCTCCTCCGGGCTGCTCCCGTGGCCGCCCCCTACGAACCCGATAGGCATGGCTGCACGACACGCACACACCGCAAACAAGATAAAAACGAGATTTAAGATCGCACCACACGGTGATTCCCGCAGCAACATACAACAAGATCGCAAGCGGCGGGTCACTCACCGTGAAGACAACGAGATAAAACAAGATCGCACGCGACGATTTCACACCGCAAGATAACAAGACGTCGTAACAACGAGCTCGCATGCGATGCTTTCAAAAGCGGGATATTGAAAGAAAAAATGTACGCCTGGTACCAGGTACCCGGTATGTACATACCTGTTGTGTATATATATCTACGCATACATGAGCACATTCCTGATACTACAGGAGTATTTCGATACCACTCGGTACAATTATATGTTTACAAGAATTTCATACCTCCGACAGATCAGACAGATCATACAGACCATGATCTATCTATCTACTGTAGATCATCTAGTTCCTCGCCTGCCGCTGTGAGAGGTAGTGCAGGCTCTGCCTTACAGGGCAGATCCAACCCACGAAACACGCGCTACTGCTGTGCTAGATCGTGCAGATTATACGGCTCCCACTCGGCATCATGAGCTAGATCATACAGATCATACAGATCATACATATCATACAAATATATCTGCCCTGAAATATTTAGATCATGGAGATGGAATCGATAATCTGTTTGAGGTCTGAAGAGTTTATAATTTACACGGCCCAAAAAAAAGGCACCCGTTTCGAGATTACCGACCGCCCGATCGACCGACCGGGACCGACCAACGCACACAAGTTGACGACAGTTACAAATATCCTGCTGAGCGAGTTCGTAGTAAAAGTCATCGATATTCAACAGACGCATGTTGTCGGCGGCCTATGCAGACACACGATATAGAGTACGTAATATACGCATCTACTGTATATGTATATAAGGAGCTCCGGGATGTAAATGTATTGGCATGATCGTCCGTCCCTGTGTGCGGGCTCTTCTGTCTGTTACATACCTGGTATTCACGAGTGTATATTTCGCCGTTGCATTTCTTCGGTATAAGGGACACCGCGGCGCAAAAAACACAGTCATGAAACGAATTTCCTTTTCTTCCTATTGGTAGGACAGGCCTCTTAAGATTTTTCTCCGACAACATAACCCCCCCCCCCCCCCCCCCATCAAACTCGTACACCAACAACAGCGGATAGATTCAGCGGGCAAACCGATTCTTCCTGACTGCGATGGTTGATTCCAACGCAGTCTACTACTGATAGATCTCCGCTCACACAACCCGCACAGACGACCGTCCTCAGTTCAAACGAGAAGCCCCTCCGGGACAGTTCATACGAGTAGCCCCTCGGGGTCAGTTCCTACGAGTAGCCCCTGGGGGTTGCTGTACGGGCTCGTGAACCAATCCTGTTATTTTTCTTCCCGAACTGCCTCTTATTCTCGTGAAACCTTTCCAAGTATCATACAGCTACCGCAAACTTGTTCCTTCTCTGCTCCCAAGCACTCGGTTTTCAAAACGTAGGCAAAGGGAGTTGTAAACCGGCAATAACCGCGGAAAATCGTGCTTCTCAACATTTTTACACCATCTCGCACCGTCGATGCTACACGCACGACATCGAGCAAACCCAGGGTCTCATAGATGAGTCCTCCTCAGATGAGGCCTGCGAAATCTCGCGTCCACTACAGGACTACTGGTATACTTCCAAAGCACATTTCTGTATGAAAACCCGGCCCCGCAGAGAAGGGTCACACGCCCCAAGACGCCGCCTTCCTGGGCAAACCCAGGACGGGCTGACTCTAACAAAACGTAAAGCATCGGCCGGCCCTCTCGTGTGTCCACTTTCTCCGGACATTTACTTGCAGTTCTGACTAAAAAATGACTGTACTGACGGTCCTTGTCATTGGAGACAATGGTTGGTATAAGAAGCCTGAAACCAGATGTTCGGCGTAACATCCTTGTTCCGGCAGGGCGCGACGAGGGGGTAGGTTTTTCTACCAGGCCCGTAAAGAGACGGCGAGCGCCGAGGCTACATACGTACGTACGTACGTACGTACGTACGTACGTACCAGATACGTCCCCCCCCCCCCCCCCCCCCCATTTTTTTCGGCTAGATTTCCCGAAGTCTGTTTTCTTAACGAGAGGGCCGATACTATATACCAGTCCGTATACACTGATTCAATGAAAATAAAAGATCAGTACCAGGCCAGGGCATTCATTAAGGCTCTGGCACCGACAGAGCGTGTTGCCGACGCCCGCCTCCACGCAGGGGAGGGCCCCGGAGGGCCGCCTGAGGCAAAACTTTGCTTTGCGATATGTGCGTGACTATACGTACGCCCGACAATCGTATTTGCTTAAATTATTAATAGTCCTTTCCTATATACCGTAGCGGGAAGGGGGGAGAAGAGCCTGCTATGTGACCCCGGATCTGAGTTACGAGTTGGAAGGAGAGAGAGAAGAAGATGTGCGAAGATAATGAATGGGATGAGCAAAAAAAAAAATATACCGGGTAACAGGTACCAGATATGAAATACACACCCGGAAGGCGGGGAGGGGTTGGAGGGAATTCTCACTTGTGTCAATCTACGTGCAACATACGGATATTTTTATTTTTATTTGATTTGCTCGAATATAGACACACCCACTCCTTGATTGCTGGAGCTTCAGATCTTGTCTTCCTTATATACGGACGTGTGCGCCAGATAACATGCCATTTTCAAGCCCGTAGCATGCGCGATCGAAGTTTCTCACACAGCTCGCAAAGATGAGTTTCGAACAACTCCTCGATTTCACGGCTGTTTTCTTTTTAATTTTATAAGGATGTAAATGAAACCCACGTTTTTTGGGGACAAACCACTCGGACTTAGACTGGGATACCTTTCGCGGCCGAAAATGGGATTGACGTGGGTTTATGCATAAACGCCTCTCCCGGACCTCGAAAAAAGGGCAAAACAAATGCGCCCGAAGAAAAAAAAAACACCTCCGGCCACGCAGCTCTGGTGAAAAAGACACGTGGGCGAAAAAAAAAACACATTTGCAACACGACAGTCGCTTGCCTGTGGCGAAAAAAACGTTGCAGCGAGCAAAAAAAAAAAAAACTGTCGCGGCAAAAGACACACATACATACACGGCCTCCGGTGGCTGCTGTGCGGAAAACCGCAATTAATTCCGACCCGAAAGTTGGGGCCAGCGGAACAGGGCCCACCACCGCAGCAGCAATTAACCAATGAAATGCTCTGGTATCAGGTACCGGAATGTTCTACTACTGCTACTGTATGACGCACATTCCAAAAAAGCGGGAATGGCGGGGATGGTGACAGCAGGAACAACAAAACTGCCTGCCTGCCGCTGCTGTCGTGGCTCGCAAGGGCTGCGTATACTCTAACGGAAGTTTCGATGTATCGTGCAAATCGAGCGTGTGTGTGTTTTCCGCCCTCCATCCCCTGGCACCCCCGCGACTTTTATCGCCGACACTGAACGAAAAGTTTCCACGTGTCATCAAAATATCAAAATCGTACCGAGTACGACATCTTGTCTCCTGTTCATCGGTACCGTATCGAAATCGATTCCGATATCCGGTGTCCAACACCACAAGCCACAACATGGCCTCCGGTGGCTGTTGCGGCAGAACCGCAATTAATTCCGACCCGAAAGTCTAAGCCAGCGCAAAAGCACCCAGCAGCACCAGCACCAGCACAACATCAACTAATCAATTAATGCTCTGGTCGCAAGGTACCAGAATATTCTGCTGTATGACGCATACACCCAAAAAAGCGGGGACGGGCGGAAATGGTGACAACAACAAAAAACAGCTGCCTGCTGCTGCTGCTGCTGCTGTTGCTGCTGATCACTAGTGTTGCATATGGTATCGGAAGTTGCGATATATCGTACAAAATCGAGCGTGTTTTTTTGCTCTCCATCCCCTGGCATTTCCCGTTTTTTGTGCGCAGATACTGGACGAAAGTTTGCGTGCATCAACATATCGAAATCGTACCGAGTACGATACTTGTCGGTGTTCATCAGTATCGTTCGTGTCGAAATCGATTCCGACATGCGATATCCAACGCTACTGTTCACCACTGTTGCACTGAACACAATATTCTGGTATTTTAGATGCCATCTTCACGGAAGGCGGTATGCACTGAGCGGGAATAGGTAAATATCAGCCCCTTACAGGATTTTGGGGTTCCTCTTTCACGGACACCGTGCTCCAGCTCCCTCTACCGAAGCCTCCGAACGACTTACACCGCGCACGGAGAGACTAAATCCAAGTCACGATACAGCAGTCTGATCTATACTTCGCTTGGCACTGGTCTTACTAGAGTATTGCGTAGGAGAATCGTGTGGCCCGACTACGCACTGCATACGAAGTATACTGCTGTAAGTTGTTGCTGTTGTTGTTGTTGTTGTTGTTGTTGTTGTTGTTGTTGTTGTTGTTGTTGTTGTTTGTTGTTTGTTGTTTGTTGTTGTTTTCATATTGCTCGTAACTCATCCCCGAAAGGCTAGCCCCGTGGGCACGGGACAGGCTCCAGTAGCTCTGGGAGTGGAACACCAATCCCACGAAAAAAAAAACAATGCAAAACCGTCCACATCAGGACTAAAGCACATAGCGCACTTCAAACACACACAAAAAACGTGTAAGCCGCATACGTAGAATATGCACCAGATAAACACAACGCAAGTATCATATGAATTGCAACCGACACCGGGGGGACCGCATACCAAGAGAAAAAAAGAGACTGATATCGAACAGAATTGAACCAAAAGGAAAAGAGCTGGAGAAAAGGAGAAACGGAGAAAAAGGGGGCAAGCACTGCCTGTAGCTTTGATCCAGCAAATTGCGTCGCCTGTTTCAAGACGTTTTTCACGTCGAATAAGAAATATGTCGTCCCCGTAAGAGCGGAAGGGGTCGCCTAAGCTTTTGGCCCTGTGCTCGTAAACCTATTATGGCGGAGAAGGTGTTCCATTTTTAATCGGTACCACAGACGCCGCACTCCTAGTCGGCTTGAAAAAAAAAAACATAAAACACGCGACACGTCTTACGCAACAAGGACAAGAAAGACGATCCCTTCTGCCCTCTCTTTCGCCATCTGTCGAACGAACCCTGTAATATCAACGAACGCCGTTGCATGCTCGTCGCCCCAGTATGGCATCAGACGTACGCGTCGCAAGCTTTAGCGTCGCTTTTGCATCAGAGGTTACTGTTCTCTGGGGAGAGTAGCGGGAGAGCGACGAAACATGTCGCACTCTGCTGCTGTGCTGCTGTAGAGCCATGTATGTGCATATTGTTCAAGTATCACCAGAAAAAAAAAAACGCTACGAACGCATTCACACTGCTTCCGGGCTGTGCGTGCGAGTGGACAAGTACAGCAGAACTGCCCTTCTCCTCGTGTAAAACAGCACTAGGCTACGTGCAATACGCTTTCCCGTTTCCAGGTACCCGCCTAGAGCAGTACGAGAGACGGCAAACCCAACTCTGTGGAAGCGCACTTTCAAAACTTCGACGACAATGCTGCCGTCCCCGAAGGAGGGCATATTCACGACTGCTGGTTTCGCCACACTATATATCAACAGTACTACTATCGAATATATACGAACATCTATTACGGGGGACCATAGTAAATAGGATCAAATATTGTAGAGAAAAAAGAGGGAAATATATAGGTTTTAGTGTGTACCGTAGGTCCTATTAACTATGGTTCCCCGATATAGTAGAAACCAGAACCAAAAATAGTAGGTAAAAATCGAGGACTACTTTTTTGGGGGGGTCCATTGTGTGTTCTGATTTCAGTGGGTGCCCGGTGTTAAGGATCGCCCATTGGGTGTCCAGGCTCAATGCCTCATTTTTTTTCCGACCTTGATCTACTGTACTGTAGCTCTCCTCTATCGTATACCACTCCGTCCCGAGAAATAATGACACTTTTGAACCAAAACGGTCCGTATTTTTAGGGGGAGAGTGGAAGGCTTTATAGCAGTTGTTTGGTCCCACTGTTGATCCGTGTGTTTCTTAACCCAATTTTATCATTGTTCGTGCCGATCTGCGCCTATTTTTCCCAACACAATGATGTTTCTTAACTGCTGGCGACCACCGTATATCGCCCCCCGTAACACAGTGGTCTATGGTCATACGACTACGGCCATGCATGACGATGAGAACCCCCCCCCCCCCCGCCGGCCCCGTAACACCGTGAATGCCCCAAAGGGCTCGAATAGCCCAAACCACGTACCAGCATCATATATAGAGGAGGGTAGGGTAAGTTTGAACTACTTTCTATTTCTGGCGTTGCCCCTGAATTTGTGATTTACGAAACGCCACGCATCCTGTATCAG
Organism: Nereocystis luetkeana; assembly: GCA_031213475.1. Lineage (NCBI taxonomy): Eukaryota > Phaeophyceae > Laminariales > Laminariaceae > Nereocystis > Nereocystis luetkeana. The sequence continues at coordinate 4,788,655 of JARUPZ010000030.1, read as the reverse complement.
CAAAATTGGCAAAGGTGGAGGGAGTTGTATATATTTTATTGCATGTTTCTATTGTTTTTTATACTTTCGTAAGGAGTGCAACACGGGTGTGCCGCTCAGCTGTGGTGGTCCTGTGTGGTCGCTATATTCGTCAGCAGCCATCTTCGATATCCCTGCCCCGGACGTACCGATTACTCTTCCTCTCATAGCATGCACCGCACGCACATCATGCATCGCCCATCCCATGGTGCTAACCGCCCATTGCCCAAAATGTCAACAAATAGCGTGGCCGACAACATCTATCGACAGGCAACGTTGCTACTAGTGGTATATTCTGGTCGACAAAGGCCATTGACAACCATGTCTACGGGGCCTCTGTAGCGTCAATAGTCGATCACGTGACAGATGGCGTGGCGCATCACGTATTATATACCAGGTACAGCAGTACCTGTTGTATTGCTGAAAAACAAACTAACGTTCACAACATACCTGGTAGAAAATATTCGGAGAGTATACCAGGTGAACAACAATATTTGGAGATCATATTTATCGATACGTCCTTCCTCTCCCGTCGTTGCTGCCCCCCTCCCTCCCGTCGTTGCTGTTATACGATACCTGGTATGGCATCTGGCGTGATCACGATATATCATGCACTCCTTGCTGCTGATCGAGCACTCAATGCTGCTATTATCACAATAGATGACAGTGCTGTCGCATAATAACGGCTTGAGTTTTAGTAGAGGCCACTGTACACTGTGTGTGTGGAAATAGACTGGCGTTACTGTTGGTCGAAAGCTTCTGCTGCTGTAGTATCCACCACAATAGATGGTGCACTGCTGTGTCCATCGATGGCCATTGCTGGCCGCCAGGTTGTGCGAGGAGTCTACCGATGGCCATTGCCAATCGCAACAGATTGCGCAAGCTATCTATCCATAGTCACGTGACAATAGCTTTCACCGAGGGACTACCACAAACTGCTGTCCGAAATCTACGCTGGGGGAGGAATCTATCGGCAGACAATACCGATAACAACACATTGAGAATCGCGCCAATCGATAGCCTTCGCTGACGACAATATGAGAGTGCATTCTTCACATTACACCGTTCTTTCTACCCGGCGACATCCAGCGCACCCTACTGCCAGTGCTGAATATTTATCCTAGAGAGATACAAGTTCCGTGGCCACAAAACTACGCCACAGAGTTGTTGTTGTTCTCACATTAGCTCTCAAATCAAAGAGTCCGTGGTCACACAAAGGTGCTGGAGCCCTACTCTGTAGGAAGACCCGAAAACCCTTTTGAAAAAAACAAAATTCGGCGGGGAAGCACGACGCTTCCCACCTAAAAACAACCAATAATACAAGAGACGAAGAAGGCGCACACAAAATGGAATCAATGTGCAAACTGAACTAACATGGCCGCGGGTATTCCCTCAAAAACAGCATGAGAAGTTTCCCCCGTTTCCAAAACTAACCAACTCGTGGCTGCTGACTACAGCGGTTGCTGTCTGAAGTGCTGCCTGCACCGTACGAAGCGCACGGTAGTCGTGAACACAAGAGAGGACTACGCCTGCCGTCTGGGGTGCTGTCAGAGTGACGACTGGCGGACATGGAGTGAAAAAAGAGCAATCAAACAAAAAAACACCATACAGATATCAACGATAGCCATCCATGTCTTCCCAGACTGTCTGACAAAAAAGTGCAGCACAGCTATGATATGTACCACGTCCCTGACAATTACGACACAGAGATACTGCAATGACTCGGCCATGGCACCATGTTCTATTGCCACGTACAGCAGTGGGCATTGTCTGCTGGCGTCAGTGTTGAGTTTGGCTTTTTGCTGCTAATATGCTTTTTCGTATCCAATACGCTTGACATTGCATTCGCTCGTTTCCTTTTTATTTGCGATGCATCGATGTGGACCATTTCCTACGAGGTACGTTCTCCGCGGCGTCGTTCGTAACTCGAGTGAAAAAAACTCAAGTTCCGCACGTAGTCACAGGCTACGTGACGGAGACCATGCCTTGTATTAAAAGGTCTGCATCGTTACTGAACACATTGAACGGGAAAAGAGCGAATGCGGTGCCAAGCGCATAGGGCGCGAAACAAGCAGAACTGCAGCCAAAAGCAAGGCCCACAACCATACACGTAAAAAAAACGTAAACAAATACCGGCATACGTATATACTAGGCACGAGTATGTATCGTAGACGAGCACGTACGTACGTACCTGGTGTACGATGAATATGGTACCCTACCACCATACCCTTGTGATCACAAATCGTTAAGGCTGCGAGTTGGCTGACTGTAAGTCGGCGATTAGTTGTACGTTGTATAGGAATTGCAACTATTAATAGTTGCAGCGGTGCCATCTGTCCTACTAGTACTGTGTGTATCGGGGTTTCTTTGTAGCAAGGCTTGTTTGGTTTATCATATGCATATCAATCCAAATATTGCGTACGAAGCTTAATTTTTCCCTCTGACGGGTGTCTTCAGCGGGATCCTCCGGAGGCGCCTGCGGCGGGCCCTTCGGGGACGCCTCCCCCGCGCCCCCCCTTGGCTGGGGGAGGAGGCTTGGTTTATTTCGCTCGCCCGAGTTGGTCGATGGAAGTCAATTAGTTAGTTCGAATCGCATCCAACTATAATAACTAGGCGTGAAACCCGGTCAATTTACAGCTCAAATCTGTCCTGTAAATTGTTGTGGTCGGGGAGGGACAAAAGGACGAACCCACTGCTTGCTGTGGTTTTTCATGTACACGTGTACAGTACCTACTGGCTGCTCGAGGACGGAAATGAGGAAGCCCTACTACTCTCTGGTGTGTGCAAGCAAAAAATAAGCAATCACATCAACCCTTGCTGTAGACCGCAGCCCCGTTTTGGGGACAAACTACTTGTAGTTGGAGGGGTTTGTCCCCAAAACGGGCCTGCAGTCCTAAAAGGGTCAACATAATCAGACACACTCAACGATCACGACCAACGATGTTGCTCTTCCGTGCGACGGCACCGCCGTGCGTCGTCTACGACGGTCAACGGTTCTTGTACTCGTAGATGGTGCATACGGTACTTGTACGGCTTCTTGTTGCCTTCAATGTTCGGTATATGAGGGGTACCTGAGCAGCAGTAACTGCCTTTGACTATTATTAATATAATAATACGAATACAGGTCTCTCTCCAATAGTTGACGAACGCAGGGCGGAGACGGCAGTCTGGGTAGCAAGGTACCAGGCGGATTAGCAGGGAGAACCTGGCTATACTACTCGTACCACAAGCTGCTGCCGCCACCTAGAAGGTGCTTTGGGCTTTGGCCTGCCTGTTATTTCCCCTTTGTTATTTTTCCTTGTTACTTTCTCCTTGGTTCTTTGTCTTACTCTGTTCACAAGCAGTGGTGTCTTTTGTTATTTCTTCTTTTTTCCAGCTCGTTCTTTTTCAAGTGTAGGCCACCTCGCCTGCGGGGGGGGGGGCACGACAGATTGTTTCTCTTAGATTTTGCTTTCATTTTTCTTCTTTTTCTTTTTCGACTTGTCTACCTTGTTTTTGTTTTCTCTTTGATTGTTTCTTTTCGTTTCACTATTTCATAGATTGCGTATGTCGTGCCTGTCGTATCTAGTATGATGACATGGCTTTGCATTGCCCACTGCAGTTCACACTGCACACGTGGCAACGTAGTATCTCTGTGGCGTAGCTTTGTGACCACAGAACTTGTATCTCTTCTAGTATGGAAGAATCGGCACGGACACTGGTTGTGCTGGATGTCGACGGGTAGAAAGAATGGTTTAATGTGAAGAACACACACACACACACACACACACACAGCAGAAATGTTCAGTACTCTGTCTGACTGACTGCGAGCTGTGTCATGTCGTTGAAGCGTTGAAGGCTTTGAGCCAAGCGGGGTGAAACGGGTACGCCTTGGTACGTACACTCCTGAGAGCAGCTGACGACAAAACGCCGACGGCTCTTCCCACGAGGACATGCGCAGGAAGAAGACGCACTGGAGCTAAGCAAACTACAGTTCAGAGTGCTGGTTCAGAGTGCTCGCCAAACCGTGCAGGCTGATTCGGAAGCGCCGCAGGTACCTTGTACCTGTGCAGTATAATCTCGATGGAATCCTCTAAATTCTAGACGCGGAGGCAGGATGAGCTCAAAACGCAAATATTGTACCGCGCGTTGATGAGCTTGCGAAGTGTCTGCAGCGCATCTTTCTGCACCCACCTGTCAAAGGAGTCAGCCAGCCGGTGTTTGTTTCCCCCTTACAAGCAGCCAGGCGATTAGTCCTCCAGTCACCGGAAGTCCGCTTGTATTACTCCGAGGGCTTGGTGCTCTGTCTCGTCGCGGGCTCGCTGGCTTTGGCTGTAACGAAAACCAGGAGTTGCATTGATGAGGCGTCGACTAAAAAAGCGTTTGCTTGATTGTGTCCCCTCCGCAGTGTCTAGGGCAAGAAAAATCAAAATGGCGCTGCCTGTCAAGCTTCAGGCCGGCATTCTCTCTTGGATAGGCGATGATGCGAGCGAACCCTCGGAGCCAGCACTATCGCTGCCAAGCTTGAGTGGAGAGGGAGAGGGCGAGACGCGACAGAAAGTCACAAACCCGTTCCTCAATCCAGCGGATCTGTTCTCCCTGAGCAATGCTGGTGCTGCGGCGGGGTCGCCTTCCGTCGTTGTCAAGGATGGGTTCCTGGGGCGAGCACAGGCCTTGCGAGCTTATGAGGGTGCGTGCTGGTTCCCCGTTTATGTTATGGCCTCGTGGTGAATCGTTTTCTTGGTGTGTGGGTCCTTGAATGGCTCGGCGGTGGGCGGTAGGATGTCGGCTGTCGGCTGGTAGTTGAGTGAAAGTGCGGCGGGATTACAGCAGGAGCTGCTGTAACTTTTCTTGCCATGCTGGATGCTGGATGCCGTTTTTGCCAGTGTTGCCAGTTGCCGTGCCTGTTTCTTGTTTCACCGAATGGGGCTCCTAAACTTCGACCTTGTCTGCTGCCTGTTCAGCTACTGGCTATTGCTGATTGAGTTTCCTCGTTTGCAGTACTGCTGTACGTACAGTGGTATGAATACTACATGTAGTACTTTAGATGCCACGAATTATAGTATTCGCAGTTGTTACAGCAGTATTAATAGTACTCGTACGTAGACATTAGCACTCTTCAGCAGAGCTTGCCATCTGCCCTACTTAGAGGCTCGTATCTCGTACCAGGTATACGAGTACAGGCACGGTGGCCCTATCGCTATTGCATTGCTCCTGTTGTGTGTATAAATAGCATTGGTGCCGAACCACCACGAGCACTCGCTGGGCGGGGTGCCTTGGAGCTCAGGGGTACGTCGTGTTGGTTTTGCTGCGGTCTGTCCATGTGTGCACGTGTGCACGTGCAGGTGCCATCGATGAACGAGACTCTGGTGCGCGACCGTTTCAACAATTCAACTCTCTTCCTGATTTTACATCTTACGAAGCAGTTTTGAATGCAGATTGTGTTCGTGCTCCACACCTTTTGCCGGTGGGACCAATTCTACCAACAGAGCGTTCGTTTTTAAAGGATAAACCACTGAGCTACGCACTCAGTCGGCGCTGCCGATGTTTAGCCATATTTTTTGGATTTTTGTCAGTGACCGACTCGAGCTTGGGCTTGGCTTCCCCCGCGCGGTCGCGGTAGTGCTCGATCTCTCCGCCCTTTTGGACCAGCATCTTGATGTAACTGCCTATCGCAGAAGCCGCGGACGGATCCAGTGAGAATAACCACCACATTATCTTCGCTTGCTGTCGTCTCTGTTAGCCTTGGTCCCCCTGCTATAGCCTTGCCCGAGTGTGCGTGTTAAGATCAAGCATGCCATTCAAGGCAGTATCATTACATGCGCTTAATGTGCTGAACAGGAATAAAGGATGATGAAATCAGTAGAGGTCAGACGTTTTCCCCTCGGTAACTGGAGCGTTTGTGATTCCGGCAACAAATCGCGCGACTAGTAAAAAATGTCTGGCATTTACAGGCTTTATCATGCGTTATTCCTATTATGCTTGTCAAGCGCAAACCCGGGCAAGACTATAGCTAGGGTACCAAGGCTAACAGAGATGACAGGAGGCGAAGAGAGGGCATCCACGGCAGCGATGTGGTGACCATCTTCGCTGGTCCATCCGCGGCTTCCGCGATAGGTGCGGTCACATCCGCGTGCCACCATTGTGATGGTGTTGCGATTTTCGACCGCGGCACACAACTGCAGGAACAAGTGCTGTGTGTAACTCCGCACGAGCCTAACAATGCGGCAGGAAACGGAGGTTGACGCTCACAAGATGGGGAGCCAGGGCGACAAGGGGCGGCTGCCCCAAGGTCTTGGTGCCGGTCTACAGGCTGTGCCGATCGCCATCATCGCCAACTTGACGGCGAGGACGGCTGCCGCGATGCACGACGGAACGGACCAGCACGAGCTGTTGCAGAAGCTCCTCGTGCAAACGGAAGGAGACTTTGAGCATTACCGCGACTGCATGGCGGAAGTGAAGCACAAGCTCGAGCTGGCCACTGACCAAAATGGCAAAATGCGGCTGGACAGAGCCAACCTGTTGTTAGCCTGTGTCCAGCCGCTTTTTGTCATTTAAGTCATTGGCCAACTCGAGGTTGTTCTTCGCTTCCTCCAGCTGGTCGCGGCAATGCCCGACCTCTCCTTCCGTTTGGACCGGGAGCTTCTGCATCTGGTCGTACTGTTTCGTTATCTCGACCATCGTGGCAATCGTCCTCTTCGTCGAGTTGGCGATGATGACGTTCGGCACAACCTGTAGATCAGTACGAAGACCTTGGGCCTACCGCTCTACGATCGTGCTGGGAGCTTTGACCGCGGCACACAACTGCAGGAACAAGTGCTGTGTGTAACTCCGCCCGAGCCTGCCAATGCTACAGAAGATGGTAGTGGACGCTCACCGAAAGAGGAGCCCCGCTCGTGAGGGTGACGAGGGGTGGCAGGCCCAAGGCCTTCGTGCTGGTCTACAGGCTGTGCCGAGCGCCATCATCGCCCGCTCACCAACGAGAACGACTGCCGGGATGCATGACGGAAGGGACCAGCACGAGCTGTTGCAGAAACCCTTGGTCCAAACGGAAGGAGAGTTTTGAGCTTTACCGCGACTGCATGCAGGAAGCGAAGCACAAGCTCGATTTGGCCACTGACCAAAATGCGCCAATGCGGCTGGACAGAGTCAGCCCTAGTTGGCCCTGACTGTGTCCAGCCGCATTTTGCCCATTTGGTTATTGACCAGCTTGAAATTGTGCTTCGCTTACTCCAGGTGGTCGCGATAGCGCTCAACCTCTCCTTCCTTTTTGGACCAGGAGATTATGCAACTGGTCGTGCGGGTCTGGTTTGTCGTTCGTCGCGGCAATCGTCCTCGTCGGCGAGTTGGCGTCGATGGCGTTAGGCACAGCCTGTAGATCAGAACCGAGACCTTGGGCCCGCCGCCACTCGATCGTGGTGCGATTGTCAACCGCGGGACACAACTGCAGGAGCAAGTGATGTGTGTAACTCCGCACGAGTCTAACAATGCCGCAGGGGACGGAGGACGATGCTCAATGGATGGAGAGCCCCGCTCGCTGGTCAAGTGTCTAGCCGCAGTTTTCCATGTTGTTCTGGGTCCAACTCGAGCTTGCGCTCCGATTTCTCCAGGCGGTCGCGGTAATGCTCAACGGCTCCTTCCTTTCGTACCCGGACTTCGTGCATCTTGTCGTACTGTTTTATTCTCTCGACCATCAAGGCAATCGTCCTCGTCGTCGAGTTGGCGATGATGGCGTCCGGCACAACCCTGTAGACCAGCACCAAGACCTTGGGCCTGCCGCCACTCGATTGTGTTCGACAGTTTTGACAGCAGCACGCAACTGCAGAAACAAATGCTGTGCGTATCTCCGCATGAGTCTGCCAATGCTGCTGGGGACGGTAGTGGACGCTCACCGGACAAGGAACCCCGCTCGTGAGGGCGACAACGGGTGGCAGGCCCAAGGCCTTGGTGCTGGTCTCCAGGCTGTGCCGAGCGCCATCATCGCTTACTCGCCGACGAGAACGACTGCCGCGATGCATGACGGAACGGACCAGCACGAGCGGTTGCAGAAGCTCCTGGTGCAAACGGAAGGAGAGTTTGAGCATTACCGCGACTGCATGGAGGAAGTGAAGCACAAGCTCGAGCTGGCCACTGACCAAAATGCGCCAATGCGGCTGGACAGAGTCAGCCCTACTGCAGCTATAGCCCTGACTGTGTCCAGCCGCATTTTGTCATTTAGGTCATTGGCCAGCTCGAGATTGTGCTCCTTTTTTTCCTGGCGGTCGCGGCAATGCTCAAGCTCCCGTTCCTTTGGATCAGGAGCTTCTGTAACTGGCCGTGCTGGTCTGGTTTGTCAATCGTTACGGCAGTCGTCCTCGTCGGCGAGTTGGCGACGATAACGTTCGGCACAGCCTGTAGATCAGTACCAAGAACTTGGTCCTGCCGCCACTCGATCGTGGTGCGATTGTCAACCGCGGCACAAAACTGCAGAAACAAGTGCAGTGCAACTCTGCATGAGGATACCAATGCTGCAGGGCACGGGGGTGGATGCTCAACGGATGGAGATGCCCTTCTGGCTGGTCAAGTGTCTAGCCGCTTTTTTGCATTTTGGTCAGTGACCAACTCGAGCTTGCGCTCCGCTCCCTCCGGGCGGACACGGTAGTGCTCAATCTTTCCTTCGTTTTCGACTAAGAGCTCCTGCGACGTGTCGTACTGGTCCGTTCTCTCGTGCATCGTGGCAATCGTCCTCGTCGTCGAGTTGGCGATGATGGCGTCCGGCACAACCCTGTAGACCAGCACCAAGACCTTGGGCCTGCCGTCACTCGATTGTGTTCGACAGTTTTGACAGCAGCACGCAACTGCAGAAACAAATGCTGTGCGTATCTCCGCACGAGTCTGCCAATGCTACTGGGGACGGTAGTGGACGCTCACCGGACAAGGAGCCCCGCTCGTGAGGGCGACACCGGGTGGCAGGCCCAAGGCCTTGGTGCTGGTCTCCAGGCTGTGCCGAGCGCCATCATCGCTTACTCGCCGACGAGAACGACTGCCGCGATGCGTGATGGAACGGACCAGCACGAGCGGTTGCAGAAGCTCCTGGTGCAAACGGAAGGAGAGTTTGAGCATTACCGCGACTGCATGGAGGAAGTGAAGCACAAGCTCGAGCTGGCCACTGACCAAAATGCGCCAATGCGGCTGGACAGAGTCAGCCCTACTGCAGCTATAGCCCTGACTGTGTCCAGCCGCATTTTGTCATTTAGGTCATTGGCCAGCTCGAGATTGTGCTCCTTTTTTTCCTGGCGGTCGCGGCAATGCTCAAGCTCCCGTTCCTTTGGATCAGGAGCTTCTGTAACTGGCCGTGCTGGTCTGGTTTGTCAATCGTTACGGCAGTCGTCCTCGTCGGCGAGTTGGCGACGATAACGTTCGGCACAGCCTGTAGATCAGTACCAAGAACTTGGTCCTGCCGCCACTCGATCGTGGTGCGATTGTCAACCGCGGCACAAAACTGCAGAAACAAGTGCAGTGCAACTCTGCATGAGGATACCAATGCTGCAGGGCACGGGGGTGGATGCTCAACGGATGGAGATGCCCTTCTGGCTGGTCAAGTGTCTAGCCGCTTTTTTGCATTTTGGTCAGTGACCAACTCGAGCTTGCGCTCCGCTCCCTCCGGGCGGACACGGTAGTGCTCAATCTTTCCTTCGTTTTCGACTAAGAGCTCCTGCGACGTGTCGTACTGGTCCGTTCTCTCGTGCATCGTGGCAATCGTCCTCGTCGTCGAGTTGGCGATGATGGCGTCCGGCACAACCCTGTAGACCAGCACCAAGACCTTGGGCCTGCCGTCACTCGATTGTGTTCGACAGTTTTGACAGCAGCACGCAACTGCAGAAACAAATGCTGTGCGTATCTCCGCACGAGTCTGCCAATGCTACTGGGGACGGTAGTGGACGCTCACCGGACGAGGAGCCCCGCTCGTGAGGGCGACACCGGGTGGCAGGCCCAAGGCCTTGGTGCTGGTCTCCAGGCTGTGCCGAGCGCCATCATCGCTTACTCGCCGACGAGAACGACTGCCGCGATGCGTGATGGAACGGACCAGCACGAGCGGTTGCAGAAGCTCCTGGTGCAAACGGAAGGAGAGTTTGAGCATTACCGCGACTGCATGGAGGAAGTGAAGCACAAGCTCGAGCTGGCCACTGACCAAAATGCGCCAATGCGGCTGGACAGAGTCAGCCCTACTGCAGCTATAGCCCTGACTGTGTCCAGCCGCATTTTGTCATTTAGGTCATTGGCCAGCTCGAGATTGTGCTCCTTTTTTTCCTGGCGGTCGCGGCAATGCTCAAGCTCCCGTTCCTTTGGATCAGGAGCTTCTGTAACTGGCTGTGCTGGTCTGGTTTGTCAATCGTTACGGCAGTCGTCCTCGTCGGCGAGTTGGCGACGATAACGTTCTGCACAGCCTGTAGATCAGTACCAAGAACTTGGTCCTGCCGCCACTCGATCGTGGTGCGATTGTCAACCGCGGCACAAAACTGCAGAAACAAGTGCAGTGCAACTCTGCATGAGGATACCAATGCTGCAGGGCACGGGGGTGGATGCTCAACGGATGGAGATGCCCTTCTGGCTGGTCAAGTGTCTAGCCGCTTTTTTGCATTTTGGTCAGTGACCAACTCGAGCTTGCGCTCCGCTCCCTCCGGGCGGACACGGTAGTGCTCAATCTTTCCTTCGTTTTCGACTAAGAGGTCCTGCGACGTGTCGTACTGGTCCGTTCTCTCGCGCATCGTGGCAATCGTCCTCGTCGTCGAGTTGGCGATGATGGCGTTCGGCACAACCCTGTAGACCAGCACCAAGACCTTGGGCCTGCCGTCACTCGATTGTGTTCGACAGTTTTGACAGCAGCACGCAACTGCAGAAACAAATGCTGTGCGTATCTCCGCACGAGTCTGCCAATGCTACTGGGGACGGTAGTGGACGCTCACCGGACGAGGAGCCCCGTTCGTGATGGTGACGACTGGTGGCAGGCCCAAGGCCTTGGTGCTGGTCTCCAGGCTGTGCCGAGCGCCATCATCGCTTACTCGCCGACGAGAACGACTGCCGCGATGCATGATGGAACGGACCAGCACGAGCGGTTGCAGAAGCTCCTGGTGCAAACGGAAGGAGAGTTTGAGCATTACCGCGACTGCATGGAGGAAGTGAAGCACAAGCTCGAGCTGGCCACTGACCAAAATGCGCCAATGCGGCTGGACAGAGTCAGCCCTACTGCAGCTATAGCCCTGACTGTGTCCAGCCGCATTTTGTCATTTAGGTCATTGGCCAGCTCGAGATTGTGCTCCTTTTTTTCCTGGCGGTCGCGGCAATGCTCAAGCTCCCGTTCCTTTGGATCAGGAGCTTCTGTAACTGGCCGTGCTGGTCTGGTTTGTCAATCGTTACGGCAGTCGTCCTCGTCGGCGAGTTGGCGACGATAACGTTCGGCACAGCCTGTAGATCAGTACCAAGAACTTGGTCCTGCCGCCACTCGATCGTGGTGCGATTGTCAACCGCGGCACAAAACTGCAGAAACAAGTGCAGTGCAACTCTGCATGAGGATACCAATGCTGCAGGGCACGGGGGTGGATGCTCAACGGATGGAGATGCCCTTCTGGCTGGTCAAGTGTCTAGCCGCTTTTTTGCATTTTGGTCAGTGACCAACTCGAGCTTGCGCTCCGCTCCCTCCGGGCGGACACGGTAGTGCTCAATCTTTCCTTCGTTTTCGACTAAGAGGTCCTGCGACGTGTCGTACTGGTCCGTTCTCTCGTGCATCGTGGCAATCGTCCTCGTCGTCGAGTTGGCGATGATGGCGTTCGGCACAACCCTGTAGACCAGCACCAAGACCTTGGGCCTGCCGTCACTCGATTGTGTTCGACAGTTTTGACAGCAGCACGCAACTGCAGAAACAAATGCTGTGCGTATCTCCGCACGAGTCTGCCAATGCTACTGGGGACGGTAGTGGACGCTCACCGGACGAGGAGCCCCGCTCGTGATGGTGACGACTGGTGGCAGGCCCAAGGCCTTGGTGCTGGTCTCCAGGCTGTGCCGAGCGCCATCATCGCTTACTCGCCGACGAGAACGACTGCCGCGATGCATGATGGAACGGACCAGCACGAGCGGTTGCAGAAGCTCCTGGTGCAAACGGAAGGAGAGTTTGAGCATTACCGCGACTGCATGGAGGAAGTGAAGCACAAGCTCGAGCTGGCCACTGACCAAAATGCGCCAATGCGGCTGGACAGAGTCAGCCCTACTGCAGCTATAGCCCTGACTGTGTCCAGCCGCATTTTGTCATTTAGGTCATTGGCCAGCTCGAGATTGTGCTCCTTTTTTTCCTGGCGGTCGCGGCAATGCTCAAGCTCCCGTTCCTTTGGATCAGGAGCTTCTGTAACTGGCCGTGCTGGTCTGGTTTGTCAATCGTTACGGCAGTCGTCCTCGTCGGCGAGTTGGCGACGATAACGTTCGGCACAGCCTGTAGATCAGTACCAAGAACTTGGTCCTGCCGCCACTCGATCGTGGTGCGATTGTCAACCGCGGCACAAAACTGCAGAAACAAGTGCAGTGCAACTCTGCATGAGGATACCAATGCTGCAGGGCACGGGGGTGGATGCTCAACGGATGGAGATGCCCTTCTGGCTGGTCAAGTGTCTAGCCGCTTTTTTGCATTTTGGTCAGTGACCAACTCGAGCTTGCGCTCCGCTCCCTCCGGGCGGACACGGTAGTGCTCAATCTTTCCTTCGTTTTCGACTAAGAGGTCCTGCGACGTGTCGTACTGGTCCGTTCTCTCGCGCATCGTGGCAATCGTCCTCGTCGTCGAGTTGGCGATGATGGCGTTCGGCACAACCCTGTAGACCAGCACCAAGACCTTGGGCCTGCCGTCACTCGATTGTGTTCGACAGTTTTGACAGCAGCACGCAACTGCAGAAACAAATGCTGTGCGTATCTCCGCACGAGTCTGCCAATGCTTCTGGGGACGGTAGTGGACGCTCACCGGACGAGGAGCCCCGCTCGTGATGGTGACGACTGGTGGCAGGCCCAAGGCCTTGGTGCTGGTCTCCAGGCTGTGCCGAGCGCCATCATCGCTTACTCGCCGACGAGAACGACTGCCGCGATGCATGATGGAACGGACCAGCACGAGCGGTTGCAGAAGCTCCTGGTGCAAACGGAAGGAGAGTTTGAGCATTACCGCGACTGCATGGAGGAAGTGAAGCACAAGCTCGAGCTGGCCACTGACCAAAATGCGCCAATGCGGCTGGACAGAGTCAGCCCTACTGCAGCTATAGCCCTGACTGTGTCCAGCCGCATTTTGTCATTTAGGTCATTGGCCAGCTCGAGATTGTGCTCCTTTTTTTCCTGGCGGTCGCGGCAATGCTCAAGCTCCCGTTCCTTTGGATCAGGAGCTTCTGTAACTGGCCGTGCTGGTCTGGTTTGTCAATCGTTACGGCAGTCGTCCTCGTCGGCGAGTTGGCGACGATAACGTTCGGCACAGCCTGTAGATCAGTACCAAGAACTTGGTCCTGCCGCCACTCGATCGTGGTGCGATTGTCAACCGCGGCACAAAACTGCAGAAACAAGTGCAGTGCAACTCTGCATGAGGATACCAATGCTGCAGGGCACGGGGGTGGATGCTCAACGGATGGAGATGCCCTTCTGGCTGGTCAAGTGTCTAGCCGCTTTTTTGCATTTTGGTCAGTGACCAACTCGAGCTTGCGCTCCGCTCCCTCCGGGCGGACACGGTAGTGCTCAATCTTTCCTTCGTTTTCGACTAAGAGGTCCTGCGACGTGTCGTACTGGTCCGTTCTCTCGCGCATCGTGGCAATCGTCCTCGTCGTCGAGTTGGCGATGATGGCGTTCGGCACAACCCTGTAGACCAGCACCAAGACCTTGGGCCTGCCGTCACTCGATTGTGTTCGACAGTTTTGACAGCAGCACGCAACTGCAGAAACAAATGCTGTGCGTATCTCCGCACGAGTCTGCCAATGCTACTGGGGACGGTAGTGGACGCTCACCGGACGAGGAGCCCCGCTCGTGAGGGCGACACCGGGTGGCAGGCCCAAGGCCTTGGTGCTGGTCTCCAGGCTGTGCCGAGCGCCATCATCGCTTACTCGCCGACGAGAACGACTGCCGCGATGCATGATGGAACGGACCAGCACGAGCGGTTGCAGAAGCTCCTGGTGCAAACGGAAGGAGAGTTTGAGCATTACCGCGACTGCATGGAGGAAGTGAAGCACAAGCTCGAGCTGGCCACTGACCAAAATGCGCCAATGCGGCTGGACAGAGTCAGCCCTACTGCAGCTATAGCCCTGACTGTGTCCAGCCGCATTTTGTCATTTAGGTCATTGGCCAGCTCGAGATTGTGCTCCTTTTTTTCCTGGCGGTCGCGGCAATGCTCAAGCTCCCGTTCCTTTGGATCAGGAGCTTCTGTAACTGGCCGTGCTGGTCTGGTTTGTCAATCGTTACGGCAGTCGTCCTCGTCGGCGAGTTGGCGACGATAACGTTCGGCACAGCCTGTAGATCAGTACCAAGAACTTGGTCCTGCCGCCACTCGATCGTGGTGCGATTGTCAACCGCGGCACAAAACTGCAGAAACAAGTGCAGTGCAACTCTGCATGAGGATACCAATGCTGCAGGGCACGGGGGTGGATGCTCAACGGATGGAGATGCCCTTCTGGCTGGTCAAGTGTCTAGCCGCTTTTTTGCATTTTGGTCAGTGACCAACTCGAGCTTGCGCTCCGCTCCCTCCGGGCGGACACGGTAGTGCTCAATCTTTCCTTCGTTTTCGACTAAGAGGTCCTGCGACGTGTCGTACTGGTCCGTTCTCTCGTGCATCGTGGCAATCGTCCTCGTCGTCGAGTTGGCGATGATGGCGTTCGGCACAACCCTGTAGACCAGCACCAAGACCTTGGGCCTGCCGTCACTCGATTGTGTTCGACAGTTTTGACAGCAGCACGCAACTGCAGAAACAAATGCTGTGCGTATCTCCGCACGAGTCTGCCAATGCTTCTGGGGACGGTAGTGGACGCTCACCGGACGAGGAGCCCCGCTCGTGATGGTGACGACTGGTGGCAGGCCCAAGGCCTTGGTGCTGGTCTCCAGGCTGTGCCGAGCGCCATCATCGCTTACTCGCCGACGAGAACGACTGCCGCGATGCATGATGGAACGGACCAGCACGAGCGGTTGCAGAAGCTCCTGGTGCAAACGGAAGGAGAGTTTGAGCATTACCGCGACTGCATGGAGGAAGTGAAGCACAAGCTCGAGCTGGCCACTGACCAAAATGCGCCAATGCGGCTGGACAGAGTCAGCCCTACTGCAGCTATAGCCCTGACTGTGTCCAGCCGCATTTTGTCATTTAGGTCATTGGCCAGCTCGAGATTGTGCTCCTTTTTTTCCTGGCGGTCGCGGCAATGCTCAAGCTCCCGTTCCTTTGGATCAGGAGCTTCTGTAACTGGCCGTGCTGGTCTGGTTTGTCAATCGTTACGGCAGTCGTCCTCGTCGGCGAGTTGGCGACGATAACGTTCTGCACAGCCTGTAGATCAGTACCAAGACCTTGGTCCTGCCGCCACTCGATCGTGGTGCGATTGTCAACCGCGGCACAAAACTGCAGAAAAAAGTGCAGTGCAACTCTGCATGAGGATACCAATGCTGCAGGGCACGGGGGTGGATGCTCAACGGATGGAGATGCCCTTCTGGCTGGTCAAGTGTCTAGCCGCTTTTTTGCATTTTGGTCAGTGACCAACTCGAGCTTGCGCTCCGCTCCCTCCGGGCGGACACGGTAGTGCTCAATCTTTCCTTCGTTTTCGACTAAGAGGTCCTGCGACGTGTCGTACTGGTCCGTTCTCTCGCGCATCGTGGCAATCGTCCTCGTCGTCGAGTTGGCGATGATGGCGTTCGGCACAACCCTGTAGACCAGCACCAAGACCTTGGGCCTGCCGTCACCCGATTGTGTTCGACAGTTTTGACAGCAGCACGCAACTGCAGAAACAAATGTTGTGCGTATCTCCGCATGAGTCTGCCAATGCTACTGGGGACGGTAGTGGACGCTCACCGGACGAGGAGCCCCGCTCGTGAGGGCGACAACGGGTGGCAGGCCCAAGGCCTTGGTGCTGGTCTCCAGGCTGTGCCGAGCGCCATCATCGCTTACTCGCCGACGAGAACGACTGCCGCGATGCATGATGGAACGGACCAGCACGAGCGGTTGCAGAAGCTCCTGGTGCAAACGGAAGGAGAGTTTGAGCATTACCGCGACTGCATGGAGGAAGTGAAGCACAAGCTCGAGCTGGCCACTGACCAAAATGCGCCAATGCGGCTGGACAGAGTCAGCCCTACTGCAGCTATAGCCCTGACTGTGTCCAGCCGCATTTTGTCATTTAGGTCATTGGCCAGCTCGAGATTGTGCTCCTTTTTTTCCTGGCGGTCGCGGCAATGCTCAAGCTCCCGTTCCTTTGGATCAGGAGCTTCTGTAACTGGCCGTGCTGGTCTGGTTTGTCAATCGTTACGGCAGTCGTCCTCGTCGGCGAGTTGGCGACGATAACGTTCGGCACAGCCTGTAGATCAGTACCAAGAACTTGGTCCTGCCGCCACTCGATCGTGGTGCGATTGTCAACCGCGGCACAAAACTGCAGAAACAAGTGCAGTGCAACTCTGCATGAGGATACCAATGCTGCAGGGCACGGGGGTGGATGCTCAACGGATGGAGATGCCCTTCTGGCTGGTCAAGTGTCTAGCCGCTTTTTTGCATTTTGGTCAGTGACCAACTCGAGCTTGCGCTCCGCTCCCTCCGGGCGGACACGGTAATGCTCAATCTTTCCTTCGTTTTCGACTAAGAGGTCCTGCGACTTGTCGTACTGGTCCGTTCCCTCGTGCATCGTGGCAATCGTCCTCGTCGTCGAGTTGGCGATGATGGCGTCCGGCACAACCCTGTAGACCAGCACCAAGACCTTGGGCCTGCCGCCACTCGATTGTGTTCGACAGTTTTGACAGCAGCACGCAACTGCAGAAACAAATGCTGTGCGTATCTCCGCACGAGTCTGCCAATGCTACTGGGGACGGTAGTGGACGCTCACCGGACGAGGAGCCCCGCTCGTGAGGGCGACAACGGGTGGCAGGCCCAAGGCCTTGGTGCTGGTCTCCAGGCTGTGCCGAGCGCCATCATCGCCCACTCGCCGACGAGAACGACTGCCGCGATGCGTGATGGAACGGACCAGCACGAGCTGTTGCAGAAGCTTGGTGCAAACGGAAGGAGAGTTTGAGCATTACCGCGACTGCATGGAGGAAGTGAAGCACAAGCTCGAGCTGGCCACTGACCAAAATGACGAAATGCGGCTGGACAGAGTCAGCCCTACTGTAGTTATAGCCCTGACTGTGTCCAGCCGCATTTTGTCATTTAGGTCATTGGCCAGCTCGAGATTGTGCTCCTTTTTTTCCTGGCGGTCGCGGCAATGCTCAAGCTCCCGTTCCTTTGGATCAGGAGCTTCTGTAACTGGCCGTGCTGGTCTGGTTTGTCAATCATTACGGCAGTCGTCCTCGTCGGCGAGTTGGCGACGATAACGTTCTGCACAGCCTGTTGATCAGCACCAAGACCTTTGTCCTGCCGCCACTCGATCGTGGTGCGATTGTCAACCGCGGCACAAAACTGCAGAAACAAGTGCTGTGCAACTCTGCATGAGGATACCAATGCTGCAGGGCACGGGGGTGGATGCTCAACGGATGGAGATGCCCTTCTGGCTGGTCAAGTGTCTAGCCGCATTTTTGCATTTTGGTCAGTGACCAACTCGAGCTTGCGCTCCGCTCCCTCCGGGCGGACACGGTAATGCTCAATCTTTCCTTCGTTTTCGACTAAGAGCTCCTGCGACTTGTCGTACTGGTCCGTTCTCTCGTGCATCGTGGCAATCGTCCTCGTCGTCGAGTTGGCGATGATGGCGTCCGGCACAACCCTGTAGACCAGCACCAAGACCTTGGGCCTGCCGTCACCCGATTGTGTTCGACAGTTTTAACCGCAGCACGCAACTGCAGAAACAAATGCTGTGCGTATCTCCGCACGAGTCTGCCAATGCTACTGGGGACGGTAGTGGACGCTCACCGGACGAGGAGCCCCGCTCGTGAGGGCGACACCGGGTGGCAGGCCCAAGGCCTTGGTGCTGGTCTCCAGGCTGTGCCGAGCGCCATCATCGCTCACTCGCCGACGAGAACGACTGCCGCGATGCATGACGGAACGGACCAGCACGAGCTGTTGCAGAAGCTCCTGGTGCAAACGGAAGGAGAGTTTGAGCATTACCGCGACTGCATGGAGGAAGTGAAGCACAAGCTCGAGCTGGCCGCTGACCAAAAGGACAAAATGCGGCTTAATACAGGCGGACAACAGGCTGATACGTCCAGCCGCAGTTAACCCTTTTAGTCAGCGACTAACTCGAGCGTGTACTCTGTTTCCTTCTGGCGGTCGCGATAATGCTCAACCTCCCGTTCCTTTGGACAGGAGCTTCTGCAACTGCTCGTGCAGGTCCGTTCTGTCGTTCATCGCGGCACTCGTCTTGTCGAGTTGGCGATGATGGCGTTCGGCACAGCCTGTAGACCCGCACCAAGGCATTGGGCCAGCCGCCCTGGTCGGCCTCACTAGCGGGGCACATCATCCTGTGAGCGTCCACCTCCGTCTCGCGCATCATTATACTCGTACGGAGCTACACACAGCACTTCTTTCTGCAATTTTGTGTGTCGGTCGAAAATCGCAACATGATCGCAGCTGTGGCACGCGGATATGGCCGCCTATAGCGAAAGCCGTGGACCTACCAGCGGAGATGACCACCACACTGCTGCCACGGACGAACTGCGTTCGCCTCCTGCCGTGTTGTAGGTCTCAGGCGAGATTGGTGTCAGGTCGTTATATTGTCGGTCTCCCACCGAGTAGGGTCAAAGAGAGATCCGGTGGGAAGAAGTATCCGACCACCGCTGGTGCAGCAGGGAGAGATGCTGTATCACTATCGTCGAATTTTCCGGAGATGGCGGCGGTAGCGGGAAGGGTTGCTCCATAGGTGAGCTTTCCTGTGACACACACAGGTCTGGGTGGTTGGCAAATTTTGAGACATCCAACTCTACTGCTTCGAGACCGCCATCAATAGAGACCCATACGTTGATTTAAGAGAAGCAGCTGATGGCCTGGGTGTATCTGTCACGAGCTCAACCTCCTACGGCAGACGTGTAGCCGCAGCCACCCCCGCGGCGCGTAGCGGCGGAGACAATGCCGCGGAGCCGACGTCGTTTTAAGGAAGTAGGGACTGCTGTAACGTACTGCTGTACAGCAGTAGCTAAAAACCCTATGGGGGAAGTAGAGCCGTAGGGACCCCCGCCGTGTGTAGCAGGAGGGGGGATTGTAAGTCGCGCGGCCTTTGCCATACGCATTTCACGTCGTGGGGAAGTAGTTGTGGAGGTAGCAGATGAGGGGGTAATCGCGGACCGAAGGGATTAAATGTTTGCACATTTCGCGAGAAGCCGCATGGCCGCCAGGCCGTGTGCACCCGGCCGTGAGGAACGGTGGGGGACTGTCGTGTGGCATAGCCGCCCGCACTCTACTGCTAGCGGTCTAGGTAGCGGGCGTTAGGAATCGTGAGCTGTTTGCAACCGTATTAATTACGAGGGGGAACACGTCTGCATGACAGCACTCCACGATAACAGCAGCAGCAGGAAGTCACGAATGGAGCTGACGTGGTGATATCTCCAGCTGGATCTTCAGTGGTTCCGGCAACAGATCGCGGACGAGGGGAAACCGTCTGACTTTCCTCGTGCGTTATTCCTGTTCTGTGTAACAAGCTCACACCCCGGCAAGGCTATATCAAGGGTACGAAGGCTCATAGAGACGACAGGGGGCGAAGATAGTGCGTCCGTGGCAGCGTTGTTGTGGTTCTCTTCTTCGCTGGTCCGTCCGCGGCTTCCGCGATAGGCGGGTACTCCTTGGTTTACGAAGGATAAACCACTCAGCTGCTGAGTCAGCGCTGAGCTCATTGGTTATCCTATATCAACGAAGAAAATAACTCCAGGGCTCGAATCCCACCAAAGTAGCTTTTTCCTGGAGAACGTATTAGAAGTGGGTGAGAACCACGATGAAAGAACAATCGGCCAGTGAGGGTCGGAAGCGGAGTGTACCACTGTGAAATAACGCACGTCGGAGTCGATCACTTCCATGAAAAGACGGGCGCTGATTAGGGACTTGATCAACCCCGTAAAATGCTATCGATGGGACGGGGAATCGACCCGAAATGTACTTTGTGTCTTCGTTACTAAAGGATAAAGCACTGAGCTACTAAGTCAACACAGACTGAGTAGCTCAGTGGTGTAGTCGATATAAACGATCGACATAAGTCCGGGTTCGAATCCCACAAAGGTCGGTTTTCCGGGAGAAAGGAGAGAAAAGTGGAGAAAACCACGATGAAAGAAAACTCGACCAGAGGAGGACTATATAACGACATAATCAGGCGCTGGTTAGGATCTTTGTCAACTCCGGAAGATCTTATCGGTGGGAGGGCGATTGAACCCCCAGCATGTACCCCCTTCGTTTGTTAAAAAAGGATATGCCACTGAGCTACTCACTCAGTTTTATTCGAACACAGAGGAGCAGCAGTGTTCGGCTACTACGGTACTCTGCATGACACACAGAACGAAGGCGTACGAAGTAGGCACCGTCTCGCGAGCAGTTAATTTTTTGCGAACGTTCTCGAACTAAAATAACCTTTGCGCTTGAGATTGGCGCTTGCTCTTGCTAGAAAGCCGCCCCGGATGCCAAAACCTTTGAGCCTGCTTGCCCTCCATGCCTCAACTTTTCCGACAACTGCAGCAGTGACAGAAGTTTCGTGCGAATAACAAGGGCTCATGAAATGGTTTCGTACGCATCACCGTCTCGTTTGACATCCCCGGCGCCTCCGCAACAAAGCCGCCCTCAAGGTCGAGGAGGGCGGTGACATGATGCCTGCCCGCATGGGGAAAGGTGACGGGCTGTGGCAGGGGAAGCAGAGCAGGGGCGATAGCATCCTGTGGATCACCCAGGGACTGCGGGCCGCGGGAGAGCTACCAGAGGTGACCAGTCTGACGGCGTGGCAGTTGCTCGCGGATAGAGCAACGTTGTATGATAGCTTGTGGATGGCCCAGGGACTGCGAGTACGGGCGGCTTGAGGGCTACCGGAGGTGAAATTTTCTACGGCGTGGCGAGTGTTTGTGGGCAACAGCGAAGACCTCCTGAACCGTTTTGCACGTGATGATGATGATGATATCATGATACCAGTGATGCTATCACATTATCATCGGCTCATTTCCCTGAAACCAGGCCCGTGATCACCAAACGTATGACAGCCTGGAGAGGCGTGTAGTCCCCCTTACGGGCACACGGGGTAGCCACTCTCATCGATATTATGCTATCTCATGAAATTGCAACAAAACGCGCCGTACAATCCCAAAGCCCGAAATACTCTAGTATCGAAAACGGGATAAGGGCGGTGTACAAACGTTCCTGGCGTGAAACACCCAGGTGTAGGCCGCGTCGACGTCCCGACAAGTGGTACCCCGTGTGCCTCAGGCGAGGACCGAAGGGATGCTAAGCAACAATCGACGGCTGAGGGCGGCCAGGTGGAATTTTCTGTCGAGGGCTCTCCATTTCTTGTCCACTACTTGTGTTTGGAATAGGTGGTTAGCTCAGTGTCTATGTTGTTGGTTCGACATCATTTTTCGCCGTCCTTGGCAAGATGCGCTTTTTCCCAACTTGATGGTGGCGCGCTGAACGCTGCGCGACATGCTGAAGAGGCAGAGCTGTGAAATAGTTTTGGCTAACAAGAGCCGTCGCTGAACCTGTTCTCTTGCGGGAGCGGTGGAGTGCGGGCCCTCGCTCATTTTTCCCTCGAAGCTTTCGGTGCATTTTTCCTGTACACAGCGAAAGTAGAGACCAAACGATCGATTGGCCGCCCGCGGTTGTTCAGCGGGGAATTCCAGGTTTTACCGAATCGTCCCTTCGGACGCCTACATGCGATAAGCAGAGAGACGCAACTGTGGCAGTAGAAGTCAGGGCCCGTTCTTTTGAGATGTTGTCGAACAGCCAACCTTGCGGCTCATGATGGTCCCGGCGGTGCCGCGCCTTGCACTCTGGCGCCGTGGTATGGCAGCCAATTATCAACGTCTGGTATATAATGGTGTTGTGCTTTTCCTTCGTGTCGTCTGCTGTGCGGTAGAGTTTTGCATAGCAAGCGCCGCTCGCGACGGGTCCGACACGATACCTGCACCCTCTTTATTGCGCGCTCTCTCTCTCGGCAAGTGCGTTCAAGTCGTCCCGAAAGTGCATGCCAACCACGAATACAACCCCCCCCCCGGCCGCTTCCCTATATTCCATATTCCCGCGCTAACGTTCTTGCTCAGGCGCTGGAAAACCTCCTGGTTGGCATGGCCGACTTGAAAGGTGCGCTTAACGGTGGTGGAGTTGGGGGCGACGATATCGTCCCCTCTTCTGGTCTCGGCCTGGTCAACACCACCTCTGTGCAGCTGGCGAGATACCCCGGGGATGGGCGGGGCTACGTCCGCCATCGAGACACCCCGAAATCGGCGCAAGACAGCGAGGAAGCAGAGCGGAAGGTACCACCGCACACCGCCACCCCCAAAT
This sequence comes from Nereocystis luetkeana, assembly GCA_031213475.1. NCBI lineage: Eukaryota > Phaeophyceae > Laminariales > Laminariaceae > Nereocystis > Nereocystis luetkeana. The sequence goes on along the minus strand of JARUPZ010000030.1, from coordinate 4,766,040 downwards.
CCGGTTTTGTTTTTGTTGTCGTGTTTCTTGCGATTTTTCTGCCCATATGTATAGGCTGTGCACGCGCTATCCAACACGCCGCATCTACTCGTGAGTGGAACACGTGCCCCAACGGCTGGCGCGTTATATTTACCTCCTCGGTGTAGGTCTTCCGGACATGTTGCTCGCGGTGGCTTGGCGACCCTGAGACAAACCGGATCGAAGCCTCTTTCTCAGACCAGCCGCCGCGACGCCGCTACCGCTGTGCGTGTTTTTCGACGTGGCAGATCACTGCCCTGTACTACCTCAACCCTGACTGGGTGGCGTCCATGGGAGGCCAGCTGCGAGTGCACGTCACCTCCGGAAGGGGTGAGGTGGGGGGCGGGGCTCGAGACACGGGTGTTCGGAGTGGCGGCCGCAAGTGGGACATAGAGCCGGTGTTGGATCGCCTGGTGCTTTTCCGTAGCGATCTTGTGGACCACGAAGTGAGTCATTTGACGTATGTATGGTGTTTCGTTTTTCATTTTTGTGTAAGTTTTGATTTCAAAAAGCCCAAAACAAACAAACAAAAACGCGAATTCTTTTTTTCGTTAATTTTTGCGAATCTAAAAACCAGGGCGAAAAAAGGGATTGTAACTGTCATAAAACAAACAAGGTACTTGTCAATACGCCGTGTTCAAACTAAACAATATTTCTTGCACTAGTCATTCAGCAGGGGCGGCGGTGCGGTGCAATGGTTTGGCGTGGTCGGTTGTCTATCTTTGCTTGTACCTGCCTGCTCGCCAATTTTCTTCGTAGAGCAGTTAATGCATCCGCATCAATATGCGTTTCTCTTCATATTGATTTTCGTGGCAATACATTTTGTTTAGGTGGATTTCTAAAAATAAATGGCAAAAAAATCTTCTCCGGACCAACATATTAAGCGTACCTGGTATAACATCCTGCATTGGCTTCACCGACTACCAATGCAATACACCGGGGTTTGGCTCTAGCCTAAAGCTAGGGGCACTAATCTCGGCTTGTGTGGTTCATTTCACGAGGCACTTTCTCCGAGTCTTGTCGGTCACTAGAAGGAGCGAGAGCGCGAGCTGCAAAACACATCGATGACCATCGATGAGCAGAGGGGATGCTGAACGTATGGGCGAAACGGATGAAGGCAAGCACGAGGGGGGGGGGGATGACGCCCGTGACCACGGCTTGTCTAAAAAGCTTATTTTTTTCAATGGTAAAAACTCCCACGATGTTTGGGCTGAAAAATAGAAGTGGTGGCCGAAACAATAATACAAAAACGTGGAACTCGTATACAAATAGCAGGGCATTCTATATCAGTGTGTATGTATAGGTTTTTAGTGCCGGCGGACATGTTCATTTCGTTCCAGTGGCGAATGTGGTTCTCTGCCAGTTGCGCCAATCGGGGCGGGGCAATCGCAACGCGACGCCGTCGCAAAAAAACGATCGGTAGGGCAAACGCGTTCATCGCCTTACGCCCACAACCCATACCCCCCCCCACAACTCGATATACTCCTTTCCTGCATTGCAGGGGTGCGAGGGTCTATGATCATACGAGTACGGCCGTGCATGACATTAGCATACCCCCCCGCCCCCCTTGTTTCGTGCCTGCCGCTAGGTATTGCCGGCGTTTGCGCCCCGCCTAGCAATCACCCTTTGGTTCTATGGCAGGCAGCTTGGGCTTCCACCTGTACCCTGCGCCCTGGTGACGCCGTCGGCTCCGGGGTTTTCACCGGATCGCCCGCCCCCTCCACCGCAATCAAAGCCGGGAGATGACACGCGGGACAGGGTCAGGCCGATGCCGACGTCTAGCAGGGGTGGGGGGGTCGGCTCGCACGCAGCCGAGGTACGTAAGGCTCGAGGCATTGATTGCGCTGGTTGATTTCCGTACTACAGCAGTGGTGATGGAAGGAACGGCCGGTATTATAAAAGACGACACCCTGTTATGATACATGATACCAGGTATGATACTTTGTATGAAAATAAACACGATTTCTGATATGATATGTGAGACACCGTGTTGGCATCATGTTTGCATCACGCGATGTTTGTAACATATCGTATCGTATCATATCATGTGATTTGTGGTAGGAGATGTGGGGTGCTATATATAGGTAGATTGGGCGACCAACGCGTACGTAGCAAAATTGAAGACCAGCTCACGCGATTGGTGCAAACCCTTGCGCGGTGTCGTGCTCTGACGGCCCCACGGCACTGCTGCTTTAGACTGCAACATTTTATGGCGATTGCAGTGGCTTGATGCGGAACAAGACACCCATCACCACATGCCACTTGTAAGTACCTCCCGCCCCGCGAATAATCCCCCTCAGGTCATTCGATGCTGTCATCCATGTGCTAGAAAGCCCGCCTCACAAGCGGTTCTTAGCAGGATGCAGCTCACCCTTCATGCCACTCGCCATCACCTCACGGCGCTTCGCGCTTGGTGCAAGCAATGTCTACCTGGTCGATGGAAACCTGACGTGCTAAGTCCCGGCATTGTAGGGATCCGAGGATCTATGGTCATACGGCTACGGCGATGTATGACATCAGTACCCCCCCCCCCCCTCCCCGCCACCTTCCCCCAGGCATCGATATTCGTGAGCGTTGTCAGCTATCGAGATTCCGAGGCCAACCCTACCATCGTCGATCTCTTCGCGCGCGCGTCCAATCCGAGTCGGGTTTCCGTCGGCGTCGTGTGGCAGCTGGACCTGGACGTTGCGGGGGACCGAGACATGTACCGGAAAACGCCGAAGGGTGAGGAACTCCGGGGCGGACGGGTGCGGCCGCTGCTGATGCCGGCGACGGACGCGGCGGGCCCGACCTGGGCGAGGCGGGTGGCGCAGTCTCTCTGGAAAGGGGAGAAATACGTGCTGCAGATCGACAGCCACACACGCTTCAGGCCTGGGTGAGGATGGAAAAGGGGGGGCGGATGCCTTGTTCTCCCTTGTTTTCCAGTCGTCTATGTAAATGTATTACGTACAGTTCACTATTAACGTTTCGGTACTTTCCATGACATTGGAAAAAAAATGTATAAAAAGTGCGTATGCGCCATGTAACTTTTTGCATTCCTCGCAAATGCTACAGTTGGTTTTGATTGGATTTGTCCGATTGGTGTGTATCTCCTTCGCGTTGACACGTACCATTGTTTTTCATGACCGGAAAGTGAAGCTCGCTGCGATGACAGATTTTCGGCTGGTGAGGCAGCGTCGGAAAGTCTCTGAGCCGTTGGTGATTTTCCGCGTGCTTAACTTGTTGCTTTCTTGCGCCTGCAGGCAGCGGTAGCGTACGAAGCGCTGTGTAGTTCCTTGGGGTGTTATTTTTTTTTGGTCTGCGAACCACACGTCCCTCTACGCTCTACCGGGAACATAAAATAACCGACATGGCCGAATTCCTTTCGCGAAACACCCGCCTGAACTTCTGGATGCGAGGGTCTATGGTCGTACGATTACGGCCGTGCATGACATGAGTACATTCCCCTCCCACCCCTGCCCCCCCCCCACTTGGCATCCCACCTTACGCTTCGCAGTTGGGACACGTACCTCATCCGCACCCTGCAGTGCTGCCCCTCCTTCAAGCCCGTCCTCACCACCTATCCTGTGGGCTACCAGCTCCCCCACAAGATTCCCGCGGGGGAAACGAGACCGACCCTCCTTGTTCCGGACGGATTCGGACCAGAAGGGATGCTGCGGCAGACGGGGAGACTGCTGTTACGCACGGCGCGCGACCCTCTTCCTTCGCCGCTGTGGGCCTCCGGGTTCAGCTTCAGTGGGAGCGCTCTGCTTCTTGAGGTGTGTCATGGGTGTGTGTATGTTCTTGGCGGGGGGTTGAATTCTCCTTCCGAGCGCGGGTTGGGGTGTGTGCTGAGTAGGGGGGGACGAGGAAGCCTTGTTTGGGTGTGGGTGGAGGTTTCTAGGCTGGATGTTGCTTGTTGTTGTGGCCGTTGCTGCTGTGTGAGCGTGTTCAGAGGGCGTTCTGCCTTCTCAGTCGCGTCGCGATGGCGACGAGTCTATCGCTCCGCCCAAAATTGGTCGACTTTCATTCTGTCCGTCAGATGGGGAGAAGGGCGAGGGAGGATGATGCGGCATTCGCATGTGGGCGTCAACGTTGCTGCTGCTACCTCTATTGCTGCTACTACCGTCGCTGCTGTTGCTGCTGTTGCCCCTGCTGCTGCTACTGCTGCTGCTCCTGCTATTGTTCCTGTCGCTGCGCCAATCCCCATGGCGATGCATTTTACACTAAGCGGGCTGTGCGTACAATTTTCGCCCTTCCATGCTTGCCGCAATGCATGCCCGTCCCCGCACATGCACACCGGTGTATGATAGGTGCCGTACGACCCGGGTCTAAGGCACTCCTTTTTTGGAGAGGAGGTTTCGATGGCGGCGCGGATGTATACCCGGGGATGGGATTTTTTCGCCCCCCCCCAGACCGTGGTTTATCACCTTTGGAGCAGGGAACATCGCCCCAGCTTTCGGCAGGTAACGGACGAGCGAAGCAGGCAGTCAGGCAGGCCGAAAGAAAGGTTACGGGGATTAGAGGAAATTGACCGTCGTCACTGATGGTCTTGCCTTCTAGCAGCGGCCGTTCTGTTATTTACCGTTTCACACCTCATGAGACGTCCCGAAATCTAGCAATTAGTGGTAGCCCTGGTCCAGCGTCGAGACTGTCTTGCTGTGTGCTCACGTAAGCTTGGACGCTTTCAAAAAGCGTTCTAGGAAAACAGTTACGAATATACAAGGCGAAGCACGCAGCACAGCTTCAGTCGCAATTACCAAACGACTGCGCTTTCGTTCGCAGGTTTCAATGAAGGAAGCGGAGTTAGAAGAGGCAGGGGCGGAGCGTCGTCTCAAAATACTGCTCGGGTTTGGCACCCCAGCACCCCCAAACCTCGACAACGACGACGATGTGGAGGAGGCTAACGTATCGGAGAAACCCTGGGCACAAGGGATGGGACCCGACGAGCATTATTACGCCTGCACTGGTGAGGGGAACCCGATCAATCGTGGATGGGCCCCCCCTTGGTGTCGTTCAAACTCGAGGCGTTGCGGCCACACTGGTCATTTATGTGATCCGAGGGCGAGACTTTGCTGACGTAACCAAAAGGGCGTACTATGAGGGATTTTGAATGACAGAGATCATGGACACCCTATCGGTGCACGTGAGGTTGGCATACTGCTGTAGGAGTGACCCCTGGGCAGACTGAGCTGTTGCGACCTTCAGCGTGAGTGGTCGGGTTGCAGAAAACCGCAAGCTATGCGGAGTTGATTGAATGTCGAATTGATCCGTCCGGAAGATAGTGGATCGCACGGGGTATTATATGGATGAATGATGGCCATCGCGCATCGAAAGAAGAACACTCACATGGCATGGTAAAAGTTGGCTATCGCGCGCCAGAGCCAGAGATGCGTAGCTGTCCCGTCCCCCGTATCCGCTTTTAGAATTGCGCTCACGCTTTTGGGGACACTACTTAGACTCAGAGTCTGTTTTGTTTTTGTTATAGTAGTCAATGGGTTAAGCACTCGAGCGTGAAGTGTTTTCCTGATAGGCATCATGGGGCAATGCAAAGGTGCGCCCGTTTTCTGCCCTTTTTAGTACCGTAACAGCGCCCCTTTTTATCTTTATTTTTTTCAATTTGCTGATCAGGTGATACATACGGCTTGGGGACCCAACGTACGCTGCGGTCCTTCGCGGAACGCGTGGGGGTTGACTTCACCAACGCGATCGTCACGTCGCCCAGCGCAAGGAATGCTGGAAGACCACCCACCGATTTCAACGATAGCTTAGCGTCGGGACTAACCGGGGTGCTCGGACTACTTGCAGCAGAAAGCGCCGGCACGAAGGAAAATAGCGGTGGGATTGACGGCGATGGCGGTGGTGGTGGTGGTGGTGGTGATGGTGGTGGCGGAGGCAGCGGCGGCAGTGGCAGAGGTGGGGGAGGCGACGCCCCAAACGGCCATGGAAGAATATAATGAGTCGGGGCGTGAGCTATAGAGCTGCTGCTTGAGAGTGTTTTTTCTTCCAGCGTCGGAAACCGCCGCGGTGCGTGGTTTGTGTTGGTTGCGCGCAGGAGGCGTTTTAATATTTGCTTGCTGTTTTCGCTCTCAGAGTTTTGGAAAGTTCGACCAAGCCACTGCCGTATGCCATGAGCTAGCCGCCTACTTGGTCGTTTCAGCAAGAAAGGGTTGATGCCCGGAATTCAGATGAGCTCGCCTAAGCGGTCTGTGGCGAGTGACATCCAACACCCGACCGCCTAGATTGCGCTTTGCCCCCCACGATGGGACGACACGTTGCTGTGCGTTTAGTGGCCAAGTTGTGCCCTACGTCAATACTAGAGAAATATAAACATGAATTACAGCCGGGGAGGAGTGACAACAAGGACTGGCAGCTGTGGGCGATGTTTTACAGCAGCAAGGAGCAAAATCCGGTATACCCCAAGATCCCTATCCACGTAAGAAACCCGGGGATATACCCCGGATGTCCCCAGACGACCACATGCCGCATGTACCCACACCAGGGTATACCAGTGTGAACGCAAATATAGGGTAGATTGAAAGGTTTTATGGCATATCCAAAGTCCCTTGTATCATACCAAAGGGTGTGATAGATGCGATCAGACAGGCACCCGGTTTGTACCGTTTTCCCATTGGCCAGTTTTTTTTTCGTAGAGGAATTTTCTTATTGGTGGATAATCCCTGGTAGACCGGTGTCAACATCCAGGGTCGTGACGTCACTTTTCAATAGGAAGACGGATACATCAATCAAAATGCCATCAAAATGCAAATGGGATCAGCAATAACATCCGCCTAGCGTGGTGGTGCACAAATCGCAAAGACAATGTGCCAGGGGCGTAATATGATAACATCCTTTCAGAGGTTCTGTTGTTTTTCCCGCTCTAAGACTTGCCTGCAACTTGCAACCCGCATATATATCGTACAACATACCAGGTACCAAATGTATTAAATAGTGTGCTTCATTCTTTTTGGTGAACTTGATATCCTCCTTGTGCATACAAATCATGCCATACCTGGTACGTATTTGTGCGACGGTCAAACCTGCCAGATAAATAATTGAGCAGTTTGGGGAACGGCACGGCAACGCATCGCTGGCGGGGCGTTAGAGTTGAACTACGAGTATAAACGAAAAGTGTACCAGGTATCCTTTTTAGGTTCTGCAGCTGTCCTGTCGCCCGGGGTTGGAGAGGAGGATTTTTCATGGATGGTACATTGTACCATTGTACCCCACCTTCGTTCCCGCCTTCCTCGAAAGGGATTCGTGAAAGGTGCGTACATCCCCCGATCTGTCATATGTACAGATCTCGATCTGAGTGCTGGAAGATCATGTATCATGGGACTCATCTTCCTCTCCTCTTACTGTGGAGGGGATATATTCAGAAAAATCCCGAACCATTGACGCCTCGGGTTTGTACATACGTTCTCTTGGTCGCACGCACAAACGCACAACCCATGCACGCTACATCGTCGTACCACAGGCACCTAGTTGGCATCGTCTAGATTCGTTTGGAGGTCAAAGAAATCACCACTACGCTTGCCCCGGCCTCGTGAAGAAAAGCTAGCTGGCATGTCCGCGCAGGAGCTGGAGCTTGCAGTGCTGTACGCCTATAACCCTCCTGGTGTAGGCCAAGAGGCTGCGAGAGTCAAAGCTCAGGTGAAAGAAAAGCCAAGAAAGAAAGATGACTCAAACTAAAGGACGACCATCGGTGCAGTGCTATAGCAGGCTATAGGCAGGTCATATGGCCTTCCGCCGCCTCACCGCAGAGAATGCTGTCCGTGCTGCTTATCTGGCTGCGCGATTGCAATAATGGTTCCCGAGATTTCTCAGCGGCTGCCACGAACTTCTTCAGCACAGTACAGCAGTGTAGTACTGCTGCTGCTGCTGCTGCTGCTACGACGCTTTCCTTGACATAAGACTACTGGCTGTATACTGCTTTACTGGTAAACCGCTTGCAGAAAAACTTTCTGGACAAACGCGGTAAAAAAAGAATACGAAGAGCTGGACGCATGAAATTACGGATCTCCCTCGCCTTGGCTCTTGGCTCCGATGATGCCCCCCTGCTGATGTCGCACGGGGGCGGCGTCTCGTAATCAACACTTCCCTGGTCGCCCTCGCCGAGAGGTCGGCCGGGCTTGCCGCTGTCTGCGGCAGTGCCCTGTGTCGTTTGGGCCTGCTGTTGTTCTGAGGTGGAGTGGTTCGGTAGACTCCAGGTTGATAGAGTGTAACAACGCCGTCGATGCGTCCCAACCTACAAGTACCAACTACCAACTGCAAGGCTGAATGAAGCACAAGGTTATTAATAATAAAAAACTGCTACTGGGATACCAGGTGTACTTACGGCTGCATCACAGGCTGCTTGATTGGTAGCGGATGAGGTACGCACGCGCGTCGCATGACACAGACACTTTTGCAACACCGCGGCAGTAGCAGCAGCAGCAGTAGCACAACAGCAGTGTTGCACGCAACAGGCCTGTCATACTGCTGTACTGCTTGAGAGTAATCTATGTACTCGTAGGGACGGGTGTCCTATCTATGATATTTGGTACACAGCATTCATATTATTAGTCGTGTCCTTGGTGCTCGGGGTGCGGTGGGTAGAGCGGGTGCGGAGGAAGCGCGGGGAGGTAGGGGGTTACCGAATGCCGCATGCCCCCCCTCCCTATTAAAAATTGCAGTTCAAGATATCCTCAAAAGGTTGCAAGTCCTGAACGCTCAAGGGCCAACCACCCACCCCATCTACGGGACAGCATTAGAATGCCTGTCCGTTTCGATGACTTGCAGCAAAGCGTTCACAAACCTAAACCTTAACCCTGCTTGGCACTGGTAACCAAATATACTCTTATGTATACGAGTACTAGGTATGTACTGCTTACCCTGTCGTGTACCAGCTATATACTTATATTTGTAGTACATTCCGAAGGAGACCGCGGTTCGACCCCTTGACTGACTACCCCCCCCCCCCCGAGACTACTCGTCAGTACCAGGCACCCCGGTAGATAAAAAGACTCGCGCTTCGCGCTCGCGCGCCTCAAAGGAGTTCATGACGCGGCCCAAAATACGGCCCTCCTTTGCATCTCTCGCTGGCAACAGGTTCGCACTCTCTGTTACCTGGTGTTTACGTGCTATATACCTGGTACCACGTAATATTTGCTGATTTAGACAGGCACAGCAGCGTGTGGCGTGAGTGCCACAGATAGCTGTCGATACCGCATTGTACTGGAGATGTGTGTTCTTTTCTTTCTACATACCCATGGACAACCAGCACAACCAGTGTCAGTGCCGATGCTTCAATACTAATGAAGAGATGCAAGTTATGTGGTCACAAAACTACGCCACAGATGTACCATATTGTTATGCAGTGAGCAGAGTAGACCATGCGATGCCATGCCATCGTACTGGATACGACAGGAACGGCTTACACATTCTGTGAAAGAGATCAAAAATAAAAACAAAACAAAGCAAGAACAAAAAACGATAAAAAACTAAATGAAAGAGAAAAAAAGAAAAATAACCAAGGGAAATAACAGGCAAACCGAAACACAAAAAAAACACCCTCCAGGTAGCCGCAGCAGTTTGTGGTACGAGTAGCATATATAGCCAGGTTCTACCTACCACTATCTGTAGTCGGTCTGGTACCTTGCTACTGTATGGATGTGCATTGATGAGGACATAAGGACATGAGTCTGTGCCGAGAAAAACCTCCCCCTTCACCCCCCCCCCCCCCCCCGCCCCTATCCCCCTTCGACCTCTCCCCCATGACAGTAAGCAAGCTCCCTCCCCCCCCCCACCCCCCTTCACGGTGAGAGGCATGTTTCGGTGGCCGCCGTTCCTTTTCAACAATTCATATTTCGAGTATAGTATGTATTCTGTATAAATCCGCTTCCGATTCCCTAACTTCCAAACCCTTTCCAACACCCTTTTAGTATTAATACTGTAAAAGTAGTCCCAGACTATTTCCGAGTAATTAGTCCCAAGAAACGCGGGTGTAGTCACAACAGTAGCAGTCTAGTGAGAAAGGGTTCAACACTTAAGAGTACAGTAGAACAGATTGTCCCTGAAAACCTACGTACTCGTACAGCAGTAGCGACTGCTGCTTTCTCTAGTTGACTACGGCTATCACAGGCAGTTCTACCGCAGTCCTATACGTACCTGTAATCCACTTTACAGAGTATGTATACTGCTGTAGAAGTATGTTTTTTCAGTATACGGTGGATTGGTGAGCCTGATTGTTTTCACCCTTTTAGTACTCTTAGGACTGCAGTCCCGTTTTGGGGACAAACTACTTGGAATTTGATTGGTTTGTTCCCACAACGGGACTCGGCCCCAAAAGGGTCAAGCTCGCCACAGCACTACCTTGTACCTGGTACAACATACGTGTCGTGTGTCAATCCAACCCCCCTTGCTTCCGGTTGCAATAGCAGAACAAGCTGCTGCTACGTACCAGGTACTGCAGTACGTACGAGTACAACACCTCGGGCGTGTGAGCATTTTGACCCGACCTGGCCTTTTCAGTGCCAATAAAGTACGCGACACCTAAATACAGAGCGTAACGGCGATTATCGCAGCATCGACTGCACGAAGCAGCCCCGCCCCCCCCCCCCCCCCCCGGGTCGATGAGGCGCGATATGTGGGCGAAGCGTTATACCTGGTAATAGGGTAGGGGGATGGAAGACACGACAGGCGCGCGGCATGTCGGGAGAATGGCGTGACGATCCTGGTGCTGCTCTGTTCTCTTCTTTTGTCTACCGCATGTAGAAGGGGTGATAATTTCGCGTTTTTCGTTGGTTGGTCGCTATATATTACTCCGGAGTATATATGAGTGGGTCTCCAAAGGTTGCCCACCTCGGTACAGATCGCTGACAGATCATCTACAGATAATTCCCACTTGATGTATGATCTAGATCGTTCAGGGCAGATATTTAATATATTCCTGATCTGTATGATAGGTATAATCTACTTACAGAGTAGCGCGTGTTTCCTACTCAGGTTGGACATCGCACTATTAATACAAGTATTCATACAGATCCCGCGCAACCTCTCCACAAAGGCAGGTGAGCGAGGAACTAGATGATACACTGTAGATAGATAGATCATGATCTGTCTGAGGTGTAAAAAGTTACAACCCTTTTACCATTGCACATCATTTCCATGTGGTTTGTCCCAAATTCGGGGGGTGCAGTTCTGAAAGGGGTTAAGAAGGTGTTCATTTGGGCCAGCCCGAATTTCTTGCTCGAGGCAGTTGTGTGGTCCTCTACATGTGCAGATGAGTTTTGTAACGTATTCGGGCAAAAGTCGAGCCAAGGTGTCTTTATTCACCCTTTTAGTACCGCACTGTGCAAAAATGCTATTTTGGCTTCAATTCCCAGTGTTTTGTCCCCGCAATGGGAGTGTTGTCCTAATAGAGGGGTTATGCGCTACCCTTTTAGTACTGGACTGTGCAGAAATCAACGTTTGACTCTAATTCCAAGTGTTTTGTCCCCACAATGAGAGTGCAGTCGTAGTAAAGGGGTTATTAACTCCCAGTTTCTCAAGTGATATAAGTATCACTTACTACTGACTGTATGTGAGCAGGGACGGTCACAGAACCGGCCACACAAAATTCTCCCGAGCTGCCGAGGTTGAAAAGGGTGTGCGCCAGAACTGCAGTGAAAGGCTAGGAGCTGTACCGCACGCACGCAACTGCTGCCGGTACTTTTGCGTGGGTACTGCTGTGTATTGGCGGTGCCTCGACAGTCAAGCTAGCGTGCTACGCAAGCAAGTGTCAGCGCCTGACGGCAAATCCCTTGTCTTCCGACATAGCAGCACCAGATATGAAACATTTGGAAGGGACGGACGGTTTCACGCCAGACCGCCACTGCTGTTGCTGCACCTGGATCCCCCACCCTGACCCCACCCCCTCTCCACCTTCTCCCCCACCCTCATCCCCCCCCCGGTCCCACCCCGAACCCACCCCGATTCCACCCCAACCACCCCACCCCCCTACTCGGACTCCAGGCGACACGGTACTGCGAGGAAGTGAAGCATAGCAGGGAAGGCTGGCGGCTCGCGCTGGAATTGTTTCGGGCCACCGCCCGCCCAGAAGCCCGTTTTTTTTCCCTGGGCTGCTTGCAGGATGCCTTGGGACCGCGCGCTGGTGTCCTTGTCCGGGTGGAGTCTCAGCACGAGAGGTTTCTGATCAGAGAGGCGATTATGGGGTGGGTGAAGGGGGATGGCGGGGCGGAGTTGGAGGCGCAGGAGGCTTTCATCCGCACGAAGGTGGGTCAATGAAGGTTTCGATTATCTCTGCCGCCGGGGGAAATCCGGGCGGATGGGCTTGTTTTTGTTATTGGTTGGTGATGGTGATGATGGTGCTTTATGCTTGTGATGATATTGGTGGTGGTTGGAGTAGGCTCGGGGTTCTCGTGCGGCCTTTGTCCTGGATTACGCGAGACAGAGGGTCGAGGACGGGGTCGCAATATATCTCTACGAGACCCTACCCCTCTGACGGGCCTTGCTTTGTCCGGGTGGTGTACTGTAGAGGCCTATTTTTTGTAGCAGAGCTACAGGCAGTGCAGAACACGTCGTATTAATAATATGAAAACAAGCAAGGAGAAAGGCACGCTGACATGAACAGGTAAAAAAGGAAGAAATTCGGGGAGACGTTGTACTGAAGTTAATGTGCTGTAAAACGCACCCTTTTTTACTCCAAGAAATCCAGCTCAAGAAATCCAGCCTGGACGAGCTTTCTTGATTCTTGTTACAGGTGTCCTACACTGCTGTCCTGGGCGTATTTCGTACCTGGTACAGGTTTACTGTGTTTCTTCTGCTACAGGTACTGAGGGTAGAAATATGTCTCCCCTGCGGGTGTAAGCAGACGCGTCTAGCCGAGACGCCCTGCCCATCAAGAGACTCGTTGTCGACAGACGGCGCGCAGTCAACGATGCCACGCCCTTCGCAGTCACCCCGACAATGCCATTGCTATTAATAGGTCTACTGCTTGCTGCTGCCACTACTTTTGCCACTGCTGATACCACTGATATTATAGTACTAATAATTTGGCTAGTACTATTAATACTATGAATGCTACTACTACTTTATGTTACTGCTGCTACCACTACTACTACTACTACTACTACTACTACTACTACTACTACTACTACTATTAATACTACTACTTCTACTACTACTACTACTGCTACTACTACTACTACTACTACTACTACTACTTCTATTCATACTACTACTACTACTACTACTACTACTACTACTACTACTACTACTACTACTACTGCTAGTACTACTGCTACTGCTAGTACTACTGATACTCCTCCTCCTACTAATGCCACTGCTACTCCCACTATTAATACTACTACGACCACCACTACCTCTGCCGCTTGCTGTACGACCACTCTACTAATTCTACTACGTACTAGTACTGGTGCTCCAGTTTTTTCCACCCCACGTCTTTGGCCGCGCCCTTAACTCTCCCCCCGTCCCCGCTCTCTGCCCCCCTCCCTCCTCTACGACAACGCCCACCCCACAGGTGGCCGTGGTCCTTGCTTTACTCCTGAAGAACGACTACCCAGAGACTTGGACAGACGCCTTCGACCAGCTTCAATCGCTTCTGGTGGTCAGGGAAGGCGCGGCGCACGTGGACCTCTACCTTCGAGTTCTTTGTGCACTAGACGAGGAGGTGGTTACGTTCCACGTAGACCGATCGAGAGGGGAGACGGAGCACAACTCCCTCATCAAGGTGGGCGCAAGCACGGAGCACGCGTTAGTTTTTTTACTCATTCTGTCCCCCCTCCCCCCCTGATTTTGTGCGAGATGTGCAAAATTCGCAAATAGTTGACCCCAAAATGGCCCGTTTTTTCAAGCGGATTTTCTCCAAATTCGCTTAAGCACTACTGGAAAAACTATACACAACGGATATGCGAGTAGGAACACGAAACATAAGCATCAACTTTGAGCGGAAGTATTTTCGCGAGCTTAAATGATCCAAAGCCTAGCACGCGCACTTGCGGCGCGCACGCAGCGCACCCAGCACGCTCGAGCACGTGCCGTGATGTACGACGCACGCTTAATTCCAGCACGTGTAGGGTTGTGTTTGGTATATCGGCGCGCTTTAGCTGAGATACAATACGTATGAAGCCGAGATGGGCTCGGGAGAGCTGCCCGCGAGCGCCCGGTGCCGTGTGCAGTAGCGTTGAAGTAGGGGGTGAAGGGGGTAGACGGTCGAGGGTCGAGGGGGAGGAACGGGGTGTACTTGTGCCATGCATGGTCGTATTCGTATGACCACAGACCCTCGTGCCCCTACAATGCTGGGACGGGGCACGTCGGGTTTTCACCGACCAGGCAGACATTGCTTGCACCAAGCGCGACGGGGGAGGGGAGAGGGGGGGCGTGCTAGGTGTGTTGGGTATCCGGGTGGTTCTACCGTCCTGATCACCGGTCGCGATCTGACTCTGTCAGCTTCTTTTATTTTTATTGTAGTGGCCTAGCGGTGAAGAGGCAAGAAACAGCCGTCGGTTCGTCTACTAGCCCGAGTACGGGTGCGCCGGTAGGCCTGTGTGTGTTGAAGTCAGCCATTTTGTGGACTGTTTAATTTCAGCAGTTTTTTTTTTTCAAATGTGCGTTTTTGTTGATTTTGGTTTACGTCGCCCATGCACTCATACACGTCGTGCATGGCGTCCCGTCCTGTTGACTGCCTGACGCGCCTCGGTCGGCAGGACACGATGCGCGCGTCAAACGCCGTGGCGCAAATCTGTGGGGTGATCTATGAGGTGGTCGGGGCCTTCAAGACGGAGGCGCCGCACATCGCCGCTTTCGCGCTCGAGACCCTCAGAAAGTGAGAAGCCCTTTTCTTTTTCTTTTTCTTTTTTTGTAGTCGTACCGTCGCACCGTAAACCATGTATTGTTCATGCAATGCCTCTTGACCGTGTTGCGTATACGTGCTATTGCGCCTGAAGAAATTGCTCGTACAACTTCGTCTTCCCTCCACTCTACTCCCCTCCCCTCCCTCCCTCCCCTCCCCGTTCCACCACGCCCCTCATCACCGCGCCTGCTGTTCCATCCCGCTTTCCCGCTCGTCCTTTGTCTTTGTCGCCCCCTCCCCCCTCCCGCCTCCTTCCGCAGATACATCGGGTGGATAGACATCGCCCAGGTGGTAAACGAGCGCTTCTTGAACCTTTTCGCGGAGTGCCTGCGCTCGCCGGACGAGCAAGTGGTGCAGCGGTCATGTTCGTGCATCCTAGAGGTCGTTAACAAGGTGTGACCAGCCGCGCTGGGTGCTGTCTGGGTGCTGGGGTCAAGCGCACTCGCGGAGACCTTGCTTTGGTGGCGTGTTGCTGTGGTGGCTTATTGCTGTGGTGGCGTGTTGCTTCGGCGGTTTATTGCTATGGAGGCGTGTTGTGACCTCGAAGGACCGGATAGGGGAAAGGGGGGGTGCATGTTTTTGGTTTTCCCTGCTGGGACTGTGCTTTCGGTGATTGGGGGTCGTGCATGCGGAGAGGTGGTGGCTCAGGCAGTCGATCGTTTCAAGCGCTGCCAGTGTTGTTGGTGGTGGCGGTTCTGGAGGTTGTCGCAGTTGTGGTGGTGGTGTAGGCGGTGGTGATGGCGGGGATGGTGGCGGTGCTGGCGGCGATGGTGGCGGTGGTGACGATGGAGGTGATGGCGTTGTCATTGTGGGAAGTATTTGTAGCAGTGATAGGGGTAAGTATTTTCAGCAGTGGTAGCAGTCCAGCAGTGGTAGCGTTATCGGTGGAGGTGTTGTTAGGTGGTATTAATAGTGGCATTGTTGGTGGTGTTGTGGGGGTTGAAATTAGTGTTTGTCATTGTCGAGGGAAACGCGGAAACGCCTGCCAAATACTTGGTGTGTCTGTTCTTCCTGCCCGTGACCTTTTACGTCTGCCCTCGAAAACTTAACTCTAAATGCAAGCTCTTGCCGCCCGGACCTCCCCCGTTCGAATCACGCCGCGCAGAAAATGGCAGACCCGGTGTCCAAGCTGAGACTGCTGCAGCAGCTCAAGCTGGCAGAGATGCTCAAGCAGGTGAGCGCCAAGTTTTTACTACTGCTGTACACCTCCGCGTCAGCAAATGATCGCCTGTGTGTGTTTTTTGTTTTTGTTGTTTTCGGGGTGTCCACAGCCTCTCGGGAACGGAGTGTCAGTGTGTTTGGTGCCCGTGTTCGTGGCGGCTGACGTCGATCGTGTGGGAAGCACTGCTATTGGTAAACTGAGCCCACACGTCGGACAGGTCAGATAGATGATCCACAGATAGATCATATATAGATAGATTATTTACATATAGATCATCTGCAGATAGATAATCTACAGATAGATAATCTACTGATAGATAATCTACAGATATATAATCTACAGATAGATTATCTACAGATATATCATCTAGATCATAACCTGCCGTTGTGAGAGGTTGTGCGGGATGATCTGTACACTACAGATCCAGCCCAAGAAACCTATCCTAGTTGACACAGGTTACACGGTTCCTCCCACGCGGTAACATGGGCTAGATTATACAGATCAGGGATCTATCTACCCTCAAATAGATAGATCATGGCGTGGGAATAATCTGTAGATGATCTGCACATGATCTGTAGATGAGCTGTCGGAGGTGTGAATGACCTGCATCATACGCGTCAGCTCTATGGATAGCTGTGAGTGTGCGACCGACCGATTTCTATTGGCAGTCGATACTCGGATTTTACTATTGATAAGTGAGTGAGATACCTCGACTGCGCGCCTTTTGCATATACCTACCTCGTGAAAGGTGAACGTCGGTGACTCCCGCGGATGCAAGTTGTATCGGGGTCAACAGGACGACGTTTGTTTTCAACCCTTTCAGGGCAAATTGCAGTCAGTCCCGTTTTGGGGACAAACCACGTAAAATTCTGGGTAGTTTTTCCCCTAAACGGGACTGCAGTACTACACGGGTTAAGGGCGATTTCACATTTTGGAAAGTCTGCGCCCGGAGAGTATTGAAATCCCGTAATGAGGGGAGCACCATCTGACACTGCTGTTTGGTCCAGCTCCTGACCCCGTACCCCCCCCCCCCCCCCCATGCGCCAACTTCCTTTCCTGCCGATATGTTTGGCTTCGCGTGGCTTCGCCCCTCTCCAACCTCCGACGCATTCACCCCCCCCCCCCGCCCCCGCTAAAAAAAACGCCGCTGTTTTTGGTGCAACGCCCCCTTATATTATCATAGGTACCCCTTTCCGACGAGTCCGTGGCTGTCCGAGTCGCCGAACTGGTGGACGGCGTGATCAAGCAGCTGCTTTCCGTCTGGGACAAGTTGGAGCCCGCGGCATTGGGCGGCTCGGGGCTGACAGCCTCCGCGCCTTCGACTTTAATTCAGTCCGCATCCGGCGCCACGGGGGGTGAGAGCGGATGGTCGTGGTGATGGAGTGGAATGTGGTGGGGTGGGGTGGTGTGGAGTGGGTTGCGGCGGGGTGGGGTGCGGTGTGGCGTGATATCGCGCCCCCCCTTCCCCCCGTTCCCCTCCTCTTGCCGTTGATGGAGCGTTTAAAACCAAAATCTGCTTCTCGTGGAGCCCAGCCCGTAACTCTTGCCTCCCGGAGAAAGAAGGCTTGTGTGATGGCCCGGTCGGTCCCTTACCCGTCGTGTTGCCCCTTGCCCCTCCACCCTCCCTCCCCGCCTCCCGCGCTCTACATGCTATCGCGCGCTCACAGCGACAGACCTCGCGGCGACGACGATCGAGTGCTCCGACATGCTCCTGGAAGCGCTGCCGATGCTCTGGGCCTGTGTCTCCCACCCCGACGTCGACGTGGCCTTTGCCTCCTCTGACGCCGTGGGAGCTCTCCTACAGACCCTGAAGCGGCAGCTGCTGGCGGAGAAACAGGCTGGAGGCGGCATGGGCGGAGGGGGGGGGCGCGTGAATGGGGCGGGGGTGATGGCGGCGGTTCCCCTTGCGCTGGAGGCCGGGAGGCGGTTTCGCGCGATGGACCATCTGCCTCAGCTGCTGTCGACGCTGTACCAGAGGATGAAGTGAGTTTTCTGACGGCCCCCCAACGAACACCAGTCTGTCGCAAAGAGTGAGGATCGTTTGTACATTATTCCACAAATTAAGAAGCTCTCACAGGGGCAAGCGAGGAACTAGATGATCTATAGTAGGTATATAGATAGATAGATCATGATCTGTCTGACCTAGTCGAGGTGTGAATTTGAGTGTTTTGACCCCAGAAGGGGAGGGTGCAGTCCTAGACGGCTCGAGGCTCGCGTGCGCGCCTTGCTCTCCGCCGCTCCCAAGCTCGAGGATCCGCCAAGCGGCGCAGAGGCACGAACCTCTTGGATTTTTTTTTTTCGCTCTGCGACGGGTGCCTTTTTCATGAAGCAAGCGTAACGACACAACAGCGGTCGACGTGAAGTCAATCAACCAACCAACTGAAGTTTGGTCGTGCCCGCACCGCCACGGTGTGTCGTTCGTCCGTCCGACCTTAGCGCTTTTTCGGTTTTGGACTCTTCAAGAAGACAGTCACCGTGGAACTTGGAACCCCTTCCCTTGCACCCCCCCCCCCCCTCCTCCACCTCCACTCTACCGACCCGTAAATCCTCCCCTCCACCCTCTCCTCTATATTCATACGACCACGGCCATGCATGGCATAAGTACACCCCCCTCCCCTCCTCCTCCACAATGCAATGTCTGCTTGGTCGGCGAAAACCCGACGCGCTCTCTCCCGGCATTATAGGGATGCCACGTCCTATGATCATGCGACTACCGCCAAGGATGACATGAGTAAACACGAGTACACCCTCTCCTCCAAACACGCCTCCCTCTCAACCCACACCCTCCCTCCCCCCCTCCCCCCTACCCTCCCTCCCTCCCCGCCACCCCCGTCTTCTCGCCGACATCGTCAAATAGGTACCCTCTGGACTTTGCGTTCGACCCGAGCGACGAGGATGAGGGGGAGGAGGACATGCTCCGGCAGCAGCTTCGGAAGCACCTCGTTCACGCCATTCGGCAGGCGCCCAACGTCGTCCTGGACTTCCTCTGCCGCGCCCTGTCGTCCCTCCCTACCCCCCTGTCGGCGCTGCCCTTCCCGGACCTGGAGGCCGCCTTGAGGCTCATCTTTCACTTTGGAGAGGGGTGTGGTGGGGTTAGCGGTCTGACCTCGGGGGCTTCGGGGGCGGGGGGGGCGGCGCGGCGAGCGGCGTCTCCGAATGGGGGGGCGGAGTTGCTGAGGTCGGGGGCGTTTCCGCAGATGGTGCTGGCGCTGCACGATAGTGACGTGGCGCAGCACAAGCACCCGCAGGTGAAGGGGGGGGGGGGGGAGGGGGGGGTGGAAGGGAGGGAAGGAGGTCGTATTTTTTGTTTTTCTGTTTATTTTTTCCTTTTTTTTTGTCTTTTTGTTGTTGTTGTCATTTTTTGCCATGCTCTTGGAATGTTGTGTTTTTTTAATGCATTGTTTTGTCGATTTTTCTTCCTCTTTTTCCCCCTCGGTTTGTTTGGGTTTGACATATTTGCTGCAGTTCGGCGAATATGTTTCCGTTTTTTTTTGTTCAGCGAGCATTGGTATTCGGAGGCCCGCGGGACTAGGCGTGTCCTCTGTTCGCGATTGAAGCTTTTACCCTGTTACGAGAGAGGCATAGCATCAGGCGTCGACGTGAAATCAACAAACTAAAGCTTTGGCTTTCCGGATCGCCCGTATTATTTAAACGCGCTTTTAACATGAGCGATAGTTGGTTGATTTCACGTCGACACCTGATGCTATTCCTCTCTCACAACAAGGTAGAAACTTCCAGCGCGAATTTTGAGCAAACACCGGCAGGTAGGCAGGCAGACAGGCAGACAGAGCACGAGCCTAGTCTCGCGGGCCTCCAAACACCAACGCTCGCCGAACAAAAATGGGTTCGCCGAACTGTATCAAGAGTTTTGAAAACCCGAACAGGGGAAAAAAGAGGAACAGAACGACACACCACCTAAGACAGATCCTGATCTATATGTATATATCTGTCTACAGTAGATGATCTAGTCCCTCATCTGACGTCGTGAGGGCGTGTGTAGGACCTGCCATGTAGGACAGATCCAACCCAGGAGACATGTCCCAGATCACGCAGATTATACGGCTCCCACGCGGTAACATGGGGCTACTACTGCTGTAGATGGTACATATCAGGACTGGATATATCTGCCGTCAGATCTATCAGGTACAGATCATCCAGGGGGGGCTGATGATCTGTGTCCGAGGTGTTGTTCACCCTTCTCGTTTGCTCGCCCCGCTCAACTCCTTCGTGCAGGTGCTGATGCTGTACTTCCAGCTGACCGTAAGGTACAGCAAGATGCTCGCCGACGGACCTCCGCACCTCGTGCCTAAGGTGACACCCCCTCTAAAAAAACGCCTTGTCGTGGCTCTTCAGGACGCCCGTAGACACCAACGAAATTCACAAAAAGCAAGAGTTGGTGGAAAGGTGTTGCAATCGCATTTTTTTTCGTGCTATGTTTTTTTTCTGTTTTGTTTGAGGGGGGGAAAGGGAAAACGCAGATGCCATACGGTAGGGATGCGCCTACAATTTTTCTGTTGCTCTTCTATCTTGAGGAGCTCTACTGTAGAACTCGTCCCAAAAAAATGGAGCTTGAGAGCAAAAACGTAAGCTTAATCCGACGAGAAAATCGCATGACATAGGTAGAAAACGTTTTTTTTTCTGAAACAACAAACGAGATTCGAAAAATGTTAGGGTAAAACCTTATGAGGACTGCATTCCCGCGTCCCGCGTCGGGGACAAACTACTTGGAATTTGGGTGGTTTGTCCTCAAAACTACTCAAAATTTTGAACGGTTTTGTCCCCAAAACGGGACTGCGGTTCTAAATAGGTAAAGGCCACCCCTGCACTCAGAAACGCTTTTTTCAAATCAAAATGTGTTTCCTCTTATCGTATCATAGCACCGCTATGATAGGAAGGCAGTGGCAAGCCACCACTATGGCTTTTACTTCGCTGCGCCCTGGCGTGAACCGCCCACACCGAGAGGCGCAAAAATCCGCAAAACAAAACAAAAAACCAGGTGTTTATATATTTGCTAGTTCGTGGGCAGCCGTCAGCTCGTGTCGTGATATGTTCGGTTCGTCAATCCCGTCACTGAGCTCTCAAACCCTGGTCATTTTTTTATTATTATTTTTTTTTCAATGTTTTTTACGGAATAGTACGGGGAATACCTGGTAGACACTGCCAGCGCTAACCGGGAGCAAGGCAGGGATGATGTCTGGCCCTGATGTTCTGGGCTGCGCACGTAGAATTGGGTTGTACCGTGTAACACATACCTGGTAACCCTTTTAGACCTGCTGTCCCGTTTTGGGGCCAGACTACTTGATAATCGAGTGGTTTGTCCCCAAGACGGGACTGCAGTCCCTTCAAGTGTTATAAGATAACACAACTCGCTAGGACGAATTTCAGAGCCGATTTTTCTCCAAACCATACGGTGCTCGTACACACAACGAAAAACGTGGCCTCAGAGAGAGCTCTCGTCGATATTTTGTCAATAGACGCGTGCGTAGCTCGGCGTTTACACTATCCCCGTGCTCGAGAAAACCACTTTTGAAATTCGTGTGAGGGGTGTGTTGTTTTTCGTTTTACACTGTATATCGTATACCACAAAAAGGAGCGCTGGGGTTTGCACATGAAGATGAAGCCCTTTGGGGTGTTGAAGATGGCGACCAAAACAATTGGTTGGTAACTTTTTGGTGTTACCGACCGTCTACGTACGAGCGACCGTGAGCGCCCAGCAGTTACGGGGTAGTGTCGTGGGATTCTTGATCCCGTTTCCCCTCTATTGTCGAGGAGGCGTGTTTCTGTTGAAACGCGCCAAAACAAATAGTTTATATATGAAACCCCCCCCTGCTCTCAGAACACTCTGAGAGTCAGGAAAGGGGGAATCATCAAGATGAGACATCAATCTCTGTGAGTAACTGCACGCGTCTAGCTCAACCTGCATTACAGTAGTCGGTCCTGCCCCATACTACCCCTTTTCTTATCCGGTAATCAGCCTATACAGCAGGCGTACTATCAAACATGGCGTCGTCGGCAGCACGAATCATCACACCCGCTCAATGGCGGCGTTACCCGCGGGGATAAGGCCATGAAGGCCCCCCCCTGACCGTGAAGAAAGTGCATGCCCCGGACGAGGAGGCGCGCCTGCTCCAGCAACGTCTGGAAGGCGAAGCTTCCTGCGAAACCATCCGTGCTGATACCTCCAGTCGCGCCCAGAGCCGGGCGAGGATGGCCAAACTGGAAGAAAACAAGCCCAAGCTCCCTCCAACAGCTGGCGGCCGCGGACCGGGAATTGGCGGAGCTTGGACTTGTTTTCCTCCAGTCTGACCGTCCTCGCCTGAATATGGGCGCGCGACTGGACGTAGCAGCACTGATGGCTTCGCGGGAAGCTTCGTTTTCCAACCGTTGCTGGAGCAGGCGCGCCTCCTCGTCCGGGGCATGCACTTTCTTCTCGGTCAGGGGGGGGGCTTCATGGCCTTATCCCCGCGTCTATTTCGGGACAAACCTGCTTCCTACCGTAGTATGCAGTTTTTGTTGGTTTAACGGGCTTTCGCCTCGCAAGCTATAGAGGTGTGGGAGTGGGTTGTGAAGCGCCGTATCTTCGACCCATTTCTCATAATTTTCAGGGTGGATTTTGTATCCTCCTGGTTTATATGCATCTACACATACGACCCTTCAAGGTGGGTTTGTGTCATGGTATTCATGATCCCGTTTCCCCTCTAATGTTGAGGAGGCGTGTTTCCGATGAACGCTCCAAACAAATAATTTACATAAACCCCCCCTGCTCTCAGAACACTCTGAGAGCCAGGAAATTGGGAACCATCAAGATCAGACATCAATCTCTGTGAGTAACATCACGCGTCTACTGTAGCTCGACCTGCATTACAGCAGTCGAGCCTGCCCTGTACTGCCCCTTTTGTTATCCGGTAGTCGGCCTATACTGCAGGCATACTATCGAAGTAGAGTCATGTTGCGCCCTTGCCCGTGCCGGTCTGCTCCTTGCCTTACGTGGCGAAACTCGGACACCAGTATATTCTTCGAAGTAGGTATTAACGCAAGTTGCCGCCGTTGCTGAAATCGTTTCATTTTTTTACCGTCAATCCCCCCCCCCCCCCTCTGGAGCCTCGGGAGGGGTATTGACGGTTCTTACGTTGTTCCGCCTCGGGGGGTAGGCACCATCCTCCAGCGCACACAAGTTGGCGACAGTTGCAGGAATATCCTGCTGCGCGAGGTCCTGTGTGGCTACAGCTATACGACCACCAGCCCACCGTTGCCCTGCCCACCGCCGTGCACACCCCACCCCACGCTGGCCCCGTTCAGCTGGCCCGCCGCACTTTCTTTTGTTCTGACTTTCTGCTGTTGCTTGCTCTTGTATTATTTTTTGGGGGGGGGGCTCAGATTTTGGAGGTCATCTGCGGCCCGCAGGGACTCAGCAACCCCGACGTTACCCTCCGCACACGCTCGTGCTACTTCCTCACGAAGCTCGTCAAGGCCATGAAGGACGGCGTCGTCCCGTACATCGACGCCATCGTCCCCGGTGTGCAAGGCGAGTGAAGGGAGTGTTGGCGGTAGGGGTGGTGGTGGTGGTGGTGATGTTCTTGCTGGTGGGGATGGCTGTGGTGGTGGTTGGTGGTGTTGGTGGTGGTTGGTGGTGATGGTGGTGGTGGCGGGGGCGGTGGCTTCGCGGGTGGTGACTGGTGGTGGTGGCGGCGGTGGTGGCGGTGGTGGTGGTGTCAGTGATGATGTTTTTGGTTTTTGTTTTGTGATTTGCCCTTGTTGTTCTTTGTCTCCGGTATGTATGTATTATGTGGTGCCGTTTGCTTCGACGCTGTTGTCATCCGTATGCAAGAATGTCCACCTCACAAACGGTTATCAGCAGGATGCAGCTCGAGCTTCGTGCGGCTCGCCGAACACCACCTCACGGCGCTTGGCTTGGCGCTTGGTGCAAGCAATGGCTGCCTGGTCGGCGAAAACCCGACGTGCTCCGTCCCGGCGTTGTACGTAGGGGTGCGAGGGCCTACGGCCATACGACTGCGGCCATCCATGACATGAGTACACGCCCCCCACCCCCACCGCACTGTAGAGGCCTGAGTCTCTCCCCTACCGCACTGTAGTGGCATGAGGAAGCCTTCTACGATAAGGGTACTATTAATATTAATATTACGGGGGGGGCATATTAAATAGGACCTACGGTACACACAAAAACCTATATATTTCGCAGTTTTTACTAGAAACTTTTGGTCCTATTTACTCTGGTCCTCCGTGAATAGCATTTTTCGGCCATACTAGTTTGTGCAGATGGGGCTTCTCAGCTGAGTTAACTATTATTTCAGGGGGGAAACATACCAGGTAGTGATCTGGAATTAAAAGATAATCTATAAAAATACTGGAGTATGTAGGTTTTCCGTCTATATGATGAGGTCCTGATCACTCTAGGTCCTCTGGGGTGGCCAACACCGTTCGTTTAGACAACATTTTTGGTTGCGGACCTAAAGTAGACCTCAAGTGCAATATTTTTTGTTTCGGACCGAACGTAGACCTTAAGTAGGCAATTGGCTTACCTGCGCCCAACGGATTGAGAGTGCGTGTTTTCTTTCTCGAAAATACAGTTTTTTGGGCGTGTATGTATACAGACCTCCTCAAGGGAAAAAAAGCCTCATAGCCTCATACCATAGCATGCGTCTGAGAAAAATTTAGCCCCCTCCCCCCCCCTCCTTCCGCGCCCTCTTGTGCCCCCCCCGCCTCCTCTTTTACCTTTTCTTTTTTGTTCTGTTAGAATGCGGGTGTGTATGGCCGATTGGTAGAGAGCTGGTTCCCTCAGATTCCCAAGAGGCTGACCATCGATAAGTAGCTCACGGAGCAAAGGGTGTGTACACGAAAACGACAACAAAAAATCCTACAACCCCACTACCCATTTTCGAGACCCAGACAGGGGTTATACTAGATCCAACTTGATAAAAATGAAGAAAAAACTTCGTCCAGGAATCCCTATACCCCACTAGGTTGTCTTTTAGTAGTACTCAGGACCGTGTGTTTTTTTTTTTTTTTCATGCTGTCGTGCGTGTACTCTACCCCCTGCACGGAGTTCCTGCCTATTTGTAACTTTTTTATTTTCTTTGTTCCTTTTTTTCTTGTGTTTTTTCGCGTATACATATATATATACTCTGCAGCGTTGCTGGGTTCGCGAGGGTGCGGTTTGGACCTCTCGGACGAGGCGAAGCTTAACCTGTATGAGACCATAGGGTACCTGGTCGGCATGCCCGACGTACCGCCTGCCAAGCAAGTCCAACACCTAGACGCAGTCCTCGGGCCTCAGATGAGGAGAATTGCAGAAAATCTGCAGGCGGCGGCAGGGGGGGCGGGAGGGGCGGGGGCGGGGCCGAGGTTGGGGGTGGGAGCGGGAGATAAGGATGATGATGCTACCGCGATGGAGCTAGCCGCCGCTATCGGCGCGATGGCGAACGTTTCGAAGGGCTTCAAGGCGGTAGTGGCGGCGGAGGTGGAGGCTAGGTTTTTTCAGGTATGTATTTTTGGAGCGAGAGTGGCGGGTCAGTGCGTATTTTGTTAAAACCTTTCACACGTGCGGCAGATTGTATATATCCATCCCCGTTTTCACGATCCGGATCTGTCGGGGCAGGTACATTGCTGATCTGTACGATCTGTTTGATCTGTATGATCTGTATTCTGCGCATGATCTGTATTATGTGTAGGATATGTTCGGTCTTTATGATCTGTATATCTGTATGTTTTGTGTGATCTGTATTATCTAGCTCATGCTCATACTTCCGCTGCCGGGTGGGAGTCGTGTAACTGCATGGCATGGTCTGGCACATGTGTCCTGGGTTGGACCCGTACTATACAGATCATCCTGCACAACAGTATCATAACGGTAGGCAAGGAACTAGATTATCCACTGTAGATCCAGATGGATAGATCCCCATTTCATGATCTAGGTTTTTCGAGGCAGATATATCCCTGAGTTGCATGATTTATTGGTGTATCGCGTTGTTCCGGTGGGATCTGTATGACACAGCTCTTGCGTGCAATTTTTCCGGGTGGGATCTGTTGCGATACAGCTCTTCTTGCAGAACATCTCACAACGGGTGATGTTGGATCTACAGTAGATGTATACTTCGTGATCTGTCTGTTGACCCTTTTTCTGTATCTGTGTGCTGGCTTCGTTGTGGGTGGGTTGGGGGGAGTGACAGAGACGGCTTTCGGGTGAGACGTTTTTTTTCACCGAAGATGCTGTTAGGAAGTTTACGGCCTGGCAGCTGCTCACGCCAACACAGCTGGTGCGAACTGCCTGATGATGTTTGATAGCGCGTTTTTTTTTTGTATTGCCTGAGCGACCGACTAAAACGACTCCCCCCCCCCCCCCCCGCTCTACCCGCATCACCACCAACAACAACCACATCAACAACACCGACGACACCATCAACACCGACGACACAAAAACAACAACATCAACAACACCACCATCGCCCCCGCCACCCACAAACGACAACATGATCGACCTCAACAACCCTACACCAACACCAACACCAACGTCACCAAAACACGACATCACCAACATCAACACCAACACCAACAACATGTTCGACAACAATAACAACAACGTGTTGGACAACAACAGGCATGGGATGCCGCGACGTCAGCCCTCATAGCGTTTCCCCGACATATCACCCTCCGCGCAAAGACAATGTTCCTCATCCACGGACTCATCCCCTGCCTAGGGGAAGGCTTGCTGCGAGGCTTGTCGCTGACAGCGCTGCTTGCGCTGGTGCAGGGGGGGGATGGCAAGGACCTCATGGAGGTGAGCTGAGTTTTCACACCGTGAGCCGCGTGCGTGAGCTCTTCTTGTGTGAGAGCTGATTGCGCGAGCCGATTGGGTGAGGGGCCTGCGGAAACCGCTTGCCACACCGCACACACTCCGATTGTGCTCTGCTTCCTGTAAATGCGTCTCGGAACCCGCTTGTAGGAACCGCTTACTCATGCGGCATACACGCCGGAGGGTTATTTGCGTCCCGCAGATGGGTTTGAAACATGTCGGAGAATGCCGAGCGCGCGCTTCTTGCCTTCAGACGTGAAATCCCCGCCTCCCCCTTTTCGGATAAAAAAACGCCTCCGACGTCGCCTCTGTCACCATCGTACACCACCACAATATCTGCTATCCTCACCACACCAGTACCACTAACGTTAAGAGCAGCATCGATATTAACGCTGACACTCCCCACCACCACCACCGCCACCGCTATCACTACCACCCCTAACCATACCACCATCGCCACAAATAAAAAGGTAAAAACATGGGCAATCAACCATCATTCACTGAACCCACCAACGACCAACACCTACAACATCAACGACGAATGACCAAACAGGTAACTCAGCTCTTGAACCAGCTGACGATCGAGTACGGACCGAAATCAGCGCAGCTCCTCGACGGCGCTCTCCTCCCTTTCATCCGGCGAACACACGACCTCATGCCGGGGGTGGGCTCAACCACCGCCACCGCCGCTGCCGCCGCGACAGCCGCCTCCGCAACCCCCCACGGGACCGGCCAAGCCTTGGGAGAAGGCCCAGGCCCAGGAGCCAACGGGAGAGAATGGCCGGGGACGTCAAACGGGAGTTCCAAACCGTCAGCGTTGTATCCGGGGGGGGCGAGCGCGTCGGCGGCGGTGGAGCCGGGGGGCGAGGCGGAGCTTCTGGCGCACGAGGTGGCCGAGCGAGCGGGCATCCGGAAGCTTTACCTGAGCCTTTTGCAGCACTTGTCATCGAACGGCCTCGCGGGGGTGCTGGCCAGTCCGACGAACGGCGCGTGCCTGGACGGCGTTTTGCGTTCGGTGCTTGCGGGGATATCGGGGGACGAAGACGCTTCAACGAAGAAAACGTGTTTTTACATTTTTTCGCTCCTGTTGGGGGGTTTCAACCGCGGCCGAAGCGGCGGCACCGGCGCTAAGGTTAACGGGGGCGAAGGCGGGGGCGGGGGGGGTGGCGGTGCTGGCGCAGCGAAAGCCGCGAACGGTACAGCGGCGGCGGCGAGGGGGGCGGGCGGGGCGGGAGGGGCGTCGGTGGTACCGGGAGCGGAGGCGGGGGGGTTAAAGGCCGCGCGAGCGGCCGCGGCGCAGCGGCGATCGCTGTCCGGGAAGGGGGGCGGCTTGTGGACCGGGTCGGGCCCCACCGTAGACATGCCGCCGATGACCCAGGCGGCCGTCACCGCGTTCGTTCTAGAGGAGGTGGTTCCGGCGGCGCTGAAGTGCCTCGTCGACGGCGCTCCGAGGGGTTTGGACCTGCGGGATGCCATGGCCGTGAGCGCTACGGTGCACATGGGCGCGCTCTTTAGGGAGGCCAGGGCGGCTGGCGGCGGGTCGGCGGGGTTCGTGGGTTCCGCCGCTCTGGCGTGCAGCTGCACCCCTCAGGTGGGGGGGGGGTGGGGCTCTGTTTTGTTTTTGCTTTTTTTTTATATATGTAACTTGTGTTGTTACGTTTTTTTTCATGTGTTTTTGTGTTGTGCGCTGTTTGTTTGTTTGTTTTGGGTTTTTTTTTTTTTTTTTTTTTTTAACAAGACCACGTCAGCTGCAAGTTTCGAGAATGTAGGCGTACCTCACACGCGTATTTTGCAAGCTGTGCGCTATGCATACTTCAATCGCGCGCTCTTTTGTGGGTGTTGACGGAAGAGGGCTTTGTAGATTCAGCTGTACCTCTCCGGTGATAATGTTTTGTACGAGGTATTGTTTTGGTGTGTCTTATGATAGGTTTTGCAGGAGGAAAAAGGGAAAGGGGATACGGTAGTGATGATGCTCTGTGCAAACTTGCTGGCGGTAGTGAAGGCGGTCAGCGCTACCTTACGTAGTGTTCACCTGTTGGTCTAGTCCGGATGCCCCACGAGTGGCGCTTCGTGTCTGTTGTGTGTGTGTGTCTGTTTCGTTGATGTGTTCTCATTTTTTTGTTCGCGTTAGGCATCTGTCTGCTCATGCTGTTATGGGAAGCGGCGGTCGCCGGATGCGTCCGTGACTGGATACATACCTGGCAACAAACACATTTCGGTGTTTGTACTACGGCAGCAGTGTAGTACATACAGTAGTTATCCTCGTAATTTTCTTTATTTTTTTGTTTTGTTCCCAGCACGTTTGAGCAAGTCTTGCGGCCCCAGACCATACTTTGGCGATGCGTTAACCTGAAGCGAAAATAACACTACAGCCCCGAGGCAGTGGCACCCCCGTCCTGTACTGACTGACTTACGCGTGTACCTCTCGGCCTGCTTTTCTTCTCGCCCCGGCCAGGTGGCCCAACAGCTGCAGCAGGCGGTCGAGGGGGCGGCAGACGGGCCGGCCATCGCGGCCGCTCTCAAGGTGAAAACCGAAACGCCTCCAATGCACCCACAAACCTTTTCACCATGCCCTAATTGCATCATAGCTGGTTCGAATGTGATGTATCCAAAAAGTGTGTTGCATCTTGTCTGTCGTACCTACTATTTATTTTAACGCTGCTGAAATGTGCCCGGTATACCGGTGTATACTTGAATATCTGTATACAGCAGTAGGATTCGCAACGTTAGTACTGCCAGTAGGTCGTTGCAAGCGCCTTAAGTAGAGCGCCTTAAGTAGATTGTCACGGAAAAACGTGGGTGCAGTTATGAAAGGGGTTGTAATACATAGCAATACATGCAGCAGTAATACATAGTATTACGGGGGACCATAGTGAATAGGACCAAATATTGTTAGTAAAAATAGGTATAGGTTTTTGTGTATACCGTAGGTCCTATTTACTATCGTCCCCCGTAATAGTACCTACCTGGTACAGGTAATACATAGCAAGACATACTGTAGCAATACATAGCATTACAGTACCAGTATTACTTATTAATGGTAATAAATAGTAATCAGAGCGAACGATAGACCCAAAAACTATGCATCTCCCTATGTCTACACACAATATTTGGTTCTGATCAATGTTGCCCCCCGTGATTTGGGAGGCGCCTCTTCTCCGGCTGTGCCCTTGCTGCCCAACCTCTGCTGCTGGCACGGGGTTCCATTAAGGTTGGCGTTATGACTAGCTGAACACAAACCGCCCTCCCTTTCTGTCCTCCCCCCTCCCCTCCCCTCCGCCCCCACGCGAAGGCGTTTGCGCAACACATGAGGCCGGCCAGATGACAGCGGGTTCAAAGGCGCCCTGGGGGGTAGAGAGGTTTGCGGTGAGCTCGCTGCGTCGTCACGAGGGTTTTTATATATTATTGTGTACGGTAGTGGGTCACCACGTCGGCAACGCTGCTGCTGCTGCTGCTGCTGCTGCTGCTGCTGCTGCTGCTGCTGCTGCTGCTGCTGCTGGTGGTGTCTCGTGCTCTTCCGCCTCTGCCAGAGTAGCGCCGGAGTGCGGCTGGCTCTGCAATTTTTGGTGGGGGTGAGGCCTGACAGAGGTACCATAGAAGCGGCGTAGGGCGCTGTTCGGTTCGGTTGTGTTCGAGTCTGGAGGTTTTACTTACGCCGATGGAATATAAAGAACTCACTTCGCCTTTTTTCTCGTGCTCGGTTCGCAGCTCTCAAGGGTGCAGCCTGTCCGAGAGGACGTGCCGACTCAAGTCGAAAAAAAATATACGGGGAGGCGGGGGGGGGGGGGGGGGGGAGGGAGGGGAGGGGGCGTACTCATTTGTTGCTTGTCTTAGTCCTTCGACCATTGACCACGCACCCCTTCCGAGAAGGATAGAGCGGGGAGGGGGGGGGGGGTCATTGCGGCGTGTTCGAGGTGTCACGGCTGTTTGAATGCTGGCGTGGTGATTTCCGCGGCTTGGACCCTCCGAGGAAAGCGGGGGGCCCAGTGAGAGGCGGGCGAGAGTGGCTACAGCGGTAGACAGTTATCCATAAGATGGCAGTCTCCGAAATCGCTCGGTCGCGTCACCACGCAAAGAAGGCAAGAGTGTGTTTGTTTTGTTTTCCCCCTAGCGAAAGCAGCAGCCGTCGGTGGACAAGCGCAGTGTGAAGTACTGGTCGAAGTTGTTCGGGTTCTGCTGATGAGGAGGCTTTGGTTTACAGCTATACTAGGCGCGTTTGTGGCAGGCGCGGCTGGTTTTCTCTTACATATGATAGCTCGTCCGGGCGGTTATGTTGCTCTCCTTGGCTTATGCCGACACAGCGCACGTAGCGTAACGCGTATGCACCACGCTTACTTACCACCGGGGAGTGGTATTATTTCTTCTTTTTTTATTGTTCATACTTTTTTGTGTGTGTGGGAATCATCGGCGTGGCGCATTGAATGGCTGCGACCAGAGTTAGACTCCCGTATCACGATTGGCCTATGAACCCTCCCACTTTGTCCCATAATATAAACACCAGTTTTGCACTACTTGTTGAAGTAAAATGTGATTATATTTCGGGACAGAGTGGTACTTGATACTGGGCCCTGGTACGAGTACGAGTAGTTGTTTCTGTTTTTTATAGAAGTTAAGAAGACAACTCAGCTGAGAGATCGACAAAATTGTCGAAACTTTGCGGGCATCAGACTTACCATGTCGAGATGGATTCCCGCCGCAGTCACAGAGGCTCAGTCAGTAGCACTAGTCGCAGGAAGGGTTCGTGGGCACTCGTAAGCGCTGTGCGCGTAGCGTGGTCGGCATTGTGAGGTGACACGAAAACAGCGAAGAAAGTAGAGCGCATTGATCGCTCGCTCGCACCGTCCCCCGTTGGTTTGTGCAAGGTATGCCTTCATCATTTGGTAGCTTTGCCTCTGGCGTCCGAGACGGGGGGTGATTTTTGGGCGTGTGCAAACGAATGTGCCCCGAGCCCCACGATGGCTTCAGGTGCGCGTGCGTGTTCAACAAGTACGTGTGTACTTGGTACTCGGTTGGCTGATGCGTCTCGTCAAAATCGGAGGGCGATCATAGCCTATCATGTCACAGGTATGGCGTGAGCGTGTACGCACTTCTTCTACACTACTACAACAGCACTGGCTGCTGCTGTTATTAGTACTGTACCTGGTAGTTGTTCTCCTCGCTTTCCTTGGACTGCAGTTGGCAAACTAAGCTACTGCTGTACGTGACCATCCCTATCATGGGATACTGGGTGCAGTGCGGGTATCATCTTTTATTTACTCACAACAGCAGCGCGCGATGCTGCTTCATGCTGTCGACGGTTGCAGCATTGAGATTATTATTTTTGTTTCCCTCAGGAGCCCCAACAGGGTTCATTGACAAAGACAATCACACCTCGGACATATCACGATCTATCTACAGATCATCTACAGATCCTCACCTGACGTTCTGCGCTTTTTTTAGTTTTTCACCTGCCGCTGTGAGAGGCTGCGCAGGATCTACACGAGCACAGATGCCTTCCAGGAAGCATGCGCTATGGATCCTGCAGATGATCCGGGTACCACCCGGCAACATGAGCTACAGTAGATCATACAGAGCATACATATCAGGTACATCTGCCCTGAAAAATTTATATCATGAAGTGGGGATCGACGATCTGACCGGGAGAGTGCAAAATTTCCTCGAAGGCGTTCCTATCTACATTGAGGGGTGTCTACTTGTTTTGCCTTACGAGGCAATATTTCTGACTGATGTGGCTTCACAAGAGAAGATCTACTGTACATAAACCCAACATTCGTTGGTTGTTACAAAAATGTGTCGTTGCAGACCTACTGTAAGCCATGGGACGCGTTGCAGACCTACTGTAAGCCATGGGACGGATCTCATCGGGTTACCCCACCCTTTTAGGACTACAGCCCCGTTTTGGGGACAAACTACTAAGAATTTGAGTGGTTTGTGTCCAAAGCGGGACTACAGTGCTAAAAGGTTGGTTGAAGGTGCATTGGCTTTGGGCGGGATAAAATAGAGCCCCTTGGGTGAGACGCCTCATAAAATAAATTAATACCAGAAACATATATCCCATCCACGGTATATACGTTCACCCGAAACTAAGGCGAAGCAAGTAATTAAAAAAGTGGACAACCTCGACAAAGTCCTTCAGGTGTGAATGACCTCCGATGTACCACGACACAATAGCAGCTGAGCTCGGTGATGTACCACGCAAGGTATCCAGTGGTGAACGCGTAGTACCAGCAGGATCACTCGGGCACTTTTGTGTTCCGTCAGAGTGAAAAACGAGCTCCATCTCGAGTAACACCGAGATTCGAGTTGGCGCCCCAGAGTGGTGCATAAATTGCAGGACACATCGGTGAAGATGTACACCGTGCCAATACCTCTAGAGGGCATAAATAGGTGGGCCAAGCGGACGACTGGGAGGCCTTTCTGCAGCAGGTTGACATCGCGTGGCTGTTGCCCTGTTTTCTTCAAATATATATATATATATACAGACGAGACAGAGCCATCGCCGCGCGAAGGGTTCGATGATGGACGCTAGAGCTTTTGAGGGCACCCGGCACCCTCGCCGAGAAAGGGGCACGGCGCCACTTCAACGCCACCACAAAGAGGCGGAGAGAGGGAAAACGTTCGGTCCAGCTCCCGAGCCTTCAAATTCCGGAGGGAGGCTTAATGATTCGAGATAATTGAGCGTATTACTGTACGGAGTTTGTTTGAGCGTCACTGCAGTGTTTTGGATTCGTTGGGTGAATAATCTCGAGCACCAAAGGGGTGTTTGTTCATTCTTCGCGTGCGGCGGGACGCCATAACGCCTTCCTAGCGCTGTTCCTCACATCTGCATCTCTATGCGGCGCGTCCCAACCAATCTATTAAATCGGGCCCCGCGAGCATATGACGGGGGGCGAGGGTGATGACGGAAATACAGTAACAGCAAACTCTCTCGACCGCTCAACACTCAATCAACCATGTTGACAATGAACCCACTGAACACACAAATATCGAATAAGAGAACCAGCCCTACGTACCACTCTGAGCGGACACAGAAGGGCCGCTTGGTCTTCACATTGCTGTCTCAGCGACCCTTATATTTCCGACCAAAATGGTATCATATACATGCTGCGGTACCTAAATACCCCGTACAACAGCACGTATATATGAGACGTGATTCGTCGCCACACACACAAAAATCAACTCCCAACCATTGTTTTTCCACGCGCACAAGGAGCACATCCCGTTTCTCATCCACCGACCACTACCCAAAAAATCTACGGGTCGTGATCAACCCGTCGGAAGACGGCGCTTGCTGCTGGGTTCCCCCGCTAAAGCTGAAAAATCAGCCACCAAGCTCGCTGCTGCTTCGGCTAAAATAAGGCTGCCGGAAGGTGTTCAACCACTGGCCGAAGGCGTTTCGCCGTACCCATCAATTAGTACTCCTCGAACGCTTCGTGACCCCTGTCTCCCACTGTCTTCTCAGCTTCCCGGAACACATCATCACCCTCCATGGGGTTCTTGCCCAAAAACTTGAGGTACTCGTTCGCGACGATGTTCCTGTAGGGGGGGAAGGCACGCGGCCAGCAGAGACGCAAGCGCAGGCGCAGGCAGAACGCGTTGAACGTTGAGGGGGGGGGGGCGACGACGACAGGAATGTGCCGAAACGTGCGGGGCTTTGACAGAAACATGGACAGAAATACAAACATGAAAGACGAAGATGGCATGCCTTGCACCAGCACACCGTGGGAAGCCGCTTTGAAAACCAAGAAAATCGTTTCAAGAGTTCAAACTCAATTGTTCGTGGACGCGGGCACGGCCTTGCCCTGGTGGTTAATTCACAGATAAAGCGGGACTGAGCGGCACACGCTGTGCGGTGGATCAAAACGCAGGCGGCAAACGCTACAACTCAAACGGAAAGCGAACGAGATAATCGTCCGTCCCAAGTCATGGTGGGCACCTATAGCGCCGGTGGCTGCGATACCGAAGGCGGCACACACCACGTGGCTGGGATGATTTTTTCGTTGGCGGGTGATACGCCGGGCCCGCCATGTTTGCGGGCCCCGCTCGAGGAATGATCGGCCTGTGTTCTCTCTCGCGAGTCAGCGCAGGAGGAATCTTAGTCCTAAACCCTAATCCTGTACTGTTGCGGTTCCCACACTAAGTCATCGCCACAAATGAGTCGGTAGTCACAGCACTGTGGCTGTGTTATGATCTGTCAGAGACAACGGCGCGGCCGGCCTATGTATCAGGTGAACGTTTCATTTTTGATACGAAACAGGGGTCGGTCACTTCCTCCCAACCCCATCAACGCTGACTCACCGCCTCGCTACGAAAATCCGGCAGAAATTTACCCCCCGCCCCCTCTGGAAGTGGCCACACCGGAAATTAAGTGAACTCATTGAAGCTGTCATCCATATGCAAGTCCGCCTCACAAGTGGTTATTAGCTAGATGAAGCTCACCCTTCGTGCGACTTGTCGGACACCTCACGGCGCTTCGCGCTTGGTGCAAGCAATGTCTGCCTGGTCGGTGAAAACCCGACGTGCTCCGTCCCGGCATTATAGGGATGCGAGGGTCTATGGTCATACGACTACGTCCATGGATGATATCGAGTAACCCCCCCCCCTTCCGCCCCCCCCACCCTCTCACAAAGCATAACCAAACTAAAACCATACTAAAACCGACCGTGAAGCTGTGCCCCCTTTTGCTCACCCGTACGCCCCTGTCTTTCGCGCCGACTGAGCCCTGGAGATGACCTTCTTCCTGCGACGTTAACACCGGCGTGACGCCAAAAAACCGCGGGAGGGACATAAAAAAATCAGAATATCAACATATCGGAAAATCGGGAAGGGTCGCAAAATCACGCGGCGCCCATAACCCAAGGACAGTTAGGGCTGGGACTGGACGACGAAAAGTGCCCAAAAAATGGCGCATCTATTCGACGAAAACCGCCAAAAAATCCGAAAAAAGATTGAAGATGAAAAATGTACCGCCACCATATTTACTTGGCTTTAGACTGCATTATTGGTTGACCCGCAATGACAAATTGCTCGACATAGGAGACGAGTTGGATCTTGGGATTCAACAGACACGTGTAACCAGTGCAAACGGAGGGGAAGGCACATCATTCAGAATTTTCCATTAGATTTTTACGTCTAATTGGCCGGAAATGTGCGGGAAAACTCGTGTTTTATGCTTATATTCGTCTCTTGCTCTATGGGGAAGAAGTACTGCAATTGAGTATGAAAACAATACGTGCCCTCCTCTTCGCCGAGACTTGGCGGAGACAACAAATCAATCCGTGCTTGAATCCAGTAAATAGCCGACGAGAAATTCGCGTTGCATGTATTTGATCTGCTGATATTGTACCAGACAGAGCCAAGCAGCGCCACCAAGTGGTCAGACTCCCACTCATGCCAACTCCCCTTGCCGAGAGGGCCCATGAAGAAGGGGTTCGTCAACCCCGCAGTCACGGCGAGGTGCAAGATGTGCAACACACAGCCGATCCGATGGGCGAAGATGGGGGTATCCTCTCTAGCAGCAGAAGCTCCAGCAGCAGAAGCTCCAGCAGCAGCAGCAGCAGCAGCAGAGAGGTCAGCACCTCCGCCTTCGAGCGTGTCCGACACGGGATGCATTGGTCTGCTGTCAGCCATCGTGCCGGAGGGCCTACCAGACGATGTGGCCCACTCACTTAAGCTGGCCGCTGTGTACGCTTCTGCGCGTGGTGTGGTGCAGCAGCACCTCGAGCAGCAACACGCAGCAGCAGCAGCAGCAGCAGCAGCAGCAGCAGCACAAACTTTTTTTCACACTCAGCACCTGGCCACGCTCCTACTTTTTTGCGGCACAGCAGCAGCAGCGGCACAGCTTTTTCTTTACGAATAGATTTTTGTTGATGACGTGGGTCCTTCCCCCCCATCGCTGATTGGTTGATTTTCTAAAGATTTTTTTCCCCAGAGAACGACATGGGACATTTTTTTTCCAAATTCTACGTCTAAAAAAATTATAGTCCCACACCTAACAGTTGGGGCGCGACTACATATTATATGTAGCACCGCACACGTGTTCTACACCTGGTACACCGGAGTGGTACGTATCGCACAGCGTATACGATGCGGCAGAAGGAACGCGGCATGTGTTACGGCGGCATATGCGGCCCGTGCATCCATTTTACGTGCTTTTTAGCAAATCAAACTGGGCAGCTGAGAAGGTCGCCAAGGCAGCGGTCTGCGCCGGAGCCTCGTGGCGACAGCAGTGAGGGCTTCTCGTCGAGCCAGCCGGGACCGTGACACAAATCTCCAGCTCCAGACTTGAAGCTTGGAATTTGAAGTCGGTGCGCTAGAGGCAAGAAAGACCGCAGTGCTACCCATCAAACAACCCTTGCGAGTATTTTGAGTGACTACTGGCTGTTATCGTAGTGACAAACGATATGGACAACCCTTGCGAGTATTTTTACTCGTAGTGCTTACTGGCTGTTGTCGTGGTGGCAAACGATATGGACAAGTTCGCGCTAGAAACTCACCGGAGGGCCTCCTGGTACTGCTCCGGGTTCATCTTCCCCATGTCCTCAATCACGTAAGAATTTTGCACCCCGGCCGGGAGGCCGTACTGGACGGCCTTCTTGGCATCCCACGCGGGGCCCTCGCTCTCCAGCTCGTCCATAGCTTTGAGGCCTGCGGGAGGGGCGGGGACAGCGGGGGTCGACACCGCGGCTGCCGCGGCCGGTGCTGCTGCTGCCGGAGGGGCGGCCTGTGTCGGCAGCCCCTGAGTCGGGCTGGCATCCTCAACGATGATGGCCACCGCGGACTCGAACCTCTCGAACTCCGCGCGGCTCATGGGCTTCTCGCGCTGCAGCCGAGCAGAGAGGATAGTGATGGCGGTCCGAAGCTCCTCCTGAATTTCGAGGGAGAAGGGGGATTCTGCTACAGCGGGCAAGTCGGTGGGTTTGGTTCGGCCGCCTCCCGTGGCTGCGGGCGAAGCGCCGGAGGTGGAGGGGGG
Organism: Nereocystis luetkeana; assembly: GCA_031213475.1. NCBI lineage: Eukaryota > Phaeophyceae > Laminariales > Laminariaceae > Nereocystis > Nereocystis luetkeana. The sequence goes on along the minus strand of JARUPZ010000030.1, from coordinate 4,728,245 downwards.
GATAGGGCTGCCCTGCTGGCCCCTGGCGGCCTGGGCCTCCCTCAGTTTGTCTTGGTATGACATGGCGTACGATCGGGTCGCGGAGTGGTGGGGTGTTCGTGAGGGTGGGGAGAGGAGGAGCCCTGTCGGCGAGATGAACCCATCCGCACGAGGTAGTGCCACCGCTGCTTGAACGGGGGGTGTGTGTGGCACAGGCAGTGGATAGGCGAAGGGAAGAGATAGAAGAGGGGCGAGGAATGGCGTAGAAAAGGGGGTAGCCGGCGAGGCAACGAGTAAGCATCGGAATGAGATCACTGCCAGGATAACAGTGGGTATGAACATGGGGCACCAACACACTGCCGCTGCTCTGCTGTGTGCTGCTGTGCTGCTGCTGCTGTTGAACTATTGAGCATGAGGCATGAGAGGTGCTGTTGAACTATGGGAGGCGAGGGTCGTTGCAACGAGCACAGCAAGTGCCAGCCGCAATTTCGTCCGCACCTGCACCTAGAGCGACCACGCTGAATGTTCTCATGATAGAGAGGGGAAAGTTCCCTGGTCCTGTAGAGCTTGGTACGTACTTGAGGCTTCCTTCGTTCCTTCGCCGTGTGCACGTATGGCATGGCTGAGGTTTTAGGGGTTTCCATTTAGTATTGCGGCGTTCGTAACGTTGGAGTCCATTATTTTCCAAAGAGCGCAACACACAAACCGGCCCACGCCGCCGCGCCCCACCAGCCACATCACACACAGAAATACCTACTTACCTACTTACGCAAATTTCAGTACGGGGTACTGGGATGTGGGTGTTCGATTCGCGACGCTGGTATGACACGTTGTCGTCTGTCAATCAATTCCGTGGCTGACTGCTGTTCTGTCTCATGATTCGAGTACGGGACAGGGACCTCGAGGCTGTTCGACAGGTCGATCGCGCGGCGCAAGCCCTCGTCCCTGCCTGCGCACCTGGGGCTCTCCCCACGGACCCGAAGCACCTCGATGCAATGTTCGCGTTCTGCACGAGTAACTGGAGGGCGTACGCTGGCAAAAAGCCCTCAGGGGAAAAACTGGTGAGCGCTACACCACATTCCTTGTTGACTGTTGACACACGATGCTATTCAAACTTCACCTTTGAAGTACCCCCTGTTTTTTGTTTCTTCTTTGTATAAGCTTCGTATAGACTCCAGCGAGTGATAATGCTGTTTGTAAGGTGTATACGCGCCTTCCCAAAGCGAGGTGATTTACTGCACGAGGAGAAACAGCAGCATAGTACGAGTAGTAGCGATGAGCCGAGAAAAGGTGGATTTGCGCCATGCGGAACTACTAACTGTATCGCACGGTGCCAATAGCGAAGATAGGTGTGACTTACGAGTACGTAAAGTACCAGGTACTGGTGACACCTTGTGAGGAATGGACGGCGGAACGAAATTGGCCTGGAAGTGATACGTACAGCGATACTTGTTTTAATATATTAGCATTACCCTGTGCCTGATACTTGAAGACATCACCAGAGGCCAGAGTGCGATACTTGTACTGAGGAGGAGTACTGGTGCTCCGGGGACTCAATATCTCCATTGCACTCGTAATTATATTGGCACTTCACGTTCAACACTTCCCAGGGCTTAGAGATGCCAGAAAACGGTTTTGAAGGGCCCAACAGAGAAGATCGTTGGGAAGAGGGCGAACACCTCATTTGGTCGCGGGAAGGAGGAGAGATGTATCCGCCGAGAGAAATGAAGGGGGCATCACCTGGCAGCTGTTGCTATTAATAGTCATAGACAGAGCAAGAGGTGGGGGGGGAGGGAGAGGAGGAAACTCCGTGTCCCCCACATCATGAAATGCTTCGCGAGGTGCAAGGCTTGGTGGGAATCGACCCGCATCGATGGCACGAGCCTTTGGACGGCCACAAGACGCTTGAAAGCCGTCGCCTTTGTGCGCGCTGAACTTGTCGAGCTCCCTTTGATCAACAAAATGCTTGTATTTCCACCGCGACATTCAAATAGCAAAACACAGCACCGCTGGCCGTGTTGACGGGATTACAGTAGGTGCCAGGGCTCTGCGGCCTTTGGTTCCAGATTTGACCGGGATGGGAGAGAGACTAAAAGAAGAGGGCCTGCCCGTGTTCATGTTGTTGAGTTACTAACCACGTATGTATCCGGGGTTGGGTATATGTTCTTACCACCATGCAGTAGTGCAAACTAAAGTAGTATATTGGCCTCAATCAGGGTATTTACCGCGTGCTCGGGGTGCTGATATGATGTAGTAGCATGTGTTGTGCATCTCTTGGTGGTATTTGTGCACAGCAAGTAGGTCGATGATTTACCACCAGTCTGGGACCCCGCCCAAGCCGTGATGTGTGTCCCCTCTACTGTAGTGTCAGTACTGAACAAACTCCTTGTGTTTTTCTGTAATCGTGGTATAGCAATGGGAATGTGTGATATACCTTCCATGGCGACGACCACGATGACCATACGATTACCACTACCACCATCACCACCGTCATCAGCGTACAATACCGTTTCGCCACGTTTTGAACATGTCCGGAATGGTGTTTGAAACAGTTGAGCCCTTCCCGGGTGGCTTCGTTGGCGTCACTGAGACGGTTGATTCTGTCTCGAAAAGTCGGGCTGGTGTCCGTATGTGTGTTTGGTCCTGCCCGGAGGAATGCAATGTCCCTAATCTTTCTGCCGATGGATGACGACGGCCAGCTTGGCCTTTGGCTGACCGCAGGGATTACTCTGATATGTGACAAAAGCAAGATGCAACTTGGTGGCAGCTTGGTCTCTGCTCCAGGCGGCCAATGCGAGCATGTGAAAAATCGCAGCCAGCGTCGCGCACAAAACATTACGTTACGGCCGAACAGCGACGCGACGGGGACCCTCTTTCTCTGTGTTGGGTTCGTGACGAACCGCGATACTAAGCATATGCAGTTTCAAAAGTTATTGATACGCCCGTGTTTACGAAAGGGTTTGACTTTCCTAGTTAGACAGCTTGCTGCGGTGCCCACATTTAAAAACGCGCCCTCTCATGGCGCGATTCGCATCGATGGACACCGACGCTTAAACCAACTCCCGCCCTTTGTACCCTCGTGGTATATGATTTCCGCCGTCTTCGACAACCGCAGGCGAAGATCAACGCCGTCTACAAACAGGCGACACTCGGGGATTGCTGTGCAGACACGGCGGAATGCCCCACGCCTTTCGAGAAAACCGTGATGACGATGTGGCGTGGCTTCAAAGGCACGCCCGTGGCAACCGCAAAGCGCAGGTTTATCACTCTCGTGCGGGACGTCGACGCTCACCTCCTCCAGGTTAAGGCTTATCAGGTCACGCCATGGGGGTTCCCGACAACGTCCAAAGGCGAGCGAATTTGCCCTTATAGCAACGCGAAGAAGGGTTGCCCAAGGCCCCTCGTGGATAAATATGGACACAGTCTCGAGCTAGAGCTCGAAAACAAGGAGAGTCTCGCAAATTTCGCCGAGCTTAGGAAATGGCTGGACGAGGTGGCCACACAGCAACAGTGTTCACTTGGACTGCACACCCCGATCGCCGCTGACAAGGGCGCAAAGTTCACAACCTTTTTCTCCCGGGTGGAATGCGGGGGGTTCCGTCCTTACATGTCTACGGGGCTTCACCAGATGGTCAAGAAGGTCCGAGATAGCAAGAACGTAAAGGCATGATACAGCAGCAGCGTGTTGTGAGACACCTGTTTTACATTCGCGGCAGCTTGTGTCTTGCCATACCTTGGTGTCATAGTCTTGGATCAGAGTAGGTTCGGCGCTCTTTGCAGTCTGTGTGGGTTCAACAACGAAGACTTGAACAGTCTTCTGGCGGATCTAAACCAACACTGCGGTTTACACCGCACCCCTTCCTGCCCTGCAACGCTGGTGATGCTGTTCATGTCGTTCTTGTAGGTACTGACGAAGCAACTCCACGCTTTGGTGGCGATGCAGAACGATCCACGTGACTTTTCGAGAGCCGCTCTGGTTCTCCAACGAGAACGGTTTTGCGGGCTGCAGGTGGGGCCCCGTACACAATACCGTCGCCGCACGCCTACATGGGCTCGCGATCACGCACAACCACCTCTTCTATAAGCTGGGCGATGCCACGCCCCGTCGCGACAGTATCATTGATGAGAAATACCTTTACTGGACACGGCGCACTAGACCCGATGAGGGGATCGCTCCTCCCTTTCGTGGCGGTCGTGGTGGCCATATAAATGAGGGCCGATAAGCCGTAACGGGCTTCGTCAAGTTTTCTGTGCGCGGGTCTTCGTAAAATCTGCGGTCTGCATACTTAGGGGGCATGTGTGCGTTTAAGCGGCGGGGGGGGGAAAGCACTGTGTACGCGTCTTCGTAAATTCTGCTGTCTGCATGTTTGGGGGGGCATGTGTGCGTTTAAGCGGCGGGGGGAAGAACACCTCCCTCAGATTTTCCGGGTTGGGGCAGGTTACTCAGTACCTAGATTGGGGCAATGCGTCCGCAACGGACGCGTTTTATTCGACCGCAGCAGCTGCAGCTATATTAATAGCTGTATTTTAAAGATATTTTCCACGCATAATAACTCGTATGCCCGTACTCTGTGTTTGAGGCTTATCAACTTCATGAACGGCGGTAACGAATGTCCCAGATGCCCGTATGCACCATACATGGTTGTCGTTAACCGGGCACCCGCTTTGCACGTGTGTGTTTTCTTGCGCTCTGTGTACATTTGTTCGCCTCGCATCGCGCAGCAATACTACTGCAGCCTCACTGGCCACGAGTTTACCAACGAGGTTGCCTGTTCCAGAGATTCCCACAACTGCGACATGCGGCGCCTTGTGGAACGAAGGAACCACACCCACCCTGTCATCATTCGCACGCCCCCTACCGACCTGACGCTCTTTGAGCCTCTTAGCCAGGTAGGTTGAGAACCCGCGAGCGCGTTTGCGAAGTTTTCGCGCTCAAGTGCAACCTCGGTAACCGTTCACTCCATTGCACTGCAGGACAACTATAAATATGCGACTACCTTAGATTTGGTAATGTTTTCTGTATTCAGCCGGAAATCAACCTAAATTTCGTGTTGCGGCAGTCCTATTGGTCAGACTTTGCAGGTCGAGCTGTCTTCGGGTGTAGACGTCTTTGTTTCGTGGTGAATGTCTCTCCGTCGAGGGCCGTCCGTTCACCAGGGGAACGGCGTTGATCTGGCAAGAGACTTTGCGTGCCCCATCAGAGTCAGCCTTGAGTCATTCCGATCAAACGGATGATATTTGTTGTATTCCCACCGCCTACCCCCTCGTATCCAGCACAGATACGGCGGGAGTGCATGCGCTTGGGCGTGGCCCCTATGACCGGCCGCGTGGACAGCATCGACCACCGCTGCCGGCTGCTGCAAATGAAGGTTGTTGACTTCCATCGGAAAAAAATGCTCGTGTACGAGTCCCAGCGGCGCCAGCAATGGCGCACGGACATAGCAGTACCCGACGCCGCCATGCTGAAGACGTTTTCACATCACCACCGATCTAATTGCCTTCGGCACGCACTGGCTGCCAAGAGCTTAGACCGCGCGTGTTTGATCATTGAGTCGGGAGCCGACCCCAGCACCGAAATCCGCGGCGGATTGTTCTCGCTCATGGCTGCGGTCTTAAAGAGGTCTGTGCCGGATATTCAGCGCCTTCTTGCCGCAGGCGCCGATATAAACGCTGGTAATTCGAGAGGTATGACGGCCCTAATGTGGGCAGTGAAACGTGACGACTGCGCCATGGTCGACGCACTTCTTGACGAGGGTGCTGACGTGGGAGTAGAAGGGTGCTCGGGCTGGACAGCCATGAGCATTGCCGCCAGGTATGGCAGGCGGAGCATTGCACAGGTGCTCATGGAAGTGATCCGCAGGGATAAGATCGCGGGCGAAATGAATGCCGACCGCGTACTCAACCATAGGAGCACGGCCGACAAGGGCCTGACTCCGGTCGCGATCGCCGCCATGCACCGCGACGAAGCCATGGTCCGTTGTCTCATGCGGCTGGGCGCCAAACCTGGAGTGAAGTGCCATCGGGGGTACGTGGCTGGAGAGCACGCGGCGGAGGCAGGGTGGACAGTCCTCGGCTTGTGGTTGCAAGAGACCCAAGCATTCGGTGCCGACGGAGTTTACACGTTCGCCGATGTTAATGCGGAGAGTGCGCTTCGACTTGCGGGCGGACGTATGCTGGGTGCGATCTCATCGGGGGTAATGGTAGAAGACGAAATGGACAAGGTCCGCAAAACAAAAGCCGCTCCGAGCATTGCTGCAAAAGCACCGCAACAACAACAGGGGGCGGGGCTCCAGGCGCCCACTATGTCCAAGTCTCCAAGTCCAGGTCAACCGTCGAGCCTGTGCGACGTTACTGACATTCGACTGGGGCAGCAAAGGTCTAACATCGCCCTCACGGTGACGATTTTGAAAGAGGGGCGCGCTGCGCCGGACTCCGAGACCGATAGCGGGCAAACGGCGCTCATGTCTGCCGCGTATCGAGGATTGGAGCACTCCGTGCGATTACTCATTCTCGAAGGCGCGGATCCAAATTTTTCGAACCGGAACGACCGCACAGCGTTGATGGCGGCGGCTGCGGCGGGCCATCGCAGGATAGCGCTCGAGTTGCTACGTCACGGAGCTGATGCAGCGTGGTTGGACATAGACGGTAAAGTTGCCGGCGCGTATGCGTTTGAGAGAGGGTACCATGAGTTGACTGAGCTGCTGGCGTTCGCTGCTTCCAATGGAAATGAGGCAGCATTTGAATGGGAGCTCGAGCGCGAGGAAATGGAGGAAGAGCAGCAGCAACGCGAGCAGACGGACACCGTGTTGGATAGAGCGGGAGGGAGGGACGGCGACGTTAGCGAGGGAGACTTGCATGATTGGATGATTCGCGTCACGAAGCCGAGGGAAGCCGCCATGAGGCTCGCGAAAAAGACAGAGGCGGCTATTGGCGGGGGCGCCGTCGCGGGAGGGCCTGACAACGTAGAATGTAGCGGTAGCTTGCCTTTGCGAGAGCAATCTCGCCACCAAAATCGCTGCCCGAAGTGTACTTTATTGGTACCTTGCGTCCACTTTGCCTCGTTGGCATGCCTGAAGGCAGGGTTTCCGGATGGAGTAGTCCCCGAATGGGCATGGAACAAGCGGGGTGTGAAACGACAAGGCGCCAAATCAGTCAGGGGCAAACCTTCCTCGTTGAAGGTACTCGATGGTACTGATGGAGTGTCCGGGGGCGAAAAGGGCATTGGTTGGTGGAAGGCGTTGCACCAGGTGCATCGAAATCGTGCGTTGTCGGGTCAAATACTTTCACAAGCTTCGGGAACAACTGTTCCTGCATGATCCTAAAAGCGGAAGCGCGTGTTAGGTCTTCGTTCAAAGTTGCACTGTCGTGATATTTTGTGCGATAAAGACCTCCAGACCAGTAGCCTTCACAGGTGGCCGAGCCCCCGCCCCTGCACAATGTGGACGTAAAAAGCTCCTTGTGGGGACATTGGTGAGCAGTGTACAGTAGCAAGCCCCACAAGCTGTCCACAACCTCTCGATTCGGTACGCCTAAAGGCGAGCTACGACAGTACATTGTTCAATGCCTCCACAATATTTTTTGTACGCCCGTGTTTTGCAAGGGGGAAAGTCCCGGCCACCTGTGCACATTTGGAGGGATGCCCACAAGCTGTACCGGGTATGCACTACCTGCGTGTGTTTGATATATATTTTCGGGCTGTCGCAATCTCGGTGTTTCTGATAGACGTCGTCGCTGGTACCCTCTTGCTAGCTACCAGCACTGGAGCTACACCACACCAACCATACAGTATACACGCAGTGTAGTTTTTATATCTGGGCCTGGCTGAGCTCGTAAGGGGGTTGCGAGCAATGTAGGCATATACTCAGTACCAGCATTGCCACCGATGGCCGATGGTGTGCTCTGCTATTTAACCAGAACATCAGATCCACATATATATGCAGCATGCGTACATTTAATCTACCAGGTATAACTTTAACTTTTGAAAGTGTATTCGTGCACTGGTTCCTGTTCCGGCCGTTGGTTCTACTCCTGGTAATCGTATTTGGAACACCCAGGGGTCCAAATTTTCTCGGCAGGCCGGACCCAACATGAGTATAATCTACTACTACTGTTTGTAGCAGTTTCGGTTGTGTTTCTATCGATACAGCAGCGGTCCGTAGTTGCTGTACATGAGTGAAGGCGTCAGGCAAGATGTATCGCATTGAGAAAGCAAAACAATGGGACATCCGTACCCTTGATCATGCCGATCTTCGGTACGATAAACCCGCAATCTTGAGCAGTGCCATCCAGATCCCGCAAGGCAAAAAACATGATATACACTACTACTACTCTGTACTTTGTACTCGTATTAATAGATTATCTCACGTGAACATAGATATACTACGCTTCATATCAGATACCTGGTAGATGCCTGGTCAGTGGTAACATGTAACAGGGATCAGGGATACACTTTCTCTGAAATCTCCACTGTTTGTAGGTCATGATATATATCTGGATCTGATCTGCTGATATGTCAGATGCAATTCTTTACGAATCCAGGTATACAGTAGTTCATCAGTTCAGGTTCACCGAGGATACACGCGTATTTTTCAGGCTTTTCCGAAGCAGAACCGTATGAATAACATAAAAATCAAAATTAACACTGGAGGCAACTGAGCCCTGCCTTCTAGATCAGAGCATTGTTTTTGGTCACAACCTGCTGCCCGATGCCCAATTATCTCGTTGGACTTCACCTGGTTGAAGTCGCAACTACTGTTGTGTGAATCCAGGATTTTGGAACGCGATATCCCGATATTTGTCGTGCTGGCAGTACTAAAGATCCGAATCCCTGTTTAAAGGGGCCTGCGAAATATGATGAAACCCCTCCAATCTCCACGGAAGCGCCAAATTGCCAAGCTGAAAGGCGCGGCCTTGTGCAGGTACCATCTGCGCCTAACCCTCTCGATCTCGTGGCCATCGGTGCTCGGCGCCTCTGGCACAATCACATAGTATACGTGTCGAGTACAATTCAGATTGTCGGTGGTCGAATTTTGAAAATCCCCCCCCGCGAGGGTGATCACACAGCCGCAAGCGTAGATGTCGTGCATTACGATTCCCAAAACGTGGGGTGGGGCGACGGCGCAAAGAGTGGAGGCCGTGAGCCCGGTACTGCCGGCAGCCATCATCCAGCGGCGTGCCACGAAAAAGGCTCGGGCCACACCGCAGCTGGTGGATACGGTCCGAGAGGTTGTGCAGGCTTTCGAATTCGAATACGCACAGGTCCGAGCCGAGTCGGTGGAGGTCAAAGCCGTGCTGAACGAGCGCCGGACACAGCTATCCGATCTCAGGCAACATCTTGAGAAAGAGTCGACTGAGAATGGAAACCTCGAGGCCGTGGTTCAGCATCGCAACTCGAAGAACGACAAAGGCGCGGCACGGCTGAGAGAGCTGGAAGTTCAGTTCACTCAACTCTTGAAGGATGACAGCGCCATCGCCTCAAGGGCCGCTGCGTTGGAGTCAGATCTGGGTGTCTACAAACAGGAGCACCGACAGGTACGGGAGAAGATCAGTCTCGCTGCCTCCCAGCTCGACCGCGTGGAGGCCAACATCGTGGAGAGAGAGTGTTCGATCTCCGAAAGCCTCAAGGAAAGCGAAAGACTCGGTGCAGCGATTCAAGAGGGTCGAGACAACTTGGAAGAACGGGAGTGCCTCTCGAGGAGTGGACAGGAGAGGGCTTTGAAGGTCGAGTCACTGGCGAGAGAGGCTGCCGCGGAGGCGGAAGCTTTGGAAGCCGACATAGTTCGGCTTCGGGCAGAGGTCACCAGCAAAGAGGCCGAGAGCGCCAGCGCCAGCCTCGGTGTTGATGCAATGAGGTTGCGGGCAACGCAGGTACCCAGAATGTTGGATAAGGAACATGCGGATTTCCTTACTCTCAGAGCCTTTACTCTGTCAGCAGTATGAGGATCTACTGTGGTACTTTTTTTGCAGTTTTCGTTTTTTTTGTAAGCCTGGTTTGTGACCACGGACCACGGGCTAGGTTTCAGGGAAGTTAGCTCATGTTGAGAGAACACCATCATCATCATCATCAAGGGGGCTATTTTTCGGCCCAAATTTGTTTTGCTGACGGGGTTTCTCCTCACCCGAGGAACTATCCAATATCTATACAAACCCCCGGTGTGTTACAACATGTTTCGTTGTATTGACGCCAACATCGAGGTTGTATTGTGACTCTTTGGTTTAGATCTACCGTATAACGCGCACAATAGCACCCCCCCTGGGGTGCCTTTCCCGAGCTGATTTTCTCGCACAACTGGGAGAGTGCAAAGGCCGAGCGGTGGGTCTGGAAAGACCTAGACAACATCGTTATTCCGAAGGCATCATTTTCGTTGTGTGTGTCTCTTGGTTGGAGAATATCGCAAGAAAACCGTGAGAAAATCGCGAAAACCATCATCTCAGGGTGTGTGATATGTGTGATATATTGCATATTTTTTTTCAAGTCTAATAGTCGATGGAATTGTTTATCGGGATGCGTGCATCATACATTGTTTCCCACAGCCATTTCTTGGGTAGTATAGAGCCGCTCATGTGTGATAGGAGCCTCACAATTGTGAGGTACACCATATTAGTATGCTGTACCCCCTTTATTACACCGTGTTATTGCTCTTCAAAACACGGTTTAGGTACCTGGTAACTGATACAGTACCTGTTTTTTTTGTGTTGGATTTCCTTGCAAAACAAATGCTGCAAACCACAACATCCAAAGCTTCCCTCCGAACCACGCCAGAGCCCACTGCCCTGACTCCGCAGAGAAAGTGGTGAGAGAATACATTCAGCAGACGATCGCATGTACATGCAATCGATATCTTCCGGGGTATGTACCAACAGTGGGCTTCTCTGTCATTGCGAAATGCGGTACTACAGCAGCTGCGATATGACGGCGCGCCCGCTCACAAGGCTGCGACGGCTCTTCTTGGTTGGCAAAGCTTGCCAAACACATTACTACGGTACTGCAGTAGAAACAGTATAAGTCCTGCTATCCATATCTCTTTATAAAAGTTATGTAGATATAAAACGTGCCAGGTAGATCGCATCCACTCGTCCCATCGGCCAACCGGTAGCTGAGAGCTCTATCAACCCCTACCCCCCGCATGGTGCCCTCCATTCCACCACTCACGGCAGACGGCTAAAACGATTGACGAAGAGAAAGCCCTTCGCACGCAAGCGCTTGAGGCCGCACGAAACCGTCTGGTGGAATTGAGGCAGCAGGTTGACACCAGCGAGGGGGACAACGTGAGACTGGACGAGCGAATCAGGATAGTGACGCTGGCCGTGGTCACGAAGGCCGAGGAATGCGAGGCCAAGAAGGGCGAGATCGCTTCCATGAAAGCGAGTCGAAAGGTACGTGCCGTTTTACCCGCTACGAAAGTGTGGCATAAGGCACAAGTTAGCAACGCCCCCTGGACTAAATTTCAGAGCCGATCTCCTCCATAACCTGGGGGGCGTACGCGACACAAACGCTCGTAACGGCTGTGGGAATATCTCGTCGAGATATTTTCATACACGGTCGTTTGGCGTTTGCACTCTCTCCGTTTTCGAAAAAAAAGCTTGGAAATTCGACCAAGGGGGTGTGTTAGCTTGCGGTGCACAGACGGCATCCCATTTTTTATTCCACGAAGGAGGATGAATAAATATATGTTTGTCGTCCCGAAACAGTCTACTCAGATTTTATATGGACTGACCCCTGTTTTCAATTTTCCAAACCTTTAGCTAAACCTGGCTCAATCTTCATTTATACAATGTTGAAGCTTTCTGTGGTAAATGCACCCCGAGTTTGCGCCTGGAGCCTATCATAGGGCTACATGATGTGAGGGTAGCGGGGGCAATAGATGCATTATACCGGTGTATACAGATTGGAACCCGAACCTTCGACTTGCTCGAAGTGTGCAGCACTCCCCACGCGCGCGCCTTTTGATAGCAGTTCCGTTCCTCGGTGGGTGCGTATTTTGAAGGCAGTATTGTTCGTCGACAATCTGCCACCCTGGGCTTTTCAAACCTGCTTGGTTGGTCGGTGGTTGCCAGCCACCGCCGCGAGTATGTTGGGCAAACCATAACGGGCGACACCTGGCGAGTGGGCGACATGATGCGCCCACCCCGCATTCGATATTTGTGTCTCACTTTTTTTATCAAATTAAACCTGATATTGCCCTATGCAATACAATATATCAGGACAATAGTCCCTATGCTGATGCTTGGTCGAAGCTAGGAAGGTAATTAAGATCTTATCACAGGGGTGTGGTAACATGTGCTACGATAGGGGAAGCACCTATTTTGTTCCGGGGATCCTCACCTATTTTATTCCGGGGTTTCTCGCCTATTTCGTTCGGGGAGTCCTCACCTATTTTGTTCTGGGGTTCTGCGCTTAAGGAGTTATATATCTCACCCGGAAACCGAACGCGATTTTAAACGCGATTTTAAAGTATACACAAGGGTCGAAGCATATCGCGTAGCTCTTCAGTTGTGGAGTTCCGCCAGCGAGAAATGTTTTGGGCTCGAAAAGTGCAGCTGCTACCGTAGCACGGATCCTTGAAAATTGCCAGTCTCCCGTCCTGAGACCATAAATACAGCAGTTTCGTCGACGTATATGTCTTTTCGCCCCAACCCCCCTTTCCTCACGGCGCTTCGCGCTTGGTGCTAGCAATGTCTGCCTGGTCGGCGAAAACCCGATGTGCTCCGTCCCGGTATTGTAGGGATGCGAGGGTCTATGGCCATACGACTACGGTCATGCATAATAACGACCCCCCCCCCCCCTCTCCATCACCCTTAATTTAATTTTCGTGTTGCCAGCAAGCTCTGGAGGCCGAGGTGGGACTACTCTCGACTCAACTGGAAGCTGCCGATGCAAAGGTTGCGGAGGCGGAGGGAACGGTGGGGCAAGCGTCGGACCGCATGAGACAGGCCAACGCGGAGTTCAGCAACCTCATGGCCGCCATGTCGTCGGCGTTCCGCGAGTACGACCAAACGATAACTTCCAAGCGCGAGGTTGAGCGCGGCGTGGCGGAGGCCGAGATCACACTGGGCGCGGCTCGTGAGCGCACCAAGCGAGAGCTTACCGCCCTGCGCGACACCCTCAACGCCGAGGTGTCCTCCAACACCGCAGACAAAAAGGCTGCCGAGCTCGACCGCGTGCAGGCCGAGGAGCTTGGGGAAAACCTTCGTGATGTTCAGAAATCTGTGGATGAAGCCAAGTCTGGTGTTGATTCTACGAAGGAGTTGGTGGCGGCCTGCGAACTGCGGCTGGAGGAGGGGCGCTCCGAGCAGCGTGTTGAGAAAGAAGGGCGGGCGAGGGAGATGCAAACGGCGAAGGAGGCGGAGGCGGCAGCGCTGGAAACAGTGGCACAAACCAGAGCCCGTCTTGAACAGTATCAGGTTTGATAGCTCGCTGCCGGTGTGCTGAATTTATTGGCGAAGTGGCTCACGCGTGCTTTGGGAGCCTACGTAGCGTAGTCTTGGGCCCTTGTGTTACTCAGAGTACGTAAATCTCGCCCTGGCCGGTCTAAAGCAGTGACCATGTGAAACTAATATGGCTAGTGCGATAGAAGCCGGTGCCCCCGCCCTAACGAATGATCACGTTGAGCAACGCGTAACACTGCCAGATCGAACACCGGTCACAATTGATGCATCTGAACCACAGGCAAGAGTTTACTCCGCTCGATGCGCATATCCTCGTACGGTGAGTATTAGGAATCTTCAAGCCATCGCAAGGCACAGCACCAAACCCAACTGCCACCATGTACCGAAATACAAGGACAGTTTGGGTTAAATATTGATATGCGCAATGTCCTTATACTACTTTAAGACACTCAGTGGTATTGACATTCGCCTTTTTTGCAATACTTGCTTTGTCGGTATCGTTCGCCAGTCCGAGCTATTCGCTCTCCGCCAACATACAGCTCAGTGGACCCCACCTCCAGCGGTTCTAGACGAGGAAGATCTCCGCCGCGCGGAAGAGGAGGCCTTAGCAGCGGTCACAGTGATGCGCGCCGGCGATGACAAGGTCCATGCGTCACGCCTGCTCAATCTCAAGGAAACCCTGTCTACCATCCGTGAAGGGGGAGCCGCTAGGCTGAAAGCGGACAAGGATGCTGCCGCGGTGGGTGGTAAAGCATTTCTTCTGCTCAGGTTTCCTGACTCGCATCCCTCCAGCATTGTGCGCGCTAGATCACTAAGTGTAGCCTTAGGCTCTGGGTCGACAATCGGGATGCCCCGATGCATCTTAGGGTAGAGTTCATATCTATCGTTGGAAGAATTGAGCAGTGCTATCGAGCAATGCCACGGTAGGAATTGTACTTTTTTTATGAGCTCCTCCTCACATGAGGACCTCAATATATATCTCACCCGAAACATTACTCCGAAGAAGATTGTTGGCGCAACCCGACCAAGACTTACTTGCGCTATTAATAGTTCTATAGTATAGATGTTACAGTAGTAAAAGTGTTCTACCAACCGATGGTACTGTAGTTACTCCCTGAAGGAGCTCAACTGGTCGGAAAATATGAGCCGATGAGTTCACCCCTCCCGCGGGGTGAGTCCAACTCGTGCCTACAACAGTGTAGCGCGACTCCACGCATACGTGTCCCCAGCGCGCCCATCCCTAGTGAATATGTCGTTGTGTGATTGTGTGCTTCGACAACCTCGCGAGCAACCCACATATTTGGAGGACCGTTCAATGGCGGACTGACTTGAAGCAAACCTTGGGAAACATGTTTCAGCAAGCAAGTCATCAAGCTGAAGTGTGCGCTGTAATTGCAGGCTCGACTTGCGGGGCTGCAGGACAGGGTACTCGAACTCACGATGTCTTTGGCAGACCTTCGGACCCGACAGGAGGCCGTGAATCACGCGGAGGCAACGATTGCGCTGGAAATCAGCCGTCGAGAAGCCGAGAAACGTGAGAAAATAGTCCATTTCAGGGAGGATCCATGTGCGCCAGTGGAAACACCACGCTCAGTGCTCTCTGTTAGTAACTTCACATGCCGTTTCAATGGCGCATGTTTTGGCAAACCTTGACGAAACAGTTTTGTTTACGTAAAACTCGTAGGGCCTGATTTCTTATATGCAGGTTGCCTCTGGCAGTACTCGAGTCACTCACGTGCGTGATTGGGGCGTACCATGGGCTTGGTAATAACAACTGATGGCCTCACCCCTATGTCCTCCGAGTAGAAGGAAGTAGAAGGAGTACGTGGTTCCTCTTCGCAAAAAAAAACGATAGCGACTCAACCAGGGACGTCACAAGATGGATCACACTTCCGGTTATGAAAGAAGATGCCATGCCATTACAACGGTGGTTCTCAAACACACATGGCATCAAAACGCGTCCGAGTAATGACCACAAGGCATACAGACTGTGACCTTGTGTTCAACGGATATTTCACGGCATCTTGAACTCGGTCTGTACACGCAGAAAGGCCTACCGGTAGGATTTGAAGATGTCAGCGTCACCCACATCGGCATAGTACACTATATGCCGAGCACGGTGCTCAGAGTAATAACACACTCGTCATCGTTTTCCCCGTATTTTCGGAACGCGCTGTTTACCTAAGTGCCCCCTATTTCTATATGTATCGGATATTTAGCACTCCTGGGTGTTAGATTAAGCGTTCAAAAACGCAACCATGATGTCCGTGAATCACAGGCCGTGCCGCTGAGGAAGAACAAGCAGCAGAAGTTGCAGCTGCTGCCGCTGCCGCTGCTCAAGCCATTGCGGTTGCTGCTGCTGAAGCTGCCGCCGCTCAAGCTACAGCCGCTGCTGAAGCTGCCGCTGCTCAAGCTACCGCTGATGCTGAAGCTGCCGCTGCTCAAGCTACTGCGGATGCTGAAGCTGCCGCCGCCGCTGCTCAAGCTATTGCCGATGCAGAAGCCGCCACTGCCGCAACCGCCGCTCAAGCCACAACTGCTTCTGCTGAAGCTACCACTGCAGGCGCTGCGCTCGCCGGTTTCATGACGCCGCAGGCACGTGCTACCAATGGTTTATCCGGCGCTCGCGCCCCTTATGCACGCTCAGTGGTCCGCAATGACACCCAAACCCAAGGTCGTAGACTACCACCAGCAGCAGCAGCCAGTGGGTACGCGTCAAGCTTTATCACGCCAGAGGTTCGTCCCGCCAACCGTCCGTGTGAAGTGCGCCCGACAGCGGATTCACGCGTAGCCAGTCGCGGTTCGGTTCGATCTCCGGGCTATGTGGTCACACCTGCGCGCGGCGGGTCGCGGGACCATGCCAACAATCGTGAGGTAGGCGTTGTCAACATGGCCATTCGTATTGGTTCTGAGGAATTGTCAGTGTTTTGTTTATTGTGAGGGGTGTTCAGTGCTCGGCTTCCCAAAACTAATCGTTCTCGTGGTGGCATACAACTAGCAATTGGTACCTCGGCGGCGATGGTTGCTCCATACGAAAAACGTTTCTTTTTTGTTGGTTTTTGGTACGTCGTCGACGATCTACTGAGCAGCGATCGGGTAGCGATCATGGTCATCACGGCACGATAGTCACTAGGACAGGAATACACCTCGCCTATGCCAGTGGGTGCGTGAATCGATCATCCTCGCCACACTACGATGAGTCGTTGATGTACTGAACTACTATCCATTCATGACGTAGCACTCAATTTTTAAACCAAGTGTTCTACCAGGTATGTACTGAACTACACCGTTCATGACGTAGCACTCAATTTTTAACCAAGTGTTATATGCGCACCTCCCTCGCGTGTTCCATCTTTTCGAAGCCGGCTGCTAGGGTCGTCGAGCCTGCCCCCCACCGAAACCGAGCTGACCGCCGACCAGCGGATCCACCGAGACGGTCGAAAAAAGCAGGCCGGTCGTCCTCTAAAGAGCCTCCTACGCGAAGCCAGCAAGCCTCGGAGAGCACGGCAGAGGCTGCGGGGGTGAGGAGAATAGCGATGACAATGTGTCAAGCGTTGCGCTCGTGGGGGGCTTAACTCCCGACGGGGTCGCTATCCCACGAGAATACTTGTGTGATGACTGATACGCGGTTGTAGGTACTGTAGGCAGCACTCCCCCGTCCTAAGAAAATAGTGTGTATTTCATTCCTGTGAGTGATAAGTTTCAAAACAAAGAGTTTACCCAACAAACGAAAAGGACGCTAAACCATAACCACGAGACTTTTGAGCTGGTAGCTTTTTGGAGTGTTGAAACAGCTACCATAGATAATTTAGCCACTTCCGCGTGACCGTCGACAGTCTCAACTATTAAGTACGGATCCTTGTCCGTTCTCCCCGACTTGCCGCATACCGCACGTTCTGATTCTGAAAAGAGCCGCAAGAGCGCCTCGTCTGGAAGGAAACACACCAGCGGTGGCGGCAGCGGCCATGGCAGTGGCAGACACAAGAAGAAGGACAAAACGCCAGCCCAAGTTTCTTCCGCGTCTGTTGGTGCTTCCACAAGCACCAATCATGGCCGTACGCACGCCGCAGATGAACCCCGTGACCGCCAAGTTCGTGCTCATACTCCGAAACAAAGAAACTCGAAGTCGAAAAGCATGTCCCCACGCCACCGCCCAAAGTCTCCGCGACCAGCCAACAAGGAGTATGATCTATGGACCGACAACAGGCTCGTTGGCGACTCTGATTTCAGTTTCTTCTGAGCGATGGACGTCAAAAGGGGACTACGGGCGAGGGTAGGTTGGGCCGCGAGGCGTCAGGTATCGATGCCAGGTCATTTTCGACGCGGGATTCAGGGTTTGCTTCTTCCTCGCGTACCACGTTCCCGGTCTAGAGTACCAATAGTGCATGGCAAAATGTGAAGACAAAACCCCGAGATGAAACCTCATGGTTGTTGTGTTTTTGCTGCGGTCACCGTTCGGCATCACCCCATATGTTGAGCAACGAGGCGGGTGTTCGGGAGCGATATATAACTGTGGGGTGGGGTTGATATAGGCACGAGTTTATATGTAGCGAAATCAGCACAGACATTGATGGTTTGTGGAGGTGGTGGTACTGTAGTCTCCAAGCGAAGGTCCTGCCGACTACGTTACGTAGGGCTCCCATTGCTATCCGGCGTGGTCGGCCATCGACATGGTGGATAACAGGAACAAGCCTGTTAGTGTTTTGGAAATGCCCAAGTGGGGTCACGTAGTGAGCTCTCTTTTTTGTGGATTCCTCGTGGCCTTATTTGGACAAGCGAGGCTTCAAACTAGTTGTTGTAGTTGCGGTGGTCGTCGTCTTTTCAGCAAGCACATCCTGAACCGACATCACGCGGTAACCTACCCAGCGTTCAATGTGGCACATGTATGTGCTGTACGTGGTAAAATGATGGATGCAAGCTGGATCGCTCGTCTTTACCTCGAGTTGACGAGGGATGGTGAAAGGATTTCAGTGAAGTTGCTCGCTCGAAAGCTCAGACCTGCTACGGAATGCGTTCCCAACGGTGAAGCGAGAGCACTACTGCAGATGTACTTGGTGATATGAGGACTCTTGCGCAGGTCCCACGAGGTAGGTCTATTGAGGATAGGTACATCGTAGGGAGGATGCCACATCATAACTTGCGCCACTGGATATCACGGTGCATGGGTGCGTGTCTCCTGCTCCTACCTCGTGAGTAGGTGGCTACGCCTGAAATGCTTCATTCCATAGTGGTTGCGGCAGCCCATTCTGCTGTTTGGCGGACACCATGTGTATGTGAAGCTTTGCTGGTCAGACCCCAAAGACCCAGACGGGCGATTTCCCTGGTTGACACTGTTTACTGTATAGGCTTTGGTAGCTCTGACATCGGTGACGGTTTTTTTTCTTGTCTCGGGCAGGCGGCGGACATAGACAATGGTGGTAGATGGGGAGTGGGATTTCGTTTCGGCCCATAGATTTCATCGGCCACTGGTGCCATACGGATTGCACGCTGTCGCTTTGGCTGTCATGGCCCTGGGGTGTAGATGCTGCCTGACACACCTGAGCGAATGTTTGGGCCGTCGACAAATGACTTGATTAATTTCGAGCCAATCTCGCGGCCGTTACGCGCACGGGCTGTATGCTGTTTGAGTCAGCATGCGGGCTGTATTTGAGGCACTTGGCGTTTTTGTTCACGAGAGGAATGTATTCCAAACCTAGGAATAGGATTACACGACAGGACTTACCGGTATACGCAGCTAGAGACTGATGTTTAGCGTTGACTTCATGACGCTGAAAGGATCAGATGGATATGTCTAGCGCCTGCCCATCTTTCAAGTACAGACAGCGGTCACGGGTGCCTCGAACAAGTCTGAAAGAAACCATTTGAAAGCATGTGGTTGCCCAACGTAAACCCCCCAACTCAAAGTAAGTGCAGAACCTGCTCAAAGCACCATCTCGACGCGGACCACTTGATAACCGTTCCGCCTGTCCAATTACAGCAGCGTAGTTGATACTCAACTTATCAGTCCTTTGTTTACATTTCTTCGATCGCGGCGACTAACTCTACCACCGTGGCGGTCTCGAATTATTGACACAGGACCGAATTGGTTTAAGTGGGGCGGAGGGGAGTGAAGACATCAAAACATGTGCTTTCACGAACATATGGTCCCACTCTATCGATCGGTAGCTTCGGCAGCACCTAAAGGTGTGGGGAGGCTCTTAAACTCGTCCTTTCAGGCAAATGAAGCAGTGTTGTCACACATATTCCACAAAATCTCGACATTTTATGAGCCTCGTCTGCTTACTTGCCCCCTTGTCTTCTATGTTTACACAATGGCTGGAAAATCCGAAGACTTTCATCGAACCCATGCCTTATGTTCGACATAATGGTGGGTCCATGGGGGCTTCATGCTGGGTCCACGGAGAGTTCATGATGCCTCCATGGTAGATAGTGCGTCAATGGTGCCATGGTAGGTCCATGGGGCTTCCGCGGTCCGTCGATGGTAGGTCCGTGGTGCTTCCGCGGTGGGTCCATGGTTGGTTCATGGTGATTCCGTGGTGGGTCCATGGTGGGTCCAAGGTGAGTCCATGGTACTTTCATGGTGCTGCCATGGTGCCTTGTTAGGTCCATGGAGGGTCCATGGGGCTTCCGCGGTAGGCCCATGGTGATTCCGTAGTGGGTTCTTGGCGCTTACGCGATGGGTTCATGGTTGATCTATGGTGGACCGCGGTGGGTACATCGTGGGTCCATGGTGCTTTCATGGTGCAGCTATGGTGCCTTGTTGGGTCCATGGTGAGTCCATGGAGGGTCTGTGGAGGGCCTATCTATAGTCCACAGAGGATCCATCAGGGGCCATCGTGCTTCCGTGGTGTGTCCATGGAGGGTCCATGGTGGGTCCGTGATGAATCCGTGATGGATCCATGGTGGGCCCATGATGCCTCCATGACTCGATGGCGGGTTCGTGATGGGTCCATTACTCCATGGTGGGTCCATGGCTAGTATATGGTGATGCCGTGGACCTTACATGGTGCTGCTGTGATGTTTCTGTGTTTGGTCCGTGGTGGCTCCATGGTTAGTCCATGGTGGTTCTGTGGAGCCTCTGTGGGGGTCCGTGGGGGGTCCATAGTGCCTACATGTGTTCAAGAATGTGTGATCTGATGTGTCGACTGCCCCGCAGCCATGAAATATATGTAGATTATACGCGTGTATTAAAGTTTCAAAAGACAGGATGAGACCACACAACTCTCGCGGCACGATCCTGCCATAACGCCATGCAAGGTGATGCAACAGTCCCAAGACCTCCTCTTTAAACACAATGCGCGATCGTCAACTGCTGGGTAGATCCAAAAACGAACACTCTCCCTGGTGTTGCGCAGTGTTGCAGCAGTGACAAAAAACATCAGGTGGGGATAAATCCCCAGATCCCAAATTCCAACGGCGGTGCAGGACGACACCCGGCCACCGAGTCACACCCCCTGCAATATTTACCAATATTCTACTCAACCATTTCCTTCTTTGGTGTAACAAATGATCGCGTTCCCAAAGCGATGATCAAGGCGAATAACAGATAATGCCAGTAATTAATTGCCCTAGTCACCCACGCTCCACAAAGTAGCTTGAGGTAGCTGACTGATAATATATATATATATATATATATATATTATATAGATATATATACATCCTTGCAAGACTGCAAACATGGTCACAACCGCCCAGCGAGTACCCCATTCATCTACAGACGGTATACTCATTAAAAACTTGCGGTGCGTCTTGAACGGTACCTCTCCCAATGCCTTCGTCGGCATGTTCGTATTCGTTTCTCTAGGTGGGGCATAATCTATTTATATCTTATTAGCCTTCACCAGCCCCCTCACCAAGTTATGTCGCACATCTACTTGCTGACTTTTCTCGAAGCTCGGTGAGTTCTCGACAAGAGCGACCGTCCCCTGGCTGTCCTCTAGAACCATGATCTTGCCTTGCACCTTTGGGGCTACGAATGCTACGATCTTCTCCGCAAACATTTTCCTTCACTCCATTACCGAGCGCTAAGTACTTTGCTCCCGTTGTAGACGCGATAAATACCCCTTCCGTCCTACTGGAGTAATTCACAACATAACTTCCTGACATTACAGCTACGCCCTACAGCGAACATCAATCATGAGCCTTACCAGCGTGGTTAGGGTCGGTGTACACGTTCACATCAAGGCCATAGCCTCTTGACTATGTATTGCCTAATATGAACATTTGGTACCACGTAGGTACGACAAGATCTTGATTACATGTATTCCAGTGCCTAACCGTGGGGTCTTGGCCTTGCCTTGTGACCGCACGCACGGCGTTTTCAATGCCCACCATCGGCATGTGTGCTACCCACATCAGGCAGCCCACGGCCTCCCTGTAACAGTCGCTCCATCCAGGCTCGTCCTCCTTCCTGGGCCAAAGATCAACATCCGCGGACGCAGGAATCATGGAGGATGTTTGCGTGTCGAAGCGCTTGATCATACCACCGATAAAACTTGTTCAGAGACTGTAATCGTTCCTAAAGTAGTTCCCAGCTACGCTTGAAAGCGCATCCTGCGTACCTTGATAGCCCTCCCAACTCGCTCGTAGGGAACTAATTGTTGAGCGCTACACGTAGGTTTTCACATGCCTCGCTACACCACGGTAGTGCCCGCTACAATAAGGTCATCTACAGTACATGCACTGCCAAACCCGAGCTCTATCTTTCCTTCACGGGTCATCCTGAACACACAAGGGTCAGCATTGGATTGTTCCATACCGTGCCCCGCCACAGTATCTAGCAACAAGCTGGCCCACTGCCTACCACTTTGCTGCTTGATACCATACAGCGCCCGCTTCAGAAGTGCGATCTTGCCAGACATTATTGCGGTAGTCGAAAGTAAACAGGGCAGCCGAGCTTCGCGCTGATAAATGTCTGTTTCACATCATAGTGTCAATTGTAGCTACGACGACTCGTATCGACACTGCTTCCGGGGGGGGCGGGGTGCAATTCTCATAAAAATCTACGCGTGCAACTTGACTAAACCCTCCTGCAAACTGTCTTGCCTTAGCCTTATTCAACATCCCATACTAGGCGGTCTTATACAAACACAACCATTTCGCAGTTACAGCCTTCCGGTCCTTGGACAAAGCAGCTAGCTCACAAGGGCCAGCCGTTCTGTGCTTATATTTGTATCCCGTTTGTTTTTCCGCCTGACTCCCTCTTTAACCATGGATGATGCAGAGAAATAATATTTTCGTGAGGCGTGGGAACACCCTAAAGACGTCGCATATTCCCACGTATCTAGCATGTTCCCACGCCTCACGAAAATCCGATTTCTCTACATAATCTACCGTTGAAGGGGAGGGGTCGCAGACAGACAGAAAACCAGACGGCATGCAAAAAATAGGTTTCCTGTGATTGTTGGCGGTGACGCTGCAACTACCAGAGCCGATTTATCGTCGCCCTTCTCCTTTCGCTCTTTAAGCAATCTTGCGAACTTCTCTGCAGCCCACCGTGCAATTTACTCATCATCGAACGTCGACCATTGTGCTCTTCAGCCCACCGTGCCGTTACCTCCTCATCAAAAACGTCCGTTGTTGCTGCCATTGCCGCCGTACCATTGTTGTCTCCCCGGGTCAAACCTGATAAAACTTCTGTGGGCCGTCCCCAGGCATCAGCCAGGCGATGCGTCTTCCTCCCCGCTTGGACAACGGGGGTATCCTTGGGGGTGTCGGTGTTACGGCTGCTGGTGCTGGTGCTGCTGTCACTGTCGCCATCACCCGCGCCACTGCTTCGCTTATTTTCTTCTCCATCACCGACGGATGTATCCTTTTCAGCCTCATCGCTGGCGCTCACCTCGCCGACGTCAGAGTCGATCTGCGGCGCGGCCTCAACAGGCCACGTCACATCAAGGTGGCCGACCGAAACCAAAATGTCCTCCTCTATCCCGTAGCAGTATCTCGTATCACCATTGTGTACTTATTTCCTCTCATCGAAGTTACCGGTTTGGGACACACTATTTTTTAAAGTTTTCGTGGCACTGCCCGCGACATTCCGCGACATGTCGCGACAGGCCACGGGCACTGCCACAACATGTCGCGGCATGTCACAGAATGTCGCAGATTGTCGCGGAATGTCGCAGCAGTTCTCGCGGTAATGCCCGCGGCATATCGCGGAACGACTGCCCCGGCAAGGCTCACGGCAATCTTCGCGGCAACCTTACCCAAACCCTAACCGTACTCCTAATCATAACCCCAACGCGTGGGCCCTGCCGTGGCATACCGCAACATACCACGGCATGCCATGTCGCGGCATATCGCAGGCAGTACCCCGAAACAGTCAAATAATGTACATCCCCCGGCTTTCTTCGGCTTTTGAATTATTTACAAAGAAAAAATCTCGGAAAAATAACACGACGATGCTTGCACGATTAACATCAAGCATCGAACTGCCACACGACAGCAGTCCGGGCTGCTGGGGTATACACGGCGGCCTCCCCTCGCCTGCCCTCGCCTGCCCTCGCCTGCCACCGTTTTTCACGGCGAGGGCGCCAGTGTAGAGCGCATGGTCACCGTGCGTCTTTGTATTGCCTTCCCCCATGACCGTTCCAGGGCGTGGGAGCGCTCTCCCACCATGCGGACAAGGCCACCCACGCGTGGGGTTTGCCATAGCGGCCATCTTTCGCACCTCAGGACCATGCTCAGTGGTGAGCAGTACACTTCCCCAAAGATGGTGTTGGCACAACCAAGAGCAACGGGACCAAGCCTACGGTGAGCGGAGAGACTCTGGAGGAACGGCAGCAATGTCGATAGGAAGACGAAGGTCCGACCCACGACACCCTCTCCGGGGCTCTGGTCCAGGTCAAGTTTGTCCAGAGCTCCGGCTGGCCGATTGAGGCCCACATCCACAGCAGCAGAGAGTATGGGTGCTTTCGATACGCGGAACGCCAACTTCACGGAGACGAAGACAAAATGATCTGCGAGCGGAGATGCGCTGGTGCCGAAGGTCCACACCTATGCATGCCCCAGTCCGTTTCCACCCATCAGGGGGCATCATCCAGCCCTGCATGCAATCCCCACCTTCCGCACCTTCGAGACGACGCGCTTGTGTCGAAGGGGCTCACGGACGCAAATAATTCATTTTTTAGTGGCATATCATGGCAGTGAACATTTTAAACCGCGGCTAACCGCGGCATTGCCATGGGGTTTGCCATTGACTGCCCTGATAAGCCGCGGGCTGCCACGGAAAGCCTCACGGGTCGCAATTGGCCATGGCATCGCTCACGGCCTGCCATGAAAGCAGCCCCATGGCGTGTCATGGCAATCCCCAAGGCAAGCCATGTCAACTCGTGGAAACTCACGCCAAAGATCCCTCTCGGGCTTGATCCCACTCGGACCTGATCCTGTTTGATACCCTCCTCCCGCCCACAAGGTGCAGAACTTAATTCAGCCCCCCCGCAGGAGCAGCCAGGACCCACCGGCTACCCTGATCCCATCGAAACGCTACGTAGGCGAAGTAAACGGAAGTGCAGTAATCTGCTCGAAGAAGTAGATATGAAAGTAGATGGAAGTCGATGGAAGTAAGCCGCACGCCATGGTCAAGCCGTGGCAAGCCGTTGCGAGTCGTGGCAAGCCATTGCGAGCCGTGGCAAGCTGCAGCAAGTGGGTCAATCCTGGCGAGCCGTGGTGGCTTGCCGTGGAGATTGTCATAGATTGCCGTGGGGGTTGCCGTGGGGATAGCCATGGGGATTGCCGTGGGGCTTGCTCGGCGCGCTGTGAAGATTGCCGTGGAGCTTGCCGCGGCGCGCTGTGAGGATTGCCATGGCGTTGGCGTGGGGATTGTCTTAGGGCTTGCCGTGGCAGTCGTGCCGTGGTTCGCCATGGGCACTGCCGCGGCACTGCCACGTATAAAAACAAATATCGTACGACGCCTTACAGTGCAGTCCGGACACACACCCTACCCTGGCAGCTCGGGCTGTTTCACGTGGTCGATGCAGTTGCCTATTTTCGGTGTGTTTTGTCTTTATACCACAACAAAGTAAAACCCCAAAGGGGTGAATATACTGTAGCTTCAGGCGAACCCACAGCCAGAGGACAACAGTCGTGCGGGGGCTTCCAACTGTTGATTATTATCGGAGAACAGCTGTGAGGTTTCGCACACACATGTGTAGAGGAACACAAATCCAGGTGCTTTGTTTAGCTGCCACTACGACTGACGCCCATCGTCCGACGCCCCAGGTGGACTCGTCTGAACCCTATGTGTTAGGAATACATCCAGCCAACCAGACAACACAGACAGAGGCAACAACAGCAGCGGTACGACTTCGCTGCTGCCGAAAGCTACCTGAACTAGCTACATAGAGTAGACTAAACGCTGCCAATAAGATGTTTCACATTTTGTATGTACGCACCGGTATAATATCATGCGAGAAAGCCTTTCCAGTGCTTTCGTCGAATGTCGGCGAACTCCCTATGAGTACCATTTCAGCTGGCTGCGGTCTTTTACACCAACAGTAGTGGCTCTACCATATTGCAGTCGGCCGTATTCAAGCTGAATCCAGTCAGTACAGCCATACGAAGCCAGTAACTGAAGGCATCATCCGCGCTAAAATTTTGATCGACGTTGCTGTTATACAAAACTACGGTATGGTACAAGGTGCCAAAACACGGACGGCACGTATAACGGATCTGTGAGTAGCGAGCGCGGATTACTGCTGCCGTAGATTTTCTGGTTCATAGCCTCGATCCATACTGCTGTAGTTCAGGAAATTGTACGCTCTAAGGTAGGATACTCTGAGCAGGCCGGGGGCGCAAGCGCCCGTTCTTCCCCCCCGGCACTCGCCTTCGTCTTATTCGCGCATAGTCACCTAGCCAGTCGCCCATATCGAAGAGAGTATCCCCCTCGAGCCCTTCAAACGGTACGAGTGGTAGGGGACTCGACTTCGTTCCCAGGCTGCAACACAGCACACCTGGCACAACTGATGTAGCTGCAAAGGTGCGATCAAAGGCGGGCCTTATCCTCGTGCTGCTATCACGAAGAGAGGTGCGGGGACCTGGCATGTATGCCGCAGGGTTCCTGTGCATGCACGCGCTGGTGTATTATTCTGTATAGTGCAGCCCGGGGGTGGGCACTGCTGCTGTCGTCTCGCGCACCGGTAAATAATGAATACCAGGTACCTGGTACTTGTTGGCATATTATCCCAATCCCAACAGGTACGTATCCAAAATCAGAGAGGGGATAGATCACCACAACCCCCGGAAACATAGCCCCGGAAAGAATCATGGAGCTCCAGCAAATCGCTCAAACCCAACATCGCAACGAAAAGCAACGCGGAAAGAGTGGGCAAAGCGAAAGACTAGCACTGCTTCGGCGTAGCTGGGCGTGGAAGATCTCGGCGGGAGCTACCACGAGAGCTATTGGGGCTACAAGCCGATCGTCTTAGGGTACTGGGCTACTGCGTGCAACAGCTGCAAAATGGGAGACCTCGAGAGGGAAGACAACACTGCTACCTTGAGTGTCTCCGTGCTGGATGGAATCGTGGACCCTCTCAAGTTGTAAGCATTACGCCACGCACTTCTGAAGCATTGCGTTTGGTTGCCAATACATGGCAGTGTGCGTCCCGGAAGATTCCATTGGCGCAGCATAGTCAGTTGTCTTGGGGTAAAGCTTGGACTCCAGGCCCAGGGAGAGAGTACTGCGAGGTTGCCCTCGAACGAGCATACCAGCTATTATATGTATTGCATCCGTAATCGCATGTTTATTTTTCGTGTGGCCGAAGACGGAAAATAGCAGGGCTTTTCGCGGGTCAGGTCAAACCTCACGGGTCGGGTCGGGTGGGGTCGGGTCAGCTGACCCGATCCGACCCGCGAATATGTTTAGGTATGTTGACTTGACCCGACCCGACCCGCGAGATTTTGAAAACCTCTTGACCCGACCCGACCCGACCCGTGAGATTTGAATATCTCTTGACCCGACCCGACCCGACCCGCGAGATTTCGAAACCTCCTGACCCGACCCGACCCGACCCGCCACTTTCCGACTGACCCGTGAGACACGGGTTTCATGCGGGTCGGGTCACCATGACCCGCGAGACCATTTATCTTGACCCGAAGGTTCAACCCGCGGATCTGGCCCGTAGGTGGGCACTTCAAAAACAATTTAATGTTCATTTTAGTGCCCCGAAGCGATGTATGACCTGGCTGTAGTGGGCATGAATGGATGCGGGCGGGCATGGGTATATGAATTTGGCGGTGTTTTAATAATGTCTGAATATGATACCAAAGGGGTGTTATGGAGTATTGGTACGAGAGAAGCCTTTGGGTAAGAGAGCGGGAAGTTATTCAAGTGTCGGGTCCGCGAGCCGAATGCGCGGGTCCGACCCGCGGGTCAGCAAAAAACAACTCGCGGGTCATGCTGGCCCGACCCGCGAGTGACCCGCTTCTCGCGGGTCATGGCCTGACCCGACCCGTAAGCTTTTCATCACCTCTTGACCCGACCCGACCCGACCCGACCCGACCCGACCCGTGAGATTTGAAAAACTCTTGACCCGACCTGACCCGACCTGAAATAATCTTAACCCGACCCGACCCGACCCGTGACATTTTGAACATCAAGTGGCCCGCGAAAAGCCCTGGAAAATAGGGTGTCTGCGCAAATTAAAAGTAGAGTATTACGAAAATTGCTTATCTATTCCCCCGTTACCGACGACTAATCAAATATTGTAATCAAATTTTATATAAGAAACTAAAAGAGTACGTCAGCTGTGACTTCAACCGATCGGCAGATCGATCGATACTCAACTTTTACAAATTTGCATAAAAATGACGAAGTTACGCATTTTTGGATAGTATATTTTACGAAAGCCATATTTGTAAGATATGAGATTCGACCGCTGCATTTTGTTGGCCGAAAACTCTCCGGACGCTCCGGATTGGCCAAGCTTGCCCCGAGGGTGACCTGGGGCCATGTCTGATACCGGCGGGGTTTTGCGAGCGATTTGCTGCCGCTGCTGCTGCATGCCTACTCTGCTGCCTGCTGCTGCAGCAGATAGGTGGTGCTGCAGCTGCTGATGCACGTCACGGACTACTGCTACTACGGCATGTAGTGTGCTGCTGCTGCTGCTGCTGCTGCTGCCAGTAGGTGTGGAGCTGGCTTTGCAGCTGGCTGTGCGGTGCTGTTGCTGTAAGCGCTGCGGCAAGCAAGCACTGCGGCAAGCAAGCGTTGCTGCACACAAGGGTTGCTGCAAGCGAGCGCAGCTGCGCAAGCAAGCGCTGCTTGCTGCTGCTTGCGGCTGTTGCTGCTGCTGCTGCTGCAAGCGCGCACCCTTGCCGCCACGATCCTGATCTCCGCCGCAATACCACCCCTTTTCGGGCAGAGGGGACAACGAAGAAGAAGGAGGGCGATCTTCTCGTTGTGGCGGCGTTGCTTGCACAGCGAGTGTCGACGAGCGCAAGTCTGATCGCACTGCTGCCTGTTGGTGCTTGCTGTGCTGCTTACTGATTCTGCAGCTTGTTGCTGCTGCTGCTGCTGCTGCTGCTGCTGCTGCTATAGGTAGGCACTGCTCCTTGCACGACTTATGTTGTGCTCGTTGGGTCCTGCAAAAGTGCTGCCGCTGCTGCAAGTGTTTTTTTTTTCGAACATAAGAGTCCAATATTTAGCTAAATTCGTCCACGATTATGCGCATGCCGGAAGGCTTTCGATTATGATTATCTTTCCGACGGAAATCCCCGATACACAAAAATATTATGCGCAGACACTCTAATAAATATAATAAAAAATAAGGATGGTGTTTGCGAAGTTCAGATTATGGTTTGGTTCGGCCTGTTTCTATTCTCCCGATCCCTAAAAATAATCAACTTCCCAAAATCAGGACTCAAAATCGGCTCATATGGCCCATATCTTCACAAAAAAATCGGGTTGGGTTTGGCTTCTTGGGTTTCGATTAGGATAATCAAGTGATTGGCCAGGACAACCCGGATCGCCCCGGACGAATGAAAACGTCGTGTTGGGCAAGAAATCATAATCGTCTACGTCAGGTTCTCATCGCACAGCGTACAGCAGCAGCCAGAAGGAGTGAGGCATGATACATGGGTTGCCTCTTACCACCAAGCTATCTAACCAAGCGCACGGCCCATTCGGCGAGTCCGTGTCAACGCGAAGCCCTCGTTATGGCCGGCAAAGGCATACGGCCATATGCGGCGGAGGGCTGGCAGGGTGCAGCTCCCACATCGTTGACGGCGCCGTGTGGGTTGTGGACGGCTGCTGAAGTTGTTGCTCTGCTGTGCTGCTTGTTGTTGGTTCGGCAACATAGTAGCGGTACTCTGTGCTCTGGGGCGTGTTACCGCACCACAGGCACACCCACAGCACGCCTACGCACGCACTGCACAACAGACCCCGGTCGCATCGATCGACACTCTTCGCATGACTGCCATAGAGCACACAGAGCAGACACAAACGCAGCGAGCCACGCAGCAGCAGCAGGGAGCAACATCTCGTACGAAGCCATTTTTCGTACTTTTATTTCGTTGTTTGTCATTTATTGCTTAAATTCCTAGAATTTTATTTCCAGGTCAAAACCGAAATGGATCGTTTTGGGTTCTCGCAAGCAGTTTCAAACCCGATTATGTTTTGGTTTGGTGAGTAGCCTGTGGTTCGCGACCCAACCATAATCGGTTATTTCGCAAACACCCTAGGGTCTTCCATATTTTCCTGATTTTTTTTTCCTAATGTGTGAAATTTAACGAACTTGATTTTTTTGCTTCTGGAGAAATTCACGAATAGTGACAGAACGCCTCCGTATATTGATACATATCTCCAATAATTTCCAATTTTTGGAAATTATGGGGAAAACGCTCTCCGATAACAATGAGCCTAATTGCTTCTACGAGTATTTCCACTACTCGTACGCGAATTGAAATCCAGGTCCATTTATTTATTAATTGTGCGCTGGGTGGGTTCCTGCCGACGACGCCAAATGTGGGACGGTAGTCCCGCAGCAGGTAGATCTCTTCGTTAGAATTGGGTGTGGAGACACACCGAGGTGGGTTGTGTGGCGTTATGATACCACACTCTCGGGGTGAGCAACGATAAGAAGTAATCTCAGAAGCGCCCCGAGGAGCCAGGAAGGCCTTGAGGATGGTAGTGATATCAGGCGGTACGATCTAGGGGATAGTACCTGGTATCCACAGCTGCCCGATTGCAATTCTAAAACTGCAGCACTACGTGCCAGTTGGTGTTCCTATTATTAATGGTACCATCATATTTTCAGCAGTTGCCACACACTCGCCATGTTGTCACAACAGTTGCTGGTATATATCATACAGTATACGACTAGCAGGGTGGAACACTTGTCGGACTCCAAATACACCACGTACACCTCCGTTTGGTGTCGGGGAACCAAAACCACCCTCACCCTGATTCCACGCGGACCTGGTCCCATTTGGCAGCCTTCTCCCACTTAATGGTGCTGACATATAATCAGCCCCCCGCAGGAGTCGGCGGAGGCCAAGAGCACGAAGCCGAGAGCGCGAAGCGCGAACCATGTAATACTCCTATTCATATTAATAGTAGTGTGGGTTGCAGTTACTGCTGTCGTGCTGCCCTTAAGTAGAAAGTTCTTAGAAATACCACTACTGGTACGTATTAATATTGATATGAATAGTACGTGGCGCTGCCTATCGAATCAAAGACAAGACAAGCGTTAAAGATCCTGGAAGAAGAAGGCTCTGTCAAGAATGATCGATGAGACGACATCCGCCTCATCCTTGCGATATGCCGCGTTGCGGTCACGGGCACACCGCCTCGAGCATTTTCAAAGTAGATATGTACGAACGGTACTACTGCTATATGTACAGCAGTAGTAGTACTGTAAATATTCATTTAATTATATACTACAGTATATATGCATGAACGGCATGGGCGTTCGGCCTTGCCACGGCGGCTGCACTCTCCTTTTTAGTTCGTAAAATACGAGTACACATGCAGGAAAGACTGCCTGTGTATAGTTCGTAGTTGCTACTACTGTAGTACCAGACAGTAGTAGTACTGCTGGTATTTTGTAACATATTTGTAAGGTCTTGAGTCCCGATTTGGCGAGCCCTTTGGAGTTGCACCCACGTTTTTTTAACACACTACTTGGAGATTCGTTATTACTAGTGTTGGCGTCTATACGTATTAATAATAGTCGTGTTTCGTACCGCAACAGAGACCGTCAGATAGAGTTATTTTAGAGTACCAACAATGCAGTTTGTTCGCGCTTGGCGCCAGCCATGGCGTGCTTGCGCGGCATCTCATCACACAACGCGCCCCAACCCCCCGCGCCTCGCCCCTCCCGCCTCCCCCCTCCCTCCCCCGCATCCTTCACGACCGACCGGGTTGCTTCTCAGCGGGTCCAAGGTATACCTGGAGATTCGCCTAATGGACCAGATCCGGCGGCTTACCCCCGTTTCCGTTGACCACGACTCAGGGCAGTTCTCCTACGAAGACTTAGATGGGGTCAAGTTCAATGTGAGTGGATGGTCTCGTGCAGACCAGGCCCTCTTTTTTCGAAAACGTGTGCTCTTTCTTCGTTGAAGTGACTCGTGCGGGGCCGGGCTGTAATATGGGAGAACGTGCTCCCACCGTGGCCTGCCGGCTTGATGTTTTCGTGCGTGGGCTTTTTTCATGCGTGTGCGCTTGCCCTGTGTGGGTGCTCCTCGATCTTTTGGAAGTGGAAGATGGATTGTTGCTGGGGGGGGGGGGCGGGGGGGGCGAGGAGAGTGCGAGATATATTCGGCATAAAAGACACGAAAACTCAACATCGTTTTTTGTGTGTTTGAAGTTGGCGTGTTTTCGCCTGTGGTGTATACTTCGCTTGATACGCTTAGTTTATGTCTCTGACCCGCCGTGCCTATCCGTCTGCATCTCTTGGGCTTACCTATCACGGGGGGCCATAGTAAATAGGACCAAATATTGTTTGGTGAAAATAGGAAAACATACAGATTTTTGTGTGTACCGTAGGTCCTACTGGTATTTACTACGTTCCCCCGAACTACCGTATACCTGGTACCTCGTAACGCGCCAAATAACGCACCACCTCGAACGGTGTTTGTAACTACTTTCTCGCCAACGGCAAGAGAGTGCACACGCCGAGCAACGCGTTGATGGAAAGTTCCCGACGAGGCCTTCCCTAAAGCCGCCATTTTCGCTGTGTGCACCGCCCTGGTTGGGGAAAGAATCGTGTCTGGAATTCATCCCAGGGGGTGTTGTTTTCTGATCGCTCTTCGTAGTGTGATACGGTGTGTCCCCGGTCCACCCGTGAGAGCGCGAAGACGTCAAAAACTTTCCGACAAACCCGGTAGGTTCCCCCCTCCACCTACCCACCCACCCACCCACCCACCCACCCACCCCCCCCTCCACCCCCTTTTTCATCGCCGGCAACCCCGTTGCGCAGGAAAACACCCTTGACGAGATATTCGACAACTTTTTGCACATCGTGTTACGCTCCTGGAGCGTCGGGTCGGACTGGGTGGACGCTGCGCACATCTCTGTCCCGGTTCGAACGATCGACCTAGTCGCCACAGATGAGCGGCTGTTCCGGGTCTTCGTCCTGGAGCCGGTTGCGTACGAATTCAGCTCGGATGACGTGCGTATACTAAGCAGGGCTGTTCACGGGCCCCTCGTGGGTCGGGTCGGGGTACGGGTCGGGCAAGGGTAACCCGACCCGATCCGTGAGAGTTTGAAAACCTCCTGACCCGGCCCGACCCGACCCGTGAGATTGCAAAAAATTCCTGTCCCGACCCATGGATGAAATCATGACTCATGAAGAGCCCTGTGGTTTATAGTACAAGATAAGAGTAGCTGTCGCTAGGGACTCGCGCAGCAGGATGGTTGTAGCTGTGGTCAACGTGTGTGCGTTTCATGTAATCAATTCGATCGAAAAACCCTTATAATCAAGTAGTATCTGCTTCAGCCACTTCGAACGGGGTCCCTATTGTTCGGTGCCGTCAAAGTTAGAAGCTCGCGATCTCTGGCAATTCGATATAATTATATATATGTACGGCGGCGTTAGTTGTCGGGGTTAGATATAAAAGAGCGGTGCGGCATGAAAACTAGTCTTGTCGATGTGTGGGCTGTTGTCGTTTCGTGTTATGTTTTGCGTTGTGTCTATGGGTCTATGGGAAGCTGGTTGGCTTGTTTTTTCTTGTGGTGGTGGGAGGGCAGCGCGCGGGCCTGCTTGCGGCGGAACCTCGAGCTCGTCGAGTGATTGCCGCTGTGGTGTTTGCTGCGGTTCGCCTGAAACCGTCCCCGCGAGCCTGTTTTGGTCTCTTCTGTGTTGTACCAGGGTATTGTATACGCCGCTACGTGCAACCCTCTCGAACTCAACGTGTTTTGCTATTAATAGTTCGTTTTTTTGCTTGTTTTTATTCTTGTTTTCGTTCTTGTTGTTGCTCCTGTTGCTATTTCCTAATGTTGCCGTGTTGTTGTTGCTCCTGTTGTTATCGTCCTCATTATCGTTGTCGTTGGCCTGTCGTTGTCAACCCTCCTCCTGCTCGTCGCTCTCGGTTCTAAACTAATCGTGGAGCCCAACGCCTCCTTCTTCCACCCCTCCCTCTTCCGTCCCTCTCCCTCTCGCCGCCCATGATCGCCGCCAGGAGCACAAGGCGCGCGTAGTGCTCAACACCTCCTTACAAAGCCCGTTCCGACCTCCCGTTGAGTCGGTCTCGCGCATCCTCAACAGCTACGCCTCTACGGTTGACCTCGCGCTCGACACCGTGTCTCACCAGGCGAGTTCGAGGCGGGGAAGCGGGGTCATGCCTCGCGTTTCCCTCTGCTTTATACCCCGTTTACTACTGCGAACAGTATATCCCACTCTGAACTCTAGCAGTTCGGCTGGATGCTGTTGTAGCTGCGCAGCTTGTTTTACCGCCATGTACTCTGGAGAAGGGAGAGGGGGGTGGAGGCGGCCCGGGGGGGGGGGGGGGGGGGGGGAGTACTCATCTATTGCTTGCCTTAGTCATTTTACCATTGACCACCCACCCCTTTCGAGACGAAGCTCCGTTTCTACTCCTAATAGAGACACCTCCAACATTTGGACGCTCATTACGTCGTTTCCATAAGATACGTAAGAGACTCTTTGCTAATCTTATCCCCTTCCTGTTTCGTCGCCTGTGGCCACCATCTTTTTTATCGCCGCTATCTAGTGTGTCAAACTCCTCCATGTCACATTCGTCTATTTCCCTCATCTCCTCTTCAACACATCCCGCTCTTCCTTGCACATTTCACATTCTCCTACTATGTGAGTTCTACTCTCTATTGCTTTGCCACACGAGCGCAAATGTGTATTTACTTCCTCCTCCCGGCTAGTGGTATCCCTCTTTCTTGTTTATGGCAGGTCCAAGTGCCCTACGCGAGATCGCAGTTTCAGCGTTTTCGCGAAGTCCAATGGGCCGTGCAAATACGTTTTCATCCATGACCCTGTGCTCATTCCCCCATATATCTCTAAGCGTTTCTCTGATTTCGCCTTTTTTCCCAGCGCTAGCCTTCTGTGTTGTACCTCCCAAACTTCTCTGCGGACGTCATCTCTTCTTGGCTTCCTCCTATCATACGTTCTTCCATAATTTCTCAACCCCGCTACCCCTCCTTTTTCCAGGTCGCCCTTCTCTTACTTTCTCCCATCCGGCTCTATCAACTATGGCTGACTACTTATTTTTTCCCCCGAGGCATGGTCGAATTTCGCGCGCCTCGCGCGACGTTGGACGGTTGGCGGTGATAGTATGATGGCGCCCGCGCGGGGGGGGTAACCACAGTTCGTGCGTTCCGTCTTGGTTTTGTAGTGTGACGGTGTCGACTTTGGATAGAGACTTGTTGCAGAGACTGTATTTTCTCGGCCCGCTGTCTCAGTCCGCCGGTGTATATAGATATCTTCCCTCTGTGACCCACCTAGTCCATCTTACCCATCTATACCCCCCCCCCCTCCCCCTCGCACCTACATAGCCGGCGCTTCATCATCTGAGCTGCCGGAAATCGCGATCCTCCTGAAATTGCTGGTGATTGCTGGCCGTGGTGGCCACCTCTCCGGCTTGAAGAACGGCAGCTCGTTCTTCGACTCGATTGCGTAGAATAGGACCCTCCCCTTTATCTCCGGGCACGGAACGATTTTTTCGGCCGATGGTGGCGAGTTTCCCCCCCCCCCCCTTCCTCCAACGTCTGCCTGGTCGGTGAAAACCCGACGTGCTGCGCCCCGGCATTGTAGGAATGCGAGGGTCTGTGGTCATACGACTACGGCCATTCTTGCCACCACCCCCATCCTCCCACCTATCTCTCCTACCCCCACCCTCCGCCCCCCCCTCTCGCTCCTTCCCTCACTCACCGCCCCCCCCCCTTCCCCCGATGCCCCTCCCCCCACCCCCTGCATCCGATTCCCCCGCCATGCTGCTGTCTTTTTTTCGCGTTCTTTTGGTCTTGCCGATCACACTTCGTTCGTAATCGCGACACCGCACAGACCCAGCGCGTCGTTCCCTTCTTTAGCAAGCGCGCTGCCCTCGTTTCTTCGGTCCCTCTGGCGGTGGTCGTGGTAGCCTGTCTCCCTCTGGCCGGCGTCATGTGTAAGTTTTTTGTTTTTTCTTGTCGCGGCAAGCGGCGCGAGATTCTGAGTTTGATCTGACTTGATTTGTTTTTCTTCTGGGGGGGGGGCGACGGGTCTGCTCGCTCGCCGCTTTTGAAACGGGGGCGGTGTGATGCGAGCCGCCGGCGCCGGGGTATGGTTTTGCGTGCCGTCGAAAGCGGTGTGACACGCGCCAGTATGTTTTTTCCCGTGCGTCTTACGTGTTTTCTTCTTAATTCTTATTCTTATTCTTATTCTTATTATTTTCCTTCTTCTTCTTCTTCTTCTCCTTGTGCTGTTGTTGTGCGACGGACCCCAACGCCGCTTTTGCGAGTGTGCGTGTGTCGTGTGTATGCATGTGTGTGCTTGCGAAGTTTTATGCGTTACCTGGGCACCTGTATATGTTTCCCCCCGAAGATTGAGGCTCGAGTGTTAGCCACCTTGTCCCTACATATATGGACATTTTTGACTGAATGTTAGTATATAAAAGGTCCTTACATTTCGGGACAGAATGGATCGCATCAAAAGTTCGATATATCGATGTGTCGTGCCGAGCGTGTTTTGCCCTCCGACCCTATGGCATCCCCGTGTTTTGTTCTGTTCATGGGCATTGTCTCGAACTCGATGCTCGTTCGATATTCCACGCTACTATTACGGGGGACCATAGTTAATAGGACCAAATATTGTTGGTAAAAATGGTCAAGTATATAGGTTTTTGTGTATACCTTAGGTCCTATTAACTAGGGACCCCCGTAATAGCAACTATCGAGACGCTACGACTGACCGGGAGGATGGAGAATTTTCTTTCTAAAAATTGAACTGGGTGCAGCTGTTTCGAGATGACGAGATAGTCCCGAGTGAGTTGACAGCGAATCCCGGTACAGCCTCGAGCTTGTACTGACTTGATAGATTTCAAAGACGTGGAGATACTCCACAATCCATGCGGTGCATGCATGAGGTCCTTTCGTCCTGTTTTCCTGAACCGCAACTTACGAACGGGTACTGTTTACGCCGGGTTTTTTGCGGTGGTTTGTTTCTTCCCCATTTGCGGTTTTCGAAACGAGCAGGCGCGTGCGTGATTTACTCCTGACACATGTTTTCCTTACTTAACCCTTTGTCCTGAACCGCAACTTACGACCGGGTATAATTTAGGCCGCGTTTTTCAATACTGTTAGCTTGTATCAACATGCTAAGCATGTAACAATGTCATATTACTCTCCTCCGTGAGGGTTATACGGATAGCATCAGTGTGCAGAATGATGGTGGGATGCTCTTGTGAAATTATGCTGTTGACCCGAGTAGCACCCAGAGGTTTCGCTCAATTATACCCTTAAGGGGTAAGAGAATATAGAGCGCGCGAACAGCTTGTCATACAACTTGTAAAGTTGAGCATTCGTTGCTCTAAGTCCATCAGAAATCATGCTTGAACACAATACCTGGCAGTATACATGAAATATAGAACAGACGTATTGCGCAGCTTGTAAAGTTGGGTATCAACTATTCAAATCAGTCGAACTCGCAGCTGACGTAGTTTGTGATGATCATTTTACAGAACACTTTCTGACTCGTTCTCATCTCGCGGCTGTTACGTCTTTCGAAACGAGCAGGCGTGGCTGGGCTGCCCCTTCTCCTCCCCATCCTGGCAATTGTAGCAGCGGTTGGGGGGGTCGGAGCGCTGCTGGCGAGCACTGTGTGGGCCTTCAGCCGTAACGGCCGGCCCTACGTGGAACAGCTAGTCAAGCCCATCTGCGACAAGGTCGGCAAAGAAAACCCGGAGGTGAGTTTTCCTAGTTATATTTGGCCTTGTTTGGAGGATGATTAGGGGGGGAGTGTACTCGATAGGAGAGATGTACTCGATCTCATGCATGGCCGTAGTCGTATGACCATAGACCCTCGCATCCCTACAATGCCGGGACGGAGCATGTCGGGTGTTCACCGACCAGGCAGACACTGCTTGCACCAAGCGCGAAGCGCCGTGAGGTGTCCGGCGAGTCGCATGAAGGGTGAGCTGCATCCTACTAAGAACTGGTAGTGAGGCGGGCTTGCATGTGGATGACAGCTTCAATCAGTTGATTTAATTTCCGGTGTAGGCACTTCTAGAGACAGCCATGGGAGTACTATGTAACTGCCTCTTGGGTGTCTTACCTTCAACGCTACGTGATACGATCAATTCCCTTGTGCGGAGTAAAGGTTATTTACCTCGCACGAATGGATTCTGTGGGCGACCGCCAAAGAAAAAAAAAACGGTACCCGGGTTGTCTAGCTCACGTAGTGAGCGGCATGTTTTACAGTGTCGTTGCCAACCGACGCCAACCCAACCTATATATAATAAGGGGGGGGGGGGATGGGAGTGGACTGTACTCATTATCATGCATGGCCGTAGTCGTATGACCATAAACTCGCATCCCTGCAATGCCGGGACGGAGCATGGGGGCGTGCTCATTGGTTACACGCCTCAGTTTGACCATTGGCCACGCATACCTTTGGAGACGGGAGGCGGTGAGCGTGTGGACGGCACGGCAATGTGCACTCGACGACTCGACGTCGATATTTTTTCTCCGTGTTTTTGGTTCTGTGTCACTGGAGGCAGGCGTTATTGGCAAAAAATGGCGTGTTTTCCTTTTTCGTGCACTCCCTGACTCGCATACACTCACATACCGTGGACGTACCACTGCTCCGTGACTCGTAGTTACACCTTGTCTCTCGTCGCCTTTGCGCTCGAGCTTTCGAGTTAGGTGCAGTACTCGCGTAGGCAAGCGCAGTACGTAGTCGAGTACAGTTGCCAGGTGCAGGGATAAAGAAACACCAGTCAAGCGGTACAGCGCAGTGCAGTGCAGGGGTTGCACGGGGCGTGCTGCTGCAGATGCAGGACTACAATGCGAACATTTTTTGTTTTACGCCAGATGATATGTGTGCTCGCCAACCTTGCTTTGTTTTCGCACGCCGGCCCATAGTTGTCCAGACCCGAACAGAATACATTTTGCCATGTCAACCACCGTGATACGGTATGGACTATTGGTTGCCTTGGCGTGATTCCATGTTGAGACTCAACTGAACCTCCGTCGCCTGCCCCCTCCACACCTCTCTCGTAATATATCCCTCCATCCCTCCCTCCCTCCCTCCCACCCTCCTTGCCTCCCCGACCACTCTCGTGGTGACACGCCGACACATCTACGGCAACGGCATCGACTCCCTTTGTGATGCCGCGGCCTCCTAGGTGCTCTACCCCGTTGGCCCGAACCCTTCCCCAACCCGCGTGGTGCGGTCGCTGGTCCCGACGACCATGTGGCCGAAGCTGGCGTTGTCTCTCACCGTGGATTTTATCGGCTGTACCTCCTACGCGGTCCCGGTAAGTTCAACTCCCTTTTTATGACTCGGCTATATGCTTGGTTATATTAATATTTATATTACGGGGGACCATAGTTAATAGGACCTGTGGTGTACATGAAAACCTATACATTTAACCATTTCTACTAACAACATTTGGTCCTATTAACTATGGTCCCCCGTATTAGTATGTGTATAGAGGGGGGAAAATGGACCAAAAAGGTCGGTGTGTTGACCCCTGAAGTTTGTGGCTTGATCGTCGAGTACAGGGAGAAAAAAAATACCAATAAAAAACACCAGTGTGCTTCACCCCTAAAGTCTGGCTTGATTGTGGTAGGGGGGAAAAAATGAAGAAAAAAAAACGCTTGTGTGTGAAACCCTTGTGTTGTGTGACTTGTTTGTATTGTGGAGGGAGAAAATGATGGAAACACCAGTGTGTAGAACCCCCTATTAACTATTAATAGTGTGACTTGATTATTGTATAGATGGAGAAAATGGCCAAAAGACACCGGCATGCTATAATAGCAACCTAAGTACCTAGTACTTGATTAATGTAAAAATGATACCTCTAGTTATGAGTTAGACCAAGATTGGTGTTCGATGAGCCCGTTACTTTCCACACACACGAATCGACAATATTTCATGGTCGAACAAATGCCCTGCACTCACCGTTTGAGGACAAATATTAATATGTATGCTGGGAAATGGTTTATAGAGTATATATAGGTCAAGGTTCGTTTGCAGTAAAGGGATTATATGTTACATGGTATATGTTGTAACCACGGCTGCTCACGGGCCGGGTATGTCAAAACTCGCGGGTCGGGTCGGATGGGGTCACCTATAGCCCGACCCGACCCGGCCCGACCCGACCCGACCCATGATATTTCCTACACCTCCTGGCCTAACCTGACCCTATCCGACCCGTGAGATTTTGAATACCACCTGACTCGACCCGACCCGACCCGCGGGTCCGGTCATGACCCGTGAACAGCGCGGCTTATATCTATTGCTGTGCGTTGGGTTATAACCCCTACTGCTGTGACTTGGGTATAGTGGTATAATGGCATAGTGGTATGTAGTATAGTGGAGGGAGTAAAGGGCGAAAAACATTGACGAGGCCACACGAAGCACTGTTAGCAGCTGGGTCATTTGAGGAGGTGGTGAATTTTGTGTCCGCACTCATGGTGCAGCGGTAGTGGTGACAGTAGCGGTAACGGTAACGGTAATTGTGGCTGTAACAGTAGTGGTGGCGGTAACGGTAGCAGTAACGGTAGCCTTGCTGGTAACGGTGGCGGTAAACGTGGCGGTAGCAGCGGTGGCGGTAACGGTAGCGGTCGCGGTATCGGTGGCGGTAGCGGTCGTAACATTGATAGCCGTAGCGGTAATTACGTCGTCAACGGTAGTAGCAACGACAACAGTAACGGTAAAAGGGTATCGGTAACGATATCGATATCGGTATTGACATCGGTAACGGTAACGGTAGCGCTAATGGTGACGGCATCGGTACCGGTACGGGTTGTTTTTCGCGGCACGCTGGTTGTCATTAAGACGGACGATGAGAGCGCACCTTTTGGTTTGTGAGTGGTTGCGATATTTCCAGAGCGTGCCGGGGACTCTCGAAAGGGTGGGCCTGGATCGACCCCTTTTCCCTGATCCTACTATTTCGGGGGACCATATTAAATAGGACCGACGGTACACACAAAAAATATACCTGGTATACATTTCGCTATTTCTACTAACAATATTTAGTCCTATTTACTATGGTCCCCCATAATATTTTAATTGCGAGGTCGATCAAACTCTAATTTCAAGCAATGTCTGCCCCGTCTCCGACCCCCCGCCCGCCCCCGAGTAGATGTCCCCTACCAGGTAAGTCGCGTCAACCCTTTTAAGACCGCAGTCCCGGTGTGGGGAGAAGCCAGTGTAATTCTAAGTAGATTTCCCTCAAAACGGCACCGCAGTACTAAGAGAGTTTACCGTTGTACTCGTACAAGGATGGGGCGAACACTAGCCCTTTCTAAATCCAAGTATTCGTATTAATAGCTGCGTTGCCAAAAGCATTGATGCAGTTTCATACCAGGTACCTGGTTATATAAAGATCATACCTGGTACTTTTTTTAAGACTTGAAGGGAGAAAGTGACGGCCAAAATACTTTTTGGGCTCGAGAGGGAAAAACCGGCGACGTTTTTTTTTTGTCTAAAGACTGGAGAGGAAATAATTTACGACCCGATACTGTTGGGAGACTTTAGATTGGGAAGAAGAAAAAATGATGACCAAAAATGACGATTTAAGACACCGTCGTCATGCTCCTCCTTCTCAAGCTGGGGTTTGGTGGTGGTGGTGGTGGTGGTGGCGGTGACGGTGGCAGTGGCTCTGGGAGGAAGAGGGGCGGAATGGTGAGCCCCGCGCGCGGGTGAGTACGTGCCGTTCCTTTTTTATCCCTCGGTTTAGTGATGGTGATGGTGGCGGTGGTGGTCCCTGGAGGAAGGAGGGACGACGGGGGCGACGGGTTGTAAATGACACACGATACGTGTGTTGTATGTGGAAAGTGTTCTGAACTCGACCTTCGTTTTTGATTATTTGCTGGAGGTTAAAGATGAAATGAAGAACTTTCGGAGCCCTTGCCCGCGGTGCGTGCACATGCCCCGTCGTCCTTTCCGTTTTCTCTTTGTCCAGGTGCTGGGCGAGTCGACTGACCTGCTGTGGGCCCCGATATCGTACCTCCTCATAGACGCCATGTACCGCGAGTCTACCCCGTGGGCAGGGGTAAGCAACCACCCCCGGCTGGTTGGTTTTCGGGTGTTTTTATCGATTCGATTGTTCTTCTTGTGTCTTCCGCCCCGATTGGTAGAAATGAAGATTGAGCTCACCACGCTCCCACGTCTGTTGTCGTGGGTCAATAGTTGCAAATCTCGCACAGCTTATCTATTCCTGCTTGGTGATCTGAATGTTTCAAGGCAGATCTGTCCTTCCCGACCTTGTATGATCTGTATGATCTGTATGATCTAGCTCATGTTTCC
The DNA here is from genome assembly GCA_031213475.1 of Nereocystis luetkeana. Classification (NCBI taxonomy): domain Eukaryota; class Phaeophyceae; order Laminariales; family Laminariaceae; genus Nereocystis; species Nereocystis luetkeana. The sequence continues at coordinate 4,685,964 of JARUPZ010000030.1, read as the reverse complement.
GGGTGGGACCCGCATATCCTGCGTGATCTACAATAGCAGTAACACGTGTTTCCTGGGTGGGACCTGTACTGTACAGATCCTTGTATGATATGTATGATCTGTATGATCTAGCTCATGTTTCCGGGTGGGGCCCGCATAGCCTGCGTGATCTACAATAGCAGTAAAACGTGTTTCCTGGGTGGGACCTGTACTGCACAGATCCTGCACAACCTCTCACAACGGCAGGCGAGGACCTACAGTAGATGATCTAGTTCATGATTTATCTGATTCATCTCATCTGAGATGTGCAATAATACGGGGGACCATAGTAAATAGGACAAAATATTTGTCAATAAAACTAGGTAAATATATAGGTTTTTGTGTGTACCATAGGTCCTATTTAATGTGGTCCCCCGTAATAGTTGCAAGTGATACGGGATGGCACACCGCAGCAGCTCGTTGGTATTCACCGTTCCCTTACGTTACTGCAGTAGGACTGCAATGCTCGTTTTGATTTTGTTGTACTCTGTTTTGTTTTCGTTCATCATCGAGACGTTCTTGTTGTTGTTGTTGTTGTTGTTGTTGTTGCTGTTTTTGTTTTTTAGCCTGTTTTTCGCGACCGCCGGCTAGATTTCACGGGAAAGTGACCCGACGTGAGAACATCACCATCATCATCATCATCACCATCATCGCACTCCGTAACCCGTGCCATGCGTCTATTCAACTCGGTCGTATGTAGAACAAACACATCGGTGTCAAACACAACGGTGCTCCTGCCCTGGTGCATTAGGTCAGCTGCCGGCGGAGACATGCCACCTCGGGGAGAGTACCTCTCCGGGCGTACCGGTAGCACTCGCCCATCCGTCCCCGCTCCCCGTTCTAACGAAGCGTGCATACATGCCAGCATACCAGTGCAAGAGGGTGTGCTTCGCTCGGCTTCAGACTTGCCGCCTGAACTGTCAGCAAAGGAGCTGCTCCGTCGAGGTTTGGTTGGGGAGTTTTTTTTCGTACGGCAGCAGTAGCGACGTCTTCAAGCGAGGCAGCCTCGATCGCGGAGCGAAGCGACGTGAAGCCAAGCGAAATTGTTTGGGGTTGGCGGTGGTGGTGGTGGTGGTGGTGGGTGGTGATGGTGGAGGTAGTGGGTGGTGGTGGTGGCAGTGGTGGTGTTGGCTGTGACGTTCGTGCTGGTGGTTGTGTTGGTGCGGTTGTTACTGCTTCTGCTTGGCTGTCACTGATGGCGCCTTTTTTCCAATGTTTTTTTTTTGTCACGTTCCTGTCTGCAGCTATTCGGCGCGGTAGAGGAGATGCTCCCCTTCACCGACATCATTCCGACGGCTACGCTCGCATGGTGAGAGACGGACACATACAGACTCACAGGGAGACAGACAGGCAGGGAGACAGACAGACCACTAAGCCGTCACGTTTTTTTTGTAGTCTTCCCGCACGTACCCACGCACGCGCGCCGCACGCGCCAAAAAAACATGAAAACATGAAAAGCTAAAACATAATTTGCCGTGCTACGAGTAAGAGATAGCCTGTTCATAACTTTTAGGGGGGGGCGCCGTATTAAGACCGTAAATCGTGCTCAGAAGGGAGCGCCACCTCTATAAACCGTGTACCGCTTTGGCCAGAAATATAGTTCCGGTTTTGATGCTGAATTCAGAGACCAACCGGTGATTATATTTTCGCCCAGATTGGTGCATGATAGCCTCTGCTCTAGGTATCACGATCAAAGGTTACAAGGCTTGCTCTTAGATTCAGGTGTTTTGTTGTTGGCTGAGCCCATAATGCAGCGATACGCGACACGCAGCAGTTACACCCTCCCAGATGACTGCTACCGGCTGAATTGGTCGCCGCTGTTTGGCGTCCTCTGGTTGTGGTGCACTGCCGAAAGTTGACCGCGAACCCCCCCTAATAGAAATGCCTCCGTGTGGACTCTAATTCCAAGTAGGTTTCCCTCCCCCTGAAACGTGGGGGCAATGTTACGGGGGTTAAATGTTGATGTCGAGTGTATTAACCGCTACCCCCTGGTGTAGTATCGGCAGTCGTTGAGAAGAAACGCTGGGCGAGAAAATTCAGAGAGAGTTATCATACGAACGTACGTATATACCAGTACGAGCATTTTACGCACGACTGCAGGGATTGTCGCGCTGGGTGCCTGTCGGGGAAATTATCCCGTTGCATCGTAGCTCGGGTACAGCGCACCTCCTATCATGTCTCAGCAGGCCGGGCTGCCTCTTGGTGTGACCGACACTGCTGTAGACACCGCCTCTTTTTTTTGTCGAGACCCTTGTTTTCCCCATCACACATCCTTTCAGGATTACTGTCAGGACTAATTTAAGTCCCCTCGGGAGTATACCCGCCGACATTTATGGAAACATCCTACTGAAAATTGCGGGGGGAAATCGTTGCAATAGTAGAAACATTATACGAAAGGCCTACTGGTGTAGGCTCGATATAACACGTGTGCACGTGCCGCACACGCCTCGCAGGATAAAGGAGTACCTCCCGAGGGTCGTGCAGGGGCTGCACACGTCGGCAACGGGCGGCGGCATCAGCCATGACCAGCGCTACCAGGAGTACGACTGCCGGGGGAGCGTGTACGACTCCAACGACGATGTCGGCGCGGAAGGCCTCCCATACCCTAGTACAACTCCAACACCTCCAGCGACGACTGACTGACTGACTGACTGACTGACTGACTGACTGCTTGACGCGTTGCCACCAACGGGAATTAAGCCGACAAGTAAAAAGAGCAAGTTTAATCAGTGCGTATCATAGAATGCAGATTTTCGCGTGGTTTCATTGGGACATGAGGAATTTTCTTGGGATTTTCCGTGTCTCTCTAGCGACCCCCGATGGAAGAGATGGCGTCTGGAGAGAGCGACAGCAACAGGAGGAAGCACAGGAAGAAGGGCGAAGGATATACAATGAAGTACCAACTTGTGGGCGCGTGCTTCACGTATTGTTGTTGAACGTATATCACGCACGTACGCAGGAGAATAAATTGCTGGGAGTTCGACTCCTGCCCGGCGTTTCTGCTTTCAACCGGAGAGCGTACGCGGGAGAATTGTGTATTGGAGAGTTTGATCGCCGGGGCGTAGGCGTGTTTTCATACGAACGAACGGGAAAACGTTTCGCGCAATTCTCAGCGGGTACCAGAAGGTAGCTCTGAGAGACAAACATTGCAGCCAGAACTGTCGCTACAGCGCAAAAGAACAACGTCGAGGTCGGGTTACTTGCGGATGTGGATCGTGTACGTAATGTCACGTGTGTACGTCCACGTACGTACGTACGGCGCGTACGAACGCAGGAGAATATGTCGGAGTTGACCACCACTCGGCGTGTTTCCGGGAGCGCTTTATGGGGAGGGGGGGGTCTTACCCAGCCTTGTTGCTTCCTTTCTCGAAAAGCTTGATTTTGGCGTGCTACATAGACACGAGGGGTGATGGTTTGAACCGCTGCTATTTGGCGTCGATGCAGTAAGGTGTTGTGGTGCTTGCGCGTTGTGGCAGTGTTCTATGTAGGTGCCTGTGGGCTCGGGGCACTTGTGTGTGCTTGCGTGTTTGTGTCCTTATATGCTTGAGGGCTGATGGGCCTGCATGTACGGGTGGATCGTGTGTGCGGGAGGGAGTGCGTAGCGTGCGTGTGTACTACGGTACTACCGTGCCAGGGTGGCAGTGAAGGGTGCTGTTGGTGTTTGTTCGGCGTGTGTGTGTTTTCGTTTCGCCCCAGCTCGCTGTTGTACAGTAGAAACTTTCTTTACTTTCCAACAAGGGGTGGTCTCCTTCCGAGCTCGTCGGTCCGCTTGCTATTTTCTAGCTGATTTGTGTAACAGGGTAGGTCTGTATGTCACGGAACCCTTTCCACCTCCGCTTGCTTGCTTGCTTGGTGATCCGCTTGCAAGCTGATTGTTGTGTACCAGCAGTAGTACTAAATATATGTACTTCGAAGTATGTCATGGAAGCCGTTCCACCGGCGGCGGTGGCGGCTGGGCCAGCCAGGCGGCGGGGGGTGGCGTCGTCTTTGTGCGGCGGCGGCGGCCTTCCCACCACCCGCCCGCGCATGTCCCGGCATCCAACGGGCATATGCGTCCGTTTGTGTGGTGGCCCGGCGCCTGCTCGACCGTGTTTCGTCACCCAACGGGCATATTTTGTTTCGTTTGTGCGGTGGCCCTCCGATCGCGCGTGTTTCGGTGTCATGTTCGACAGACTTACAGTTTCGTTTGCACCGTGGTCCTCCGCCCGCTCGCTCGTTTTCCGGCATCCAACGGCTACTTTTTCAATTGTCTAGTGGTGTTATAGCCTGAGATAACGGCTTTTCTTGTGCGTGGCCAACCCTGTGTCGATTTAGGACGGGGATGTATTTTTGCTTTTTTTTGTCGCTTTCTTCCAGCATTCGACGGACATTTTTTTTTTGTTTTCCGGCCCCCAACGGACTTTTTTTGTTTTGTGTTGTGTGACCTAACGGTCTGATGCGTGTGACCAACCAGCCGCGCGCTGGTTACGGTGGTACGAGGGACTCCAGGCCTGCCCGCGCGTACGTGCGTGCACTTTCTGGTGGTGTCCCACGGACAAAAATGTTCGTCTTATCGTCTGGTCTATTGGCGTTCGTTATACGTGACCAAACCGTGTGCCGAGTGTTTTATCTTCATACTTCAACCTTGTGTTCAGAAGAGGTAGGAGGGGGGGGGGGGGGGGGGGGGGGGTACTCGATAGGAGAGATGTACTCGATATCATGCATGGCCGTAGTCGTATGACGATAGACCCTCGCATCCCTGCAATGCCGGGAGGGAGCATGTCGGATTTGGGGGGTGCTTCCGTGTCAACTGAACTACCTTTGACAAATTGAAAAAGACCGGTAATTTCGAGGCCAATACCGTTCTTGGTTATTAGATGTCGGGAAAAATCGTAATCCCGGCGTTTGCCGCCGAATTACGCACACGTACTCCTAGTCAAGTCCGATTTCTTTGTTTTGTTTTGTTTTTCGCGACGAAATGAGAAAACAAAACAAAACGCCCACAATACAAAATTTGATGAAAAATGAACGGAAATGTGACCCAAGTGGAGGCACTTAGCGGTCAGCAGCCGGGAGGGCTTCCATGCCTGATACTACTGGTAAGTGCTGACTTGAGATTTGATGTTTTCGTCGCAGAGGATGTCAGTTTTTCCATCGTTTCTATGTATTTTTGTTTTAGCCTTGACCTGAAAAGAGGGGGGAGACGGGGATGAAGGGGAGAAAGGGGTATACAACACCCACACCGTCTTGATGTTGATGGAGATGATGTATTGCGTGTTGGTCTGGTGCGTGCCCACTCCCGTATATCTTTTACACGATGTGTGCGATGTTTTTTTGTTTTTTGCTGTAACAGTACCGAGCTCCAGCTACAAAATGCAGGGGTGGGCGAATGCTAGTACCTCATATTGTGGCTTTCGGGAGGGGGCTGGAGGCGGGAAGCAAGAGAGGCCTGCGACGCAATGCGATGGGATGCGATGTCGCGCGCGTGTTTCGTCGATTTTGCATCTCAAGGCGGCACGCATGACCCCTACAAATTATGGTACAGTAGTATCTACCAAGTGTGCCCTAGTTGGTTGGGGGCGGGAGGGGGGGCAGGGGCCAGACAAGCAGCAAGTAGCATTGAGGGAAGTAGTAAAACTCGAAGGGGCACACAAGACAGGAGGAATGAGTGCACGGCAGCAGTACGAGTAGAGCTCCAGGATTGATCGCGAACGAATTACCGGTACTCAGCACCCTGTGCACAGCAATCTATGAAAAACTCCTAAGAAAGGGTCGCTGGAACCCGCGTGCAGAGTACCCCGTCTGAACGCTACGCGTGTGCTATAGAAGACCCTGGGTATACGTTCGTAGGGAATTCGGTGACCGGCGATGGAAACCCTTGCGGAGGCGCAGGCGGAGGCGAGGGCGATGGCGATTTCAATTTTTCGAGTACAACCAACTACACATTTGATATGGACTCTACTCGTACGTCTATGCATGTAAGGTGGGGCGGATACAACAAATATATTCATGGCGCGTTCCATGTTATGCATGGGGACTACTTACTACACACTCACGACGTACCGGTAAATTTCTCCTGCTGGATTATAGACAAGCGAGTGTGAAGCAAGCCTTGACCGACAACAACAAAAAACAGTAGGAGTGATAGTAGCAATAGTCGCCCACTATATGGCTAAACAGTCACGTGTCCGTTCGTCTCTCCGCGCACTATGGTTGGTGGTGTGGTTCCAAAACACGGGGGGAAAAAAAGTATGTACTGTAGACAAAACTGTCAGCTCTTTCTTGTTTATGTGAATCGTCCGGCGGATGGTAAAAGGGGTTTTTACTTTTACCATTCCGCCGGAGGATTAAAAAGCTGAACAAATAGAAGGTATCTGGTACACACACATCGCTGATTGTTTACTCCCGTTGCCTCTCTTAACCCCTTTAGAACCGCAGTCCCGTTTGGGGACAAAACTACTTGAAATTTGACTGGTTTGTCCCCAGAACAGGACTGCGGTTCTAAAAGGGTTAATCAAGCTCTCCACACTTTCAGAGCTATAACTGCTTTGCCGTGTGTCGATTTTAACGATAGGACGAACACAACCGTACCGACGACACATACTACGTGTCATGTCAAAACGCGTGCACCAGTTCTTCACCGACCGGCGAACAGCTTACTTTGCCTTGTGGCTTATTTGAGGATTTATTTTTTTATTAAGAATACACCCTTCAGCGACAAACCGAGAACGCTCCCGGTGAAACCCTCCAGCAGTCTTTTAGTTCCATCATTGCTCGGGCAGGAAAACAAAGGTAAGCGCTACAAATTGATCGCCACTTAAAAGCATGTCCAAACAACCAACCAATCTACCCTCCACACATCCCCCCGGCCCCCTCCCACGACAACTCCAGCGCGCCAATACGTTGTTCCATCCAGTGTCGCTAGCAAAAAAGACATCCTGAAACATTTTTTCAACAGAAAAAAAAAAAAAAAATCCGGCATCTGCGATATACCCCGGATGAATCTGACGAGCCCAACCGAGCCAAGCCGAGCCGAGCCAAGCTAAGCCAAAACCAACCGCGTCTGCGCCGGCAGCAACGCTCGACGCCACCCGTAACCGTGCCTCTCTCCTCTCTGAGCAAGCCCGGACGTGGTGGAAAAACAGCACACAACGTGCGCCTCACGCGCAACGACGACTTTGCCACTTTTTCCCTAACACGGCTATCGTCGGTAGGAGGGAGGGCCACACCAGGGCTGCTCACGAGTCGGGTCACAATCTCGCGGATCAGGCCGGGTCGGGTCCAGTAAGGGTGACCCGACCCGACCAGACCCGACCCGACCCGACCGGTGGGAATTCAAAAACTTCCTGACACGACCTAAGGGTGGGGTCATGGACCCTTGAAGAGCCACCTGGAAAACAAACACCCGACTGCCTGCCGTAGCGGCGAACGCTCCGCATCTCCCGGAGGGCACCGACGCCACCACAAACTTACAAACCCACAAAGCCGCAAAAAAACTCGCAAACCTGGAAAGTTGGCAAATCCACAAGGTGTGCAAATAAGTCCGCACACTTTGCAACCATCACAAAACCGCAACAAAAAAAAACTGCAAACTTGGGGGAAAACTTGCAAACCCGCACACGTGCCGCCCCGCAAAACTGAAAGCACGCGAAACTGCAAACCCGCTTACGTGCAATCCGGCAAAACCAGTAAACCCGCACAGCCCTCATAAAGCTGTAACGTTTGCAAACCCGGAAGCCCAACGGTCTCGCCCTAACCCTGGCGATTCAATATTTATCAAGGCCTCCTCAAACTGACCAAGCATTACCTCTCTGATTCTCAAGAACCGTGGCTACTCGTTCTATGGTACAGTATGATTACCTCAGGAAAGAAAAGTGACGCGTAACCGCCTAAAGACCAACCCAAAACCAAACCAAACCGAACCAAACCACACCAAACCAAACCAAACCGAACCAAACCAGACCAGACCAAACCAAACCAAATAGTCTACTGACACCATGCGGTGTGGCGGCGGAAGCGGCGGTGGAAGCGGTGGCAAAACAGCAACGCCGCCTCGCCGTGCGGGAGTGTCCCTGTGTGCCCTGTTCACCGCGAATTTGTGACCCCCCTCCACTCCCACCCTGCCCCCCCCCCCCCCCGAAAACAAATCACGCCCCTCTCCCCCTCCCTCCCCATAAAACTTTTTCCCAAAAAAAAATGCTGTCACCGCACGCGTTGTAATCTCCCCGCGCCCCTGCGCTCCCGTCGTACGTGCGTACGTACGTACGTACGTACCAGGTACGACGTACTCAAAAGTACAAATGACCGCGCACACGCGCGCGCGCGTCAAGAAAAGAAGAAAAGAAAAACAACCCAGCCCAGTCACCAGCCCAGTCACCAGCCCCAAGCCCCAAACCAGCCAGCCCAGCCACAAGCCAAAAAGAAAAAAAGCCTCGGAGGCAGTGAATGGCAGTGGCAGTGACAGTGGCAGTGGCAGTGACAGTGACAGTGACAGTGGCAAAATAACGATGGCGGCCGTCTTTTTTCTTTCTTTCTTTTTCGTTTTTTTTTTCAACCCATCGCCGACACCGCTAGCATAGCTTTTCGAGAAAAGTATCGTACGTCGCGGTCGGCGTCGTCCACCAGGCTGTCCAGCGCCGGCCGAATCTTAGATTCCACCGCGCCGTTCTTCGCCACCGAAAAAAAAAAAAAATAGAGCGGGGAGGGGGGGAGTGAGGGAGTGAGGGGAGGAGAGAGGGAGGGAAGGAGGGAGGGAGAGAGGGAAGGACCCATCACGTGAAATGAAACAGCCGGAGGGAAATTGAAACGCTGTGCGGCGCAAAAAATTGAAGTTTTTTTTTGTTTCACTTTAATCGAAAGGTACCTGGTAGTCCGATATCGTTACGCGTCCAAGAGAAAAACCGTCAGAGACAGGCGCGAAAGTACATACCTGGTGCCATAAACACAAAACTACCAGCAGTAGCTACTACGCTTATAGCGCTAGCAAATTGCCTACTACACCTTGGGCTGAACCAGAAATAATAATAATGATAATAATAATAATAATAATAATAATAATAATAATAATAATAATAATAATAATAATAATAATAATAATAATAATAATAATAATAATAATAATAATAATAATAATAATAATAATAATAATAATAATAATAATAATAATAATAATAATAATAATAATAATAATAATAATAATAATATTAAATAAATAAAAGCCGGCAGGAACAATGTAAACCCATCGCCTCCGCTCTTCCGATTATCGCTACTGTAGGTCGAAATGAAAAAAACAAAAAAAATCCAAGAAGACACCGGTCATTGGGGTATATCGGTATCACTGTAAATATGTACGAGTATATAAATGTGTTCAGTACCTGGTAGTTACGCTTGGGTGTGAGCATGGATTTGGTTGAGCAAGAGGCGGCACCTTCCAAAAGCCAGCCGTACGACGAAGGAGAAATTGCCGCTAGAAAAAAAAAAACTGAAAAATTACCGTCAGAAACTACCGCAGAAATAACCGTAAAAAAAATGTACCCCAACGAAACAGTACCGCAAAAACCACCGCATCGATGTCCCAGGCTTACACTAACGCCGCCAAAAAAACGCATGTTCCGGCACAGTTACGTTTTCAAGTCTTCTGGGTGACCCAAATCGCATGGGGTGGGGGGGGGTGTACTCGATAGAAGAGATGTACTCGATCTCACGCATGGCCGTAGTCGTGTGACCATAGACCCTCGCATCCCTACAACGCCGGGACGGAGCATGTCGGGTTTTCACCGACCAGGCAGACATTGCTTGCACCATGCGCGAAGCGCCGTGAGGTGTCTGGCGAGAAGAGTGAGCTACATCCTACTACAAAACCGCTAATGAGGCGGACTTGCATGTGGATGACAGCTTCAACGAATTAATTTAATTTCCGGTGTAGGCACTTCCAGAGACACAGCAATGGGAGTACGATGTAACTGCCTCTTAAGTGCCTTACCTTGAACACCACGTGATACGATCAATCCCCTTGTGCGGAGTGAAAAGGTTATTCACCTCGTACAAATGATCTACAGCAGTAACTCGACGACCAGCTGTGGGCGACCGCAAAAAAAAACGGTACCCTGGTTGTCTAGCTCACGTTGTGAGCGGCATGCTTTACAGTGTCGTTGCCAACCGACGCCAACCCAACCTATATATACCATAGGGGGGGGGGGTATGTTTTTACCCTCTCGGAGCACAAAACACCAGAAGACTAGTCACAGGGTTCAGAAGGTCTTCAATAAATCTCACGGGTCGGGTCGGGTTGGGTCGGGCCGGGTCGAGTCGAGATATTTTCAAAAAATTCGCGGATCGTGCCACGCCACCCGCCCTGACCCGACCCTATCCGACCCGACCCCAACACACCCGTGAGGTTTGACCTGACTCGCGAAGAAAAACAGTCTGCAAAACACACAAAAAAACTCGCACCTCGAAACGCATGGGGGTATTTATCCGGAGCACAAAAGAATCGTACCTCCAGACACGGAGCCATTCTCTCCAAGGTTTTAGACACGTTAAACCGGATGTTCGGTACGGGGTCGGAGGCCATTCGAAGCACCAGCGGGAGCACCTCCTGTGCTCCACACCAAAACCAAAAGTTTCGCATGGGTTTCAATGCAAGGAGGGGGAACGGAAGGGGAGGGGATGGGGGGCGGAGGGGATTGTCGGCACGGAAGTCGGCGGTCATGTGAAGCATCGCAGGGTTCACCTCCTGTGCTTCATAACGCCGAACGGCGGCTTCCCATGCGTTTCAATCGAAGAAAAGGAAGGGAAAGGGAGGGGAGGGTCGCGCGGGTTCCAATCGAAGAAAAGCAACAGTTGCACGGGTTTCAATCGAAGGAAGGGAAAGAGCCACATGGGTTTCAACCACAGGAAGGGAAAGAGTGGCATGGGTTTCAATCAAAGGAAGGGGGAGGGAGGAGGGGGGTGTACTCAATATCATGCATGGCTGTAATCGTATGACCATAGACCCTCGCATCCCTCCAATGCTGGGACGGAGCACATCGGGTTTTCATCGACCAGGCAGACATTGCTTGCACCAAACGCGAAGCGTCGTGTGGTGTTCTGGGGGGGGGGGGGGGGGGGTCTCCCGGGTTTCAAAGGGAGAAGGGAGGGATGGTTGCACAGGGTTCAGTCAAAGGGAGGGGACGGGGAGGGGAGGGGAGGGTAAACATGGAGCCAGCGATTCGAGACGAGCACCGGCAGCAATCCACAGCCCCATCCATCCATCCATCCAGCTAGCCCCTAAGCACCGTTGCAGACAACGCTCGACACGCTTCATAGCAGCCCCCCATGTACCAATTTCCTGAAATCAAAAGGGGGGAGGGGGGCAACAATTTCGCACAACAACAAAACGACTACTAAAACACAAAGTATCACCTTGCTCAGCATGTCAACGTCGAGCGACTCCGTCAAGACCTGTATCGCGTAGAGGGCAGTCATCCGGTACAGATAGCTGCTGTGGACGTGCATCTGCACCACCTGCCGTGCGTTTTCAGGGGCAAAAAAAAACGAGCGGGTTAAACCTGGGCCGGGTAATTTACCACACACAACAGGGGAGCATGTGAAGCGGTCTTCAGAACCGAAATACCACAGCTCGCTACCGAAGCACCAACGGTTGGTGCACCCGATGGTTTCGCTGTATAATACACTTCTTGACTCTCTTCCGTCGAGGCGTTTTTTTTTCGGGTGATTAAGCCTGCTTTGTGCCCACGGGCTAGGTGTGAGAACATCATCACCACCACCATCATCATCGCGGTGCGTCAACATACTGGGATATACCACTCTGCCCGAAAATAGAAACATCGTTTACAAATTAATAGGAAAACCAAGCGGCCCTTAAAATTTCCGCCCACCCACCGTGCGTTCTGAATACCGCAGAGCACGGGTAGCCTCTTGAAATGCGCGACAACAGCCTTTCGGGTGGCCGATGGCTTGGAAATTAGTGTGGGATGATATTTTTGAGCTCGAACTTGGCACGAAACACTTATCAAAACAACCCTTTGATACTACTGTAAGACTGGTGTGGGCTACACACCCTGGCTAGCGCACCAATTCCCAAAATGACTTCGCCCCCGAAAGGTAACCTACCACTCTGAAAGTATAAGGGTCACTTGGTCTTCATATCAATATATACACGCTCCTTGTATGCGTTTTTTAGGTGGTGGTGGGGGGTGTACTCGATAGGAGAGATGTACTCGATATCATGCATGGCCGTAGTCGTACGACCATAGACCCTCGCATACCTACAATGCCGGGACGGAGCATGTCGGGTTTTCACCGACCAGGCACAGACATTGCTTGCGCCATGCGCGAAGACATTGCTTGCGCCATGCGCGAAGCATCGTGAGGTGTCCGGCGAGTCGCACGAAGGGTGAGCTGCATCCTACTAAGAATCGCTTGTGAGGCGGACTTGGATATGGATGATGTGGGGGGTGTATAATATCCATGCCATGCATGGCTGGGTAGGCCCTATATTACGGGGGACCATACTAAATAGGACCAAACATTGTTAGCAAAGATAGGGAAATCTATAGTTTTCGTCTGTACCGTAGGTTCTATTTACTATGGTCCTTCGTAACAGTGACTTGCGGTAGCCAAGCGTGCATCGTTCGGCCATGAAGACGTCGACTTCTGATTTAGATGCCGGATAATTAAAAAATATATCTACTATTGGCCCGCGAATATCGTCTAGAGTGTGTAGGAGTGTGGTGCTGCTCGCTCACTGACAAGGGACGTCAGCCGGGCTTGTGCAAGGTCTTTTTGGGTGAAGCCCTTCATCGTGCAGATTACGAAAAAAAAAAAAAAACTTCAAGACTGGCCCCTAAAACTGCCAGAGCCTACGTACATCACAGGGCATATACGAAGGACCTCTCTATGATGAAGAACCAGGACGGACACCGGGTGTGCTTCTGTCGTTGGGCACATACCTGGTACTGCAGAAAGGTTAAATATGTTAGTATGAAGACAGCAACAACAAACAAACAAGAACAACAACAACAGCATCAACCAACAAACATCACAAAGGTGGTCGAACAGACGTGCCTTCGGCAAGATGTGGCGTCGCGCCCAATGGGTTCCGAAGTGGTCGGTGAGCCGCTTGAGGTTGTCGGTCGCGGCTACCCGAATGCTGAACACCGTGTCCCCCAACCAGGCGAGACAAATGTCGCACAGCTGTCATCACACGAGACGGGCAGATCAGACAGACAAGACAGACAAGACAGACAAGACAGACAAGACAACACAGTCAAGGAAGCAAAAAAACAATACGGAGAAAGGCCAGGTTAGAGATAGACAGACAACACAGTCAAGGAAGCCAAAAAACGATACGGAGAAAGGCCAGGTTAGAGATAGACAGGGTCCGTCCCGATACCAACAATACGCCCGGCATTCATTAGTATGCAACCTGTGCATGATACTGCGGCGTTTCCATTTTACTCCTTTTAGTACTGCTTATATTTTACTCTAATTCCGAGTAATTTGTAGCCGAAACGGGAGTAGGGCCCCAAAGCGATTAAACCCTTCTGCCTACAAAAGAAACGCACACAGTCTATGAAGCTACCCCAAGGCCCCGTCGCGTTCACACCTACCCTCCCCGCCTTCACAAATATCCTTAGGGGACTCCCGTGTACAGCGACCAAAAAAACGGAAACTGCACTACTAATCCTTATCTGGTACCTGTAGAGCTTACCACGTATTCGAGATTTGGTCTGATTGGCTTAGGGTAGGGACTAGGGTTGCTCTGATTGGTCAGGAATAGGGTTGCTCTGGTTGGCTTAGGGTTAGAGTTAGGGTCACTTTGATTGGCTTAGAGTTAGGATTAGGGTTGCTCTGATTGGCTTAGGTTAGTACTAGGGTTGCTCTGATTGGCTGAGGGTTAGGGTTACGATTAGTTCTATTCAGCCGTCTCGTACACAAATGTGTGTGTCAAACGATTTTCTCGAGTACCTAGTAAGCAGTAAGCAAACCTCGTACGTGTCGACCTTGCAGAAAAGGTGTGCAACAGCAGCACAAGCCCCTACTGTACGTCGCATTTCGAACACATGCCCTGTCCCCTACTCCAGCACGGCGGGCTAAGACCGCTTCGTGCAGTGGTGCAGTGGCCGACCAGACCCTGCCATCGACTTTTTTTCTCGCTCTCTCTCCGGAAGCTTCTTTCTTAATTCCGAGGATGCATGCGTGAAAATACCGCAAAAAAAAAAATGGCCAAAGAGCTGGAAACCGCTCGCAAAAAGCCGGAACCGCAACCCAAAAATGAAAGCTGCTTGAGAATGAACTCTATCAAAGTCCAAAAACAGTAGCACAGGGGTTTCCAGTACGTGCACGCGTTTTTCACCAGGGGTCAGTACGAAAATCCCGAAACCGCGATTGGCTTTGCAAAACCGCATGTGATGTTTTTAGAACCGATGAGAACCTGGGACCGGTGACGTACATCCCTGCTTGGGCCTCGCTCCAAGTCTCAAAGGATTCAACGCCGTGGGGATCGGTACATAGACTGAGGGGTTATGAACCGCATGATAGGTTAGGGTTAGGGATAGGGTTAGGGTTAGGGTTAGGGATACTGGTAGGGGTAATGAATGGGATGTCGTGGTGTATCATGTGTACGATGTTTTACCCGTGTGCCCTCCCGATGTCACTCGTGGTTTGTCTTCGATGGTTCGACAACAACCCAAGAGAGAGAGAGAAAGAGAGAGAGAGAGAGTTTGGTGTGAGCGTCTGGAGTCCGGACTCAGGAACCAACGAGCGAAAAAAACAAACAACAGACAATGTTCTTCCTAACCCTGACTCAACAGTCGTCATCAAGCAACATTGTGCCGTCCCTGTTCACCTCCATGCTCTACAGATTGATACAAGCGAGCACAAGCAAGTCCCACATAGGCCCAAAACTCGGCGTAGGTTTGGGCAAAGCCCGCTAAATACGCTGCGAGGGCTTAGGGTTAGGCGGTCTCGCGGTCTCACCTTATCGTTGAAGAATTGCGCCCCCTGAAGTCGTTCCGTGTTCCGGCCCGGGACAAAAGATAGCGAGTGTTCCGGTTTGCGGGGCAATCAGCATCGGCACACGCATCGACACACGATTAAAAAAAAAAAAAAAAAAAGTGCACGAGGACGCAACGGCCGAGCGGAGGGTGGTAGGGGGAAGGTCACGCGGGCGGCGCTACGAACCACCAAGCGGGATACATACGTACCACTCTGACATTATGTCCCCAGCTACAAATACCACTTTTATTACATACCGAAGTATTGATGTACAAAAGGTTTGCCATATATCGGTACAGCGTGGGGCACAGCGGCAACGATAGCAATGGCGGGGGGGGGGAGGGGAGGAGTAAGGGGGGGTGGGGGTGTACTCGATAGGAGAGATGTACTCGATCTCATGCACGGCCGTAGTCGAATGACCATAGATACTCGCATTCTAATCGAAAAGCGCTTGGGGAATATCGGTGAGCCCGTTGCGCCCCGCCCCCCCCGTCCCCGGTCCGCTCCCCTTCCCATTCGGCCTCCATACCACTACGCTATCCCTCTGCGTACGTAGACTTACGAAATATAAAAATCACCTCGAACCCTTTCATACGAGCCAGACAACCCCCCCCCCTCTCCCCTCCTCCCCCGTTCCTTCCTTTTCTCGGTCATTCAGGGTAAAGCTACGTGCAACCCGTGAGCAGTGTGTGTCACAGCTTCATGCTTTATTCTCCGCAGTAAACAAGGGATGTTCGTAAATCCTGTCTGAAGCCATGTCACATAAGACTCGTCGTTTCGCGCGATGAAAGTATCACACACAACTTGCGAAATATGAGTTTCGCCAAAATCCTCGAACTCACGGCTCAAAAGCCTTTTGTTTGTTTGTTTTTTGTCTGTTTGTTTTTTTCAATATTTTTAATAAATACATGCGAAACAACCGAAAACAAAATTGGAATCGTCGAGCCAAAGATCCTCTCTTGTCACACCCAACAGACACGCCCAACGCATGCAACAATGAAGTCTTATCACGCAGGCCCTATGAGAAAATAGGCGGGCCCAGAATAGAGCACCCACTTACTAAATTTTATTTCGTGTTTTTATCTCGTGAAGTACTGCGCGAATCGAAGATGTCGGTCTGTGCAAAACACACGCGGTTGATGATATTAGCCTTTCCATCGATGCCATACAGGAAGACACTGGGGGCCACCGTGTGATGGTTCAAAGTCCAAAACCCCCGTCTCCCTCTCCTCTGTCGCCTCTAAAGTGATGCGCCAACCCCCCCCTCGCACTCACAAATTGGATGGCGAGTACCGGGGTGTGCTCGATGATGGCTAGCCTCACTCGCCATTTCTTGTCCTCGGCAAGGTCGACGATAGCCGGCAGCAGGGACGCGCTCAGCAACTGCACGCCAATAACGCCGCTCACCGCTTGCAAACCCGAAATAATGTTCAGTCGCACCTGTTTTGCACACGTGTTTGCAAATAACAGCAAACAAAAAAAACGAGCCTTTGTCATGAGAGTTTTACGGAGTAGCTTGTACCTGGTATTGGGTTTGGAGGCGGGAGGGGGGGGGGGGGGGGGGGTACTCACTATCATGCAAATGGCCGTAGTCGTATGACCATAGACCCCCGCATTCCCTACAAATGCCGGGACGGAGCACGTCGGGTTTTCACCGACCAGGCAGGCATTGCTTGGACCGAGCGCGAAGCGCCGTGAGGTGTTGGGCGAGTCGCATGAAGGGTGAGCTGCATCCTACTAAGAACCGCTTTAGAGGCTGGTTTTCTTGCATATGGATGACATCATCGATTAATTGATATAATTTCTGGTGAGGCCAATTTCCAGAGACAGCAACGGGTTTACCATATAACTGCCTCGTGGGTGCCTCGCCATATACACACTACGCGATACGATCATCCCCCTTGTGCGGAGTAAAGGTTTTCCCCGCACAAAAATGATCCAACTCGACCGCCAGGGCAGGGTAACTCGACCGACAGGGCAGGGGGGGTGGAGGTGTACTCAACATCATGCATGGCCGTAGACACATGACCATAGATACTGTGCGTGTTCACACCAAACCGTTCCTTCTACCCGTCGACATCCTGAACAACCACTGTCCGTGCCGATTCTTCGATCCTACAGTAGAAGAGATACACGTTCTACCGTCACGACCTACGACACACAGGTACTACAGGTATATTGCTCTGCAGCAAGCGGAGTAGGCGATGCAATGTCATGCCATCGTACTGGGTACGACAGACACGAACAAACACATTCTTCTGGGGAGGGGGTAACAACGAGCAACATAGGGGGTCCTCATCCGCCCCTAAATGCAGCACCACCCGGCAGAACAACTCGTGTAGGAGCGCTGCGGTGGTCAATTTCTATCTCGCATGTCGGCCCAGACCCAAACCCAGCCCGACCCCGTCCCGACCCAACCTTTAGCAGGGGCTCGAGGCCGACAAGGGCGGTCGGTCCCACGGCTCGTGTCTTTCGGTGGCGTTTTTCCAAAACAACTCGAGACCGCAGAAAAGCCGACCTGTATGTACCAACGGAACCAAGGTCTTGCACCACACGTTTTGCAGGGTGATGCTGCGGTTAGGGCTTCTCGGGCTCTCCTCCTACATGCAACAATACTACGAGTATCATCACGCCCGATCGTGGTCTGGTCTTGCCGTCTATGAGCACTATCCAGACACTCACTCCAGCTAACCCTGGGCTGCAGATACGCTAACCCTGGCTGCAGATACCGTGCACTCCACATCCAACCCCAGGCCCCTTCCCCGCCCCTCCCACCAAAAACAAAACAACGTCAGCACGAAAAAGCCCAAGAAGAAAAAGCCACTTGAAAAAAAAAAAAAAAAAACCCGACATGCAACCTCAAAAAAAATGTGTCTCGTTTGTGTACACGACCCTCACGTCCGGGTCGGTGTCTCTAAGGAGGGTCAAGAGCATGGGCAGCAGGTGGTTGACGGTGTTCTCTGGGCCCAGCACCGGCGACATGTCGTTCATCACCGAAGCCAACGCTTGCCGGACGTGGTCGCTCGGGTCCACGGCCAGCTTCTGGAGGCAAGGGAACACCTGAGGGACGGCAGAGGGTAAATCAGGGAAGGAAGAGGGGGGAGGGGTGTACTCAATAAAGGGGGGGGGGGGATGAAGGGTGAGGGGGGGGGGGGGGTCTTCAAAAAAAGTTTCCGACGGATCTTCACATAACAGTTTCCAACGGATATTCACGCTTATTTCCAACGGATCTTCACAAGTACCGCCAACGGGTCTAAACGAGTATTCCCAACGGATCTACACAAGGGTTTCCAGCGGGTCTCTACGAATATTTCCAACGGATCTTTACAAGGCTTTCTGGCGGATCTTCATAGGCATATGGAGGGAGGGAGGGGGGGGGGGGGGGGGACACGGCGACAACGCTCAGAAGCGTGGATTTTCTGGAGGTCAAAAACATGTTGGCCAAAAAAAGAAGCTTCAGCAGCGGAATCTCTTGTCCCCGGTCCTCGGCTGCCTTTCTCCTTCGTCCCTTTTATTCTGTCGTACCAGGTACCAAGTAAATATATACGCGGAGGCATCAGCCGCGCCGTATCAGGGCGGGAAAAGGAGCGAACACGCCTCATACAACAGCGGATGACGTTACCGGCTCTTAATCTCTGGCTCACCTTGCCGAGAACGGCGTCCACGTCCATCAACTCCACCACCTTCGTCGAGTTTACTGCGGCCGCGGTTCTGACCTATCACACATCACATCACAACCAATCAGTCCATCAAAATTACCAGGTCGAGGCGGTTAAAAAGAGCGAGAAGCGCGCGCAGGGTCGGGGGGGGGGTCGCCTGTGAACATTTTGAGCTGTCACACTACCGGGGTCGATGAGACATTTTCCCTTGAGAAGGGAGGGAATTAATTGCCCCGGCACCTGATGAAATCGATTTCGCGGGCGGGAACAGGCGTCCTCTGCCCTTCGCTTGGACGGAGGCAAAGCAAGCAAGCATTCCCCGGGACAAGTATTCGCATGCGCGCATGCGACTGTCCGGGGCTCCAAAACACCCCCAGGTATCGGGGTAACAGGTAGCAGGCAAGAAGGAACCACGATAATGACAACAAACAGCCGCAACAAAAACATCACAAGCGGTATCATACCAACACCGAAATCAACATCAACTTCAACAACATCAACACCATCAACATCAACAACAACAACAACAACAACAACAACAACATCAACACCAACATCATCATCAACAACAACAACAACAACAACAACAACAACAACAACAACAACAACAACAACAACAACAACAACAACAACAACAACAACAACATCAACACCAACATCATCATCATCAACATCAACACCAACATCATCATCATCATCAACATCAACATCAACATCAACATCAACACCAACACCAACAACACCAACACCAACAACACCAACACCATCATCAACATCAACATCATCATCATCAACACCAACACCAACATCAACATCATCATCAACATCAACACCAACACCAACATCATCATCATCATCAACATCGACACCAACATCAACATCAACACCAACATCAACACCAACACCAATATCAACACCAACATCCTCATCAACATCAACACCATCATCAACATCAACACCATCATCAACACCAACATCAACATCACTCGTTTTCTTCCACCAATACGTTTTTTATGCTGGTACTGTTTATAGCCTGTTTGTGTTACCAAGGACGAGACTTCAGGGAAAAAATGTTCACGTGAGAACGTTAGCATCATCAATATATTGCGGCACTGACCTTATGACTTTTCAGTACTTGACGCTGTGACACTGAAATACTATTACACAGACACTAATAGTACTGACACATATGTCCCTATCGACTAACCTCCGGCTCTGCGTCCTCGAGCAGGTCCCCGTAAGCCTCGCACATTGGTTCGTTCGTCGCATCGCCCCCCAAGGCCGCGCACAGCTCGTGGAACTTGTTCGCGGCGCTCCATCGCACTCTCCACGAACTTGGATCGATTGGTTCGTTATTAATAGTTGGTTGGTAGAAAGGTTTGGTTGATTCGACAGTCAGTTGGTTGAGTAGTTGGTTGGTTGATTGGTCGATAGGTTGATTGATTGATGATTGGTTGATTGATGGTTGGTTGATTGATTGATTGATTGATTGATTGATTGATTGATTGGTCGGGGATTTTTTTTATAGATTATATCGATGAATCGATGAGTGATGAAGTGCTTGATTAGTCAATTAGTTGGTATTGATAGTCGGCGATGATACGCTTCCCAAAAAATAATCTAGTTCACTGTTCTTGCCCGCCGCCAGAGCACAAAAACGCAGGGAGAAGCGGGGGGGGGGGGGGGGGAAGAGAAGGGACAAAGAGCCCCGATCCCCGCCTGCTCTGCATACATAAACGCCTCGGCGCATGGTACTCACGTGTCTTTGGCCGTTTCTAGAACGACTGGCAGGATGTGCTTCGTCTGGCCTTCCACAGGGAGGACTTGCGCGAGAGCGGAGCAGTTGTCGATAGTTTGCAACCGCACCGAGTCCTGCTCGTCCTCCGCCAGCCCTACGGGAAAACACGCGAAAAAAGAAAAAGAAGAAAAAAAAAAAACAGAAATAACGAACGTCAGCGCGTGTGCGCGCAATGCATGCAGCAAGGCGGCAGGTGCACACGAAATAAAAAAACAAACACAAGCAAACAAGGTAAGCGAGCGCACAGCAGCAACACGCGCCTATAACCCCTGAACTCTACACACTACTTTGTATGGGTAAGCCAAACACACCAAAATAAAAACAAAAAAAGCAAATGTCAGCGCGCTCGACATGAGGGGAGGGGCGTGGTCTTGTGTGCTCAGCGTGATCTGCGCGCACTGCGTGGGGGAGTGCGTGTGTGCGTGCGTGCAAACGCAGCGGCATCAGACACATGCCAATGGACACGCGGAGCTCCCATTCAATTCCGAAAATACCCGTCACAAAATTTCATGTACAGCTTACTATGAGAACGATCCATGAAACGGAAAGTTAAACTTCCAAACTTTTGGAAAAGCACGAAAAAAAAAAAAAAAAATTGGGGCCGATGTTGGGCCAAGATCAGCGTCAGAAAAAAACTCAGGCGGATTTTTAGTGTCGAAGCGGCGAGATTCCGAGTCCTCGACAGGCATCGATCGACAAATCTAACGACTGCGTGATGAATTTTGAACGGGTGGTGCGCTCGGTAGGGGCTCCGACCCACCCTAGGGTCACCGTGTTCACGCAATGGCCGGTGAGATGTGGCGAGCGCCGGCCAGGCTTATGATGTAAAATCAATAGGCCTCTGGCGATTTTCTCGACTCGTACCAAATGGCCAAAAATAGGCTTTAGTTCAGGTTTGGGAGGATACCGTCGGACGCCGCCGGCAAGCTCTCGCCCCCTAGATCACGGATCCACCTGATACCTAGGAGGCCGTCATCTATACACACTAGGTGGCCTTGCCCGACGCCGAGAGGGTTGGCCGTGGGCTGAGTCTATGTCGATATCCGAGCGTCTATCGTCGAAAGGAGCTGCTTTTTTCATCAGCGTGTTGACAATTTGCAGCGAAAAATAAACAAATTTGCAAAACACGAAAAAAAAAAAAAAATGAAGGAAAAAAACGAATATGTTTTCCCTTTTTCTCCCACAGCAGCGGCGGTACGAGGATATTTTCGGCTGTTCCTTGAAGAGCAACATTTTAAAAAGAAAATTTTTGAGGCTTTCGCGTTTCCATTGGCACCTAGGTCTGTCTCAGTGGTCTGCCCTGCACGGTCTCTGCCGCCCCCACCTCGCCTTCGTTGCTGAAAAATTAGAAAATCAGTCATGATGGTCAGTTGCGCTTGTGAGATACGAGCTCGTCCAGCCGTGAAACAGATTCTCACTCGATCGGAATTTTCGCACCCGTTTGGGAAAAAAAAAAAAAAACAGCAGTGTTCTCGAGCTTGGCAGCGCATTCCCACTAGACTCGTCACACGTGATACCAGATATGGTATGTAAGCCATGGGGATTATTCCTTCCAAGAGGAAACTCGACGATAAAAAAAAAAATGACACGACACGACAAGCGACGGCAACCGACGCTTCACCGGGAGGACGACACAAAACCGTTTTTACATGCAACCGTGACCATACTGCGGGCCGCTTTTCGTATGTCCACGGTTGAAAGCAAACACCAAATTTTCAACCAACCAGTGTTTGTTTTTTTGGTCGCTCAAGGGGGGTTAACCCTTTCAGAACTGCAGCCCCGTCTAGGGGGCAACCCACTTATAATTAGAGTGGTTTGTCCCCAGAACGGGACTGCGGTCCCAAAAGGGTTAAGCGTACATTTGTCTGTTTTCCTTCAAAAATCAAGTTGAGGTTGGTGGGTGCTACGGCCCACGGAAGGTACTGAGGTGTACTGTGCACAGACCCTCGACATGAGAGAGACTACAGGTGCACTCTCTTACCGTACCTGGCAGCACGCCTCCCTCTCCCCAGGGGCGCCAAAGAGGGAGGGGGGGGGGGGGTGTACTTGATAGGGGGATGGAGAAGACACCTCCGGCCGTGAACCGAAGGACGCAACCATATATTTTGTCTCCCGACTGACGCAATCAATCCCGACGACATTGCCAATACCAAGGGCGCTAGCGCAAGGGTCAGTGTCAAGGCTAGGGCCGTCGTTCGGCAAGCTCCCTACTCTAGAATACTTCAACCTTCCCCTCGTGCTAGGATCAATGGGTAACGTACCGTATACTCGATGCGTGAGAAAAAAAATATACCGGTATACATAAGATGGCCCAGAGAAAAAAAAATCTCGAGCAGAAGGTTTACTGTTCGGCAACAACCTTAACCTCATGCATACTTCAACCTTTTTTTTTCCAATTCATGCCGGAGTCACAAGGGAATCCGCACCGTGTATACATCTACATTCTACCTACACAGAATCTGTAAGCACCCACCGACAAAAATCTCGAGCATGTCCTGCAACACAAACTCCGTCTCCATCTCTCTCGACAGCAGCCCCAGGTTGTGAGCCGCTACCCTGTGGACAGTAGACCGTACACACAGCACATAATGGGTTTGCAACGATAATGAGAGGCACAGTGACAGGGCGGATGGGGGGGGGGGGGGGGGGGGGGTCACCAGTTATTCGACACTATGATTGAGGGTCACTGTGTATGATACGAATGTAGCTGACCCTAAGGGTAAGGCTAGGCCAATCAGACCCAATCGACCTATGGTTGAACACTGTGATAGTCCCTCCGTCTCGCAGGCCGCGTACTTCAACCATAGTGTAAAATACTAAGTGCTCGACTCTACGGGGAGTAGGGAAGGGGCTGCGTTTACAACGGGCATCCATCCCAAACAAAGGTGTTGCGCATGCGCGATTGGAAGAACCGTTACATTAAAAAACGATACCAGAAGCGGGCAACACAACCGGCCATATCTATATACCGCGGGAGCAAGCAGCGTCGTCTTTATATCCGTTCAATTCCGTGAATCCCCCCTCAATTTTGTTCTTCGTATCATTTCCTTGTCCTCTCTCTTCGGGCCGCGTGCATCCCGCGTTCAGCGTCGCCAGGATGGATGAGGGGGGGGGGGGGGGGGGCGGTCACCGCGCCAACAGCGTGTTCCGCAACGAGACGCCTGTTCGACCCCGTCACACTGATGCCGTGCCGAGACGCCCACCCTCCTCCCGCCGCCGCCGCCGCCGCCGACACACCGCCTCTCGCGATTTTTGAGCGGAACAGCACCCTCGCCACTCCCGCCGCCACTACCCGCTACCACTCCAACACCGCCCCCTACACCATCACCATCACCATCACCACAGTGCACTGAATTACTGTGACAACAACAACAACAACAACAACAACAACAACAACAACAGCACCGTTACCGCGATCACCAAAACAAACACAACCGCCGCCACCTCAACACCAGCACCGACACCAACACCACCGGAGTATCCACCGCCTGAGCACCCCAACCCCCCCCACTGCCACCAGTATCAATAGCAAACCCTCGTGCTCCTCCACCCCTCGCCCAGAGATTAAAAACCAACCCACAACCAAAACCAAAACCCTAACCAAAACCGAAACCGAAACTACCCCAGCGACTACTATTACGGGGGACCATATTTACTAGGACCTACGTTACACACAAAAAACCCATGTGCTTCAGTATTTAAAACTACAATGTTTTGTCCTATTAACTACGGTCCCCCGTAATGCACACCCATACACACGCCACCCCGACGGTACCCTCCTCCGTGCTAAACCACTCCACCCACTCCCTCACCCAATCCCCATTCTGGGGGGCCGTGGCAATACACAATAATACATAGTGATACATAGTAATACATGGTAATACATAGTAATCAGAAGTCACGATGGACAAAAAAAAACAAATATTCCGCCGTGCTTACACCACCATTTTTCGGTCACGAGCACTCTGTTCCCCCGAAAGAAGCACGTAACACACGCAACATGTCATAAGGGGGCATAGAAATCAGAACTCACTTCGGGACCCCAAAAAAAGCATGCAGCCCTCCCACATTTACACGGAAAATCCGAAAATTCGGTCCTGATTTCTACGTTTCTCCCTAAAAATAGCTCTCCCATCATTTCATCACCTCCGGACCATCGGAGTGTCATCCTTGCAGAGCTTCTTGAACAGCTCCCGCACCTGCGCCCGTCCCTCCGGCCCGACGCTGTCCGTGCCAGGCAGGAGAGAGTACACCGGCGCCACCAGACAGCACGCCGACATCCTCGCCGTGAACCACTCCTTCAGCGTCAGCCTCGACAGGAGAGGCACCAGGTGCTGCACAAGCTGCTCGGGGGAGAGACAACGCGCTATCGTCTGGATAGACTCCAGCGCCTTATCTCGAACCTTCATCGGCGGGGGGGGGGTAGGGGGAGGGGGGGGGGGGGGGGCGTACTTATTTGTTGCTTGCCTTAGTCATTTGACCATTGACCACGCATCCCTTTCGAGACGGAGCACCGCTCTTACTCCTATTAATAATAGAGACACCTCCAACAGGTGGGCAGGGGGGGGGGGGGGGGGGGGATGGGAGGCAGAGAAGTTTCGGTGGTTAGCACAACTGTGACAGCGACGGGTGGGGCTTGAGAGCCCGGGTCGGGGTGTTGGGGGTCGGGGGTTGCGGTAGGGGTGGAGGATGGAGGGGAGGGATGGGGGTGGGGGGGTGCAGGGTGAGAAGGTGTGGGGACGGGAGTGCGAGGGTGGGCGGGGGGACAGCGGCAAAGGCTACAGTGCGACGGCGACTCCTCAAGGGATATACCACAATCCAGAGAGGGCGGTGCGCGCGACAAGGTTCGATCGACCAACCGGCGGCAACTCCACCCGCGCGCTGTTCGTCAGAAAACGCCGCCCTCAACGCCGCCCTCAACAAAAACTCAACATGTTTTCTACAATCATATCATGCACCAGGAAAAACAGGTGGGGGGGGGGGGGGGTACTCAATGTCATGCATGGCCGTAGTCGTATGACCATAGACCCTCGCATCCCTACAATGCCGGGACGGAGCACGTCGGGTTTTCACCAGCCAGGCAGACATTGCTTGCACCGAGCGCGAAGCGCCGGGAGGAGTTCGGGGGGGGGGGCTTCAGCACCTTCCAAGGCGGCAGGAGAAGGGGGGGCATTAAGGAAGGGAGTACAAAGTCACAGTAGCAAAAACGCCTACAACAAGAGAGACCCAACATGACGCGGCAGCGACAAATACAAGGACGACGACGACGCTCACCGTGCTCTCTTCCACCGCCGCTAGCTGTTCTAACGGGACCAGCAGCTCGTGCGCGTACTGATTCCCCCCTACGTGCGCCGTAAGCTTGCCCATTTGCTCCGCCATACACAGCAACACCTTCAGGGACGGGTGGACAGGCGGGTAGACGGACGGACGGACAGACGGTCGGACGGAAGGAGCGGGGAGGGGGGGGCTGCGAGGTTAACGGCGGCGGTGGTAAAAATTCGGAGCACAACTACAAGATGCTCCTCCTCCGTTTGTTTCTAATCTTCTCGTTTAGATAGCTCGGCCGTTCCGATCGTCGAAGGGCCGAAGAACTAAAGCATTCTACAGAGACAAGCAAAGAGCGATCACGAAAAACATATACTATACAGCACCAGATACATGTACGTACGTACTCTCTGCACCTGGTTCGAAAGAAAACAAAAAAAGTTTAAACATCCGCGAGGATCTTGCTACAATTGGTCTAGTAGAGACGACGCCACACGGAGTTATCTATCATAGCCGTTGACTAAGGGATCCATCATAGCCGTTGACTGAAGCTGCAGCGTGCACCGGTCCCACCGCAATGCAACCCCACGCCGTGGAAACGTGACCTGCTACATCTACACACTGCTGGGCACGTCCGCCTCAGAACCCCCCGCCGCCTCCAGGCCAAAATCACATTCATCGACACAAGGTGCGGATGTTTTCGGACGATACGCACACACAGCATTACGTAGAACGGCGGCGGCGATGGCGGTAGCAGCAGCAGCATCAGCAGCAGCAGCAGCAGCAGCAGCAGACACATGCAAACCACAGCACCAACAGTAACAACAGTGACAACACCACCACCACCACCACCACTATCACCGGGAGCAACTGCACCACCACCACCGCAACCACCCAACCACCACCACCACTACCACCACTACCACCGCCAGTAGCAGCAACAGCGGTATCACCCCCACGACCACCACCATCACCAACAGAAACGGGCGTCTCACCTCATCCTCGTCGTCCGTGGAGTCATGAATGAAAGGCACAAGCTCCGTCCTCACGCGTTCCGGCCCCAATGCATCCGCGATCGCCGGCAGGCTCTGCGTTGCCGTCACCCTAAGACTTAGGTCGTCCGCCTTCAGGTGCTCAATCAGCATCGCGATCTTGACAGCCACAACAGGAGGGAAGGGGGGCGTTCGATGGGAAGACAACCACGGCCGGGGGGGGGGGGGGGGTGTACTCGACATCATGCATGGCCGTTGTCGTATGACCATAGACCCTCGCACCCCTACATTGCCGGGACGAAGCACATCGGGTTTTCACCGACCAGGCATCCATTGGGTGTAATAAGGGCCAGGAGGAGGGGGGAGGGGGGGGGGGGGGGGAGTCCAAGTAGGGGGGGGTGGGGGGGGCGTTTTTCGTTCGCCGCGGTTGTCGTGACGCCTTAATGTACAGATATCGTTTGCCTCTTGGAAGGTGTTCGAGGTTGGAGGCATTCATGTCTGCAGTCTTCGCCGCCCCCCGCTGTCGCGTGCGCAGAGCGAGGGAAAAAGTAAGTTGAGGCTAAGCCAACATGCTATCAACAGAAGACCGCGACTCCACCCCTCGAAGGGCCGCCCCTTACCGCCCGCCTACAATAAAACCAGTGTATGAAGGCCAAAATAAGCCCTGACGCGACCCAAGCAACCGCTCTCCTACTACGGGACGCCATAGTAATCGGGACCCATCATATACGCACAAACCTATATATTCCAGTGTTTTTACTACGGTCCCCGGCAACAGTTGTTTCTTTGAGCTTAGAGTTAAGGGAGCAGCCCCGAAGTACAGTATTACGGGGGACCATAGTAAATAGGAACAAATATTGTTGCTAAAAATAGGTAAATACAAGGCGCTTCGCTCCGCGGGCGGCCTACGCCGCCCGCTACGCTCGCTCAGGAAGGAAAAAAGTACATCAAATTATGCGAAGCGAACAGAGGCCCACGATTGAGTTTAGTGTTTTCAAGGATCGTAATTGCAAACCGGCGACTTGATAATGCCAAGAGTCCCGCCGCCATGCTTCAGGAAAAAACAGCTCCGACGTCAGCTTGGATGCCACATATACGCTACGCGTCGCGGATGTCGTACGTACTTACATACACCCCAGGTAGGGTACTACTGTCTGTACTTATTTTCTTCTTTCGATATGCTCTATGTCTGTACTGTATGTACGAAGAAAGCGAAAGCACAGCACGGCACAGCAGCAAAAACAATGAAAATGAAACCGAGAACTCGGAAAGGAAAAAAAAAAACCGTCACCTCTCGTGTAATATTTTTCTGCGTGATTGGAACACCTTACACCCGGTCGAAAAAAAAAAAAAAAAAATCGCACAGAAGAGCTTCTCTCTCAGCCTCGTACGCCGCCCGCCCCTCTCGCGACCACCTCGCTACCGATTCGGTCCGGGTAAAGCTTTTATCACTCTCTGCCACAATCAGCCCTGTCGCCCGCCCCGCGTGAAGCCCGGTGCTCACCGTGGCCGTCGTTCGCCAGCTCGATAACGTTGGTGTTCAAACTGCACACCTCCCTCTTTCAACTTCAGCGTGGTCGCAAAAATAAGCACCGCTTGAATATTATCTTGCCCTCCAGAACGACCTTTATAAACTCGTACATACTCTATCAACAATCATAAATCGAAGCCAGACAAAGCCCGTTCATGCATCCCTCGTGTCTCGAGGCACACGCGACGCCTAGGCTGTAAGGATACATACACGTAGTAACGAGCACTGGTGAGCAAGGACTCCGTCGCTCCCGGAGAGAAGCAAGTGACAAGGTGGAGAGACGGCGATCCCCGCGGTTGTCGAAACGCCTCCGTCGTGATCGATAAAACCCATACAAATATATTCCTACAGTATTACGGGGGACCGTATTAAATAGGACCTACGGTACCCACAAACACCTATATATTTCGCTATAATTACTAACAATATCTGGTCCTACTTACTATGGTCCCCCGTAATAGTACATTTGTAGAAATATTGTACCGAATATAGAAAATAATGGTACATGAGTCCCTGTCGCCAACGCCAATCTGTGGCGGACGCCCCAAAACAGGCTACCTCTTGCGTGGTTGAGATGTGGAGTGCACACCCAGGTTGCTCGGTACCTCCGGGCTACACGAAACGGAGTAACAGACCTTGGGTGTGAATTGAGCTTGTGTGTAATGAGGCGTTGCTATACAGGGGAAGTGGATTATGGTATCCATAAAGTTGGCGATTTCAAAAGCTTGGTCGGCAAGCCGGTGACCGTCGCGATGGTTGATGAGTATCTACAGCGCCAGCAGACCTACCTACGAGCTGGAGTACAGTAGAGAGGCCACTTCGAGCTATACCAGTGGTACCAGTATATATCAACTCCCATCACCGTATCACACTGGGTGACAAGATAACACACTCCCCTGAGACGAATTTCAGACCCGGTTTCCTCCAAAACCTGCCTTAAGGGCGGGGGGCACACACACAACGAAAACGGTGGGCTCTGGAAATATTTCGCCGAGAAGGTTGCAATAGACGCATCGCTCGTCGTATTCAATACGCCCTATACTCCCCGTTGTCGAGAAACCCCGCTTCGAAAAATCGTCCGAGGGGGTGTGTTATCTTATCACCCTAGTGTGATAGTGTTACATATACGGCAATCGAAGCAAGCACCCGCACTGGAGGTGAACGGACGCATCCTCGAGCACTTCAAGACTCAATAGCTTGAAGAACTTGCCCCCACAACGTAACAAAAGGTAACACAGACACACAGACACACCACCCCCAACTTTCCGGCCATCCCACCGGTACGAAGGTGTGCAGAGCTCAGTACGCATCGCTCTGCCTTGCCATGGGTACATACTGTACATCTCTCTAACGCTAGATGTAACGTGCACGTATGACATCTTGCGCACATATTATGCTGCTGCACACCCCATACACCTAAAACCAGGTGTTACTACAGTAGTGCTTGGTCGAAGAAAAGAAGCGAGAGACGTTGTCGCGCTTGCTACGCCCGAAGTCAAGACACAGACCTACAGCAGCCGCTGCCATGCTCACGCTGCCGTTGGGCTTACCGTTTCATTTACTAAATTAAAAAAATTAAAAAAAACAGCTGTGAGATCGAGGATTCGGTCGAAACTCATATTTGCAAGCTGTGTGTAATACCTCGATCGCGCGAGCTACGGGTTTTACATGGCCTCATGGTGGAGGGTATACATCTCCGTACATCTGAAGCCGCCATACATACGATTTACACACGAAAATAGATAGCATCCCACTCGTACACAGGTCCAAACTCTCACGCTGCACGCACATATTTAATGTTTATGCAACTCCCCTCGAAGCCAAAAACAAGTCGGGGCTGCTGCTGTACCAGGGAATACATACTCGTACCAGGTGCAACTGTGACCAGAAATGTAAAGCCCGTTTAAACTCCGATATGACTACCAAAAGTTGCTTATATTACCGGCTATTACATCACACGCCGCAACAACTAGGGCCGGGCACTGGCTGATTCAGTCAGTAGCGATTACACTGTCGTCAAAATCAATCAGTATCTGGATTGCAGCAGTATCCTGTCTCTCCTCTCTACTGTCTCCTCCCGATCCGCATTTAGTGGGTTTCCGTACCATAATATAGCGCTTTTCTTGAGGGCACATAAGATGAAACTACTGGCGAATATACTGGCCCGGTCAATCAGTATATTAACACTGCCAATAGATTGCTACTGCCAGTACATACTGTGCCAGTGCCAAACTCTAATAACAGTTTTGCTGTTTCAGAAGTAGACGCTAGGTTGAAGCAAACATGCCGTTTGACACTATTAATATTGGCTTTTCACGGAGAGCCGTCGACATCAGGCCTTCACGGACAGCCGTCAACGTGAAGCCTCGACGGAGAGAGCCGTCGAGAAGCCCCGCAAACTCAAACTAGTAAAATCAAGTCTAAAGAGGCCTTGACGGCTCAAAAACGTCGGTAGACCGTCAAACGACACATTCACATGTGGCTTCCTTAACCCCTTTAGAACCGCAGTCCCGTTTTGGGGACAAACTACTTGAAATTAGACTGGTTTGTCCCCAAAACGGGACTGCGGTTCTAAAAGGGTTAAGTCGATCGGATCGATTGCAACGTTGTACCCCTCTGACAGATGATGATCTACAACAGCAGTACACCACTTACAGTACTGCTGTAGATCCTAACCTGCCGTGCTGAGGTGACGTGCACGATCTGTTCAAGACACAGATCATGCCCAATCATGCAGATTTTATCGCTCGAACCCGGCAACATGAGCTAGACCATACAGATCATACAGATCATACAAATATATCTGCTCTAAAAAGGTCTGCTACTAATAGATAAATCGATCATCTGTCCGAGGTGCGCAACGTTGCAACCCCTCCCGATGAGTCCCACGCAGAATTTGGGCACCTCCCGCTGCCGTCGAGTGTAATGCAAGTCGCGCCAACTGGAAGCTTTTATCTTGCGTACGCCCAAGGAACACGCCAAATTACCGTGCGGAAACCCACCAAATGCGTTTCGGGAGGAGAGAGGAAGATCGTCACACCATCGTCACATGTTGTGTGCATTGTTCTTGACTATTTTCTTTCATTTTTCCAAGTCGATGACCGCAATTGCACCCGGCCAAGGTAGTTTGGGCCCCAATTATATGACAGTAAATGAAGAGAAAACGCCTAGCGTTTTGGCCTCAGGCGGCGTCTCTAGCACCCCCCCCTAACCAGCCGGGGGAGGGTGATGGGCCGAGCTACAGTATGTTATGTTTCGCACCCGATTCTCTCGGGGTTACTCGCTTCGCTCGGCCAGTACACTGCTTATACGGGTTGATTTGACCACAGCATAATCGCTACTGACGAGTCAACCAGTGCCCAGCCCTAATTGCAACAGATCAGTGTCTACCAAACTACCTTACATTTCTGATCAGGCTGATATACCGGTACCAGGCACGTACTTACTTCCACTGCGGACGTACCTGGTACCTGGTATGTTATTATAGCACCGTTGGAGTATAAATATTAACATCAAATGGTCCGTACATACAGCCAGTACAAGTCTAAAGTCGTACAACAGCAGTTCCGATTGGGTGATTTGCTGTTGACCCTTTTAGAACCGCAGTCCCGTTTTGGGGACGAACAACTCAAATTTCAGGTAGTTTGTCCCCAAAACGGGACTGTGGTTCTGAAGGCTTCAAACATGAAACAGCGGCCGAAAATTGAAAATTTTCAACAGCAGCAACCTAAAATCTATTCCCAAGTTATTGACCCCCAAATAGGCGGGTGCGGTTGTTCGGGAGCCGGATAAAAAAAAAAAAAAAAAAAAAAAAAACGCCACAAGGGTCGAGCACGGGTTGGAAATCGGAAAATGGAAAATGGAATTTGTACGTACGCCAAGACGTCAACGTACGCAAGACGTACGACGAGACATTTTTCCACGAACAAAATGCGGGAACATTACGTGCGACGATGACCTCACCAGGTACCGCGTGCGTAACTTACGGAAAGTAGTATGCCGACCAGCGCATACCTTTTCGCTTGCATGGGAAAGTTGCGAAAGGTGTTGTGAACAAGGCGGCACGTCGGTAACGCCGGCACGATGTTGGTGCTATGATACCTGGTACCTGGTACAGCAGTTGGTAGTTGGTGCCCTGTGGGCTCAATCCTCGACAAGGCTGCTGTTGTCCGTACTGCCACGTATTGATACCTGCTTCCTGCTATGATATACACGTACTCCCGTAGTTGCGATACGAGTGCGTGCCTGGTATGATGCATCCACTCGTGCTGCTGGTTAGACTGCCGACTACTCGCCGTACGACCAAAACACGAAGCAACAGCAGCTACAGACACCCACCCGGATGTGGGTACGAAACACCTTCACACGGGGTTGATGGGGATATGAGGGGGAAACGTACTCATCGCTCAAAGGGGTTATCGTTTCAGCGCACATAAAAACGACTTGGCTTTAGAGTGCAGAGCACAAAAAGAAGCCGCATTTCGAACCGTCTCTTCAGCTGAAGCAAGCAAGCTTCTTTCGCGTACAGCGCCCCCGGACACGAGCACCCCCGCCCATCCCCCTCCGAATTTGACAGGGCATCCGAGCGAACTAAAAGCAACGCGCATCCCCGATCTATGAACTGAGTCTCACCTGGTAGTAATCACCCTCGTTGCCATCGGACACGGTGTCAGTCGTGGTGACAGTCGTGGTAGGGCTAGTCGAACAAGCGCTGCTGCTTGGCTCCGCCTCCACCGCCATCGCCGCCATCTCTCTCCAAAATCAAGCGGCAAACTCGATGAATGGAGACGGGAAGGTGGGGCAAGGCACCGCTTCTAGCCTCACCTGTGGTGGCACCGATAGCGTTGTCTCCCAGGGCAGCAGCGTCGTCGTATCTGCCCTGTGTGCCTGCTTGGAGGCGCGCCGCTTGGCCGGTGTCCCACCCCTCTTCTCTGTCTCGTGAAACAGGCGGTGTCTCGAAAATCGATGCCTATATGTCGTTGCTTTCTCGCCCGCCAGCTATTTTTTTTGCGTGGACTTGTGTGCGATCTCCCTCGCTGTTAGTGACAGGGAAACTTCCCACCAGAGCACAGGTGCCTTGGTAACGCTTGGAGTTGGAATGCAGACGCTCTCTCGCGCTGGACGCAAGACGGGATTGATCTAAAATCCACTTTTGCGAGAGGACAGAATAACGCCTTGCGGGCTTTATGTAAAACCTTATGTTTTGAAACGACAAAACCAAAACCAAAAAGTGTGACTTTTGTATTAATCCGAGGTCAATTGTCGAGTGTTTGCAAGGGGCGAGCAAGTGCGTACAGTATGGATGCATGAATGGGGTGTCTGGGTACATCTTGCTGTGTGTGGAGCCATTGCAACACATGCACGACTCAGCAGTGGAGGGGACAAGGTCCCCTGGATCTCGATATCTCAAGCCAGTCTGGACGTTTGCGTTTGCATTCTTGAATCTTGGGTTTGATATTTTGTGTAACCCGTACGGTTTATACCGGTCTTTTGCTGTGCCTGTGCATACTTGGTAACCCACTGGAGGTGTATATACTGGTGCCCGGTACATAACTACACGTATAAATTCCCACAAGTACCTTGTTCGTACAAGTATACACTTCGACGTACTCCGCAACTACATCTAATAAGACGGAGGTCTGAAGTACCTTTTTTGAACACCCATTGGACACGTCGACAAGAATCACAACCACATCCATCTGTGCCCGTGTTCTTCGTCGTCTTGTGTGTGAAAAGTTATCCAGCCTGGACGAACGGCATAGAATAAGATCGATAAAAAGCAAAATCAACGACTAGAATGGCGTCGGCTATCATGGAGACAATCCTCGAGGCGAACGGCGTCACGGCTGCCGCCGCTGGGCGACTTTCCGTAGACCCCGAAGATACCGAGTCCACATGTGGCTGGTTGGCTATTGCAAGGATCGCCCGTTTAGAGGTATGGATGGAAGCTGGTGCGGGGAGCAACTCAGATCAGACCTTGGATTTGGCAAGCCAGACGAAGATCGACGGTCGGATCTTGGCCCTAGCTGCGATCCCCAGAGGTCAGTTGATCTGGTGCTTCGCGATGTGCGTACGAGTACTGCCGTAGATCTTGTCGTGTGCTTTTGGGCCATTTTGTCCAGCATTCTCGGTTTGTTTGTCGTCGACCGCGAGCTATTACGGTTGCTCCCTACGCGTGGAGGGTTATCGTCTTTTCTTGTGGCGAGACTCTAAGATAGATAATTCCCGTTTTCGCCGGCACGAACATATCGGAATCGCTTATCATTTG
Organism: Nereocystis luetkeana; assembly: GCA_031213475.1. NCBI lineage: Eukaryota > Phaeophyceae > Laminariales > Laminariaceae > Nereocystis > Nereocystis luetkeana. Next base: position 4,651,454 of record JARUPZ010000030.1, on the reverse strand, counting down.
TAAAATATCGCAGCAGTACGTGGACGGACCTTGTCGTTGTGGTGTGCGTTTAAACCAGAGTCCCTCGCGTCGACAATGGAAAACCTTACGAGGATGCCACAACAACACCGGCAAGGCGCAATTACAGAAATATACTCGGGCTTGCATGCAGTCATCAGACTCGATCGCTTCAGAATGAACACACAACATGCAGCAGCATAATCTCCAAGCTTAATAAGTAGTACTTTACGTGCTCTGAAAGAAAGGCTGGGGAGAACACCACCTGCTCCTCGCTAAGGATGTGCTCGCCTGGGAACTCGTGTTCTTGCGGCCCGAATCTCCGTCGGACGTCACCCGTGCGCGAGAGTGGAGAGCGGAAACGGGTGTAACTATTCAGTTGGTGGTACTGGCATCGGGCTCTCTCGGATCGAGTCCTCGAGACCATGGCGTCAATGCAGCATCGGAAGTGGCATTGTTCGCAGTCTGGAGCCCCAACACCCACCTCGCGGTGAGCTCGTCATTTACTTGTATATTACCTGCACACGCGTGCTGCTTCTGTGGGCACGTTTGCAGCATTTTGCCGGGCAGCGTAACTCGAGACACTGCAGTATGTATCGCCTTGAGCAGCAGCAGCAGCAGCAGCAGTGTTTACGACTTACTCCGCATCGACGAAGTGGATCAGTATTTCTCGCCTGCATGCCTTGAGCAGCAGCAGCAGCAGAGTTTACGACTTGATGCACCTTCGACAAAGCGGATGATAGTCAACACCATCGTGCGTACAGGTAGTAAATCCTGATGCCAGCTTAATTCCGAGAAATGTCGCACGTATGTGGTGATCGCGGGTATATTTGAGGGTCAGAGTTTGCTACTAGTAAAACGAAGCGTGCCTTATATTTCCGCCCAGAGTAGTATCTACTACTGTTCAGTGGTACCAGGTACCATGGTAGGTATTACCACGTATGTACTTCGTTGAACCTGATTCAACTTACATATTCAACAGCCCTTTGAAAACAAGCAAGAGCTGCCATCATGCATTTTGACCTCCAAAAGGGAGCGATTGCCCTGCCCAATTAATGCCCCTATGTCTTATTTCTTGCAATACCACGTGTCACCCACGCTATTTTCTGGCTTGCTCTGCCGTATTCACCATTGATGGCGGGGAACGCCCGCCAAGAAGAAGGCAAAGAGAAACGGAGAAGGGACCCGAGACAGAAAAAAACGCTTGGAAACGGTGGCAGCCTGTGCATGCGAAGGCACGCTGACCTTGCTGACGTTTAACGTCCCATACGAGCGAAAGACGGCGGGCGGCGACGGTGTCTCAACGAGGCAAGCCACATTCCCCATAACCTCAGACGCGCGTCGTCTTTGCAAAACCAGTGACACCTCTTCACCCTGCCAAGGCTTTCAAGGGGCGCACAACGACGAACGCCTTCAGGGTTTTACAGCCGTAAAATCTCACCCGCACGCACCAGCTGCTGCAACGGCTGTCTTGGACCTTGTTTTTATGAACGGAGACGGGCGAGGTACGGAGCTCCGGGATGTCTGTCTTGTCATTGCCGTACTAGTTGACGAGACTGGAGGTGGTAGTCTTGAAGGAGGTCGAGACCGTCGGCGGAAGGTGACTCTACGGACGTTGCGTTGGGATTCGAGCTACGGCGGCGATTTGAGCCCGGGAGACTGGTAAGAGGTAAAAGCCGCCGTCTCCCTTGTCGACAAAGCCACACCCATTGTCGCCAGTGACCCAGAGAGAACACATGCGTGGCAAACGTTGATACAATAGGTGAAACGACCTTTTTTGTACTCGTCGGTAATGTTTGCCGCTGAAATTTCAGCGTATATGCAGCAGCAGCAGCAGTAGAGATCTATACATGCGACGCACACCAGCAAATTATCCCTCGCCTTTATTCTCGGAGAGATCGACGAATAAATAAACTTTTACGAACCAATGACATTGTGTCAAGATGTACCGACCGCCTGCCCCCAAATATATCACCGCTTGCCACGGGTGGTGGGGGAAGTCAAAGCTCAAAAACCCGTGTCTCGCATCGTAATTCCACAACTCCCTGTCGAAGGCGGGTGGAGCACTTGCACCCGGGCACACTAATCGCCGCCCTAGCCGGTGGCGGTCTTCTTTGTGTCAGCCCCGACGGAGTGAGGACTTTCGGTGCAGACGGGTCACCGCTACTTAGCGGTGGGCGTCCAAGCGGGCAAGACCTGATTATCAATGCCCCCGTCTCGGCAAGATGTCACTGTCCCTGGGGGCCTAACGCTCCGGCAGCGGTTACGCTTCTTCTGGACTCGGCAGTGGGCGGAGGAGAGGGAGGAGAGGCACGAAATGATCGGGGGGGGAGGCAGATGACGGGTGAGGCTTACTGTAGACAGTTCTGTGGACTAAATGCGGTGGTGGTCGTTCGTGTCCGTAGGTGAAAAACGTGCTGAACGAACTACATAAAACAGGCTCTCGAACGTAGAGAAGACTGGATCACGAAAAGAGGCTGAACAGAATTAGGAAAGAGAAAAAGAGGCATAGAAAAAAGACTTGTTAGGCTTTTGGGGGGGTCAGAAACACGCATGGCACCGGGTATACCTTTGGTGGGAGCTCAAGAAAAGGGACACGGAACAGGCAAGAGAGCTCCTTCAATAATATGGGCGGGATGTTTGATTCCCAGGTGCCTCGAGACGGAGTGGCTGCATAAAAGTTTTCGCTTGTTGACCTTTTCATCTCCATTTTCTCCCCCTTCCCAGGCGAACGTGAGGATTTCCTCGTGATGGACGTCGGCGGCAATCTTTATCGCATTTCGGTCTTAGACAAGCACGGGATTGGCGTCGTGGGTGTTGACGGCCGTTCCGGGAGAGAGGTGTGGGACGGCGAAGGCGGACGGCGGCGGGTCGAATGCGCCAGGCTCGAAGTAAGGTCTGTTGTGGCACGGCAGTATATACGCGTCCGATCCGATACAGATATGGACTTTTTGCGGCTCGATACAAAAATGGCTTCATTCAGCGTCTGCCTTTTAGTTTTCCTCCGTTCGTTGGGCTAGCCAACTTCGGGCGCAGAATGCACTCCTCAGCTTGCGTCGAGAGCTTCTGCTTTATCGTGCGTGCGTATGCGCAAACTCGCGCCGAGTTGGTTTGGCGCATTGCGCCATCCTCTCAGCCAGAACCGACGTCCGTTTGTTACACCGATCTGCCCGCACCCCAACTTCCACACGAACCAATGGCCTTTATACCCGCCTTGCGTAACACCCCCCCGTCGATACTTCTCTACCCCCCTGCTTCAAGCCATCTTTGCTTGGTGGGTGAAAACCCGACGTGCTCCGTACCGGCATTGCAGGGATGCGAAGGTCTATGGCCATACGACTACGGCATGATATCAAGTACCCCCCTCCCCCCCGCTTTCCCCCCCTGACGATGCCTCCATGCGCTCGTCGCCGCCGTCACATCGCACAAGGTTCGGGCCGGCTTCGCCCCTCCCTACTAAGGTAAAACACCTCCTGCCGGTTGGATCTGACGGCCTAATGTTCGCCGGAGGGCATTCTTCTCCCTTGCAAGTCGTCGCACGGCTATCCTTGGATGCTCCGTCGGTCCTTCCTGCCGGGTGTAGCCGCCTGCTCGGTGCCGAGAGCCCGGGAGCAGATGGTGCTTCGACCGCCTCGTGGCAAGTGCTCCAACAGTTGGAAGGACTCGGTGGCTCTCTCGGCCCCCTGACTGGCATCGTTGCGGCCGGCGGGGAAGGCGTGAGGCGGCAGAACCGTCCCAACTTGCGCGATTTCGGGGACACGGAGGGCTTACCCGGACCGCTGGAAAAACCTGAAGGGTTTCGGGCGGTGCTGGCCTCAGGGGGGCTCAGCGATGCCATCGGTGGTAGAAAGGACCTCGCAACCGGTCTGTGCATCCTGGAACACGGGTTGACCCTTCCCGCCGTGGCGGAAGGTTCCACCGGGTTGCCCGCGGGGGCAACACTGTTCACGGAGCAGCTGACCCCCCGCACCTTTGAAGGCTGTCACCGTCACTGGCCTGGGCACGGTTTACGTGCGGCGAGGGGTGCAGGTGACGAGGTCGAGGGTGGAGATATGCCCGGGGGACACCTCTTCCTCTTTTCCGACCGGGCTCGATCGACGACGCACGTGTCGAGAATGTCGCCGGCTGGGGAGGTCACGCCTGTGCTGGAGGCGAAGGTACGGTGACCGTAAGTTACTCCCTCCCTCCCCCCCTCCTGTTGCCGGCTCCTGTTGCCGGAGTGTGACACAACTTGAAACTGAATATCCGAGCTCCTGCTACTAATATTACGGGGGACCATAGTTAATAGGACCTATGGTATACATAAAACCTGTATATTTAACCATTTTTACTAACAATTTTTGGTCCTATTAACTATGGTCCCCCGTAATAGCACTTTGTTTTTTTGTTTTTCGTTGTTGTGATTCACTTGTGACCCACATCTCTACGATGAAGATGTCGCGCTGTCGGCGGATGTCGGTGACGTAACCTCCTGTCGCTGATTTTATTGGCTTGCTTTTCAACCGATCGGTAGCACCTCGCGATTGAGTGCGCCAAGGGATAACACTGGCAGTGTATCGAAACGGTCAGGTGCTACAAACGGAAATCTGAGAGCCTTCCAAAACGTTAACGGTGTCTGGTCCATCTCACCCTATCCGCCACCCAAACCTTCACCCGCAGGGCTTTTCCTGCGACAGGCACACCATACACCTGGGCCGCGTTGGGCCCGGGGGCGGCTATATCGTGCAAGTCACCGAGGACTCGGTGCACCTTGTCGAGCCGGCGGGGCTGCTTCCGGCGTGTTCCTGGCATCCGTCTTCGCCCTCCTTCAAAGCGCAGCACGCAGCGACCGCGGGGATGGTCGTGACCGTGGCCAGCGAGAGCACGATGGTGTTGCTTGCGCTCGAGGCGCCGACGGCCAGGCAGGCGACGTGCGGGGCTAGCAAGGCAAAAAGGACAGCGCTGAACGAGGTGTACCGACTGAGGATCGACGATGGCCCCGTGAGCGCGCTGGGAATGCGATCGCTCGGGAACTCAGCAAAGGACGAAGAAGACGGAGGAGGAGCAGAAGGAGGAGGAGGAGGAGGAGGAGAAGGGGACGGAGGCGAGTGACGCGACGCACCCGTTGCAGTCCAAAAATAGCTTACACACGTGGAACAGTTTTATCGAGGATGGTTTTTTGTTTTTCCCGGGGACTCGTCAGGTGTCAGCGGAAAGGTGCCCAATAATTAATTCTTCATGTTGTTTGCTCTGTTCCTTATCTACATGTACTCTTCCTCTCCCGGCACAGTGAGTACCCACCTTTGAACCCATCCCGCCACGGCCCACCCTATAATGAACGGAGGATTTTTTTTAGAGTCCGTGGAATCTCGTCGACTTCCTGTAGTTTCAGTGACGAACACTGATCTCCGGGGCCCTCCCCTTGCCAAAGGCTACCGGTCTATACTATCAAAATCATTCGTTCTGTCTCTAGCGCGCACGCTCGAACAGAACGAATATGAAATCGGCGAGGTTTGAACTCCCTGCTCACCCTTAGAGATGCTATAGCACTACGTGCTAATAGAGCACTTTTATCGCTCGCATCACTATCTGCAAGGAGCGCGGCGGCCGGTTCTGTTGGTTGCGACCTTACCACCTAGCTGTTTTGTGCGCCTATCGTACCCGACTGCCGATTGCCGACACCAACGTGTGACTCCACGATCGCTAGACGAGAGGGTGTGTTTGGCGTGGTACATATCGTCTTGGTGAACGGAGTGCAAATGGGAGTGAGCCCAGCCTTTAGGGAAGGTTTTCACTCTAAATCCCTGAGCGGCGGCGATATGAAAGTATTCACATACGATACGGTCGTTGAGCTGGAACCGCTCCCGGGTCTTGTGTTACACTGCCGCCCATTTCTGCACTCGGGCAGAACACCTTGTGGCTCAACTCCCGCAAACAAACGTGCTCCCTATTGTCGACGGCTTCCGTCCCCTTCTTGGTGTCCCTGTCTTCCTCTATCCTGGCCTCTGTATCTTACTGTATTCCCGTCCTCTCTATCGCTCTGCTCTCTCTGTCTCTCTGTCTGTCCATCCGCGCTGGGTATTTCTCTCTCCCGCCCCTGCCCTGTCCCCCCCTCCGCCTCTTTCGATGCTTTTCACTACCAAAACCTGCCCTGGCACCGCCGGGGACTCACCGGACACACGCACGCCCAATTAATTGCACAACAGCTACGACGCCGCCGGTGTTGATCGCTATCGCTTCTTGGGACAGCCCCCTCGTGAAGGTATTATCGTGGCCGCCCCCGCCCACCCTAGAAGCCCGCGCCGGTCCCAACCAGCGAACTGGCCTCCCCGACGGCGGTGCCCTCGCAGAAATCGCGACATGGCATCCTCCATGGGAGGCGCAGGTGGGGGAAAATGACGAGCCAAATCAAGCGGCCGCAGGCTGGGCCGCCGATAGGGAGCGGGGGGGGACGACGCTGACTCGAAGCTTAGCGTTTGTTTGGGCCGGAGACTCGCCGAGGAGGTTGTCGCTAGTGGCGGCCACCGCGGGTGGGGCGGTCGCCGTTGCGGAATGGCGGACGAGAGGAGGGTCTGAGGAGGAGAGTCGAGGGCAAGAGAAAGCCGGAGAAGGTGGTCGGACTGCAGAAGGTTGGCTGAGAGAGGATCAGGAGGGTAAACTCGTCACGTCGGCGTCGTTTCAGATAGGCCACGGGCCGACGGAGCTGGAAGTTTTCAGAGGCGGCGAGGGCGGCGGAGAAAACGAGAGAGGAATCGACGGCAAAGATTGCCACGATCTCTGTACCGGGGGAGAAAGAGTGTTCATCAACGGAACCAGAAACGCAGTCTTGCTGTGTCGGCGCCCAGATGGGGAGGGATCCCGTGCATGGAGATCGGACATGTGGCGTTGCGTACAGGTTAGGCCCACGGAAACCAAACTGAAAAGGTCGAATGGTGGTTTGTGTTTCTGTCAGACGGCTCCAAGGCCAAAACCTCTAGAGCATATACTGGCTCGTGCGGGCAGCTTCCATATCATATCTCTCTACCACCCCCCCCCCCCCCCCCCCCGATCCCCCTACCCCCTTCCCAGACCCTAGGTTTCGCGCGGAAGTTCGGGGTTGCCGTGTATTGTTGTTGACTTAAAGAACCATAGCTGAAGTCTGCTGTAACGTTGTTGCCGCGATGCCTTCTTTTGTCTATGCCGTCTGCTCTTACGCTGGGGGGAAGGTCTGCGGGACAGGCTGTCACCCTCGGCAGAGCGTCGTCCATCTACCGCACGGAGGGGGCGGAACGGAGCGGGGCGGCGCGGGTGGCAAGTTCGCCTGGCTCACAGCCAAGGAGTCTCCCACGCAGGACGCCAACCCCCGCCCCTCTTCTAGCACCGCGGGGGTGGGTGGCGACGACACCACCAAGAACGACTACGCAGGCATCAGCCGCGATAAAACGCCTCCGAGGTGGCTGTTCTTGTCTGTCGGCGCGCTCAGCAAACAACCGCGTGGGCAGTGCTACAAGAAACCCCTGCCTCTGAGTGCTACCCACCTGCTTTACGTCCCTACCACGCGGTCTATCGTCGTGGCATGTGACGACCACCGTAGCAAGGCAACAGCGGTCGCTGAAGCTGTCGCCAGCGGTGCATCCCGTGGCGAGGCGGAGCAGCAGGTGTTTCCGCCACCAAACTTCACATCTAGCCTCCGAGTGTTCGACGCGGACACGCTCGACGAGCGACCCGGCGGTCCCCTCCAGCTTCTGCCGGGTGTGCGAGTCACCGGGATGGCGCATCTTGGTCACGACCCGCTCCGTTGTGTCCCGCGCGAAATGGACACCGGCGCCGCCACCCCCTGGGCCGATGGTGGGGAAAGCCCACCGGCCGCTGCAGTCGGAGGTGACGTGGTAGCCGTAGCGTGCAGCTCTGCAAGAGCATGGGCGGAAGGGACGCCCCGCGACGACGATGGGCGTCAGAGAGAGCATGAGGAAGTGCGACAACATCGGGTGAACGGTGTTACATCCGGTTGCATCGCCGCCGACAGCGCCAACGCCAACGGGGCCGACATCGATATCGATTACGCTGCGAGTAACGCCGACCACGACGAATGCAAATCCGATGCCCTCGTATCCGTTCTCGCGGCGTTCGAGGTGGTGGCGTGCGCCAGCCATGTTGCTACCGGTGCTGAAGGTGGCATTGGGCGTAGCGCCTCGCGTTGCAAGGTTGCCAACGGCAAAATGGGCAGCGGTACAATTTTAGCACCGCTAGCGGCAGCGCCGGAGATGGAAGGCGTGTGCTTCTGCCTGAAGACGCTGAGCGGGTGCTTTGTGGCGGCGTCTGTTGACGACAAAGTGGTCGTCTTCGGGTGGGGTGGAAGCAGAGGTGGCCTGAGGTGACAATACCGACCTTGCTGAGTTTACTACTCGCTTTCGTTGCGCGTACATGCCGTGGTAGTTTCTCACAACAAAGTTTGGATGTGTGCTCGCAGGTCGTAGTGGTAGTCTGTATAGAAAAGACTTCTACTGCTAACAGGCATGCAATATACGAGGCTCAAGCAAAAGAAGCAGACAAGTACCCGCAAGCGCGGTGATGTCTTAGGAAGCCACCGTGGACGAATGTCCCTCGCCCCTTGCGCCACTCCAAAGCGTCCTTGATGCCGACTTTCATAAATTACCCCTCTCGGTTCTTCCAAAGAAGACACGCTGAACCCGTTTAAAAAGCGAACACACGTACCCCCTACCCTTGTGCTACCTCAAAAGCTTTCTTGGTGTTGGCTTGATCTCAGCGTTTTCTCTCTCATTTTGTCCAAAGCACACACGCTGACCGCCGTTAGAAAAGAGGGCACACTTATAAACTAATGTGGGAACAGCTGATGAATATGCCTCGTTCTGCCCCAACTCGTGCACGCCTCTGGCGTCCTCGCGTGTCCTCCTTTTTCCCCACCGCTCGACCGCCAAGGCCCGACCGGCCCGCGCCGCCGCTTGCGCTGAGCCCGGAGGCCTCTTGCCGTACATCGGCCGGAATGTGCGTCACTGCCCTCGACACCAGTGGCAGTTTCATCGCCGTGGCCGAGTTCCTGCATTCTGTTTCTCTCTACAGGTAAGCAAGGGTGCCGGGGTGGAAGAGCCTTTATCGCGTCCTCAAATGGCCTAAACCGAGGGGTGCAGGGGGGGGGGCGAGGGGCTGTTGTTGTTGTTGCCCTCACGTGAACCCACGCCCAGAATATTGAGTCCGTGGTCACAGGATAAGCTCAAAAAAACTGGAGTGAAAGAACATCTGAGGGAAAAAGGGGGTGGAGTCAGTTGATCGATCAGGCGCAATTCGGTGAGAGCGGCTGTGTTTGTTGTCCCGGTTGTATCAACCCCGCTCGGACAGCGATGCATGCTGACAAAAGCGCTGGCTTTAGGCTGCTGACAGCATCTTATCTCTCCTTGTAAGCGCACCGCCCGCCCCCTATTCCTTCAAAAACCCTTTGGCACTGCACCCACGTTTTAGGGGGGCAACATACTCGGAATTATTAGTATGGATTATTGTTTTTCTGTGTACAATACAAGGGTTAACCTTCTCCCCCCCCTTAATCGATTTATGGCGCGGATTCCTCCCCTGTGTACTGATTTGATCCCATTCCCGCCATTATTCCGTACAGGTTCGACCCAAAGTCGAGGGTAATTTCGTTGGTGGCTAGGCACGCCCGGAGAAGCCTGATAGTGACCGCACTTGCTCTTTCCTGCGAGCCATCGGCTGGTGGCACTGGGTTTCCACTGGTGGCCTTGGTGGACCGGACAACCGGGACTGTCGCCGTTCTCGCGTGCCCCTTTCCTCGCAACCCGTGCACGACGAACTCTCAGGGCTCGGCAGCTGCGTTCAACGGTACCACTGCTGCTCGTGATGGTGTTGGTGTTGGTGGTGTTGGTGGTGGTGATAGTGGCGGTAATGGCGGTGGTGGTGGTGTTGACGGTGGTATTGGTGTTGGTGGTGTAGGTGGCGTTGTTGGTGTTGGTGGTGTAGGCGTTGTTGGTGGCGGTGATGCAGGTGTTGGGGGTGGCAGTAGTTACGCTCAGCGAACTCGGGGAATCGGACGTGGCGGCAACGGCTCTACTGCCGGTGGCAACGGCACCGCTCAGCTCGGCAGCCTTTCCGCTGTTGACCCCCTGCGTTTGGTGGCCGTTTGGCCGTGTCTCGACAAGGTCACATCCTTAGAGGCCGTCGAAGCGACGTCGTCGGGTGATCGTGACCGCGCGGAAAGGGTGGACGACGTTTCAGGCCGGAGAAGGGTAGAACGCGTTTTCATGCTCGGGACTGCCGCTGGCGCGGTTTTCACGGTTGGGGTAAGCCGACCGCACGGTGCCGTCCGCCGGGGCTAAAATGGTTACAACCGCCACCTCATCAATGATATCCCTTTTTTCGTACTGTTATTGAAGCTACGATCGTCTCACCCTCTGCCTCCCAGTGCATGTCTCAACGCCGAGGTCACAACCGAGCTCCCCCCCCCCCCCCTCCCCCTCGGCTATGCACGACACGAGTTCGCACACACACCCTCCTCCCCCCCTTGGCCGATACTCCGGATTGTGTGTATGTTTTTTTTCAATATTCGAGTCGCCTTCGTTTGCGTCGAAGGGTGTATTCTTCGCGCTGCGGACAGTTGGCGCATTTTTTATTCTTCTTCTCGCTTGCGGCCGAAAGGCGCAGGCAGGTCTCGGTTCCCACACTCACAGGAGGTGACTTTATGTGTATCGCTACTGCGGGTCAGAAGGAGACATGTGTAACGATTCTCTGCTTTTAAACATCCGATGGTTCTCAAGAAAAAGATACCGGTGCTCGCGCGTGCTGGTTATCTCGCAGAAACGGAACCTATTTTTCGCGCCGTTTGGACATGCTTCCCCCATACCGGTCCAAATACACCGCAACCATGGTTGACATCGAAAAAAAAAGAAAAGGGTGTGATCGGTTTTTTTTTTACGAAAGGGGTGCCAACGTCAAACATTATTACAAGTTCGGAAGGCTCTCTCTCGACCGTATCTGTCCGGAAACAACTTGCTGTTCGGTGCTTCGCAACCTTCCCGCTTCTGGACAAAAGCGATCGCTGAACAACCATCGCACCCCCCTCCCTGCGAACTCAAAGCTCTCTGCGGCCATCGCGGTGTGTGTGTGTTCGAATCCCGGGGATGTCGAGCATAAAATAAGATACACGTGTGGGTGGGGGCAACAGACACGGAGGAGGCTTGCTGCAGAATGCCTGCGCCGTGAAAAAACGAAAAAACGATAATCCATCCTTCCTATTATGTATAACGCTGTGATCAGCGGGGTGTGCTAGGACAGCGATGCGTGCATCTGCTCACACGCACTTTCGCTCCCTCTCCTCTTCTCAACTATCAACATTCAACCGAAGCAGGCAAACCGCGCCAGCGAGCAAGCAAGCAAGCAAGCAAGCAAGCAAGCAAGCAAGCAAGCAAGCAAGCAAGCAAGCAAGCAAGCAAGCAAGCAAGCAAGCAAGCAAGCAAGCAAGCAAGCAAGCAAGCAAGCAAGCAAGCAAACACTAGAAGGAAGATCAACGTCCATGGTACGCACGTACCTTCGACAAGGAATAAGAGGTGCAGTAGGTGTAGTAGTAGTATCATCATCGTAGCAGTACGAGAAGCCCGTAGACGCCATGATTTTCTTGCCGTGTGCACCCTCTCTCCTCAGGAAGTCCACACCATCAACACGAGGTTCGTGAAAGAAAAAAAAACGTGCCTGAAAAAAACAAAAAACACTTCCGCGCAAGCCCACGCGCAACAGTTACCAACTCGCCAAACATAAAAAACAAACACACACAAAACTCGGAATCCTGCGCTCTCTGAGTTGTGTGAACCGAAATCGACCAAGAAACCGCAAAACACCAACTTTTCCACAACACGTACTTGAACAATCAAAGACAAAAAATGACCTAAGGTCCGCTGCGAACGTACCAGGTCCACGTCACGCACATTAAATTACTCTGCACAACAACCCAGAGCCCTAGACATTGAATCAGCGGGGAAGGGGGGGGGCACGCTAAGGCGTATCGAAAACCGGGGTCGAAGAACCTTCGTCCCCGGCCTCGAACATGTATGGCACACCCTCCCATGCTCTGCGGATGTCAGGATGAAAGGTGCCCAACCAAGCCTTTCGCTGTAGGCTGCCATACACCATACACCGTGACAAAAGAACGCCAACTTGGGCGACACCCATGATAATAGCCGCCTGATAAAACGCAATCAAGGTGCTTCAATGTGTGTGCCTAACACGCCTCCCGCCATTAATGACACCCCGCTTCCCAACCTCGTAAAAACGTGAACGAACAGCAACAAGACGCTTCGGGCATCTCCCCCCGAATAAACGACCAAACCTGCACCCCCATCTCCTCCTCCTCAGGTTGATAGCACACATGTGCACCCCCACCTCCTCCTCCTAAGGTTGATAGCACACATGTCGGACACCGCCTCCTCCTAGGTCCTTAGCACACATGCCTGACACCTACTGCTACTCTAGTTGCGCGCACAGAGAGAACAAGCCAATCATTACGGAGGAGGAACAGCGAACCAGTCAACGCAAAAAAAACAAGAGGAGTTTTTGCGCAAACAGGAGAAAAAAGAAGAAGAAAAAAAACGCGCTACTTTTTTGCCGCTGACTGAGCAAGCAATGAAGACAGCAGGCGCCCTCGTAGTTCGCAATGTACGCGTTGTTGCTGACATGGAACGAAGCCGAAACGCCCTCGATTTCGAAACCCCGCCCTCTTTCTAACCTGCCGACGGCGGCCACCACAGCAGCAGCTGGAATCCAAGAGCGTGGGCGCGCCGCGGACGGCCGTCGCTCGAAAAATGGACCAGCGATAGCCCGGCCTGCCTGCCTGTCTAGCAGGTGCGAAAAAAGAAGGCCTATCAACAAAAGAAGCTGGGGGGGATGGGGGGGGGGGGGGGGCGCCGGCCCACCCCTTCCCCCCCCGCGCACAGAAGCGAGGGAGGAGGGGGCAGACGGCCGACCCAAATCAACACACACAAAGCGTACTCCTTTTGATGCCAACAGATACAACTTCACCACCAAACGCACGCACGCAAAAGACATCACCAGCGTTGACAAAAGGGAAAGGAAGAAGAGCCTCGCCACGCACTTTGCACTACCCATGGCGCCGCTTAAGCATACACTTACACGGACGCGATGCAACTCCTCCCCCCCCCCCCCCCCTTCCAACCCCACCCCCTCCCAACACGCACGCCTGCCGAGACAGTCGGCGACCGCGTAAAATGCTACTACTCTAATGTACGGTATAGTGGAACTCCCACAGAGCGTTTCGCTTCGCTTTCCCTGATTCTGACTTCACTGAGTGACCACGAGACAAGCCTCAACCCATTTAGAATTGTACCCTTTTTTTGTGACAAAAGTACTTGGAGTAGGTGTAGGATACTTTTTTTTGCAGTATGAATGAAGAGCTTCAGACACCAGACACTCCTAGGACTGTTTTAGCAGCACCAAAAGCCTCCACTACTGCGAACCCCTTGCACCAAGGAAGGGCCAAGACCCCCCTAGGATACTTTTGGCAGCAGTAAAAAAAAGAGTAAGACTCCCCTAGGATGCTTTTGGCTTTTGGCCGTAGTAAAAGGACTTAAGGCACCCGTAAATTACCTTTGAAAGCAACGAAAATCTCCATCGATACTAACAAAACCTTGCAGTAGAAAAGGGTTAAGACGGCCATGATACTTTTCCAGTAGTCAAAAGGGTTAAGACACCTCCAGTATACTTTTTGCAGCAACAAATGACCCCATCCATACTACAAACTCCTTGCAGTAATACGGAGGATTGAGACCGCCCTAAAACATGTTAGGCAGTAGTAAACAGGATTGAGACACCCCCAGAACATTTTTTTGCAGCAGTAAAAGCCTTCATCGATACAGCAAAACCCTTGTAGAGGTAAAACAGGAACAAGTCCGCCCTAGGACACTTTAGCCAGCGGTACTTCGTATGGGGTCAAGATACCCCTAGGGCATTTTTTGCTTGGAGAAGACAAGGGTGTCCAAGACCTCCCTAGCGTACAGCAGACGTGAGGCGACTCCCCCCTCATGGTCGAATCGCGGCGGTTTCACAATCCCACCATTAAGGGTGTTTGTTTAGTAGAATACTACCAGGTATATGTTTTATACCCTGGATGTACTCGGGGTGCCATGTCACACGGGTGATAAAAATAAGACCCCAGCCTATCACACGGGTGATAAAATAACACCCCCCCCCCCCATCACACGGGTGGTGAAATATAACGCACCCCCTCGGAGGAATTGCAAAGCCGGTTTTGTCCCAACAATGGAGTTTGAGAGCAAAAACACGCCGAGCGACGCACGCGCCTACGGAAATATATCTCGACGAGATAACATTTCCAAAAAGCCGCCTCCATTTTCGTCATGTGTGCTCCCCCCCACGAGGCATGTATGGGGTAAAGTCTGCTCGAAATATCGTTCCCAGGGGTGTGTGTTATTTATTCACCCGTGTGATACGGTATACCCTACTAAACAACACGCTCGCAGCCGTTTCTTCGCTTATGGGAGACGAACCCGAGCACCAAAAACAATTCCACCGACCCCACCTCCCTCAACACGAGAACGCAGATGGGAGACACTAACCTCCGCAGTGCACCTTTCATGAACGTGAAGCAACGAAAACGCGTATTATACATACCAGGTATATACATACCATGGCAGACCAGGTACATCGCAGCACGAGCGCAGACCTAGTGCATTTTACACAGCGCGTACGGCTGCTTCGCCTACTATACACTACACTAGTGCGGCCCTTTGCCCGACCCATGAAAACACAATTGAGTCTAAAAAGCAAAAAAAAAAAAAAAAAAAATCTCAAGGTAGCGCAGCCTTCCCCCTCCCCCCCCTCCCCCCCTCCCCCGCCCCAAATGCCGGGTACACACATGCATAAATGTCGATGCTTGCTTATAAATTTTGCAAGGAAGAGTGGTAAACATTATAACATCACCCCGTCTCTAAAGTCCTCGCAGAAACTAAGACTTGATTCCAGCCACAGGCCAACCAATCATATGCCCTCCTCGCCCAAACCCGCCGGCGTACGTTCTTGCCCCCCCCCCCCCCCCCCAAGCAGCAAGCTTGCACTGATGAGGCGGACCGGGCCGTATTTTGGGCATTTCTCCCCCTCTTCGGCCGTAAGCTGTCACAAGAACAAGGCGGGACTGGCCGTACTTCAGCAGGTCGGTTGTGTCATGACACCCCAGCCTATACGCCCACGCCCCCGCTCGACCCACCCCATGCCTCGCCCTATATGACCCGTGGGCGATAAAAGCGCAATGATCCCTTACACACACGCACCTCTAGGGCGATGCGTCGCGAGTACATTCACTCGACAGAAAAACACCAAAAACGTTTCAGCCAAATGCATCGACTCCCCCCATCCCCTCCCCCCCGTTCCCCCTCCGATTTCCCCACTAAACCCCCCATCGCGAAACGCTATTACCCTCATCCACACCCCCCACCCCACTCCCCCACCCGCGGAAGATGACAAAGGAAAAAACATATGCACCCCTAAACCACCAGGTTAACCATGGTATCATAGGTGATGTCAATCAGGCCAACCATGGTAAAAGTTGTTTCAATCAGGCCAACCATGGGATCATAGGTGATGCTAATCAGGCCAAACAAAAACCGGTCAACCATATGGCACCATAGGTTGATCCCAAACAGGTCAACCATGATATCATAGGTGATGACGTCAAAATCAAGTCAACCATCGTCGGTGATATCAACCAGGCCAACCATGGCAGTATCGACGTAGGTGATGCAAAAAATCAGGTCAACCACGGTAGGTGATGTCAAAGCCATCGCCGATGTCGTCGTCGTCGTCCGGCGGTGCCCCGAAATCTGTCCCCGCCGGAATGCTGAAGAGGTTGTCGTCCTCTGCCTCCTCCGCATCTCTGTCCAGCATTTCTCGGATTGCGTCCTCTGAAAAAAAAAACACACACACACACACCATTAACAGCAACAACCAAGGGTTTTCCGCGATTCAGGCAAAAGGCGGTGGTGCAAGGGGGGCGGGGGGTGTACTCGACATCATGCATGGCCGTAGTCGTATGACCATAGACCCTCACAGCCCTACAAATGCCGGGACGGAGCACGTCGGGTCTTCACCGACCAGGCAGACATTGCTTGCACCAAGTGCGAAGCGCTGGGGCGTGTTCGGCGAGTCGCATGAAGGGTGAGCTGTATCCCACTAAGAACCGCCTGTGAGGAGGACTTGCACATGGATGACAGCTTCAATGAGCTAATTTAATTTCCAGTGCGGCCACTTCAAGAGACAGCAACGGGAGTACTATGTAACTGCCTCTTGGGTGCCTTACCTTGAACACTACGTGATACGATCATTCCCCTTGTGCGGAGTGAAGGTTCTCCCCCCCGTATGAATGATCTAGAACTTGACTGCCAGCTGTGACCGACCGCCAAAAAAAAAAAAAAAAAAAAAACGGTACCCTGGTTGCCTAGCTCACGTAGTGAACGACATGTTACATGTTTACAGTGTCGTTGCCAACCGACGCCAACCCAACCTATACCGGGTATATAATATAGGGGAGGTGGTGGGGGGGGCGTACTCATTTGTTGCTTGCTTTAGTCATTTGACCATTGACCACGCATCCCTTTCGAGACGGAGCACCGGGAGGGGGGGTAACGGCGACGGGGAAGCTTTCAGGACTCAAAACCCACAGATAACGGGTTGCTTCCAAGGTACGAGTAGGAGATGCAATTTTTGGCTCAATGCTTTCCGGCCGGTTGAATCCGCCAGATGAGCAACTAGCAACAGTGTGACATTTTTTTCAATATAATATGTACACCAGGCTGTCTGCTTTCGGACTATTAGCGGCGCATACAAACGTTGGTCGGGTTGCACATACAACTTTTCTCGCGTGACCCCTACAAGGCAATTGACTGCTGGACGACTTGACCCTTTTAGGAGCGCAGTCCCGTGTGGGGGACAAACTACTTAGAAATTGAGGGGTTAGTCCCCGGAACGGGACTGCGGTCCTAAAAAAGGGTTAAGAAAACACGGTACCTGGTGTGAGCAGTGTGAGTACGCGGCAGCACTGCGGACTATTAATAGGGTGACGCGAGTGCGCCGCAGCACGAGCACTATCATGCTGTACCACCTACCGTGTGTAAGACTCAATTCTATGCGCAGGTCGAACACGAGATACGTACTACCGTATCACGCCCCCCCCCCCCCCCCGCCTACGAACGATGAACACGGTCAATGCCAAAAGTCGCCAAAAACATTTTTTTTTTTTTTCGCGTAACGCTGTCCCCTCTTGAAGCGGTCGCACACCAACCGCTGCATCACTCCCGCACCAACAAGCGGTTGATGCCACTGCTGTACAATGGCTAGATCTTGCAGTCGTTTTTTTCCCCTTTCGAGTTTTAACCGGGTGATACAACCCCCCCATCACACGGGTATGTGTAGCTTAAAACCCTCGCGAGACACCGAAGGGGGATATATAACCCTAACCCACGCGTGGCAGAAAGGGTAACCCACCCGCCTATATGACACAAAAGGGTTTATAACTGGACCTGCGAGTCGGCACGACTCCATTCACCCGATAGTTTTAGTCGGACTACTGTAGTAGTCGTTTCCCGGAGGTGCCAACTCCCCGACTTTTAGGAAGGATTGTTTGAATGAGGAATGCACCTTATATCGTGTGGGTGGGTCGACCTCGGCCGGGGAGGGCAAATTGACTCGCTTCGCTCGCCTTAGTTGAGTGGACAAGCCGCCTGGCCACTAGCTGACTTGCCGAGTAAAAGTCAGCCACAGCTGTCTTGCCGACTGAAGTCAGTTATTAATAGTTGGCTAAGGGCACCTGCCCAATGCACTGGTCGTTATCAGTCGTGATATATTGCCGACTCACATGTCTAGTCATAGCCCTCCCACGACCCCAAGGCGTATTAAGTCGTAACCGCCGCCCTATGACAAGGAGTACAACCCTCTCGGAGAGATCATCTACATATCATCTACAGATCATCCACAGATATTTTCGACTCCATGATCTAGACCTATCAAGGCAGATGATCTGCTCCCGGTCTTGTATAACCAAGGTCATGTTGCCGGGTGGGAGTCGTATGCTGTGCATGATCTAGCGCATATTTCCTGGGTTGGATCTGTACTGTACAGATCCTGCGCAACCCTCTCACAGCGGCAGGCGAGGAACTACATGATCTACGGTAGATATATAGATATATAGATAGGTAAATCATGGTATGTCTGATCTGTCCGACCTGTGGAATAATCCCACGTCGGAAAGGGGCCACGCACTACCTTCCCACGTCAAAAAGTACCCTCCCACGTTGAAAACAACCCTCCCATATCAAAAACTACCCTCCCATGTCGAAAACAACCCCCCCATGTCACAAGGGGGTTACATCCCTGCTATGTCACTACTGGGTAACTTCTAACACCCCCCCCCACGACACAAAACACGGTTTTTTATTTCATAACCTCTTCCATGACACACACTCACCTCCATCGATAAACTCGGCGCCCTCATCGAAGTCCGAGTCCTCCTCGTCCTCGGAAAAGGAGACGGCCGGGTTCATGACGGCCCCGGTCCCGTCAAAGTGGTTCTGAGCTGCGCCCTCCAGCGCCGCCATGGCCAGCTTCTTCTCCTCCACTTTAAGGTCAAGCAAGGACTGCTTGTTTGTCGTCCAGACCAGTTGGTTGCATGCGTGCGTGCGCGAATTAAAAAAAGAAACGAAAAAAACGAAAAAAAAGAAAAAAAATGAAGAATCTTATGGCAAACGTAGTACTACTAATATCAACATATCAATAAACAAACAAAATAAAGAAATAAAGAACTAGAGAAATAAAGAAAATAAACGAAGAAATAGATTAGTGTAAAGCAAGAACAAAAGAAATAAATAAATAAAACATAAATGAGTAAAAGTGTTGTATTCATAAGGCAGAATACGAGCTGCAATAGAGAGGGACTCTTCCATACTGGTTGGGTGCTTGCGCGCAAAAAAACAAACAACAAATGGCAAAAAAACAAATGTCAGGTTTTTAGAAAGTAGAGCACAGCTGTCGCTAGGGACTATTAATAGGCTCACTCGCGCAGCAGGATATTTGGGCCTGTGGTCAACTCGAAAGGACTTAACAACAAAAAAAATGGCGCCGTCATCGTTCTTTACCTTCCAATCATATACTGCAAGTATTCATGACGGTAGATATTTTATACCAGGTATCCTGTACTACAGCAGTGGATATCTTACATATACATACACATAGATGCCGTTACATACGCTAGACACTTTGCGAGTGGATACTTGACATACCAGGTATAAAGTTACTCACGCCGTTACATATTTTAGATACTTTTACTTTACTACAGTAGTGGATATCTTAAATGTGCTACATACATATATTAGCTTTGCTGTCGTCGACATCGTCAGTCTTCAGAAAAAAAAAACAGACAGCAGTTTCAGATTTTGACGAGGACCGGGATCAACCTTTAGGTGTAAATCGTCACTGGGTGGTGGAGTCCTCTTGAAACACACCGGCAAATATTTACATACGTAAAAAATGTTCCATGTTTTACAAACTTCCTGTTGTTTTACTTACTTCCGTAGGACACAAAATATACTCGCGATCGAAGAATCACACACAGCTTGCCTGATTAATTTTCGACGAAATCCTCCATCTCACAGCTCATGTTTTTTCGGGGGGGGTTTTGTAAATACAGCAATAGTGGCACCAACCTTTTGCTGGTACTCGTCACCGGACGGTGGCCCTCTGGGGGAGGGCGGCGAGGAAGGGTGGGCCCTTGATCTTGTGGGTTTCGGTTCGCCCGCCGGTGAGTGTCGAGCCTCCAGAGGTCGCTGCAACGAAACTCTGTGCAGACAAAAAAAAAACAAAAAAAAATGGAGAATTAAAGAAAAACAAAACGTGGTGTACGAGTGTGTCACTATCGTTTTATTGCTCAAAAGAAAAAAATGAATACTAACGAAAACAATAACAACAACAAAAGGTGGTGCGCGCGTGTCGATTTCGTTGCTCCACATGATCAACAACAACAAAAACACCAATAAAGCCTGGTGTGCACATGTACGAATGTCAGTTTTATAGCTCGACAACAACGGAGCAAGTAAGGCGGAAAAAACAGACGGCCATGAAACTCGCACACATCCGACAGATCGTGATCTATCTATCTATCAACAGCAGATCATCTATCGTACTTCCTCGCCTGCCGCTGTGGGAGGTTGTGCAGGATCTGTACAGTACAGATTTAACCTAGGAAACATGTCCTATCATGCCATGCAGTTGTACGGCTCCCATCCGGCAGCATGAGCTAGATCGATCACAAAGATCATACAGGTCATACAGATCACACAGAACGTACAAATCATACATATCATACAGATCACACAGAACATTCAAATCATACAGATCACACTGATGACACAGAAATATACAAATCATTAATATATACCGTAGATACATACATCACATGTGTCTGAACCACAATCAATTATTAATGAAAGTTGTATCAAAAGTAGGTACACCTCTGCAACACATAACTTCTTGCTGAAAATTACGCAGCTTGCAAAGTTGAGTATCAACTATATAATCAGTCGAACTCACAGCTGACGTATTTCATAACTTTATGAAAGCATATACATCATACAGATCAGGACTACAGTACGTACGTATGTCTGCCCTGAAACGTCATTTGAAACATCACGGAGCGGAAGTCGATCGTTTATGCGGGGTGTGGAAACTTGCACAGGCCACGAAAACAACCAAGCGACTGAGAACAAATACAGCACACGCTTTTATCCTTCGTATTCAGGAAAAGCCTAAACCGAGCTCCCACTTCCTTTGTTCGTGAGCGGGTGTTGCAGCAGCAGCCAACGACAGCAGCAGTAGAGGCAGCAGGAGCGATACGGCATCTAAAAATGGCGCATTGCAAAAGAACAAGAAGCGTTGCAGATATGCATGATACGATATGACAGCATGGACCGTTTCGGGGGTGCCTGGTGTTGTTTTGCGGCCATAAAACGCCTTAACTCGAGGTCAAGGGCTGACCCAAGTTGACACAGACAGCAAGACGGAAACATGGGACTCAACCCGTTCCAACCTTGTTAGAGCGTTCCGCACCAGCACCACCAACAAGCACCACCAGCAACAACCAAAAACATCCGCAACAGCAAAAAACAACAACAAAAGCAACTTCAACCGCTCAACAGCAACGTCATCGCCAATAAAAACAACAGCAACACAATCAACAGCAACGCCTCCACCAACATAAACAAAAACTCAAAAGATGTGCTACGAAAACATAAACATCGTCAAGCGTTGCCGGTGGCACCTCCTGTCTGCGCGTTAAACGTTAGCTATCGCGCCTCAGCGCGGCCGTGTTCAGTGTTCAGGCGCAACAGCAACAGGCTATATAGCCCCCACACGCTGGTGCAGATCTCACGCACCAATACCCCTCACGAAAAAATGCACAACCCACCACCACCCCTACCAGTAACCAAAACGCCTCCGCGGACAAGCAACATACACAGCCGGTACGATTGTGTGCGTGGCGTGGCTCCACAGAAGCTGCGTACCGATCGAAAAAAGTGCGCACCATACCGAAATAGAAACACCACACAACTTCACAAGAATGCCCTTGCCAACCAAACCCGGGGACCAAACCCAAGAAGCCCCTGGCGCCCTCCCCCGCGCCCCACCCCTCGACACTGCCTGCGCCCACGACACCGCCGACGATGAGCAAATTCGCCAGAGTTCGGACAAACGTTCGTTGGCTCGGCAATGGGTCGAATCAAAACGCCGGCAACAACACCGTCCATCCCCCACCTTCCCCCCCCCCCCCCCCAGCCCCCCGCCTTTTCCTCACCTTCGAGACTCCTTCTTTCTCTTCCTGGCGAACAGCCTCCTCCCCTTCTCGTCCGAATCCAGGAACATTACGAACTCCTCCACTCCCCATGCCGCAGGCACGCTCGACACCAACGACCCGACATACGCCTGCAGCCCCGCCCTCGTCCTCTCCAGCGTTGCCGGCTCTAAAGCAACGCCTCCTGGAGGGGACCGGGGTAGTCGGGGAAGCACGAGAGCCGGAAATCGCCCCTGCAGGCGGGAATGGAGGTTTCGGAAGTCTCTGTGCCGCCGACACACCGACCACACCTGCAAAAAAGAGGCGGTATATCGCAGGGGGGAGGGGATGAGATGAAAAATTAGGGGGTCCGAATCCGGGGAAAACGTGCTATGAGAAT
Source organism: Nereocystis luetkeana (assembly GCA_031213475.1). Taxonomy (NCBI): domain Eukaryota; class Phaeophyceae; order Laminariales; family Laminariaceae; genus Nereocystis; species Nereocystis luetkeana. The sequence continues at coordinate 4,629,234 of JARUPZ010000030.1, read as the reverse complement.
CGGTATAGACCAGTCTCCTTGCGTCAAGACCTTTTTTTCACCTTACAAGGTGTATTTTTTTATCCCCACCCCATTTATTACCTCCGCCCTTCTGTGCTCGCTCCCTCCTCTTAACAGTAGCAAGTAACTCAAATCCGGGGTCACACAGGAGGCTCCTCTCCCTCCTCTCCCTTCTACGGTTTTCGCCTTGGCAGGCAGTTTTATCGCGAAAAAAAATCAGGCCCTTTTTATCAGGCCCTTTTTTTTCCCCCTTGTCGACTCGCCTCTAACTGCGCGTATATTACCCACGCTACGCCTTCTCATTATTTTTGCGAACAAAATCATAATCTCAACACGGTGGGATGCGAGCTCAGGACCACCTAGCTTCTAGTATTACGGGGGACCATAGTTAATAGGACCAAATATTGTTAGTAGAAATGGTTAAATATATAGGTTTTTATGTATACCACAGGTCCTATTAACTATGGTCCCCCGTGATAGCATTCCAGGCTTACCACTAGAAAAATAGTTTACTAGTTTTATCGGTGTAGGGAGGCGGTAGGTCAAGGGGTCAACCCGCGGGCTACCGGTCTTCTTGAATGCGTCAACGCCTCCTCTGGCCGTAATATGCTAGTTTTATCAATGTAGGGAGGCGGTAGGTCAACGCGCGGCCTACCGGTCTTTTGGACGCATGAAGGCGTACTTTGGCCTGACATGTACTAGTTTTAGTGAAGGGAGCGGTCAGTCAACGGGTCGAACCGCGGTCTCCTAGCATATTTGCTGCTGGGCGTGATTGTTGAGGCCCTCCCAGCAACACCGATTCGATTCGATGTGCACATGAAAATATCAACAACAACAACAAAAATCTATCGTTTCCAACTGAGTACCAGGTAGTCGTCGTCGCTGTGTGCTTGACGGGACTACAATAAACAATCTATGCCACTGTTGTTTGCTGTCAATAGCTTGAAGGATTAACGGTTATTACTACTAATAGCATTTCCTGAAATAAAGCTGTTGCGCGGTGAACTTATATAAACATGTCCAGTATGATACGAAGCGTTTTGTCACCTTCCGATCACCAAAATACCGATAGGACAATCAGCGAGGACAATCATTGTTAGTAAACCCACGGATTCTGCGTGGAACAAAAACACACTGGTGTTATACAACAACTTACCAGGTAAATAAACACTTCGTAGTCGTTGCCCTAATGTCAAACCGTTCTTTCCATGAAGACAAAAAAAGGCAACCCTTCCACCCGAGCGTCCCCACTGCTTGTTGTACCGACTCTTCCTACGCACATGCTTGGTATATTCCTACTATTGCGTAGCGGTAGGGAAGGGTACACCTCCAGAAGGGATTGATTGGGCCTAGGGCTCAGGGACACGAAGAGTTATTGGGGCGGAACAAGTTGACCCTTTCCCTACACGCAGAAACCACACGCGTTGGCCAATCGAAAATACAAAACACCCATTTTCCTGCGTACGCTGCGTCGCTACGTAGTACCGTACAACACGGACGACAGATAGCACACACCCCGGAGGGGGGCGATCCTTATGACCCGATTTTCTCCGGGACAAGGGCAAAGAGGACCGGCACACACGCAGCGAAAACGCAAGAGTTTTTCGAAAGCGAGACCTTTCTTTCCGTACTGTGGTAGACGCATGCATCGCTCGTCGTACTCAGTACGCCCTATACTCCCCGTTGTCGAGAAACCCCGCTTCGAAAAATCGTCCGAGGGGGTGTGTTACATCATCACCCTAGTGTGATAGCCTGATACGGGGGGGGTGATATCTCATCACCCGCGTGGCACTATGTTACACGATACTGCTGTTGTACGAGTACTCTGCTCTACGCCGGTCTACCGTAGTCTACAATAATACTTCTAAAAAACAAGGTCATACAAAGGACACATGCCGGTCGTCCCGGTGTTCAGTGGCACCCTCGAATGCTACTATAATACTACGGGGGAGCATAGTAAATTAAATAGGACCAAATACTGTCAGAAAAATAGATAAATACATACCTGGTAGGTTTTTGAGGGTACCGTAGGTTCTATTTAATATGGACCCCCGTAATATTAATAGAGCTGATTCCGTGAAATCAAATCCCACAGCAGTGGTGACAATTTTATCCTTAGCGGAACTGAAAAAAAAAAAAAACAGGAATCAACTGCTGATGGCACACGTACGCAGCGTGGGTTGGTGCACTTCGACACGGGCCGAAGAAAAAATGCTTCAAGACTTGTCGCGATAAAAACGAATGCACGAACCGTAGCGAGGATGGGGGGGAGGGGGAGGGGAGAGAGAGCCTGCTATGTAAACCCCGGATCGGAGTCAGGACTATTTAGGAGGTAGAAAAGAAGGATAAGGATAATAAGTGAAAAAAAAAAGAAAAAAAAAAGAATAGGGCAATCAGGACCAAGCATGAGTCTGTGAACATAAGGGGATGCATGCTTTTTGGGTCCATCGTGGGTTTCTATTACAACATTAGCCCACCCGGAACAATACAACATAACAAAGCACTAACGATAACCCATGTATGGTGTGTGAGCAGAGGGGGATACATGGTTTTTGGGTCCATAGTGGGTTATGATTACTATGTAATACTATGTACCATATGGATTACTATGACGAACCAACACCGAGAAGGTGGAGAAGCAGGCTCTCTTACTTTACCTCTTCTGTTGTCGTCACTTTTCACTTTCCAGCTCAACTCGTACACTTCGTGTACCACTACCCTGTCTCGATATACGAGGAGCGTTCATACATTAATAGCAACACAAACGGTACTTAGATATTTAGGGGCATGGGAGTTTTTACCCTCAGCGGACTTCTGAATAGGCCGCGGTCACATGTGGCGTCTCTTCTCCCCCCCCCCCCCCCCCTCCCCCGGTAAATCCAGTCTGTGCCTTGATTTTCATCGCGAGAGAGGGAGAAATCAGCATTTTGCCACTGCTCGATGATTTGCATCGAATTTTGCAAACTCGTGCTCTCTCCCGCACTTCCGGCGGCGGAGCAAATACAACAGAGTCGGCAGAGTCCAAGTCATCCAGGCTCAAGTCATTGACCCGCGAGTCCGAGTCATTTTGAAGTACTGAGTCAGTCCTCAGGGTACCAGAAGCTGAAACAACGAGGCCGTCGAAAACCCAGACTTTTTCCATCCCTCTTTTTCGCTTTATCCCTGTCGCTGCTGCTGCACGCGTGGGGCTTAAGGGCTGCGCCAGCCACGCAAGACATCCCGAGAGCGATAGCCTCCTAGCCGGTGCCAGCAACGCAAAATCTGCCGCTGGTCACGGCGTTCCGGGGACGACGCGCGCCGTCGCTCGCCTCGTTGGTTGCCCACTGGGATATGTTGATCCTTTTGCGTTATTGGATTTACGGAACACCGCAGTACGCCATTCCTCGATCGGACCCAGACACGTTTTTCACCGAAAAAATATTCAAATCATACAGTATCGAGTTCAATGTTTATTACCAGTACACCGTATTCAATCAAAATCATACAGTATCGAGTTCAATGTTTATTACATCGTATTCAATCAAACCATACAGGCAGTATCAAGTTCAATGTTTATTACATCGTATTTTGTATTCTAAAGTTTGAAACACGCAAAGGAAGGGTGAACGAACACCCGCGGGCAACCAACAACCGCCGGCAAGTTTTTCTTTCGCCATGGCCAGCGAGGAGCCTATCGCTTTTGAGATATCCTCGGGGGGGGGGGGGGGTGGGGGGGGGGGGGCGAGGCAGCCGTGGAGTCCCACGCAGGGAGCAGCGACGGCGATCCAGCTATCAAAGTCTGGAGAGAAGCAGTTGATGTGGTGGCTATTCGCGGGGTTTTAGAGGAGGTGCGGGTTGACTAAGAACTGGGTTTGCGGCGGTCTTGTGTGTGTGTGTGTGTGTGTGTGTTTTTTTTTTTTTTTTAGGCGCCGCAGGCGGTCTAGGCTGTGGTAAGGGCTTTCCGGTGCTGCGCTGCGGCTGCTGCTACGGTGGTCCTGCGTCTCGCGATCGTGGCTTCTCCTCTCTCAACCATGGCCTGCTTCGGTTTTGACCTGGAACATGCCATGTCCAAGGGGGAAATCGATTCGATTTCATCCCAAATATATTGTACGTACGTACGTACGTACCTGGTATATATACCAGTACACGTACAGCAGTAGCATTCATTGTGTTTTCGGACTGCTGTGTCAAATTTTGATTATCAAATATTCGCACTTCCCTGTCCCAAAATGAAAATGCCTTATTGGTGATTTCACTTTTCGACCAGTGAGAAGCGAACAACAATTCGTTGTTGTTTTTTATACCGTATTGCGTTGCGATCCGCGTGAGAACGCAAAACGGGCGAATGAAACCGCTGTATTTCGTATTACTATTTCAATATTACCGCATTACCGTTGTTACGTGTACTGATGAGTATTAAAAAAAAAATTGAACATAAAACGAAACCGCTTCGTACCGCTTTCGTGTCGATCCCAATGTTGCACTAATTGTTTTGACTTCTCATGTACGTACCGGTGATTTGAAGTCTGGAATTTGGAAGTCCAGCAGTATGATATACCAGATATACAGCGCCTACAGGAAGCAGTGGTACCCCAAGTATAGTACGTGTATACCGTTACGTAAGGACAAATAGTGTTGGCATTCGTGAAGCTACAGCGGTCAGAACGTCCGAGTACTATATAGGGTGGACAAACAGCGGATTATTAATCATTGTCGTCTGCCTTTGTAGGGTCGTTTCACGCAGCAACAGCCAGAAGCACTATTCATAACACTTTCGTACTCGTACGAGTAGTGCATTCAAGTTCAGATGGCTAGACTATTCACTATTCATCCAACATACTGCCTGGTCATTTGTGCTGCATACGGAACGAGAATCAAGCTCGATACGATACCGATAAATGTAACAAAAAAAACGATACCAGCTCGATGTTGGATGTATCAAAGTCTCCGTTCAGTATCTATATCTGCATTTAGCATAAAAAACACAAGGATTACAGGGAATGGAAGGCAAAAAAAACCGACAGGATTTATCGAAACTTTGATATGTTGATACACGGAAACTTTCGATACGATATTCTCCCCAGCAGGAAAGGCAAGCTGAGATTCGCGGGGACATAAGAAATTCGAAAGGTCAATGTACTGACCTAAAGTGCAGACCTCACCGTGATGCAAAGAACTAAGAAACCCAGGCTGGGTGATAATTGTTGTTTACTATTAATATTAATACGGCATAAATACAAAAGGTGCCCTGCACTGCTGCAGCTGTTTTCACCAATACAAAATTGTTTGACAATACGCTTCCAAGGGTGTATTTTGTAGGGCATACCTGGTATACATATACTTCGAAGTATATATCGTATACTCCGCGGGTACCCGGAAACATACCCGAGTACGTACTCTGCGGGTAGCCGGATACATACCCGAGTACCAGGTATATACTCTGCGGGTACCCGGGTACATACCCGAGCATGTACTCTGCGGGTAGCCGGGTACCTAGCCGAGTACCAGTATGTGCTATTAGACGCGAGTCGACGAGGGAATAAATGGCGGAAGTATTCCCGTGATAAAAACGAAGGCACGAACCGTAGTGGGGAGGGGGGAGGAGAGAGAGCCTGCTGTGTGCTAAGTCACCCCGGATCTGAGTTACAACTACCAGGTATAGTATATCTACATTAATATAGAAGGGACAGAGAAAAGAAGGGCAAAGACAGTAAACGGGGAGAACCAAAAAAGAAGAAGAAGAAAAAAAAGACCGAAGCAACCAGGTTTGGCACCCGGCTACCCCAGAGTATGTACGTATGTATGTACCCCACTAAACAAGCACCACCGTGTAACACGCTAAGATAACGTACAGGGTGATAAGATAACACACAGGGCGATTAAATAACACACGGGTGATGAGATAACAGGCGAATGATAAAATAACACGCGGGTGATAAAATAATACACGGGTGACGAGATAACACACGGGTGGTAAGATAGTACACGGGTGATAAGATAACACACGGGTGGTAAGATAGCACCCGGGGGATAACATAACACACTGGGTGATAACATAACACACCCCCTGGGACGAATGCCAGAGCCGATTTTCTCCAAAACATGCCATACGGGCCCAGGGCGCACCCAACGAAAATGGCGAACTTTGGGAATATTTCATGGTCGACACGTTCCCATAGACGCCCCGGTCAGCGCGAGCGGTTGCACCCCCCCTCCGTTCTCGAGAAAATCAACACGGAAATACGTCCCAGAGGGGTGTGTTATCTTATCACCCGTGTGATACGGTACGATACCCACCCGCCGGGCAGATACCCGAGAATACGCCAGAGTCAAAACACGCCCATGAAAAATGCAACGTACTCCTCGTGTAAAAAAATCGCGCGCTCACGCGCTCACCTGGCCAGGCCTCAGAGTGCGGATCTCCATGTGAAACTTCGTGTCCTCCAGCGCTCGCCCGGACGCCTTCACCACTCGCAGTTTCACGCCCTCCGGTTTCAACACTCCGTGCGTGTGCATGGTCTGAAGGGGGGGTCGGCGGCGAAAGGCGTTTTGTTTTGTGAGAGCCGTGGGACTCTTCTCCATCCATTGCTACGGCAAAAATGCGGGATACCGTCTCCACCGCACCCCGTAACAGGCGAGAGGCACTGCCCGCTATAACTGCTGCTTTCTGTTTGTCATCGGTGGAAAAAAATGGGGGCGCATCTTCGACCTCACAGCTGATACGTTTTTGGGTTCTTGTTCGTATAGTAGTAGAAAACAAGGTTTCTGCGTCTTACGCAGCCCTGGTCATGTTGGGAGGGTTGTTTGACGGCTCGGGTCAAAAACTTGCGGGCCAGGTCGGGTCTGACCCGACCCGTGAGATGAAAAAAAATCATAACGTGACCCGACCCGCGGCAGGTCGGGTCATATCACCCGCGGAAAGCCCTGGATATTTGTAACTGTAGCCAACTACTGCTGCTGTCTATGCACTCTGGTAGAAGGCGAAAACAAAAAACAAAACCGAAACGTTGGACGGCGCGGATCTCCTGCTGCAGATATTCGAAACGCCTGCTGCAGATATTCGAAACGCATACGTACACGATTTCCGGCTTCGCGCAGCTCAAAAGGTAAGGCATGCCCCACATTTGAGGCGGTCACTGGTCTCAAATATCTGGCAGATAGGTTCGGGGCGGGAACTAAAAAACTAAGCCCGGATCGGTTTCGCCTCTCTATTCACTGGGAACCCCGAAACGCGACGGTGGGTACTGGAATCAGGTATAGTTTTTCGGGTCTTCCTAGGGCTCCAGCACCTTTGTGTGACCACGGACTCCTTCGTCAGAGAGTTAATGTGATAACAACAACAATACCCGATTCAAAATCTACGCGGGGAAAGGACATATCTAGGCATCAACTTGCCGCCTGCAAGATCGGCGATGTTGCGCTGCTGTGCGAACTTGCTACTGACTGCTGTATGTAGCACACAGCTGTACCACCGCAGTAAAGTAGCAGCCGCAGCAGAAACGACTGTTTGTAGTACAGCAGTAGAAACGATTGCTTGTAGTACAGCAGTAGAAACTACTGCCTGTAGTACAGCAGTAGAAACTACTGCTTGTACACAGGACAGCAGCAGAAACGGTTGCTGTAGGTAGTACAGCAGCAGCAGCAGCAGCAGCAGCATCAGGAGGAGGCAACTCTGGTGCACGGACGTTTACAGGCGTATGGTGATTTGACAGTAGCTTCATTTAGGTGCCCAAAGCATCCGCTCGAAAAGGTACACTGCCGTATCCAAGCAGGGCGCGAGGTGTTGGTGAGAATGCTACATCGGCATGAACAAAGTGAAGTCAGAGGCCCGCATGGTGCGTGGCAGAAACTGAACATACTCCGGTAGTATAGCTTAACCCTTTTAGGACTGCAGTCTCGTCTTGGGGACAATTGGGGGCAAACTACTTGGAATTTCAGTGGCTTGCCCCCAAAACGGGACTGCGGTTCTGAAAGGGTTAACATTTTGGTGCGACATCCACTCAAGCAGCCACACAACAACAACAAAAACAACGACGAACACGGGACGATGACAACCACAACAACAAAAACGCCACGCACAATATCAAAAACGCCTCCTAAGCGGAAAAAACAAACCAGGAAAGCAGTACTGCTGTACTGTACCTACGACACAGCAATAAAAAAAAGATGGTACACCTGTCGCGAGGAACTCGTGCAGCAGCATATTTGAGACTGTCGTCAACTTGCGCTCGTTGGTGGAAGGTGGGCGGTAGTTGTTGATGCTGTCTCATCGCCGCACGTTACGCGTAGTCACAAGACAGGCTCCAAGGCGTGAAAATAATAGAAAAAGCACGAGCCCATTTCCCCAGCCTCGACCCAGAAAACCTATACCTATGTACGTGGAAGAAAACCTATACCTATGTACGAAAAAGAGCCGTGTACCCGGTGCGTCACGCGCGTGGACTTGTACATATGTACATACAACATGTCGAGGAATCAACGGGGCACCACTCCGGCATCCACCCCGCCCGCTTGGCTTTAGCAATCAACAAAGAGCAGTTTTTCATACAAGTGAAGCAGACTCCTGCTTTATGCCTGTTCGCAACGACGGCCCAGGCCACGGAAACGAACGAAAGAATAGAGCGCCTGTGTGGAACACAACCGGAAACCAAAACACACACCATGCACATTCGCACATGACACGATACACACATGCAACATACGTACAATATACACAAGCAAGCACACACGTACCCGGTAACGTATACCAGGTAGAAGAGACACATACGCCAAAACACCTACATACCGGTATGTATCAGTACACACGAACACAAAAACGCGTACTGCACACACAACCACACCACACCACACCACCCACACAACACGCTAACAACACTTACAGCACGCCACACACTAAAAAAAGACCAGCCCCTCACCGACAACAATGCTACCAGGTACGTATACACCAAGTACGTACGAGACCGGTCTTTCTGGGCGCGTCAAGGCCCCTTTTCGCCTTGACATATACATTAGTTTTAGTATTTAGGGGGGCGGTCAGTCAAGGGGGTCAGTCACACCGCGGTCTACCGGTCTTTTCGGACGCGTCAAGGACTCCTTTGGCCTTGATGTGCTAGTTGTAGTATCAGGGAGCGGTCAGTCAAGAGGTCAAACCGCATTCTCCTACAGTAGGTCGCAATCTTAGGGCCTCCTTTGGCCCTGAAAAGCGCTATTTTTAGGAGCGAAAAAAACGAAATTTTGATTTGGACGATCCAAAAAAAAATACCCTTTAGAGTTGCCTGAAGCATCCGACGTACCCGGTACGACGTACGCCGTCCGGACGCACACAAGTTGACGACAGTTGAAAATGTCCTGCTGCGCGAGTTCTTGACGACAACTATACAATCTTTAGTGTAGGGGAGCGGTCAGTCAAACCGCCGTCGCAGATACCCCGCCCTCTCCGGCCGGTAACACATTCGTATACCTGGTACCGGCATACCGGTAGCGTGTTTGCTCACCAGGATATCCCGCTCATCTCTCCTAGTCGCCCTTAGCGCAGGAACGAGCCCATCTGCTGACGGCGCCCGAGCACAGCCGTCGCGCAGAGCCCTCGACATCTTCACCCTAGCGCTGGTATGCCGCGGGTTCTCTCGCTCCCCATCGTGCGACTTTCGCAAACGCCTCACCCCCTTGCTCCCCGCCTTGCCCCCCCCTTTACTGCTGCCGATGCTGCTCCGAGAACCCTTCAGATAACGAGGAGGGGTTTGCACCATTAGGGAAGGCGGTACATGGGGCGTAGCGCGGGGATTGGCCGTGATGGGGGTGAGGGTCACGAAAAAATTACCATTGCTTCCTTCTGAATCTCTCTGGACGGGGGGGGTGGGGGGGAGCGTGGGTGTAAAGTTGACGTTTAGTACGGCAGTCAGCACGACAAATCTCTACAAAAAAATACGTACGGTATATGATAGCTGTCCCTACACGTACTCATTACATATTAACAGAAATTCCCGCAGCAACAGACTTATTGAGGGTCGTCAACTTGTGTGTGTGTTGGCGGAAGGTAGTATTGATAGTAGACAACAACGTTTGATTGAACAGCGTGTACCCAAAAACCCGCATACACACGCACATACACACACGCAAACTGCAGGGATATTATCGCTTTGCTGAAAGGAGCCGCTCGGCGATAGAGCAATTTTCAGGAGACGATGCACACTAGAAACACATATCGAGTTCCAGGCGGCGCCATCGAATCCAATATTATCTTTCGACGGATAAATCTGAACCGGCGACTACTTGAATGAAGCATGCACTGTCATAAAAACTTCACCGGAACAAGCCGTGGCCCCGCCAAATGCGACCACGCCTCCCCCCGCCCCCTTTCCCCGCAACAATACACCGGCAAAAACCTCGAACAAACCTCCACAAAATTAGGACAAATTCGTTACCACAAAAACAAGCAGTCCAATCGTGTGCATACCGTGTTGCTCTCGCCGCCCCTGGAGTGTCTCTCGTTGCCCCTCGAGTGCTTTTTCACCTTCCCCCTCTTCGACGCCTTCCCCGTCCCCTCCTCCCCGCCCCCGCCACTCCCCTTCCCAATACCCAGGAGACCCCCCAAGCTCTCCAACATTCCCCCGGGAGCCCAATTGACCCCTCCCGCCCACCTCCCCGACCCCACATCCGTCTCGCTGCTATCTAGCGACGCTCGTCGCGCTCGAAACGACCCCGGTCGTTTCTTAGCCGCGTGTTCCACCGCCTTCGCCTGCGACACCGTGGTAGACTGGAGGTACCGCGGGCTAGGCAGACCCGCAGCGGTGGCAGAGTTAGAGCTGTAAGCTCGACCACGACCGCGACTACCGCTACCGCCACCGCCACCTCGCCCTGCGCTGTCAAGCCACGGGGCGTCGAGGGGGAACGATAGCGGGAGCTGAAGCGCTGGCGGCTTGATGCTGAGAGGGGTACGGGGGGCCACCATGACCGCGGCGGCGGAGGCGGTGGCGGCGGCTGCTGCCGCGGCGGAGGCGGTGGTGGCGCGGGGGGGGGAGGGGACGTCGGCAGCGCTATGTGTGTGTCTGCCCTTTGCCTTCGCTGTGTAGATCACTCGCGACGAGAGCGGGTACCCTGTGCGCAAGACGCGTATTGAGCGGCAGCGGGGAGAAGGGTCGGTATGGGGGGGGAACGGTCGGTGCGGATCGGAAACGGTCGGGCAGCATTGGCAAGGAGCACTCGCAGCCGGTAGCGGCACGTCTTGCTTGAAATGCCAATCAATGTACAACAGGTACACAGCAGCACACACCGATCATACTGCTTATCCCTTTCACGACTGCAGTTCTGTATTGGGGATAAACCACCCAAATTCCAAGTAGTTTGTCTCCAAAACGGGACTGCAGCCCCAAAAGGGTTAACTTCATGTCGATAATCTTCTTTCCCGGGTGTTGTAAACATGATACCCGGAACCGGTATCCTGGTATAATATACCGAGCACGAGGTACCTGGTATACTGGTATCTGACGTGGGGTTGTGCGGCGCGAAGCGGTGCGGCGTGGTGTGCACAAAAAAAGTAGCTTCCGGTTGTTGCTGGTAGCGGCACGAGCAGGGCACCCGTTACGATTGATTTCTGCATACTGCTTTTGTAGATGTAGTACGCACGAGGGAAAGACTACTGCTGTACGCGCACTCAAATGAGTGGGATCCCTCTGTTTTTACATGAGCACAGCAGCGGCAGCGGTGGCTGCCCACCGAGCGTACGTTCTGCTGCAGTACTGCGAGGTGCTGCCCAACACTACGTAGTCTGATTGCATTAGATTCAGCGGGCTGATTTAGTCCAAAGGCAAAAAACAAACTCCAAGAGGGGAGTTTAGAAGTATAACACGGATCGCCTGCTTCATTTCCATGCCAGCGGTGCGCTGTTTTTCGACGCGGGCATACTAGAACATGGTCGGCGCAGACACCACAAAGCTTTGACCCTTTTAGAGCCGCAGTCCCGTTTTGAGGACAAACCACTCAAATTCCAAGTAGTTTGTCCCCAAAACGGGACTGCGATCCTGAAAGTTGAAAGTCTTACGTAACGGTACATACCCGCACCAGGAATGTACTTGTATCACCAGGTATATTCGAAGCTTGGTATCGCGCGCGTTTATTACAGTGAGTAGTAAGCAGTCCAGCCCATGCAAGCAAGCAAGCACGAAGCGAAAACAACCGCGTCGAACACAACAGCACAACTATCCTGCTGCTGCTACTCAACGTCCACACAAGTTTTTGCGTGCTTTTAGGCAGTATTAATCGGGAGTTGTGTGTGTTGTCGTCACATTACCTTCACGTTACCCGTGTTGCGGCACTGCACGAGGAATGTTTGTGTTCTCCTTGCCATTCTGCTTCGCATGTGCTCGAAAACAAAACCTTGACACTTGTGGTAAATGTCGGTTGCGTTTACCATGGTATATCATAGCTGCAAAACGTCTGTTGGTACCAGCTGCCTGGGTAAGTCGTAACAAGTACCAGGTACGTACCTGGTACGTGCTGTTCTGTGCTCTATTTTTTTTAATAAAAATTTATGAACTACGTCAGCTGTGAGTTCGACTGATTATATACCAGGTACCCGTTACCTGGTACCTGGTACCTGGTAATTGATACCAGGTACTAAACTTTGCGAGCTGCGTAATGCCTGGTACGTCTCAGTCTATTTGTGATAAAATAAAATGCCGAACACCACACAGAGAGTGCCTGGCGTTCGGTGCCTTCCATATCGTATATCGCGTCGATCGGTGTATCACAGGGGAATGGTCAAAGGGAGGTACACCCCCCCTGATTCTTCGGTCATTTTTTTTTTTTTTTTTTTTTTTTTAGGGGGTACTGGTATGATGTAAGTATGCACAGCAGGCGAAACACCCCCACGGCAGGCGCTCCCACGTGCCCAACCCTGCCTCAAATGCAATTCCGACGTGCTGGCGAGGCGCCTGGAGCCCATACCGAGCGCACCATGGGGTAGTCTTGCTGCAGCTGTCTCCTTTCCCGTTTGTCCAAAATCAACCTAAAAGCGCTCTAACATATCGTGTACTCGTTCGTATGCGTGACAGAAGTGAGTACTCGTCCGGCAGTGGGGGACTATGAATACTACTGCCTGTAGTGTTGCTGCATTTGTGTGTTACATGATATGTGCGGGTATTTGCAGTTATCACTACCTGATATGTATAATAAGAATGACCCTAATACCGGTATGTACGTACTTGTACATATTCTGACACTTTGCTCTTTGGTGTGTGCTTTTGGCGCCGGCCGGGGGGTAGGTAGAACCTGAATTCCGTAAACAAACGTCGCAATCGTAATCGAACCCTACAGGCGCTGTCAAAATTGCACGACGAGTCGTATCGCGTACCGAACACCAAGGGGGATATAATAGCTTACCTGCCCATGTTGCGAACGAGCTGCGCACGCGTGCATACAAATGGGAGAGGGAGGGCTACTGCTAAATACCTGGTACTGAATACGCTGCCTCTACCTACATCACCAGGTACCAGGTACACTACATGTACGTAGTACATGGCCGTTGGATATATATTCTCAAGAGAAACGAGTACGTACAAAAGCATACCAAAACCTACACGTCAGATCATACTCTGGCTATCATCAATCATCGCCAATCGGACGGGACACAACGACCCAACCGCCATCACCGGCAGACAACCTGGCCGAGGGACCTAAACGCTCTGTCTCCCCGTCCAGCAGCAGCAGCAGCAGCGAGAGAGGTCTCTGCCTTCCGCTCTTCACTGCTGAAACTTCATTAATTCAAGCCTCTCTTGAAAAGTTTAGTTTTTTCAGTAATGAACCTCGAGGCTGGAGATGGTACAGGACATCATGTCCCACTTCAATTCTCAAAAGCGAGGCTCAGCTCTCGGTCTCCTCTCGGCGTAACGACAAGATGAAACCAAGTGTATCACCATCAGCAACAACATTAACAAAACATTAATCACAGCAGGCAGGCAGGCAGCAGCAATTCGTACACGGGAACGGCGATGATAAACGAACAGCCACCCTCTCCAGACGCAGGCCAGCGGGCCGGGCCGGACAACAACAACAAAAATTGAACAAGAAAAAAAATGCCACAGCAAAAGCCCTCCAAAAATCCCTCGCCTTTCACGTTGCCTGCGTATGTATACCACGCATCCCGATTGTACTCTCCTGTCTCTCACCTTGGTTCGCGCTCAGGTCAAGCCTCGTAGGCCGCACCGGCTCACAAATCTTCCCTGTCACCACGCCCGACAACACCACGGGCGGCGCCTCGTGTCTGCCCCGTTGATGCAACCCAGGCATCATTCTCCTCTTCGCGTTTTCCTGGTAACACCGACCATTACTAATAATACTCTCTCCTCGTCGCCCTCCCGCTCCTTCCATAGCGTTGGTGTTGTTGTTGTGGCTATTGCTATCCGATGATCCCGCCTTCGCTATGACCGAGGCGCTCGCGTTAGAGGGCCAGACCCATTGCACCAGGGGTGTGCCTCGCCGGGGCCTGCGGGAGAGCGGGTCGCCTCTTCGGGCGGCGGCGGTGGAGGAGGAGGCGAGGCTCGCGAGCGCCGCCGGAGGCGATTCTAACGCCTCGACGACCGCGCTGTAGTGGCGGTTGAGCCCTAGCTGAGCGGCGCTCGCTCTGTTGGCTCGGCGAGGGTAGCTGCGGCCTCCCGCGGACGCACGCGTGTGCACGGACGAGGGCTGTCCACTTCCACTGTGTATACGGATCGGGGAGGATGGGGGTGGGGATTCCCTGTAGGGTGGGGGTGCCTCGGGTTCTCCGCCGGCTGCGGCTGACGAGGAGAGACCTCTCCTCCCGCTGGCTGCTATCATCACGTAGCACAGGAGACGACACTCGAAAAAAACAAAAATGAACTTTCGCAGTCGTCTGATATTCCCGGTCCCCTTCCTCAAGTACAAACGCCTCACGCGTCCCTGCCAACTGCGCCAGCGTGGCGCTCCTCTTGCCTATCCTATGTAAGGCTCCACCACGGAACGAAGAACTTGCTCGATGGAGGGCCGCACAGGAGGACGTGCGTGTGATGGTCTTCTTGCTCTCCACCAGCCACCTTTTGCCACCACACTGCTTGCAAGCAGATGGGCGTGTGGGCCGCTGTGGTGTTTCTGGTGGGAAAAAATGCTCTCGAAAAAATCGGGGGCACAGGGGACTGCTGGGTGGGATGCAGAAGCTCCTGCTCCTGCTGCTGGCTTGGCTGCTTGTCTCGTAGCTCCGGGAAAGGACTGGCCTAATGCTTCCTAATTCTTCGCTTCCTCGCGGATGGGGGGTGACCCGGTCGGTAGCCAGGCGCGTTCGTGGCCAGGTGGAGTCTGCGGAGGATCGCAAGCGAGGATCGAAGTTGCAGACCGCGGAACAAAAAAGGAGCTCTTTCCTGCAGGTTGGTGTGGTCAAACAAACAGTCAAGCAAACTGAAAGAAAAACAACCAACGTTTTTATTTTGTAGTTTGTGAGGAGATGTGGAAGGGGGTCTCGTTTGGGTGGGCGGGTATGCAAATGTAACGTAAAAAAATGTCCAGTCAAAAATCACGCAACGATCCGTCGAGCCGTCCAGCCGTCGCGATTCGAGAATGTCGAGATGTCGTGATGTCGTGACGTTCGCGACCATTGTCATCAAGATCAGGTGATGATACAATCGTCGTGTATTACACAGTATGCGATCGTGATTATGCAAATGGCCATACACCCATCCTTCGTTTTCATGCCACAGATAACGACAAGACGGCAAGCTGCCACAGATTTTCTGTGGGCACACCACACAACACCGAGACACAGCACGCTGACTTGTCTTCTCGGCCGGTCAGGAGTGGTAAGCAGTCAGTGTTCCAAGACATGAACTGCGACGACTATTCGAGCCACGTTTCCTGAGAAAAACGAAAAAAGACAGAAGAAGAATACGAAAGTAAACTTGACGCAAAAATAGAACTTCTACTCACTTCTTGTCTCTCGGTATGTGTCTCAAGTCTCTATCACATCATCACGATGGTGATGATGATGATGATAATCGTCGACTTCTTCACGACGGACGATGGCTTTCAGGGCATCACGCTCGGCTCGCAACCTTTTTAATTATACGGAGTCGCTAGTGTCGGTGGCACTAGGAAAAAACCGTGCATACAAACTGCTGGTGTTGTCGGTAAGAGACGCGGTATGCACTCATACGATGATATTGCTGTTGTTGTGGTTAACAGTAGTTGTTCTCACATTGGAATAACTCATCGCCACAATACAGTGCTGCTGTCCGTGCATGGTCGCAGGGCAGGCTCCAGTAACTCTGGAGAGGAAGGAACACCCACCTCGGGGAAAATATAACAAAACATTGTAGCGGTATAGGCCTGTCTGTAAATAAACAGCTGTGCCTACCCGCCACCCAACGCGAGACGCTGGGTCAGAGTCTTCACATTTTTTGTAACTTTAACTTTTCAAGCTTTCACCACAGACCCCATTCCACAGACCACCATGTTCGTTTTATAAAGGATAGACCACTGAGCTACTCAGTCAGCATAATAAACAGCTGTGCCTACCCGCCACCCAACGCGAGACGCTGGGTCAGAGTCTTCACATTTTTTGTAACTTTAACTTTTCAAGCTTTCACCACAGACCACATTCCACAGACCACCATGTTCGTTTATAAAGGATAGACCACTGAGCTACTCAGTCAGCGCTGACTGAGTAGCTCAGTGGTCTATCCTTTATAAAACGAACAAAAGAAGTACCTTTGGGCTCGATACGGCCTCCCGCCGATAACATCCTCCGGGGTTGATCAAGCCCCTAGTCAGCGCTGACTGAGTAGCTCAGTGGTCTATCCTTTATAGAACGAACTCGCGAACAAAAGAAGTCCGGGGTTCGAGTCCCGCCAGACGTCGTGTTTCCGCTTTTTCTGCCGTGGGTAGAAAAAGGGAAATCAGGTGGAGAGAACCACGATAAAAGAACACTCGACCAGAGAGTCGGAAGTGGAGTGAACCACTTGAGTAAAAGAACTCACGACTAGGGAGGGGAACAATATGAAGGAAAAACCAGGCGCTGATTAGGGGCTTGATCAACCCCGGAGGATGTTATCGGCGGGAGGCCGTATCGAGCCCAAAGGTACTTCTTTTGTTCGTTTATAAAGAAGTAGCTCAGTGGTCTATCCTTTATAAACGAACACACCAGTCGACAGAACATACGCGATCAGGGCGATGGCGAACCGCAAGGCGGTTGGGCCTGATGGTCTCCCAGCTGAACTTCTGAAGGTCCTGGCCGACGAGGGAGACTCGGACACCTTGGGAAGCTTCTACGAGATTCTCGTCGCTGTGTGGAGGGGAGGGGTCGTGCCGCAGCAATGGAAGGATGCAATGATTAAGATACTGCACAAGAAGAAAGACAGGACGGAGTGTGGTAACTATCGTGGCATTTCCCTTGTCGCGCATGCCGGCAAAGTACTCCTCAAAGTCATCGCGCGCCGACTCAGCGACTACTGCGAACGGGAAGGCATCCTGCCAGAGCAGCAGTGTGGCTTTAGGCCCGAACGATCGACGGTCGACATGATGTTCGTGGTGCGACGCTTGCAGGAATTGGCAAGGAAGAAGGACACCCCGCTGTTCATGTGCTTTGTCGACCTCACCAAAGCCTATGACTCCGTCGACCGAACCCTCCTGTGGGCTGTCTTGGCTCGCTTTGGCGTGCCACCTAGAATGCTCACCGTTATCCTCCAATTCCACGACGGCATGCAAGCATGTGTGCGGCTGGATGATGGCGAGTGCTCAGATATGTTCGACGTGAAACAGGGCCTACGGCAAGGGTGTGTGCTCGCGCCATTGTTGTTCAACATGTTTTTTACAGCGGTGCTGCGTGTGGCGGAGAAACGTTTCGCTGCTGATAAAGCCATCACGGACAGCTTGGTGCAACTCCAACAAAAGCAGGAGAAGAAGAAAAGTAAGAGGGGGAAGGCACGACGGACAGGGGAATGATAAAGAGGCCCAGACACTGTGGGCTATGTTTTATGCTGACGATGCGGGCATAGTATCGAGATCACCCAGCGGCCTGGAGAGGATGATGACGGTGATCGTGTCTGCATGTGCCGCTTTCGGCCTGACGGTCTCGGAGGCCAAGACGGAGATAATGTGTCTGCAAACGAAAGATGGGGAGAACGTGCCGTTCACCGTCCACGTGTACAAACAAACGACCGAGTCTGTGTATCTGGGCGGGGCTATCAGCGCAGATTGGACGGGCAGAAGTGTCGAGGTAACGCGTCGACTCCAGAGGGCATAGGCATGCTTCGGACGGTATAAGATGGAAATCTATGACCGCCCGGGTGTGCGCCTACGCCTGAAGGTGCGAACGCTGAGAGCCGAGGTGATCGAAACGTTGCTCTACGGTTGCGTTACTTGGAGCCCGAGCAAGACTGATTACGGTAGGCTACGGGAGGTCCACCAAAAGATGCTCCTCCGATGCATCGGCTGGCGAAAACGGAAGCGCGAAGACCACATTCTATCCTATGCTAGCGCGCTTCTCAGGACAAAATCTGAGAGCGTTGAGACGACGGTACGCAGACGTGGGCTCTTGTTTGCGGGCTTTGTGACACGCATGGGAGAGGAGCGTCTGCCGAAGAGGGTGATGTTTGGGGAGATGGTCGGGGGTAAGGGTTACTCCGGAAGACAGGAGTGGGACTGGATGAGGTACCTTGAGGGGGACCCCAAGGAGTTCGGCATCAAGCTCGAAGGGTGGCGCGAGGCAGCACAGAAAGCCGACAGATGGTTCCGACGGGTCGAGGAAGGGGCGGAGGCTTTCATGCGGAAATGGCATTCAGATGAGAAGGAGGCATCGGCAGAACTGCATAGAATAGCTGCAACCACGACCACAGCCGTTGACGCCAACGCGAGTGCGCAGAATGGCAGGGAAAAGGGGGGGAGCGAAAGGGGGACGAGGGGGAATGGCGGGGGGAGGGGGGGGAGGCGGTCTGCCCAACAGACTGAAGCCTGGCTATGGCCATCATCGTCATGATGCACTCCCTTCTTTGGGACCCAAGTATCTAGCATGGTGCCATCAGGGCAACTTTGCGTGTCTGTAAGCTCCAGTGCCTGCCTTTCGTGTTTTCTTTCCCCCCCGCCCGTGATTATCGCTTTTTGTCCCTTCTTTTTTTCTTTCTTTCATTCCCGTTTGTACCTCTTTGTGTCTCTGTTAGTATGGTCGTTTTGCCTTTTTTGCGTTTTGCTATCTGCTTCTGTTTTTTTTTTGTTTTTTTTTGCTTCGCTTCATCTTCATTTTTAGGTTTTTGTCTGCTATTAATAGTCTCTTTTTTGCTTCCCTGGTGTCCGCAGTGGTGGAGTGTGTATGCTTGTTTTTTGTTTCTGCCTCTGTTTTACTACCGAGGTATTTCTTCCACTCCAGAGTTATTGGAGCCTGTCCTCCGACCACGGACTGCATTGTATTGTGAGTTAATGTGAGAACAACAACAACAACAACAACAACAACAAACAACAACAACGTAAGTAAGTGTGTCTTTCCATTCCCCCTCCTCATTTTGTTCCTCTTCCTACCTCCTTACTACCCTAGTCCTACGTGGCGTCTCTATCACTAATTGTTACAACAACGAAATAATATGGTTTGGTCGGTTTCTCGTTTGTCGGTTTCGATCGGTGTAAAACCTCAACGAAAAGAAAAAAAAAACGAACCGAACCGAACCGAACCGAACCGGACACTTTTTTTTCCACTTCTTCTCGGTCGGTTTCTCGGTCGATTCCTCCACGAGAAACCAGCCAACAAACTGAATCTGATGGCCATTACTTTGCGTCTGGTTTGCGTGCATGCGTATGATATGATGGTCCATATTTTGTACCAGGTACCAGGTATACCTTGTACGTACCAGGCAAACCAGGTACCAGGTATATGTTATCATGTGGCGACATGATTGTATGATGTCACGTTGCCTTCTTGCCCTACCTGCGGCTGCTGCACCTGATGACACGATTGAACATAACCCACAGCAAGCTGTAGTTGTCAAGCAGGGTACAGTAGTAGTTTGATGCAAACCAACAACGAAAGAAACTGACAGACAGGTTGATTTCGGTCGGTTTTTCGTTTTTTTGTCGAAACTACTGACTGTAGGTCGGTATCGGTCGTTAATCATGGGTTCCCTGCCGACGACGCCAAATGTAAAGGTGTCGCCGCTGTGGTAGTACATACCGGATTGATCGATTGTCCAGCCCAGGGTGAATCTTATGTTATCATAGACATAATCAGGACAGATGTATTCCACAATCAAACCAACAATAAAATTAAGGGGACGAGTTCGTTGCCTCGCTCTAAAACCCCTGGTTTCCCATCAACGACATGTCACGCCTTCCAACTTTTAGTAATAATACAGGTACGTTCCCAATACCCTGCACTCAGGTAGTTACCGGCCGATTGAAGGTCATTGAAGGCAATACCATAACATTATGTGCTTACTACAGTTATATAGTGCGTCGACTACTCATAAACAGCTACAGGAAGAAGAAGAAAAGGCGCAGCGAAACTCTAGTAAAGAAAGGGAGGAGAAGTGTTAGATCAAGGTCGGGACACTTTGTATCCCTGGACAGGTTTGCCTATTAAGTCGGTACTCGTTGGTACTCACGTGTGTTATGTGCTTAGAGATAGAAGATGAGAAGCTTTATTCCTTTCGTGCACGCAGAGACTAAGAGCCGAGCTCGTGCCTCGCTGGGCGAACCCCTGGTTTTCCATATACGAAACGCCTCCCAAGTATATACTCCAAAATTTAAATACGATTCCAATACTTGAACCAAGGTAATTACCGGGGTTTCAGCCTAATTCAAGGCAGTATCATAGCACTAGCCCACTCTGATGAGCCGTGTATGCAGAATTACGGGAAAATTGTGGAAACCCCGATTCCACGAACTAGAACATGAGTCGAAGATGCGGCTCCTCAAAACCCACTCCCACACCTCTGAACGGCGAGGCAACGAAACCGACAAGGTTCGTCAAAAAAAGAGGAAGAAAGCAAGGCCTAGCTCTAAGGGGCAGGAATAAATCGTCAACGAAAGCCATCGCCATGCCACCCGCAACGGGGGGGAGCGGGCGAGGAAGTTTCATGGAAAAGCGAAAAATAGTTAATACCCTGTGCCAAAAACGAGAAGAAGAATAACACGGAATACGCCAAGAACCACCTAAAACCGAGCCCAGAACCCTGGAAACGCGTCCTGTGCCACAAAACAGAAGCATACCGCGCGCAAGTCTAGACTAAAGCACAAACAGCAGTAGCTCCATTCGGCACACATCGGCATCATCATGTGAGCGGCCCCCTCATTTTTTCCTGTCAAGCGTTTTACTATCGCCTGCCTGAACGACGCCAGGTACGATAGGGGTACACAACACGTTTTTTTGGCCAAAATATTTTCTGAACGACGGGGCTCCTCAACCTGAAATCGTCGGAGTGATCGTATCATTCCTTTTTGGCGATACGATTGTTTTCAAAACCTATACGTAGGGCATGGAGATATTTCGTCGGGCTGCCCTTTCGTTTTTTTCTCAAAACAGTTTTAGGGTGAGGCGTAGAGCTCCTATACTCTAATCAAGTCAAGAACTTCAGAAAAAAAAAATGGTGCTCCTCTACCTTGGCCTGTGTGGGATGATGAATCGCTCGCCCCACTTCTATGTCAGGAGGCATCCAGACGAGGCAATGAACACAATATCCACGCGCCCTACTACGGTGCGGGGCAAGCAACACAATATCCACGCGCCCTTGTTGCCTCGCACCGTAGTAGTAGTAGTAGTAGTAGTGGTAGTAGTAGTAGTAGTAGTAGTAGTAGTAGTAGTAGTAGTAGTAGTAGTAGTAGTAGTAGTAGTAGTAGTAGTAGTAGTAGTAGTAGTAGTAGTAGTAGTAGTAGTAGTAGTAGTAGTAGTAGTAGTAGTAGTAGTAGTAGTAGCAGTAGTAGTAGTAGCAGTAGTAGTAGTAGTAGTAGTAGTAGTAGTAGTAGTAGTAGTAGTAGTAGTAGTAGTAGTAGGAGCAGTAGTAGCAGTAGTAGTAGTAGTAGTAGTAGTAGTAGTAGTAGTAGTAGTAGTAGTAGTAAATAGTAGTAATAGTAGTAATAGTAGTAGTAGTATTAATAGTAGTAGTAGTAGTAGTAGTAGTAGTAGTAGTAGTAGTAGTAGTAGTAGTAAATAGTAGTAGTATACTGGTAGTATATTACGGGGGACCATAGTAAATAGGACCTACGTTACACACAAAATCCTAGATATTTCCCTATTTTTTAATAACAATATTTGGTCCTATTAACTATGGTCCCCCGTAATAGTGATATTGCGACGAAAGGAGCATAACCTCAGCCGCAGCCGCCATTGGGACGTACAGACGTAAACACAAAAAACTGAAGGTAATTCAGACGCGTACCCGCGCAGAGTGTACCTCGAGAAAAGACCATGCTTCTTACGTAGAGATTTCTCTTCTGGACTGGGTCGATGCACGTACGTCCATGATAGCTGGTTGCGGTACACGCTTGTTCATCCGTCTGTTCCAAACGACTGCGGGAACAAGCCTTGCTTATGCATGGTCTTCGTCGGTGAGGTGTCTTCTTTTCGTCTGGTGGGAAACCGTTCGTCGTAATCAATACGGACGGTGACCTGTACGTTGCGCGGTTTGGCCAGGCGGTTTGGTTCGTGGATAATCATTTTTTCTAAGTATCATGGTGATGGCACCGTGGTTCTACGGCAAATCGTGTTATTTACGCTTGGCTATTGATTACTTGTGGAGTGATCGAAGGGAAACTATTCAACCACCAACGCACAGCGTTTTTTCC
Source organism: Nereocystis luetkeana (assembly GCA_031213475.1). NCBI lineage: Eukaryota > Phaeophyceae > Laminariales > Laminariaceae > Nereocystis > Nereocystis luetkeana. The sequence goes on along the minus strand of JARUPZ010000030.1, from coordinate 4,606,485 downwards.
AGGTCGGCGGTGGACAATCATTTCCCAAAGATCCACCACCTCCACAAAACCACACCCACCCACCGCCCCCCCCCCGTCTTCGTCTTATTAATGCACGGTTCTTGATTATTTATTGAGTGATTGAAAGGAAACTATTCAACCAACAGCGTGCGGCGTTTTTGCAGTTCGGGGGCGGACAGTCATTTCCCAAAAAAAAAGCTCCACCATCTCCACAGCCCCCATCACCACCACCACCACCACCACCCCACCCCCTGCCCCCCCCCTGCCCCCCCCCCCCCCCCGACCACCACCACCATCACCGTGGTTTTCACGCTATTTTCGTTTGTTGCTCCGCGGATGGAATTACTGGCGAGTACAACTAACCCCTTCAACCCTACGCGATATGTGAGTCTGTTTGTCTGGCTGGCTGGCTGGATGTACGTACGTATGTATGTCGGTCTATCTGTCTGTCTGTCTGTCTGTCTGTCTGTCTGTCTGTCTGTCTGTCTGTCTGTGTGTCTGTCTGTCTGTCTGTCTGTATGTCTATCTGCATGTCGGTCGGTATATCTGTATGTCAGTATATCTGTCGGTATGACTGTCCGTATGTGTCATGTCTCATGCCCATAAAGTACACGTAGGTGTATAACCCTTATGACCATTCTTCGCTTTTTTCCCGTCGTCTCCTGTACAGCTGAACGATGTCCGAGGTCAGGGTCATCAGGGCTACTATTAATAGGTTCCACTTTCTCCCCTGCCACGTTACGGTAAACGCGGCTTGCTTGCTTTTTATCGCTCGAAAAGACTTCAAAACTTACTACAAATGTGTTGCTGTAGGGGACAACATTAATCAGAACCAAATAGCGTGTGTAAACATAGGGAGATACTTGGCTTTTGGGTCCATCGTGAGTTCTGATTACTACATTAGCCCACCCGTTACAGCAAGCCTTGGAGCCCTCGTCCACTCATCATTTCGTTAGAGAGTGCAGTATAAAGTATAGGTGGAGCGTTTGTGAGGTCGATGCTACATATCATACTACTGCTAATCTAGTGACATGTCGCCCCGGAACTACGCGGCAAGGACCTGTGTACTGTACACGCTCGCAGTACAATACTACTGCGCAAGGGCGACTTCGCCGCTGCGGCGGACTGACGCCCGCACAGGCTCCGCGCATCCCTGCAATGACCCAGGTAGGATTTTGGCAAATCGAGGCCGTAAGTGCGACCGTACTTCCAAGCGGTACATTAAAAATACAACGTAATAGAGCGTGACAGAATGCTTAACGTTGTTGTCATCAACAAACACCAGCAGCATGCGAGTAGCAAATACATGGTATCAGACGAAGAAAGCAACAACAAAAACATAAAAAAAAAACGTATCCTTGTTTCAAACCCCTACGTACTTGAAAGTGGAAGGCCGTGCATGGATCCACTTTGGCATCTAATATAAAATGCCGTAGGCTGATATCTTTCCATGTACACGAGTAGACACGACATCGGAAGAGTTTCGCTATTGTAAAAATCACGATTTTGGCACTCGCCCTGGGGACTCGATGCGAGCCGGACGAGGGCGCACTATTATAGCTGAGTCGGGAGAAGCGAGCAAGGTGAGGCACCTCCAGCAAACAGCGCACCGAGAGCCGGACCCCATCTCTAGTTATAGGTCGGTTTCGGCTCGAAACCTACTGTAGTGTAAATTCTACGTTCAGAGCTCTGAGCTTGCACCTCATGGGTCATCCTACGTATATTTATACTCAATCGACGACGTTGTTGTTGGTGACACTACGCCTGGTTGCATCTAAACCCTTCACACCTCGGGCATGTCATCGAATTGTCTACTGGTAGCAGACGACCTTCCAAGGCAGATATGTTCCCGATCTTGTATCTACTGTAGTTTCATGTTGCCGGGTGGGAGCCGTATAGTCAGCATGCTCTTAAGTAGGACATGTTTCCTGGGTTGGATTTGTACTGTACAGATCACCCCGCACAACCTCTCGCATCTGCAGGTTATAATCTAGATGATCCCAACCAGATACCAAGTTATTATAGATAGATCATGATCTATCCGAGGCGTGGAACATTCATTTTGGTCGTTATTCTGGGGTTAGCAAAGCGCTCGTATTGTTAATATCGACTTATCTACCAGCTTTATACCACTGCTGCTGTACTTCACCTGCTACATACCCTATCTATGTGCTCCGACCTTCTCTCACCTTACGTGCGCTCATCCACGTACCCTCTGAATGTTCGATCCCTAAGCCGCAGCAGTTATAAAATCAAGTTGGGACATAGAGAAGTCCTTGCCAGGTTTGCCTAGATACTGTAGTTGTTACTCACGTGTGTTGTTCCTCAGAAAAAGAAGAAGAGCAGCTGCACTCGTACTCCTTTTAGAGTACGATGAAAGACTACCCAGGGCTCGGTGCCTCGCCTGGGATTCCTGTCGAAGATAAGCCTCCCTAGTACTACTAGTACGTTCTTAATTACCTCTATCTAGGTAATTACCGGCCTCTTCACGTCATTCAAGGCAACGCCATAACACTAGCCCACTCTGATGAACCGTATATGCAGAAATATGGGGAATTAACGAAAACTCCGATTCCACGAACTAGAACATGGGTCGAAGACGTGGCTCCTCAAAACCCGCTCCCACACCCCCGAACGGCAAGGCTACGAAGCCGACAAGGAACGCCGAGAAAAAGAAAGGAAGAAAGAAAGGAAGGCCCAACCGTAAGGGGCAGGAAAAATACGTCAATGAAAGTCATTGCCATACCACCGGCAAGGGAGGTGTGGGGCGAGAGTGCGTCCCCGGAAACGCGAAAAGATTGAACTCGAACGTCATGCAGTTCTGTGCCTGGTATGAGCAGTTCATTTTACCCTGATCGCCCCGGGCTCCCGAGCGGGGGGGGGACGTCGGGACGAAGGAGAGAAATAGAACGAAAATACGCCATAAACCACCTAAACTTGGGCCTAAAACTCCGAAAACGTGTCCTGTATCACACACGAGTGATCCGATTACCCAGACCAGCCCCGGCACTGAGTGGGGAAGTTCGGCAGGACGAAATATGCAAAAAGCCATCCCCAACGCGGCCCAAAAAAAAGACAGGAAGCGCCCAAAAGTATACCGAGAAGAAAACCCCCGCGACTCGAAGACTCGGAAAACGCCAAAAATGTCAGAGAAAAAAAAAGCAAAATCCAGGAAACGGGAAACCATCTAGTGCAGCGGCGATGTGAAATTGTCGGGTCGGCGGTTGGAACGATCAGTGATAAGCAAGATGTAGGTGTTACCTCGAAGCGTGACCAGAAAGGGCAGTCATCAATGCTGACGGTAATGCCGGGACCCTTCTGGCAAGGGCATCGTGATGATGGGCCACCGGACCGTCTGCCGCGAAGTTTTCCGTGCTCGATACTTCAAGCAATTGCGTAGCCACACCGCCGGGTGCAGATGCTCGTACCGATCCACCAGTAGAAACGTTCGAGCATTTCGCAGGGTGCGCGCGGTCCCCAGTGACAGGAACCTGTGGAATGCCAAGCCTGCACATGACCCAGGGGGGCGTGAGCAGCAGCACACATAAATGCGGTTAGGCTCGTCGTTCAATAAACAAGCCGTTCGACCCACGGGGCGTTGCGTGCCAGGTGTAAGGGGTGGAGACGGCTGCCGATCGAGCAGGATGATGCCATTGTCGGTGGTGTGCAGTCGTCCTTTGCCAACTACCTCCCGAATCTCCGAGGGGGAAGGGTGTTGGTGAGGAGGAGAACACGATAAAAAGTCGGCGTGCACACCTTCCGGCCGGCCAAGAACTCTGTAGCGCATGGGTTCGTTGCACGCGGGCTCGGCCTGTTGCTCCCAAGCCCAGTTGGCCGTGCGAATAGCGCGCTGCAGAACCACCGAACTGTAGTTCTGCAGCTGTGCCGAAGGCATCAAGTCGATCGTTGTGACGGACGGTACGTCAGTCAGCAGCGGGAGCCGCAGAAGAGGGGCTCCCACAAGCTCGGCGCGGTCGCGGCCGGACAGAAAGGATACCGTCGGGACAGGCGAGGCAACAGGAGCAGGGGTCATAATGATGGCCGGGGGTGGTCGCGGCCGTGGGACTCGCGGCGGGATGATAGCACGCCGGGCGGATGGCCTAGGGGCCCCCGCCGGACCCGAAGCCATGATCGACAGCAGCAGGCGGCGCAGCGCCAGTGGCAGCGGCTGTTCGTCGGCGCGTCCGGGTGGAGTTGCGGCCCGAAGACGGCGAGACAGTCACACGAGGGTCTATGGTCATACGACTACGGTCACGCATGAAAATGAGTACACTCCCCCTCCCCCCCCCCCCCGTGCCCGACCCATGGCGAAAGGCGGGGCCGAAAGTCCGAAGAATGGCACACGAGTCCGAGTCGGACACCAAGAAATCAAGACACCTACAGCAGCGACGATGACAACAACAAGAATCAAAACAACGGCGAAGACAACAAGAACGAAGACCAAAACAGCAGCACCAACACATTGCTGTTATGTATCGTGTGTACCATCCCACGGCGTGCCGCATATGAGCTTCAACGTTGATCACTCATGGCACATCCCCTCCCCGAAAGAAGGAGAAAACCAGAATGGAAACCCCGAAACAACATCAACATTGATTGTTATTTTCAGTTTACGTATGACACGTACAATAAGTATGTAATACCATGGTGCAGATATAGAGAGAGAGATAAATACATTAATACAAGATTCCCCTTCGGGACTACGGTTGACTTGATATCCCGGGGGGTGTCGCACGCGGAAAAGAGAGAACTGTTATGATAGTGTTTCAGCAGGCGTTCGTCCCTCGTACCAGCTACTCGTACGTAGCCGTCGGGCAGAAACCAGAAAACAAAACAGACTTTTGAAAGCCAAAGAAAGGAGAAAAAAATACATACGTATACATAGCCACCGAGCAAGTAACACCGACCAGCCCGAACGAGTTTGTAGCTACAGCAGCAGTAGTTCTAGATATATCATACCAAGTACCACTCTGTCCGGAAAAGTAAGGAACCATTCATTTCCGAAAATTATGCTCGAACCACCCCTATATTTCCGGACAGAGCGGTATACGTACTTTTGTCTTTTTTCCCGGGGGGGGGGTGGGGTCGGTGGTCGTCACCTTTTTTTTCCCAGCGTTGGAGGCTTTTTTTTTTCGTTACGTATTCACCAGGTAGCGGCTTTTCTGGGCAAGCCGGGGTGACAGGTATATATACCGTTTATTTTCAAAGTTTATACTCGAACCGCCCCTATATTTCCGGAAAGAGCGGTACGTACTTTTACCTTTTTTTCCCGGGGGGGAGGGGGGGGCGGCGGTCGTCACACCTTTTTTTCCCCCAGCGTTGTTTTTTTTTTTTCGTTACGTATTCACCAGGTAGCGGCTTTTCTGGGCAAGCCGGGGTGACAGGTATCGTCCCTCCCCCCCCCCCGCCCCCCCGGCCGCCGCCCACATCCCCCCGTTAGACCTGCGCCCAACATCTGGGGTACAAACTACTTGGAACTGATGTTGGTATCATTCTTGCCGTGCTCACCTTAACCCTTTTAGAACCGCAGTCCCGTTCTGGGGACAAACCATTCAAATTTCAAGTAGTTTTGTCCCCAAACAGGACTGCGGTTCTAAAGGGGTTAACACGTGTTACGGGGGACCGACCTTACAGCAATCAGAATCCGCGACGGATCCCAAAAAACAGCCGTCCCCCTATGGTTTACACAACCCTGTTTGGTCCTGATTTCAATGTGATGGCCCTCCTATTACGGGGGACCATAGTTAATAGGACCTGTGGTATACATAAAAATCTATATTTTTGACCGTTTCTACTAACAATATTTGGTCCTATTGACTATGGTCCCCTGCAATATTATTAGGAAAAGGGACACACCAGGTACTACTAACAGGTACCATATAATACAACAAATACTCCCTATCGAGGTCGGTCTGTCATACCCAACTAGATCTGATCGATACTCTGGGGCGTGACAGAGGCCTTACTACGCAGTTAGACGAGGTATAAACAGAACTCATGATGGCCTTTGGAAGGACTCTCGTGTTATATTATATCGGACGAACGAGGAAAGACAGCGAGAGTCCTTCCAAAGGCCATCACGAGTTCTGTTTACCTCGCTTAACTGCGTAAGGCCTGTCACGCCCCAGAGTATCGATCACGCTGTCTTCACTCTCTCTGTCTTTCCTCGTTCGTCGTAGTGACGGTTTCACCCAGTACCAAAATACCCCCGGCATAAACAAGCCTCCCTACCATTTACGTATTCCACCGCACAAGACTGTGCGATGTGCGATACCATACAGCAGTACTCCGAGCATACTCAAAAGATCCGACAAAATTCTACTAGTCGTACAAAAAAAAATCACGCGTGGTGGTGCGGTACGTAAGAGGGGTACAGTAGAACCACAGGCATTTATTGCGGCGTCACAAACCGGTTCAGCGCGTTGTTCCCGCACCCAATCGGAATGCGTGTATATCGCTCGAACGCCATCGATGCTCGAACGCTCTAGGTGGTGGATTGACATGAGCATCTGCACGGGGGGGTGGCGTCGACCTGCTGCCGGCGGTGAAGAGTATGTAGTACCTACGGTCTCAACGAGAGGACCGTATTCGTGGGGATCAGGACCGGTACGCATACCCGGTGCCGGCGGTGAAGGGGCAACGGTGTCGCCGGGGGGGCGACAGCCTTGCAAAAGTTCGAGGTGTGGGAGTGGGTTGTGAATAAAGTGCCGCATCTTCGACCCATTCTCCGAATTCTACGGATCGTTTTTGTTCGTGCCTGAGTTTTCTATGAATCTGCATATATACGGCCCTTCAGGGTGGGCTAGTGCTATGGTGTCCCCTCTCCCCTGTTGCGGCGTTATGGTTTGTAGCAATCGTCCCCTCGTCATACCTCGCAGGCGGTATTGCCTGCTTTTCTGATGAGCGCCCCGCCCCTTCGTTCAGAAGACATCTGGCGAGGCAAGCAGCAACTAATACAAGAGCTTATAGCCTCGAACATCGTCAAGCACCTCGTGTGAGTGACCAGAGCAGAGCCAAAAAGGCATCAACCTGCTCGTAGCAGTCGGTCCCTAGGTCCATAATGTGCTTTATACACTCAACACACTTAGACTTGTATAATAGTTTCGGCTGGTCGGTGTTACTTGCTCCCCGGTGTGGCTACATTTTTTTTCCCTTCTTCTTTTGGCTTTCTCGAAGGCTTTTTTTTTTGTGTTCTTCGATATTTTGCCCGGTGGGTTTGTACGCAGGAATACTAGCTGGTACGAGAGGAATGAACGCTTGCTGTGTTCTCTCTCCCCTTTTAGCTGGCGATATTCCCGGGATAGTAGGTCAGCCATGATCCCACAAAGGGGAAACTTGTACTGGTAGCTCCTATTTTTTTTCATCTTTTCTGAGGCTCCTCTCCCCGACTAAGCAGCTCTGTACCACTACTATTAATATTAGTAGTACAGCAGTAGTACCACTAGTGTTACGAAAAGACCGACAAGACTAAAAAGGAGGGAAATAATGAGCAATCCCATGGCCTTAGGTAAAATATACCACGAGCATACTATCGTAAACACGAATGGCACCAGGGCGCTTGCGATAATCCATTGTTGGTTGGGTTCTAAAAATAGTTGAAACCGAGAGAACGCGAAGAGCTGATTGGTCCGTCAAAACAGGCGAATCAGAAGTTGCTCCGTTTGCTAACCAACCCACAGTCCACGGAGTTACCACCCAACACAAGAATAATGAAGTTAATAAACACCTTAAATTTTGGTCACTTTTCCCCACAGCAAATTCTTTTTTGTGCGGGTTGGGATTGCTATTGTATATATATACACCTTAGGGAACAGAAAAAGACCTACGAGAGACCTAACTCAAGCCTATTTTTTCGCAAACAATCTATTCTACCAATATTGGGTCGTTCCTCCGATAAAGATCCTCGTCAGGCAAACCATATTTCGGCCAAAAAGTGACACCTCTGTCGTACCAGGTACATATATATATTTATATTTCCAACGTCAATTTTACTCTCCAGCTTAACTCGTAGGAGGTTTCATTTACCCTCAGCGATCTTCTGGACAAGCCGTGGTCACAGGTGTCGTCCCTTCTCCCCCCCGGTAAGCACCCTCATTCTTGGTGTTGTCCCTTCTACCCCCCGGTACGGATGTACCGTCATTTTTAATCGCGCAATAGGGTTCAGCATTCCCACTGCTGGTCGATTTTCATCGGATCGCTATTCATACTATTTTTAATAGTAACTCGCGCTCTCGTGCTTTCCGCCAATCAATTTTCATGCAAGAAAAAGCCCCTACGAGTATCTATGCACTCGGTGAAACTCGGAACCCACGAAATCGACCTTACTTAGTAGGCACGCGGACCACCTTCCGAGCCATCGGGGACGTAGCACGGGTCAAATACTACTTAAAAGAGAGCTACATGAAAACTGCAATAATACTGTGATAGCAGTACTATACATACATAGATACGTGCCATCCGACAATGCGCGGCATGAGCTTCTTCAACATCGACCAACCCATAAGCATCCCCAGAAACTTGAAATACCAGGTACCAGGCACATCTTAAGGCTGCACTCCCGACTCGGGCAGGACTTACTTGGAATTAGACTTAAAGAGGCGTGTCTGTGCACTGCAGCACCAAAATAAATATATCAAACCCGTTATGCATGTACGCAGTAGAGCTTACCGCTCATTCGAGAAAGTATAATGGTTGGGGCACGCTGTGTACGAGACAAAAGGGACGTTGCAAGCCTATGGTTGGTTGGATCTGATTGGCTTGGGGTTAGTTTCTCATTCGTCTCTTTTCTCGAATAACTTGGGAAGCCCCCCCTCTACATGCAACCCTACTGGTGCAAAAAACGCGTACGATTCGACTCTATTTTCAAGGCGTTGGTCCTCGAAAAGAGAATGCAGTTTCAAAAGGGCTGAAGAACGTTGGCAGCAGCAGCAGCGCAAGGCTACTGCCGTGCTGAGGGAGGCGTTATCAGCAATGGCTGAAGGCCGCGCTACATAATGCTAGCTCTGCGCTTGCTCCGTGCAGGTCGCTTCTTTGGCAGCGGCTCCTCCGCCGCGGCCGAGGCTTGATCAATCCTCCTGTAAGGGCGTTTACGTTGGTATGGATTGGGTTAGCGACAGAGATCAAAACACGCGGAAACGACTTTTAGCCGGAGCACATTCGACAAGAAGCAAGAAGACACACACATGGTTCTTACAAAACAAAAACAAAAAAAATAGACTCGATCTGTGAGCTCGACCCATTGTAGTATAATAGTCAATACTCAGCTTTACAAGCAAGCGCCGTGACATGACACGTCTGTCGCGAGTGTTCTATAATGTGTGCTTCGCGAATTTTGTTAAATTTGAAGACAAAAAAAAACGGCGGCAATTTTACTCGCACCTACCATTGCATGTGCGGGTCTACAAACAAAACGCGGCACGACAGCAGTCCACAGTTCACAGCAGGAAATACCCAACTGAAAACAAGCAAGCAGCATACCGACATACATACTTGGTACATACTAATAATAATACATACATACATACATACATACATACATACATACATACATACATACATGCATACATACGTACATACGCGCCCGTTCGAAAGGAATTTCGCTTATTGGTAAGGCTTGTGCCGCAACCGTCAGCGCCAAATTTGCGCCGCACAGAAATTTCTGTACCCCGCCGTGGTTCGTCGCTCTCAATATCTCTCAATACTTCAATCCGAGCGATCCCTCCTCATGCCCCGGTCTCCGGAGCTATACACCCCCACCCGCGTCAGAGCACGAACCGGCATACGTACTCGTACGTGTAAAGCGTGGGTTTCCTTCACCGTGACAGCATGTTAAAAATTTTAAAAGCAGTGTTGTACCCCGGAAGGACTCATCCACACCTCGAACAGAATAGACGGATGATGGTCTATCTACCTATCTATCTATATAATATATATATACAGTAGATAGTCCAGACCCTAACCTGCGGCTCTGATGTGCTGCCCAGGATCTGTGTAGTACAGCTCCAACCCAGGAATTGAGTGCTAGATCATGCAAGTTATACAGCTCCCACGCGGGAAACATGAACTAAATCATACAGACCATACAGATCACACAGATCAGGAGTAGACCTATCTGCCCTCAATAATCTAAATCATAAACAAGGAATCGATTTTCTGTCTTATCCTACGGATTTTGTGTAGGCTTAGACCTATGCCAATGGAAACGCGAAGTTGAAAAGTTTTTTTTCAAATATATGGCTTTCAAAAAACAGCCGAAAATTTTCTCGTACCGCCGCTGTGGGGAAAAAAAAGAAAAATGTTTGTTTTTTTCTTTTTTTTTCCCCAACGGCTGCAGGCGGCGCAATTTGTGTTTTTCTGGTCGCAAATTGTCAACACGGTGATCGAAACCAGCTCGTGCGACGATCGACCCTCGATCTCGACATAGACTCAGCCCACGGCCAACCCACTCGGTATCTGGCAAGCCCAACGAGTATAGATGACGGCCTCGAAGATATCAGGCGGATCCATGGTCTAGGGGGCGAGAGCTTGCCGGCGGCGTCGTACGGTATCCTCCCAAACCTGAAAAAAAGACTATTTTTTGCCATTCGAGACGGATGGAGAAGTTTTGTCTTCTGCTTTGTGCAAACCAGCGGCCGAATGTTTTTTATCACACGCCTGGTCAGCTCCCGCCACATGACACCGGCCATGGTGTGAAGACGATGACCCTAGGGTGGGTCGGAGCCCCTAACGAGCGCACTCCGTTCAGAATTCGTGACGCAATCGTTGGTTTTGTTGATCGATGTCTGTCGAGGACTCGGAATCTCGCCGCTTCGAACCAAAGATCGGCCTGAGTTTTTCTCAAGCCGATGTTGGCCCAACATCGGCCCCAGATTTGCTTTTTTCGGGCTTTTCCAAAAGTTAGGAACTTTTTTTTTGTTTTCAGGTGGCCCATAGGAAGCGTGTTCTGAATTTTTTTGGCGGGTATCTTTGGAATTCAAACTTTTTATTGCAACTTCGCTGTACCATTGGCATAGGTCTTAGCCCAGTAAGTTTATAACCTCTTCGCAACTGCTCCACCCCCGCTTTGGGAACAAACACAGCAAGAGTTTGTGCGTGTTTATTGTGGTATAATACGAAGAGGAAAAGTGCCATCTAAGCGTAGCACAATCTTTCATATGCCCCCAAACCCTGACGTGCCACAATCACACATGGCGTCGCGAAAACTAAACACCACCACCGCCGCCAACACCATAAACACTGCCACCGCCACCGCCACCACCACCACCACCACGAGCAGTTGCACTGATGCAAGGATACATACCCCTCGGCGCTCACCTCCCACCGGTCTTCAGTGACGAAACAGCGACCGGCTTGCCCCCGGCCACCGGCGATCGTTTCCTGCTGGCCTTCTTCGGGGTCGGCGCCCTAATCCGATGGTGGTGGTTGAACTCCCTGTTTTAATTAACCACGCCCGCAACGATAAGGTTTAACGTCGGAGGCAAAAAGCCGGGTTAGCCATGGTACGGAGGCATGCTGGTGTAGGACGTGCACTACTATTATGGGGGACCATAGTTAATAGGACCAAATATTGTTAGTAGAAATAGGGGAATACATAGGTTTTCGTGAGTACCGTAGGTTCTATTTAATATGCCCCCCCGTAATAGGCTCCTTCCGCACTCGATTTCTCTACAGGTATCTCTCGCCTAGGCGCGGCTGAATGAGAAAACTTGAGCTCCTTTGAAGCCCTTTCGAACCGTGAGACTAAGCGACTCAAAGCAACCAAACACTGCTGTGAACCCCATTCGGACCTCGAAACTATAAGCGACTCCTACAACAACAAAAAACTTCAAATTTTAGTGATACGTGCTAATGTCCCTGAAAAGCAGTACATTTTTAACACTAATATTCAATCTAAACTGCCCCTATATTGTCAGAGACAGACTGCTACCTGGTATCTACCGTCTACGAGCAGCGCGATGGGACCAGAAAATAAGGGTAGAGGATCACTGCACGTTGCGCCCGTACATGCCGTACATACATACAACTCCTCGCAATGTACGAGTATCAACAACTCGGACACCAGTTTGTTGTACCATTCCCCCGAAACAACGGAGCTACCTACAGTACCGCTTGCTGCAGTCGACACTTTTTTGTATCGTTAGGTTTTCCCCCCTCCAAAGTCCCAAGAGGTGACCTTATATATAACCCAGAGAGAAAAAAAAGAAGCCCCCTCGTAGGATACATAGCTTGACCCTTTTAGCGCTGCAGTCCCGTTTTTTGTGGACAAACTACTTGGAATTTGAGTGGATTGTCCCCAAAACGGGACTGCAGTCCTAAAAGGGTTTCCAGACTTAAAAACGAAAAATACTGTAAAGGAAAAACCGTGGCGGGGGTAGTTCTCCAGTCGGTAGAGAGAAGCCCATGAGGAAAGAAACGCTGAAACCTTATTTTAAGACAATGATGCAAGGCATGTACCGTGGTGGGGGGGGGGGGGGAAGAAAGGCCTACCATGACGGGAGACCACAGCCAAACGTTGCGAGTAAAAATAGCGAAATATATAGTTTTTTGTGTGTCCCGTAGGTCCTATTTAATATGGTCTCCCGCTATAGCATGTGACCCCGGATCTGCGTTACGACTATTTGTAGATAGGGAGGGAGCAGGAGAAAGCCGGGCGAAGATGCTGAAGGGGATAGGGGGAAAAAATTGAAGAAAAATAATTTACGATTGTAAGATTTTTTTTTTTACCATAAAGGTCTACCGCTGTCGCCACAAGCTTCAGATTTTTTTTAAATGTCGATATTGGAGGATATAACGGGGGCACTTGTAACGCCTCTTGTTGTGATACACCGATAAACAAAGTAGGAAGTGCAAGAAAAATGACCCATAGACCACAGACCAACCAACGCGAGGAGGAGGAGGGGGGGGGCGTCTTCCATCAATCACAGCAGTGTCAATCGTGCAACAGAACCTCTGCCTGTGCGATAGAGAACTCCGTCTGTTTTTGAGTGTTTTCTGTTTACTACGCACTGCATTCAGTCCGATCCCAAGCCCAGCGAAGAGCCTGTTTGCTGCCCGCTGCACCGCTCCATATCCGTTCACTTAACTCTTTTTAAGACCGCACTCTCGATGTGGAGACAGAACACTTGTAGCTAGAGTCAGATTTAGGTGTATGTACACTGCGATCCTAAAGGACCCATCTAAGTCACGCACGCGGCCAAGCCCGCGCCAAAGAAGAGGGGGAACACAATCGTTCTGCTTTGGTCATAACTGGTATATGTTTGGGTTGTTTGCTACTGTACGTACCTCGTACGAACGAAAAAGCCTCTTTTTCCACGCCGTTTCACGGGCCGGGCTTGTCAAGACTCGCGGGTCGGGTCGGATGGGGTCGCCTATACCCCGATCCGAACCGACTCGATCCGACCCGTGAGTTTTCTGAAGATCTGTTGACCCGATCCGCGGATATAGGGTCGTGACCTGTGACAGCCCTGCTTTTTTTCAATACTGCAAATTCGATCCGACTCAACTTCTAACGAACGTGTCCTCGCAAAAAATGAGACGCAGTTGCAACGGGCTTCTTAAGCGTTCAAATCGTTGCGAGAAATTGAACGAAACAAACTGTAGGCTTCCGTAAGAAACTGGCGTTTGTGAGGCGGGTTGAATTCGGGTAGCGGAATAGTTGGAACCTAGTTCGACGTACAAGTGTGCGACGCACGCGTCCAAGTCTACAGTCGGCGTAAGACAGAGGAGGCAACGAGATACGAGCACGTCGGAGTGGACGAAGAAGAGAGCTGGCTCGTCTTGTCGCAGCTGGTGGTACCGTGGTATCACAACCTTTGCGTGGTAGAAGACAGCGAGACCAATGTTGATCGATCGACTTTCCCGCCCGCCCGCCCGCCCGCCCTGTCGCTCAAGTGAGGGGGGGAATCAGGTTGCAACAAGTCGGTTTGATTGTTGAGCTGTACGTAGTTGTAGGAGGTAATAACGTAGGTATGTACAGAGTGTTGGTGTGAGATGTTACTCAGCCCCGTACGGGAAGACGCGGGGCGTAAGCTGCGGGTTAGCCGGTCTCACTAATCTTCGTGGGGTTTCGTAGTGGGTAAAATTAACGGGGACTCCACGACGGGTCCAGGGGGTAGGTGGCAGGTTTGCCACATCACTGGCAGGTCTTTTCAGCACGTCGGCGAACGTGCCTTGCCTGCAGTAGGAAAAAATAATCCGAGAATTCTTGAGCTATAACAAACGTTCATTCTTTTCTTGTATGGCGTGAACATGCAACAGCATTTTCTAGGAACTCCGGGGCCCCTGGCGTGTATAAAGGGTACATAGCTATTCACATGTTCCGGTACGAAGATCACAGGTAGTCTCGTTATATCGGGTGTCGGTGCCAGGTGTTTCGTTTTCGAGTCTCTTGAGAGGGAGGGATTGGCGACGATATTTTACTTGACAGCAGTAGCAGATCTCGGCAAAAATGTGAGTGCAAGCAGCTGGGCGAAGAGGGACGGCGGCAGCAGTACACTCACTACTTTTCTCCCAGCGCGTTCGTGTCGATTAAGGCCGCAACACTGTTATTAAAGTTAAACGTTTTAGATCACGAATTTTTTTTTGTTTTCAAGTGCGGCAAAAGTTACGCAATCATCTACTTCGTCTCCCTCCCCCGTCCCCCATTTCCCCTTCCCCCGGCATGCAAGCATGAGATCGAGTACATATCTCCTATCGAGTACCCCCCCCCCCCCCACCCCCACCCCCACCCCTCCACCCCCTACCACCCAGCAACCCCCCTGACAAATATCGTCCACTAACTCGCCCGAGCCATTTCGCTATAAAATGAATTCAACGGGTGTGTTCGGCAGAGTGTGTGCCAAAGAATACCGGGGCATGCTTTCTCGGTTAATCCCCGACCCAAGTCTTCGGCAAGGTTCGGTATACACGGCCTCACTACCCACTGCCTAACACTCCTATATGGTTCGGTACGAACTCCCTACCGGTACCCCTACACTTCGGTAAGTTCAGTGCGCCCACCAAAAAGACCCCTGCTGGTATGTCCCAGTATACCCTACCGGAATACACCCTTGTCAGAAAAAAACGCCTTGTCTCTTTTCCCCCCAAAACTGTACGAGTAGGACGCGGTGGCGGCATGCACGGCTCTCACCTCGGGCCGTCCTCAGCCGCGCCACCCGATATCGCGAGGGGCTCGCCGACATCGTTTGCCTTCGGGGGCCTAGTCACGGTCGGAAACGAAAACCTAGACTGCACATCCGAGACATTCTGGAGGTGCAACGAGCAGGCGCGGCGAGACAAGAGGGGTGGTTGGCGAGGCTACAATAGTAAAAATGCTATTACGGGGGACCATAGTCAACAGGACCAAATATTGTTGGTAAAAATGGTTAAATATATACTGGTAGGTTTTTATGTATACCATAGGTCCTATTAACTATGATCCCCCGTAATAGTGTCACTATTAAACCCCTTTTGGGGGCTTTAGAGACGTTTCGAAGGTACAGACGAAGCCAGAGGGAATCAGTGAGAGGCAGCTAAACACGGATAATGGCACTACGAAGTGGATAGAGGAACAAAAAAACATGAACACGCCAACACCTGACTCTTCATCGTGCAAAGGACGCCGACGCACAGTAAATAGGTCATCAAAGGCTAAACCCTGGCCTAGCCTTCATTCTCCAGAAAGACAGCACACCAACCAGTGTCGAAAAACGAAAAACCCAAAACCACAACATGACTCATGCACTATGATAGCTTTTATGCTCGATCAGAATGCCACACCAGATTACAAACGCCCCACCACATACACCCTATTGGAGACCGCGGTTTGGCCCCGTGACTGATCGCTCTCTACCCTAAAGCTAGTACGTTAAGGCCAAAGGAGGCCTTGATGCGTCCAATATACCGGTAGACGGCAGTCTAACCCTTTGACTGACCGCCCCCTACACTAAAACCAGTATGTTGAGGCCGAAAGAGGCTGTGACGCGTCCAAAAAGACCGGTAGACCGCGGTTTGACCTCTTGACTGACCGCCCCTACATTAAACTAGTATATATGTTAAGGCCAAGGCAGGCCTTGACGCGTCCAAAACTACCGGTAGACCGTGGTTTGATCCCCTGACTGACCGCCCTCCTACATCAAAACTAGTATATTTGGGGCGGAAGAGGCCTTGACGTGCCTACGAAAGACCTGTCTCCTACAAACATAACTATACCCGACCCACCTCGCGCAGCCGCTGATACGCTTCGGTCGTCATCCATCGCCGCTTGTGATTCTCGGACAGCGGCACGAGCAACACAAGCAGCTCTCGAAGGACACTCTCAGCCCGTCGGCCATGCCGCCAGCGCGACTCGGCGCGCAGCCAGCTCTTGAGCTCGCCGACGTCGGACAGCAGAGTGAGGGACTGGTCGATATCAGCGGAGCCCTTCAGCCTGAGAACAATTTGAGGTTGGTGGGAACGGACACATCGGTGCGGGCAAGGAGACTTAGGGTAGCGAATGTTAGGGTGGGGTGAGATGGGGTGGGGTGGGGTGGGGCAAGGTAGGGTAGGGTAGAGTAGGATAGGGTAGGATAGGGTAGGTAGGGTAGGGTGAGGCAGCGTAGGGTAAGGTAGGGTAGGGCAGGGTAGGGTATGGTAGGGTAGGGTAGGGTAGGGTAGGGCACGATAGGGTAGGGGAGGATAGGGTAGGGTAGAGCAAAGTAGGATAGGGTAGGATAGGGTAGGGTAGCGTAGGGTAGCGTAAGGGAGGGTAGGATAGGGTAGGTGCGGGTGGGGCAGGCAGTATAGGGTAGAGTAAAGTAGGGTAGGGTAGAGGAAGGGAAGGGAAGGGTAGGCTAGGGTAGGGGAAGGGTAGGATAGGGTGTAAGGTGGGCGGGTGACACATTCCCACCTTCAACGCCTTCGCCGGTGGTGCGGGCATACATATAGATAGTGCAGACCGCTCCGGCCGTAACACGAAAAATAAAGTCGAAAACCATATTCCTTCCGTCCAATGTGAGGCTGACCCCCCCACGGCCGTTCACCCCATCCATCCTCCCCTTGCTCCTTACGACGTCGCCGTCCGAGCCACCTCTTCTCTCTTCCTCTTCTCGTATCCCTTGCACCAGATCGCTCTTCAAAGCCCAAGAAAGCGGAACAAGAAACTCACCCACTCAAAGCCGACGCGAGCTTTTCAACATCGCGCCACCCTCCCGCCTGGACGACTGCCTCCTCCACCTCCTCCAACTCAAGCAGAGAACGCACGAAGGCCCTCGCGCGGAACGCTGGGCGGGACGACGTACGGGGGCAAAAGAGGCGGAGTCACGATAATGGGGGTACGAAATCGCATTCAGCAAAAAGCTCCCCGGGACTCTAGCAAGGTGCCGATAAAAGCAGACCGATTCATTGTCGACAAAGATGCTTCAATAGTAATAGTAGAAAACCTCGGTTTGACCCCCTCGACTGACCGCCTCCTTACACGAAAACTGGTGTATTTAGGTCCAAAGAGGCCATGGTGCGTCCAAAACGACAGCTAGACCACGGTGCGACTCCTTGACTGATCGCCCCCCCCACACTTGGACTGGTATATTTTGTTCAAAAGAGGTCTTGACACGTCCAAAAAAAACGATAGGCAGCGGTTTGGTCCCTGGATTGACCGCTCCCTACACTTAAACTGATATATTAGGGTCAGCATAGGCCTTGACGCGTCCAAAAATACCGATAGACCGCGGTTTGGCCCCTTGACTGACTGCCTGACTGACTGCCCCCTACACTAAAACTAGTATATTTAGGTCAACATAAGCCTTGACGCGTTCGGAAAGACCTCTCTCCCATATACTAATAGCATAAATAATTGTGGAGGGCTACGTACGGGATCGGAGGTCGCTGCGTCGGATTAGCCGAGGTTCAAGCACAGACGAGGACAGAGAAGGAGCTCGCTGGTTCACAGGCTTGCCTTGGTGCCAAGATGCTTGCAGACAGTGCAGTACGTGTTCCGCTCAATGAGGAATGTACATCCTTCATGAGGTGATACAAAACCCGCCGTACATACGCGCGATCGAATTATCACACATCACACAGCTTACAAGTACGAGTTTCGACGAAATGCTCGACCTTATAGCAGACATCTAGATGAGCAAAACGTAACATACACAGCGGAAGAAGCAAGAGGGCTAAACGTTTTGCAGCTCTTATCAGGCATAGGCAAATCATATAGCACAGCAGCAAGCAGCGCAAACAGAGGCATATCGAAAAACAAAAAAAATCGAGAGGAAACTCTACTACCGTACGAACTCGGAAGTAGTATGGGATAAAAAAAATCAGAACTAACAGCATTTCGTTCGCGGGGGAGGGGGAGCATACTTAGCAGTTACGGAGCATGCCACCACTTTTTACAGAAGACAACAGGGGTCGAAACTCAATATTTCCCTATTTACTCAAGACGTACAGCACAGTTACAGAAACATCTGCTTGACTCTATTACGGGGGACCATAGTTAATAGGACCCAATATTGTTAGTATAAATGGTTAAATATATAGGTTTTTGTGTTTACCTCAGGTCCTATCAACTATGGTCCCCCGTAATAGTACCCAAAAAATGTAACTCCTGGAGGGGATATATGCCGTATCTCACCGCCCGCTACGTCTGCGACCGCGATCGCGTGCTGCCCCGCCAGATCGACCGCCGCTCCCTCGTCGAGTTTGCCTTTGCCGCCCCCGATCCCCGTCAAGAACACCTCCGCCGCAGCAATCAGGTCCGAGGCGTTTCCGTCGGAGTACCCGTGCAGCTGACCAGCCGACAAAAGACGGGGACGGGAGACAGAGGCCGCCGGAGAGGAAAAAGGACGGAGGGTTTTGGATACAAAAATCCCACCGACAATTGCGCAGTATTTTCCAAAATCAGCAGGATCGTCTGGCCACACATGCCCGCCCGAAAATCGCAAGCTCGTACACTGCCGTACTTTCCAACACTTGAGGGAAGGATTGCTTTTTTTCAACTCCATAACTTCACGCATTTAAAAACAAAAATAATTATTTCCCAATTTACCCCCTTGGAGCACTGTGTGTTGGCGAATGCCGACACCCATGCGGAGCCTCGTACGCAACCTACCGCACTTTTCGCTTGTTTGTTTCCCCCACCCCATTCATCATATTCACCCTCCTTTTATCTCTCCTTCCATTTAACCCGTTTAGTACCGCAGTCCCGTCTTGGGGAACAACTTGCTTAGAATTTGACTATTGCGGGGGACCATCGTTAATAGGACCTATGGTATACATAAAAACCTATATATTGAACCATTTTTACTAACAATATTTGGTCCTATTAACCCCTTTAGAACCGTAGTCCCGATTTGGGGACAAAGTACTTGAAATTAGAGTGGATTGTCCCCAAAACGGGACTGCGGTTCTAAAGGGGTTAACTATGGTCCCCCGCAATAGTTTGTAATTTGACTATTGCGGGGGACCATAGTTAATAGGACCTATGGTATTCATAAAAACCTATATATTGAATCATTTTTACTAACAATATTTGGTCCTATTAACTATGGTCCCCCGTAATAGTTTGTCCCCAATACGGGACTGCAGTCATATAAAGGTTAACAGTCGTAACTCATATCCGGGGCACAACAGCAGGCTCTCCTCCTTCCTCCCCACTACGGTTTTTGCCTCGGCAGGCGTTTTCATCGCGAGAAGACTCCGGCCCTTTCTGGTCTCGTTGAATCGCACCTACGAAAATACCCAGCGCAGTGCAATGCTCTGGAAAAGGCAGCGCAGAGCCTTGTACAGTATCCTATACCTGGTACCAGGTATACACACTGAACACGCCCTCCTTTGCAGATAACGCCATGCATTAAAAAAAACAGGCAGGCACCACCCATGCGGAGCCTTGTACACCCTTTTTAAACACGCCCTCTTTGCGGATAACTTCATACGGTAAATCTTACCCAGCGCAATGCTCTTGAAAAGGCAGCGTTAGGTGCGGCGTCCTTGGTGTGGTCGTACGGGTGCGCATCGGAAACACCCCGTTTCGCTATCGGCGGCGTCAGTTCCACCACCTCATGCACCTGCGAATATCACAGCACAAAATGACAAGATTACATGATAAGAGCAGACAACAAGCTAACGCCTAACAATATTGAAACCCTTTGGTTCTCCACCGCGAGTAGAAAAACAACACACTACCAGGTATATACTGCAGAAAAAGTTGAAGCAAAATCCTGTGTTCTAACGCAATATATACACTTTTGAAACGGCCGCTTTTTTACATTTTTTTTTCAAGTATATAGCGTTTGCTTAGTTTTTTTTTCGAGCCGTTTCTGTTTTGTTCAGTCCAAGCCCAGCAAAGCGCGACACACGAAGCCAAAGGCAAGGGGTCGACGGGACGTCAGCTTCGACGGTGCGGCCACGAGCAGGGGCAGCTGACACAGCAGAGGCAAGCCGCCTGCGCCAAACCGCACGCCCCCCTGTGTCGTGTGGGTACATAGGGCACCACGGTTGCGCCACAACTACTTTTACCATAAAAGGATGAGTCCCGCTTGGTATGGGCATCTATCTACCGCTTGGTAGTGCCGTATGGGACATCTCTGAATCGCATTTTTTTTACATCACTCGAGATTGGGGGATAGAGGAAGCCATCGCAACGAACAGGGTTTCAAAGAATCGCACAGACAGTCACCAGAAGCGTGTCGCCCAAGCGGAGGGTCCGCCTTCCGGCGAGCCGCAGGATCACGGGCATTCGTATACGCGCATTTTTTTTTTTTTTGCGTTGCGTTGACGGGGAGTTTTGCTTCGTATCCCCGGTATTTGGAAACGACACACAACTCAAAAGCTTTTGAGACCAACTCAGGACCCCTTCTATACTCCATACTGGTATATAACAATCTGTACTACTGCTGTCCCTGGTATGTATCTACGTTCTGCTCGTGATGATCACCTTGCTGATGTGCGTCGGGGGGGGAATCCCGGCTCTCTTCCCCGGAAACGTCCGCCTGTCGGACACGGCATCATCCGACTTTGATAGGGGCTCCGGTGGGGGGTTGAAGAGGCTCCTGAGTTTGAACCTGACGCGGGACGACAGCATGCTCGCCAGCCTTTCCCTCATCGCGCTCTTGGCCGGAACCTGATTCATTTTATTTTTGTCATGTTTTTCCCCCGAAAAAAGAGAGAGATATATTTATGGTTAATGTTTACCGCAGTGATGCACCTGAATGACCCGAAGGAAGATCGTCACGGAATTGTACGACAACAAGCGCACAGCGACGCAGCGACACACCAGTACTTCTCGTACTCAAACACGCCAGGAGACGGTCAATCAAGGGGAAAACAGGCGCACCGGGCAACGTTATGAACCCGAGTGTTCCACACTAAAACCTACCTGGTAGTACTTGGTGTCGGTAAAGGGGAAAACAAAATGGAACGTAACCGTTAGTCAAGTCAAGGGATGAAAAGTGCCGTCTCCTGCTAACTTTTACGAGACTTTCACGCCCACACTAAACGAGGGACAACACCGCACTCCTACTCAATTGTGTTTCGTCGCTAAACGTACAGCAGGGGTCACCCAGTAAGTCGGTAGCGTGCCAGAGAGCAACATGACCGCCTTATAGAGGGAAGCCGCCTGATTCATTCCAGGTTAAGAGTGCCATTCCCCAGTCGCGCCAAGCGATTTTGACCGCATTGTAGCGGGATACCGCCTTCCTCATACCGCCTCATGGGGAGAACTTCTACCGTTTAAACCACTCTGGCCGGAAATATAAGGACCCTCGTGTATTCATATTAATGTATGAACGTTCCTTATAGTTCCGTTCTAGAAGTGGCCGGAAATACAAGCACCGTTCGGACTCTGGTGCGAAAACAATTCCCGTTGAGACTTTGGTGTGAACAAAAAAAGGGGACTACATTCTCGGGCAGAGTGGTAGGCTGAAAGCCGCGGGCCACCCAGGCCATCGAAAACTACTTTCGCGTCTCGACGGTCGCCCATCAAAACGCCAAGACTGCACCGACCATACTACTTCCCTCCCCCTCCGTACCATTTTATAAGACGAGCAAAGTCTTTTCTATATATTATAGTATACTTGTATGTAAAACACGTATTGAACGCCCAAAAGTCGGAGGTGTCTCTACTCGGAGTAGGAGCGGTATTCAGTCTCTCTAAAGGGATGCGTGGTCAATGGTCAAATGACTAAGGCATGCGACAAATGAGTACGCCCTCCTCCCTCCTCTCCCCTCCCCAGATGGTCGACGTATTTTTCATTCTCCGAGTATATACCCCGCCCCCCCGTAGTCTTGGATGCTACTCTAATTCCAAGTAATTTAACCTCCAGATGCCGTGGATGGAGTTCCAAAAGGGATACTGTACGTAGTGTATCCCTACAAGGCCACAACATCACCAATCCACGTATCAGAGAGATGACGATCTATCTATCTATCTATCTACAGATAGGTCATCTAGATCACCTACCTCCTATACTTGCCGTTATGAGATGATTGCAGGATGATCTGTACAGTACAGATCCAACTCAGGAAACACATGCCCCAGATCATGCAGGCCACGCAGCTCCCATCCGGCAACATGAACTCGATCATACAGATCATACAGATCAGGAATAGATGGTATATCTGCCGTGAAAGATTTAGATCATCAGGTCGGAATGATCTGTCCGCGACCTGTACACCATTCGCACCTGAACCCCCTCTAAAGGCACCAGCTCAGCCAGCAAGAACCGGGCAGCCTTTGACGCGTCCCGCCTCGCCACCGCCTCCACCGCCGCCGAATCGCCGATATCCCACTTTTTTCGCCAAGCCCCCGTACCCCCACTATCATCGCCAGCCACAAGGCACCCTCGACGCGCTCCAAGCACGGTGGGGCCCACGGTGGCTGAGACAGACAAGGCGCGCAATTCACACAAGAACGCCTTCCATGATGTGACCCCGTGTCCGTCTTCGCCTCCTTCGTCCCTGAGTTCCTGCAGGGCTTCCTGGAGTCGCTGTTGGGCTTCTGTCACGCTTTCTAGGCACTTTGCGACCTCCGCAGCTGTGGGAAGTTGAAGAACAGGTGGTGGTGCGGTGCGGTATGATGTTGATGTGAGGTGGAGTGCTGGCGTGATGGGGTGGTTTGCTGTGTGGCGTATCATGGCATGGTATGTATATGGTATGGCATGTACTGTGTGGTATGGTATAGTATCTTATGATTCGGAATGGTATGGGATGGTCTGGTGTGGCAGGACTCTACAAAATATGTTGAACAAAAAAAACAGGAACAACCTCGACAAATTCCCACCCCCCCGCTCACCTGAGAGGTCTGAACCATCCGCAGTGTCCCAGGGCATGTCGACGGTGGAGAAGTCGAACGAGCAGAAACGCACCCTCTTTCTCTTCGTCGCCAACGCTTTTTTCCGGATGTCTGCGGTGCCTCGAAAAAAAAAATGGAAAGCGATATCGGAGGCGTCTTTATGTGGAGCCCGAGGACGCCGATTATCTTCGAAGGCCTATAGCCCGCGAGGATTGGATCTTACGGGTGACAGGCACGAGCCGCTCTTCTCCTTTTTATAGGATAATATCATATCAACACCACTGCCATAATTTAGTCCGTGGATACGATAGGCTCCAGTGAAACAAAAGCTGAAAAACAAAAACGAAACAGGCAAAAAGTAATTTCGCTCAACATAGTTTGGATCCAGCGGGGACATCGGTTCCCGCTTCATTACCCTCTGCTGCACGAAAAATATACGTAAGGTTAGGGCTAAGCTTGAACCGTTAGAAAAAAATACGTAGCCGCTGAGACAAACCTGTTATAGGCTTGCGCGATCACGCTTGCACTCCGCGGTAGACGCAGGGGCGTATGTGCCCTAACCTCGCGGTGGTAATAGCGAACCATTCCAACCCCCCCCCAAAAAAGGCGTTCGCGAAAGCCTTCCCCAAGCCTCGACAAAAAATCGTCAAGGATCCTGGTGTCGTCGCCACTCCTGCAAACCTACCCCCCCCCTCGATGCGAGGTGAATGGTCAAATGACTAAGGCAAGCAACAAAGAAGTACGCCCCTCCCCCCCCTTCCTCTCTCTAACAGTCGACTCCAATCTAAAGTGCTTACCTTATCTACAAAAACTAGCGCCACGCTTGAAACAACCAACGTTCTGCATTGTGAGCAGAACGACACCATCAACCTTTCTCAAGTTTCAACGTAAAATATTGAAAGAACGTAACGAGCTCCCCAACGTCGAAGGTGTCTCTTACTAGGAGCAGCTCTGTCTCGAAAGGGAGGCGTGGTCAATGGCCAAATGACTAAGGCGAGCTACACATGAGTACCCCCCCGCCCCCCTCCCCATCCCCGCCCCTCCCCACACCTGCTCCAGCTGCCTTTCTCTCGTGTTGAACCACGCACGTTTCCGCCGCCACCAGTTCCACCAACAGCGACAGTAGCAATCGTGACACCCCGTCCGCCATGGGCGCGGTCGACGTCGCCTCCAATCTGTGCACAGACTTCGTTTATTGCCGTGGCGGATAGGGGAAAAGGGAGGACCACGTCAAGGGGGTAGGTGGATTCGGTCGGTTGCATGCACGCGAGGTACCAGAAAGAGAAGAGCAGACCGTTCGGATATCGAGGAAATCTTGATTCGTAAAGTCTCGCTGATTTAACGGGGAAACATGTGGCGGTACAGCTGTGCAAGCCCCCCGAGTTACTGTGCAGTGATGTGGCCGACGCGGCACCAGCAGCAGCAGCAGCAGCAGCAGCAGCAGCAGCAGCAGCAGCCATGTGGGGTGGAATAAGCAGTGTGCTTGTGCTTGCCGCCCTCTTTCTCGGCAACGGGCGAAAAACGTAAAGTGAAATAAAATCCAGACTGTCAAGGTCTGTGCTGTGTGAACACTGCAGATGGACAAATTGGTGTTCCGCCTGCCCCCCTACCCGCCCGCCACGCACCAGATGGAAAAACAAACAAAACACAAAGCCACTCCCAAAACGAAAACAAATATCGAATATCACCTCATTCAACACGTCAGCGATGACTCCCGTCCGCCCTCGCTCCCCAAGACAGCAACTCTTCACTCCATCGAACGAAGAAGAAACGCTTGCTAGCACACGCGTCGCCGCCGCCATCCCCCCTGCCTCGTCGGCCACGCCTGTAGGCAGAAACCTCACCGATCGTCGCCTCGCCTGCCTCTTTCGAGCTGGAATATCTCGCTTGGCGGCACAATAGCTTCGGTCGGTAAGCGTCGCCCCTTCGATAAGCGATGACATAATCGCGGGTGACCAGTGGAGCTTGCCGGCACCAACCGGAGATCCTCCTGGCGACACCCTAACCCTGCTTGCCGATGAAGTCTTGCCTGTCGAAGAAGCCTCACCTTCCGACGAAGCCCTGTTTACTGGTAAAGCCCTGCTTGCTGGTGAAGCCCTGCCTGTTGACGAAGCTCTGCTTGGCGATGAAGCCCTGCCTGCAGATGGAGTTCCGCCTGCGAATGAAGCCCTACACTCTTCAATCGACCGACGCGCGGGAAGAAGCTCCTCTCGAGCGGCCGCCTCTCTCCCCTGACCGCCGGAAGAGCAACCATCCCCACCAACCGCACCGGTTCCACCCGTCGCCGCGGCCTCGTCGGGGATAAGGTCGACGCTGAGAAGCGTGGGGTCGACCACCCCTCGAAACTCCCCGGCGCTAAGCGACAACTTGCGCGCGCTTACGGGAGAAGGTCTTGTCTTTTTCGAGCAACGCATGGGCTTCTCCTCGTGGGAAGGGGTAGCCGTAACCCGCTGGGGGCGGCCACAGGAGGATGCTGCGTTGTCTTGAATGGTAGCGCAAGCACTCGACCCGCTTTCGCTCTCAGTGGTGGCTTCAGCGGAAGCTTCGACGTTAGGCCGCGCAAGAAACGCCTCCGCGCAAGCTTCACCGATGACAGCAGTAGCGCCGACCGTTAACCCTACCGGCGGTGCCTCTCTAAACGCACCGATCGAGGGTGTGATACTCGAGCGACGCCTGGGATGGTCTTCTTGAATGGACGAGACGTCCTCCTTGCCACCCGCGCCAGAGCAGTTCGCGCCGTTCAGCGAACTTTTTCTCAAGCCAGTGGCGGCGGGGGGGGGGGCATTGGGCCGCCGCAGAGCGACCGTCCCGCGAAGCTCGCCAGCATTTAACGCGGAAAACCCTACCGACGAGCCCCCTCCCACGCTCATGG
This sequence comes from Nereocystis luetkeana, assembly GCA_031213475.1. NCBI lineage: Eukaryota > Phaeophyceae > Laminariales > Laminariaceae > Nereocystis > Nereocystis luetkeana. Next base: position 4,580,371 of record JARUPZ010000030.1, on the reverse strand, counting down.
ACGCACGCCTGGAAGAGCGCCGCCTTTTAAGCGGATGTTTCCCCGGGGTCGTGGTCGTAGACACCGGCACCGGCAATACTTCTTCCCCGCCACTGTTACTGACGTTGTTAACACCTGTGTAGCAGTGTGATATGACAGAGACATCGCCTCTCTTCGTCGCGTCGGAGCTGCTAGGCTTTCGTAGGGGTGAAAACTGCCTGTTACCCCGCTCGGAGGCGTCTTCCGAAACTGCAAGGTTTGCTGCTGTTGCTGCTGCTGCACCTGCTGCTGCTGCTGCTGCTGCTGCTGCTGCTGTGCTGGGCATGCCCATTGATCTACGCCTCACCGAGCGACGTTTTAAAGTGCTCTCGGCCCCACGACCGCCAACTTTCTCGCATAGAACCTCGTGGCCTGGACAAAGGCAGCTTGCTCGATCCGTAGGAATGGTAGAGCTGTCCGCTGTCGCGTGGCCCGTCAAGGGAAGGTTTGCGGTATTTACCGCTCCCTGCGAGGATAACTGCCTGGCAGCCTGCACGTCCTGCTGACACCCAAGCGGCGTTCCCTCCTCGGAAACACTGCTGCTGCTGCTGCTGCTGCTGTTGTTGCTGTTGCTGCCGTTGCTCTCTCGCGCTTGACTCTCGCTCTCCGGTTCGGCCGTGCTCGACGACTGCCTGGCAACTTGCATGTCTTGATGACACCCAAGCGGCATTCCCTCCTCGGAAGCACTCCTGCTGCTGCTGTTGCTGTTGCTGCCGTTGCTCTCTCTCGCTTGGCTCTCGCTCTCCGGTTCGGCCGTGCTCGACGACTGTCTGGCAGCCTGCATGTCCTGGTGAGACCCAAGCGGCATTCCCTCCTCGGAAGTACTCCTGCTGCTGCTGTTGTTGCTGTTGCTGCTGTTGTTGCTGTTGCTGCTGTTGTTGCTGTTGCTGCTGTTGTTGCTGTTGCTGCTGTTGCCCTCTCTCGCTTGGCTCTCGCTCTCCGGTTCGGCCGTGCTTGACAGCTGCCTGGCAGCCTGCATGCCCTGGTGAGACCCAAGCAGCATTCCTTCCTCGGAAGCACTCCTGCTGCTGCTGGTGTTGCTGTTGTTGCTGTTGCTGCCGTCGCCCTCTCTCGCTTGGCTCTCGCTCTCTGGTTCGGCAGTACTTGACGACTGCCTGGCAGCCTGCACGTCCTGATGACACCCGGACATTATTCCTTCCTGGGAAGCACTGCTGCTGCTGCTGCTGCTGCTGCTGCTGCTGCCGCCACGGTTGCTCTGTCTCGCTTGGCTCTCGCTCTCCGCTTCGACCGTGCTCTCGGTCGTGACTCTCGCAACTCTTTCCCCAGCCGCTTCGGACGCTGCAGGTTCGGCATAAGCGACGGCATGCTTGGTGGTGGCCGACCTCTGATTGCTGTCCTGCAGGGTGTCGCCGAAAGCAGCAACAGGCGTGCGGGGAAGGAGCAGAAGCTCTGGCGCAGGCGCCGCGATTTCGACGCCAGAAATGCGGTTCGTTTGGCGTATCATATCCTGTCTGTCCCTTCGACTACTACGGTTGTAGGCGCCTCTGCCGGCACCGCGATTTTGGCTGGAGACCAACTTGTCTTTCATGATGGGATGCCGCCACGGAGCCATTACGATGTGAACGTCGTGGCTGTTAGCGTGCTATCTAACAGCAGTGCTGCAGCCAGCGGTCAGTGCTGCAGGAGCCTTCTACTGCGTGAGGGTGCAGGCTGGCTTGCTTCGTGTACGTTCAGCTAGACGGTGCTGCTGCTGGTACAAGACCGTTGCCGCTTTTCTGCCTCCGTTTTCCCTGCAACGAAGAAAGTGGAGGCACGTACGTAAGTTGACAATGGGGTAGGAGAGGTCCTTCGCGCGAGTACGAGTACACGTGGCAGGTAGACCACACAGCGAAAACGCCGAAACCAGATGAGACAACGAAGCGAGCCACCCTTTTAGCAACGAAGCAACGAAAGAAAGAAAGCCAACCGCCGACGTCGGAGTTCCACAAATGAAAACATGCGTTTTTATCGAGGGAAAAAATATGATGTCCAGGATCATACGAAAGCCAGCTGTGGCGGTGTTGTGTTGCTCTTCGTGGCGGACAAGGCTAGCGACACCGAGCCTGGATCACGCTGTGCAACGCTATCGTCACACCACAGTGAACCCGCCGCCGCGATGGATGCTACGGACGAGGAGCGCCGAGTGATGGCCCTGGCAAACGAGCTCAGGATTTCGTCAGCGATCAGCCCGCGCGAGCTCTTATCCTTGCAGTGCAACTCGCCGCTTGAAAGCGACGATGAAATATACCCAGCGGAGGAGACGGCGGAGGAGCAGGGGGGGGAGGAGGCGGCACGAGCGGAGGGGGGGGGGGGTCAGTGGCGGAAGAGAAGACGCTGGTGGCAGCGAGAGCTCCGATTCTTCGACCAAGTGCGTTTCGCAATCCCAGTCTGTCTTTACCACTGTTTTTTACTGCTGTTTGACATAAGGCGGGAAGATCTTCCACCCTCTTGTACGATGATGTGAAGAGGACTCGTCTATTCAGCAACAGCGCCTACGAAAAGACTAACGGCCTTCCATTTCCCTCATGCCCCGTGGCATCTTTGTCTTGCATTAGCTCGCTTGGAGGACGCTCCGTCCTTCTCCAGACTCGAGCCGAGCGTCATGAGGCACTGAAAAGGCCCTGTGTACCGAGGGTGACGGGTCAGCGCCCCCCCCCCCCCCCTATCTTGTTTGGCAGACTTGCTGTGATACCTCACCACATCTGATATCTATCCCGAAGCTCCGATGGTCTCCTGCTCGCACTACGTACTGCTGTTGTGTTGTGTTGCTGCTGCTGCTGCTGCTGCTGTTGCTGCGTGTTCCAGTTGCACATGCGTAGACGTCTACCAGGTATCTGGTATGAGATGCTGCTGTAAACTTTTAATAGGATGCACGAGTACGACGATGCTGTGATGCCCTCCGCAGGTCTGAGTGGAGCCCGTGGTGCGCCACACCTGTTGTAGAATCACCACAACTGCCGTACCATACGTACGATATATCATAATCAGCTGTACGTACGTAGGTTCTACGGATAAAAACGGGCACGGGTATTTGTGTACAAACAGGGTTGTACATAGGGATTTACTACTATTAATAGTATATACTGTTGTACATACAGCAAGTCGTGTGTAGTCCTGTACGTAATGGCTCACGAGTCCAGGCAACGAGCTGCGAGTATGATGAGGCACAACGCACCTGTCGAAAAGTTCCGACGAGGATATTTCCCCAGTAAGCAATTCAACGTACTCGTTCAGCGAGCAGTACAGCAGTACAGCACTAGAGCAGTACAGCAGTACATACCATTGATAACCATACGACGTAACTTTGAGAAGTGCCAGGTAGGCGTTGTATCCGAAACGCCTACTACAATACAAGCTTCAAGATGTACTAAAAAATGCCTGCAGAACGTTTACCCCTATCGCTGTACATAGATACCAGGTACCTGGTAGCTCTTTACCACCCACGGAGCGGGGCAGGGTAGCGTGCCCACCAACATAAAAACAACGTGAACGCCTGGTAGAAATACTTCTACAGGCGCGAAAACCCGAACGAGTGTGGGATTAGCAACCAGCACGCACCGGAAAATAACTCGGAGACAAGTTACACAAGCAAAGCGCACGCAGCACAGCAGTAGCACGACACATAGAACGATCGTTCGACCGACACACACGGTTAACTACCTGCCTTGCGCCTCGTACCCACTAAACAGAACGCCGACATCATCTCACCCCCCCCCGCTACGCCTTTCCCCCCCCTCCTTCCCCTCCATAATTGTCCTTGGCATCTACTTTTCACCTTCTTCCTTTTTGAAACATTACTCACGCAACAGCGCAACGAGCGAGTCATCCTTACCCTCATCTACGGCCGGGCCAACGACAGCGCCTGTGCCCGCGCGCCGCCGCCGTCGTCGCTGCCCGCGAGTCGGCAGCAGTGACAACAACAACAACAACAGCGACGACCGCGACAAGCACCAAACGATATCAGACACGTCCAGTAGCAGCAACGGTGGTGGTGGTGATGGTGGTACCGCGACGAGAAGTTACGGCCTAAGCGGACGCGGCGCCGGGGGCTTGAACCCGTTGTCCTCCGCGTCTGGCGACGATGACACCGATTCATGGGCACGAAGCCGTAGCGACGGTCGTAGTGGTGGCGGTAGCGGTGGCGGTAGCGGTGGCGACGGTGGCGGTGGCGGTGGCAGTGGTGGCGGGAGAGGGTTCCGGGATGGGGGCGGGGGCGGGGGCGGCAGGGGGTTCAGGGAAGGGGCAGGGGGGGGCGCGGGTTACCCGCTGAGGGGAGGGCGTGGCTCAGTATTGCCCGCGGGGGGAGTGGGGGGTACTAGGAATAGGAGCGCCTCTTTACGTTTTCTCGGAGACTTGGGCGGCGGCCCAGGCGGCGCTAGCGGCGGCGGTGGCGGTGGCGATGGCGGTGGCGGTGGTGGCGGTGGGGACAGAGGCATGTTTTCGGAAGACACGGGGTCGTCCTCCTCGGCGACGCTATCCTTACAGCTGCCATTTTCGGAGGACGAGGCCGCGCTGATGAGCCTTCTCGGTAAAAAATTCCACCTCGCTGCCAACGGTGGAGGTTTAGGCGCCGGCGCCAGCGGTGGCGGGGGTGGCATGGGGCCACGGGCGGGCGTGGTCGGCATGCACGGCACAGACGCGCTAGGCTTCACGACAGGACAGAGAGTGGGTTTGCTGGAGGGGCTGCCGGGGGAGGCGGTGAAGGCGCGCGTGCTGCAGCTGGACGAAGAGATGGCGCACCTGGAGAGATGCCGGGACAATCTGGAGGGTCAGCTTCGGTCTGAGAGAGCGAGGTAACACCACACAGGGTTATGATATTGAACGGATGCTGGGTCGTTTGTATCTTACATGTATTTTCCGTGCCTCTAACGCTTTCACCTCGGTGAGAATCGCTCAACCCTAAAATCCATAAACGAGGTTGTAGTTGTAGTTGTGAAAGGGTTAATACATGCCCCACACCCCTCTAACCCTTTGAGGACGAGCTACAGTCAGTCCCGTTTTAGGAACAAACCACACAAATTCTATTTACGGGGGACCATAGTTAATACCACTCTGAACCAAAATATAAGGAACGTTTGGATTGAATATTTATATGCTACCGGTTCCTATATTTCGGGTCAGACTGGTAGCACCAAATATTGTTAGTAAAAATGGTTAAATATGTACGTTTTTATGTATATCATAGGTCCTATTATCTATGGTCCCCCGTAATAAGTAGTTTATCCCGAAGACGAGACTGACTGCAGTTTTGCCCCAAAAGTGTTGATAGGGCGTGCCTCAAACCTTCTACCACTGCTAAATAATTCCACTCTATTTCCAAGTAGTTTTGTCCCCAACACGCGGGTGCGCTTCTGAAGGGGTAGAAAGCTGCTGTATTATAAAGCGCATAGGATGGTTCGCGCTGATGGGGACGGGGGCTGGCACCATCGCCAGCGGCTAGGTAGGTGCACGAAAGCGAGCCGGGGACGTACGTATGCATGCCGTCCGTGATTATTTTGTCTACATGCGCAGCGAAAACCCGCATAGGTGCGGCGGCGACTGGGTTTGCGCGGCGCGTGTAGGGGCGTCTGTGGTATGACTTGAGCAAACGTTGTGCCGTGCGCACACACCCGCGAGAGGCTTTACTCTCGTCACCGTCGCCGGCGGCCGCGACGACATCGACGGCGGTGGCACAGGCGACGCGGGCGTCTTTATTTCTCCCGCGGTTGATTGAGAGAGGAGGGGTAGCTGAGGTCGCCCTACTGCCAGCCTCTCCCGTTCTGAACCCGCTTAGGCCCGCAGTGTAGTTGCGGGAACAGAATACTTGGAATTAGAGTCAGGTTGAGGGTTCTGCGTGTAGCTGTGCACTAGTAAATGGATTAGCATCACCTTTCGGTGCTGCGGAAAACGATCCCAACTCTGCCTCCAACGGGTTTGTCCGCCAAACGTGGGTTGCAGCAGCATTACAGGGGTTAAGGATAACCTCGCGGGTGTGTTTGTCGTTGCCGTGCCACTGCTGCTGAAACCCACGGGCGCGTCTTTAGTACACTACTGTAGTCGACCTTCGTAGAGCGGGCTCCTTTCTTCAGCTTCCGCTGCTCCGTGTGTGAGTCGGCCACTAGCTACATCGGTGCGGCGATTGCGCCCGGAGCAAGCCTTTTTGCGACACCTCACATAGTAAGAGGTCAGAGTGCAGGACAGAACCGGAGCGCTGTGATCACAGGACGATTTTTATGACATTTTTTCTTTCTTTCTTTGTTTTTCCAAATTTTCATCACTTGGTTTTAGAGACCCCCCTCTAGAGGGGATAAGACTAGCAAAAAGTGTTTATGTAATATATGGAAACAACGTAATGAGCGCCCAATTGTTGGAGGTGTCTCTATTAGGAGTAGGAACGGTGCTCCGTCTCGAAAGGGATGCATAGTCAATTGTCAAATGACTAAGGCAAGCAACAAAAGAGTACCCCCCCCCCCCCTATGGTCATACGACTACGGCCATGCATGAGATCGAGTACATCTCTCCTATCGAGTACACCCCCCCCCCCCTCCCTCTAGGTTGGCGTCGGTGTGTCGATTGGCAACGATATTGCAAAACATGCCGCTGACATGCCGCTGAGACTACTTGAGCTACAAAGACAACCAGGGTGCCCTTTTTGTTTTTGCTTTCTGGGTGGTCGGTCACAGCTGGTGGTCGAGTTAGATATTTTGTGCGGGATGGAGAACCTTTACTCCGCACAAGGGGAATGATCGTATCACGTATCTGGTACCTGGTAGTATTTATGGTAAGGCACCCAAGACGCAGTTACGTAGTACTCCCATTGCTGTCTCTGGAAGTGGCTACGCCGGAAATTAAGTTAACTCATTGAAGCTGCCATCCATATGCAAGTCCGCCTCACAAGCGGTTCTTAGTAGGATGCAGCTCAGCCTTCATGCGACTCGCCGGACACCTCACGGCGCTTCGCGCTCAGTGCAAGCCATGCCTGCCTGGTCGGTGAAAACCCGAGTTGCTCCGTCCGGCATTATAGGGATGCGAAGGTCAATTGCCATACGATAACGGCCATACATGACATCGAGTACATCTCTCCCTGTCCGCCCCGTGTCTAAAGTGAGGGGGGTCTCTTGAACCAAGTATGCCAAAATTGGAAAAAGTAAACGAAAAATAAAGTATCTCCAACCGTCCTGTGATCACAGCGGTCCGGTTTTTTGTTTTTTCATTCTGACCTTTTTTTTATGTGAAGTGTCGCCAAAATACTGGCCCGGGCGCACCCGGATGCGGTGCGATAGTGTGAGAACTACGTACGGCAGGCGCGCGTGCGAGCTCTGAGAAGACGGGGGCTGTCTCCTCCAATGGGCTTAGCCCTGTGGTTTTCCACGTCCTTCACTTCAAAACTTCGCGCCACACCTTTCTTGGGGACAAACTACTTGGAATTAGTGTGTGATCATCTTTGGAATGGTATATATATATACCCATTACTATTACGGGGGACCATAGTTAATAGGACCAAATATTGTGAGTAAAAATGCTTGAATATATAGGTTTTTATGTATACCACAGGTCCTGTTAACTATGGCCCCCCGTAATAGTATAGGTTCACGCTGAAAGATTCATCTGAGGTGGACGCGATCTCTCGTGTGTGTGTGAGTGTGTTTTTTTAATCGCGCGCATCGTGGTTCTTGAGTGTCGACGCGACCAGCGCCCAGTCCGACAGAAAACGGGCAGCCGTATAATATGTACCGGTATGGCGTCTGAAAGTACAGGTACAGGTTATAGAGGCGCGCGCGTCTTGTCGTGATACTGGCGAGAAGGGGGGGGGGGGGGTTAGGTCAACCGGCACGCGAAACACGCGCGAGATACTGCTACGTACTTATGGCCGAAATGCTCGTTGTTTTTTCTCTCCGTGATTGTCAAAACCCTGTTGACAATCTCACCGCGTATCGCATATCTGTCGACATCGACCGAATAATATGCTGACACATGCCAGTGTCTGCAGTACATTTTCTTCCCTCTGCGCCTGCGCAGTACTCTCCTCCTACCCACCCTCCCATCATCCTACCCACCCTCCCACCCACCCTCCCACCCACCCACCCACTCACTCACCGACCTACCCACCCACCCACTCACCGACTCACCCACCCACCCAATCCATCAAACCTCCCCCCAACCACACTCCAATCCACCCATCCACCCACCCACCCACCCACCCTCAGACCCACCCACACTCCTACCCACCCACCCACACTCCGTTGTGTTCGCGTCGACCTATGGCGCCGGACGCAGGCATGAGTCACAAGTGCAGGACCTCGAGAAGCGCTGGCTGGAGCAAATAGCGGGCCTGAAAAAGGGCGAGGAGTTGCTGGAGACAGAGAGGTGTGTACGAGTCGCCCGCTTACCCCGGTTCCCCTGCCCTCACAAGAAAGCATCATGGAAATGCCTCATGACAAAATGGAAACCCTGGCGTACTCGGTGGGAATTTCACGCGGAAATCTGAGCGTGACTGACTTGTAATCGGATTTGATTTTTTTATCCATTTTAGAGCTGCACCTAGTTTTTTTGGGACGAACTTTTAGGATTAAGGGCAAGTTGTGCAATAGCCTGAAGGGTTGAGAATAGAGACCTGGAGCGTGGTCACGTACAGTAGGAGGTCATTTTTTGTATTTGTTAAATATTACGGGGGACCATAGTAAGTAGGACCAAATATTGTTTTTAGTAAAAATAGCGAAATTTATAAGTTTTTGTGTATACCGCAGGTCTAATTTAGTATGGTCCCCCGTAATAGTATCATTGGAGACTCCGACATGCAGACGTTTTCTAACTTTTTGGCGCTGTTGTGGCATCGGAATGGCTATAATAGTCTCTCAAGCAGGCAAGCGTAAGGCGTGGAAAGTCCGGGAAGGCCCCGAGGGGTAAAGACTATGCGTTTGTCCGTGTGTTTTCATGTGTGCGTTTCGATGCTGTCGATTTTTGTTCAAAGTGTGGTCTATATATGTATATATGTGTTCGTGTGTGTTTTCAGTTTATTTAGTTATTTTATAGAAAACATCGCCCGCCTCTTGTTGGTGCCGGTCAGGGACAAACTGGAGGCGCGGCTGCGGGACAAAAGAGAGATGTACAAGGACTTGGCAATGAGCGATGCCTTGGCGAGAGAGTTGAGGAGGGTCCCCGAGGAGGAACAGACGACGAAGGTACGAACGTGCTTGTTTAGTTCAGCGTTTTCCCGCCTACAGAAAGCTCGACGAAGGTGCTACTTTACCCGTTCCTTTCCGATCCTTTGCTTGACATCAGTACCACCGTCTGCCAATGTTTAACGTTCACACGCTTGAAGTAGGTTCCACGAATTATCTCTCTTCTTCTCTCTACTTGATCTGTCTGTGTGGCGCAGGAGTACGTTTCGCTCAAGGCCTACGATCTCGTTGCTTCCAGCAAGCGAGAGCTAGAGCGCACTCGGAGGTACGGTGTGTTCGTTCGAAAGCTTTTTTGTTCTGTTTGTTTTTGGTCTGTTTGTTGTTGTTTTGTTGATGTGTCCGGCATTATAACCATATTCGTGTCCTCGGTCTTCCGCCGAAAAGCAGAGCGAAATCGCAATCGCGGGCGAATTATTGATGTTGACTGATTCACTCCTGAAACAGATCATCGATTCCCACTTTATAATCTAGATATTTCAAGGCAGATAGATCTATTCCCGGTCTTGTATGATCTGTATGATCTAGCTCATGTTACCGGGTGGGAGCTGTATATATAACCTGCATGGTCTACGGCAGCACATGTTTCCTGAGTGGGACGATCTGTACTATACAGATCTTGCGCAACCTCTCACAACGGCAGGCGAGGAACTAGATCATCTACAGTAGACAGATAGATTGATAGATAGATCATGATCTGTCTGATCTGTCCGAGGTGTTGAGTGTTTGAGCCTATTTTTTTGTTTTTTCAGGGAGCTGGAGAAAACGCAGGAGCAGCTCTTGGCCACGACTGAGATGGGAGAGCTTCAGCGCAGAGAGGACGCCCGCGCCAGGCGCCTCACGACAGCACGAGAGGTCAGTGGACCGTCACGACATCAGTGGGTTCGTTGGACCTAACACACCGGTCGATCAATCGGTTAAATGCGGCCCCGTCGGTCGGCGGATTGCGTCGTTCCTTCGCCTCGCCCCGCTACAGCTGCCCTTGCTGCTGCTGATGATGATGCTGCTGCTGCTGCTGCTGCTGCTGCTGCTGCCGCGAGTGGGGTATACAACTCGGTCAAGCACGCGTGCTATGTGAGGGGTAGCTGCTACAGTAATGCTTACCTGGTATGTTTCTGATCCTCCTCACACCAACTCTTATACTTGTAGTAACTAAGTCCCGCTATGGGGACAAACCACTCGGAATCTAGGAAGTTTTGTCCCCGAAACGAGGGGCTGGAGTACTGCAAGTGAAAGGGTTAAGGAGCCCTCTACCTCACCCCAAAGAAAAACAAATCAAGATCTGGACAATAGAAAAACAAATCAAGATCTGGACAAACAAGCCCATGGTCTATACAGCCTACTACTACTTCAAGTAGGTGTACAACGACAAGTACTGTAAAAAAACATTTCCGACAACGTTGGATGGATCCTCATTAGTCCTCTGGAGACTCTGGGCGGATATATACGAACCTTTTATACGCTATTGTTAATACCAAGCGATCCTTATATTTACGGACAGAGTGGTATCTGATAGTAGCCCATCGGCGACCGTCACCTTGTGCGGTGGCCACTGCGAAGGAGTATTTGGCAGGGGGCGGGGAAATGACGATTGCAGCAACGGGCACTGCTGCTGCTGCTGCTGCGTCATTGGGGCATGATGGGGTGGTATTCTACAACATGGTGTCCGAGCCACAATGGTTGCACTAGTTGCAATGGTTGATGCAAGGAGTCGTACGGCACGGGCACAGGCGCACAGGCAAGGCAGCATGATCTTCCTACCCGTATTTTTCTGTGGGTCCTCACGCTGCTCGTAGATGGTTGGTAATACCGAAGCTACCAACCATTGTTTTGGTCGATATCTCGTAGAAAAGGTCAGGAGTGCATCAAGGGAGCAGTCGTAAGCATTTTGGCCGAAAAATGATACCCGTATCGTTGCATGGCTCCCAACTCTGTACAAGTTGGTTTGATTTATGCTCGACTCTAAATCCGAAACAGTAGCCCTAGCCCTGTTCCCGATGCCTGGGAAAGTTCTCGGAAGTTTATAGCTGCAATGAGGGGATCGTGCGCGCTGTTAATCTATTTTGGCGACTTTGGGCCAAGTCGTATGCACTTCTTGTGTTACTGAAGCCTCTGCTGCTACTGCTAATGCTGTTGCTGTTGTTGCTGGTGCTACTGCTATTTCTACCGCTACTGCTACTACTGCTGTTCTGCTGCTGCTCCTGCTGAAAGTGTTATTTCTGCTGCCGCTGTTGGCCTCGCGCCACGCACCCACTTCCCTGCCGCAGCATACGAGTACCCATGCCGAAAACCAGCACCATTGGTAGCCGTTTTTACATCAATGTTTCAAACGATTATGTGTGCCGGGTGTCTTCAGGAAGGTTTGAAGGTAGATCTGGAGGCGTTGAAGGAGCGGGCGGAGGACGCGAGCGCGAGGGCAAGGGAGGCGCAGCGATTGGCCGACGAGAACAGGGACAAGGCCCGCAGGTGCCCCCCTCCTTACCGTGGCAGTAGGCCGCCAATGTGGCTCTGAAATAACAGATACCTGGTAGGCGACAGCCATGCATGCGGTGTGCCATGATATTGAGTCCCCCCCCCCCCCCCCCTAAGACTTATCGTTGCATCATTGCTTATGCTGTCTAATATTTACCAGGTACCGTATGTGTTACGAGCTTGTAGCACCTGTGACCACGGCTTGCCCGCAGAAAGATGAAACCCCCCACGAGTTGAGCTAGAAAGTAAAAAGTGATCGCCGAAAACAAAAAAGAAAATTATAGTGTACACGCAGATGAACTCTCTTCGGGACCCCCCCCCCTCCCGAGATAGCGATCCCAACAATGGTTGATAATTTTAGTGGTATCAACCATTGAACCGTCTATTATATCTATTATATATTACCTGGTATGATATTGTACTGAATAGGAAACGGATTGCAAGAAACCCAGCCCTACCGAATTCTTCGCAAACATCCTGTTTAGGGTTTCGAGGGGCTCCTCAACGGAACTATTAGCCATTATGGTTGTCGTGCCTGCTTCGCGCTCGGCAGCACTCTTCGTGATGCATGCCAGTCTGTCCCTGTATATAACGACGTTTTCTATATTAAAAATCGAATAGAAACGGTCCTTGTTTAGGAACAGAGTGGTACCTATCTTGAACAAGGATTCGTCGGGTTGCATTTTCACTTTTTTTTTAATGGAAAGAAAAAATGGGTGAGGAGCAGAGCTCCTTAACCCCTTTTTGAGACCACGAAACCGCGAACCAAAAAAGCGGTAGGTTTCGTTTTTTTTTTTAATCAAACCGTCCATCAGTAGGAAATGCCTGACATGCATGTGGTGGTGTTGTCCGATTGCATGGATTGTGATTCGGGCACCAGATTTTTTTTCATCATCCCCCAACCGCGCAGTGCCCGATGCTGTAATCGTCAGTTTTGATCGTTAAGTTTTCCCTCAAAATTTTCTTGAGGGTTAAGACACGACCCTCATGATCATAAAATATTCGCAAAGCCACTATCGTAGCGTACGACGCTGGCCCGGTAGGGATTCCTGCTTGTATCAAGAAAAAATGGGAGAATTTTCGGTATGGCGTGTCTTGTATGCACCCACCGAGAGACGCTCTGCTGCCGGTCCGGGGCCCCGACCGCGCCTCAGAAAAAGCGCTGAATTTTCTTTGTGGACGGTTCGTGTTCATCCAAGGAGAAGCGCTCCGCCGACCGACCTCTTGGCCCCGCCTGGAGATCCCTCAGGGAAAAAGCACGGAAGTTTCTGATTGAGGCGATTCGATTTTATATTTTACCGGCTGGACGTTCCACCACCGCGCGTGGCGCCGCTAGTTTAACGATTCAGAGCTCCCGCGCAAGACACTGAAAACGATTTGGCGATTATCTGCCAGGGCTTTCGATGCAATTGGTGGCGGGCGTGGGATTCTTCCCGCGTGTGTTTTGTTGCTTGCGCGGTCAGGTTTGACGAGGTTGAGGCTCTGTTGAGCGCAGCGCGGCTCGAGCTGGACGCGGCTCGGGCGCTTTCAAAGAGTCAAGCGGAGGCACTCGTCGACGTCGCGGCGTCGGAGAAGGCGGCCGCGAGGGATGCTCAGGTAGGGAGGGTGGTGGTGGTGGTGGCGGCGATGGTGTTGTATGGTAGTGGTGGTGATTGTGGTATTGATGGTGATGGTGGTGTTCGTGCTGGTAGTGTTCGTGCTCGTGTTGGTGTGTGTTGGTGTGCTGTGGTGCTGGTGTTGGCGGTGGGGGTAGTCTACAGTAGCGCAGATAGTGCTGGTGTTGCTGCATGCCACCCCGTCCAGCCCGCCCTGCCCCCCCCCCCCCCCGCCCCCCCGCCGCCCCTGCCGCCGTTCGTGACCCCGCCGAAGGTTGCCTGACCTTCAAGTCTTGCTGTCTTAAAACATTCTCCGGTCTGTGTTGCCGAAGTGTTTGGAACTATTGAACCTCAGCAGAACGACATCGTTTCCGGCTCTCATTGTCACTATTAATAGGATGCGTCTCAACGGAGCGCCATGCTGGAGATGGACAAGACGTATCTGCACCGAGAGGTGAGCAAGGAAAGCCCGCGGCAGGGCGTCCCGTTGTTCGAGATACGCTCCTCCTCCCCAACACCGCCGCCGCCAGCCCCGGCCCGAAGCACTCCGGTGTAAAACCCCTAGAAAGTCGTGGGGTTCTTGCTCGCACGGCAGTTAGCTTGTTGTTCGATCGTTTGATCGATTGGTGAATTGATTGTTTGATTGATTGATTGATTGTTTGGTTAATGTTATATTGATTTGATCGGTTGGTTAGTTGATTGATTAATTGATTGTTTGATTGAGTTATTTTTTTATCAATCGATTGATTGGCTGTCTCATTGTATGGTTGAATGGTTCATTGGTTGATTGATTGTTTTGTTCGGTAGGTTTGTGTGGTTGGTCAACTGCCTGCTTGCTTGTTGCTGCTTGCCCGCCCCCTCCCCTCCCGCATCCATACCCGCCACTTGGAAAACCAGCTGACCGAGGCGCAGAGCAGGGCGGACCGGCTCGGGCGAGAATGCGAGGCAGGGAATGAACGCCTACGGGACCTTGAACGCGCCAAGGATGCGCTTGCGGCGGAACTGTTGTCGGTTCGGGAACGGACGCGGTCAGAGCACGAGGAGCGGTTGGAGGCGGAGGTGGGGAGGTTGCGGGAGCAGAGCGCGAAGGAGTTGGCGGACATTCGGAACAGCGGGAGGGAGATCTTCGAGAGAGAAAACAACGCGCTGAGAGAGTCGCGACAGGATGCTTTGCAGGTGCCGCCACGGGGGTGCGATGGATGGAGTTTACGCTTTTCTTTACGTATGTTTTTTTTTTGTTTTTTTGTGTGTGTTTTTTGTGTTATGGTGATTATGTGCTTGGTGTATTTTTCTGGGGGTTGTTTCGCGCTTCTTCGCATGTTTCGATTTTGTGGTTCTTTGATTGCTCGATTCGTTTGTTTTGTTGTGTTACTGGCTGTTTTGATGTTTTGCTGTTGAGTACTACCGGGTGTGTTGGGTGTTTGTTAATTATTGTTTTCGCTTTTCTTGGCACGCTTTGATGTACTGCCGGGTCTGCTTCTGCTGCTTCTGGTTCTGCAACGTTTTGTCGATGTCACCACGTGTGTAAACATGTGTGACAATGCCCCCTAGGACAGACGTGCAGCTGCTGTTACGTTCGGCTGCTGCCAACGCTGATCCGTCGGTGCCCCGCTGCAACTCGAGTTCTTATCCCGATCGCGGCACTTTGTTCTCCCTTTTTCTTCACGTTGCCGGCGCTACTGGCATCAACGTCACATACAAACAACTGTTCTTGTAGGTTTCCTACTGTATGGGCTGTACAGCTGTTGCGTTTGGGCTGTAGCGCTGGTGTTGGGGTTAAAGTTGGGGTTGGAGTTGTGGTTGGGGTTAGAGCTGGGGTTGGGTTAGAGTTTGCAATTGGGGTAAGAGTCGGGGTTGGGGTTGGAGTTAGAGTTGAAGTTGGGAGTAGAATTCGGGTGGGGGTTAGAGCTGTGGTTGGGGTTAGAGCTGTGATCGGGGCTAGAGTTTGGACTGGGAATAGACTTGGATTTTGAATTCGGGATTGGAGTAGGGGTTGGGGTTGGGATTGGGATTTGGGATTATGAGTTGCTATTGTTACATGTAGTGGACCCGGTAGGTGTGTTACGGTATAACGGAGCGCGTTTTTTTGGCGTTTATCCTGTCAAGGCGATCCCTCAACCGGTTCCACCGTCGATAGACAATTGCATCTACCACCCCACCAGGTACAGCGCCCTCAATCCCGGGCTTTTGAGTGTTTGCGTGGGGGGGGGGGGGGATGGTGGTGAAGCTGCAACACGTTGATTGACCGTTCGCCCCTTCCTCTGCTCCTTCCTCGTGCTCTCCGCTTTTTGTGTGGTCGTCGAAACGCTCGGCGATCGAAAACCCAAATGGTCGATGGCCTGAAACCTGAAACCCACAACCCTCGGTGATGGTGAACGATTTTTTAGGAGTGCCTGCGGCTCCGGAGCGAGCTGTGCGAGCTGCAGAGGGCTCATGAAGACCTCGTCATGGCCGTCGCGAAGGTAAGCACAACAGCGGCAGCAGCAACAGTCGTTACGCAACTGTAGCCTGTCGCTGACGCCGTGTTGTTGCGAGACATATTGCTGACGGTTTGTTACGGTATAGGTGACGGTACAGTAGCGATAGCAGTAACAGTGTCGGTAACAGTGTCGGTAACGGTAACAGCAGCGGTAATGAAGACGACATCGGTAACGGGAGCGGTGACGGCGGCGGTAAACGGTAATGGTGACGGCAACAGTAGTGGTAACGGTGGGTGCCACTCTGACGATATCGGTGACGGTACGAGTGGGCGTAGCTGCAATGGCAACGATAACGGCAGCGGTAACGGTAACGATAACGGCAACGGTAACGATAGCGGTAACGGCAACGATAGCGGTAACGGTAACGATAGCGGTAACGGTAACGATAGCGGTAACGGCAACGATAGCGGTAACGATAGCGTTAACGGTAACGACAGCGGTAACGGTAACGATAGCGGTAACGGTAAGGATAACGGCAACGGTAACGATAGCGGTAACGGTAACGATAACGGCAACGGTAACGATAGCGGTAACGGCAACGGTAGCGGTAACGATAGCGATAACGGTAACGATAGCGGTAACGATAGCGGTAACGGCAACGATAGCGGTAACGGTAACGATAGCGGTAACAACGTCGGTAACTGTGACCTTGACGGTAGTGATCACAACAGCGGTATCGGAAACGTCATCGGTACCGGCATCGACAACGGGAACGGTATCGGGAACGGTAACGGTAAGAGTGGTGACAGCGGTAACGGTAACGAAATCGGTATCGGTGACGGTAACCGTGGCGGTAACAGTATCGGTAACGGTTGCGGTACCAGGAACTACACTAGTTACTGTAGTTACGTTGGTTGGGGTTTTGTCTGCATCGTGTAGAGGAACGTCGCGTGAGAGAGATGAAGAACCGGGCGGAAAGGGGGGTGCGAAGACGTGCGCGCGCGCGCATGCACTCTGAGAGTCGCCTTATTCTGTGATAGATGGCACGTCGCTGTTGCTGTTGTTGTTGTTGCTGTTGTTGCTGTTATTGTTGTTGTTACTGGTGTTGTTGTCATTGCCGTTTTTTGTTGTTATTCCCATTGTCATTGCCGTTTTTTGTTGTTTTCTGTCGAAATTAATCCGGTATTGTTTGCGTTTTCGTACGATGCGGACATATTTCAAGCTTTTGGCGTGGCAAGGGTTCGTTCAGGTTTTACGGATATGGATGGTCATGTTGTAATTATTTCCTTTGATTGTTTTCACGTCCTTAAACATGGTAATGTACGCCAGGTACCATGGGGTACCATGGTACTCTGCTTCAAAACTCTCACAGCCTTGCTCGTTGTTACCCCCCCCCTCCCGCCGCAAACTCAAACACAACAACAACAACTGTTTGTGGTGACCACAACGACTATATATGTTTCCCACAACGACTATACATGTTTACCACAACGACTATACGTGGCGATAATAACGACTATATATGGCGACCGTGACGACCACAACGACCGACCACAACGACGACCATGACGGCTGCGATGACGACAGTCTGATGCGGCGCACGAGACCGCGGCGGGGGAGGTCAGGAGCGAGCTAAGGCTGAAAAGCTTCGAGCTGAGCCAGCTGGGGGTTGCCCACGCCGAGAAGTGCTCGTGTCTTCGACAGGTCAGGATGTATATATGTCTGTTTGTGTTGGGTGTCGTTTCTTTGTTTCGACTCGCGAAGACATAGAGGAAAGCACACCCAGGGTCCTTGCGTGCTGATTTTTTTCTTAGACCGAGATACAAGTGCCGTCATCTGGCACCAGGGGCAGAGAGGGGTCACTGTAGGCCAAGAGAGGCTAAGGGGGCTTGCTTCGTTTCCCTGAACCTGGTGAAAAACTGCGCTGCTTTTCGGGGTTGAAGGGGCAAGGGGAGGACGAGGAAACATAAAAATCAGAGATCGGCACCTAGCTCCGACCTGACCTGCTCGGTCCCGGCATTGCTGGGGATGCGAGGGTCTATGGCCAGAGGAGTACGGCCATGCATGACATGAGGACACCCCCCCCCCCCCCACACACACCGCACCATAAACAGACACAGACACGAAACTCCGTTGTCACTGTGCCACTCTCTCCTGTGCTCCCACCGCGTTTGGGTATTTTCGTCTTTTTTTTCGCGGCTCGCGTTTTTGGGTGTCCCATGATGGCACTGTGGGTTGATTTCTTGCGTCTGTCGGTTGACCCCGCTAGAGCTCCACCCACGTTTCGGGGGGAAAAGGCACTTTTCTCAGAGTGGGCTCATTTTTCCCGTTGTGACTGTTTCCAATAGCGTTGTGGTTGCCTCGTCGCGGCTTGGTCTTCTCGCTTCTCGCTCAGGCGGAACTGGAGCTGGACATGCTGCGGGAGCAGGTGGCGGTGCACAGAGGGGAGTTCGGTGAGCTGGAGGCGTCAACGACCGGCAAAATATCCGAGCTGCAGCTGCTGCTTGCCGGCGAGAGGGACAAGGTGCGTGCGCGTTTGTATACCGTTTTTTTAGTTCATATACTTCGGATTATGCCCTCGCCTGTTGCCCATTAGTTTCGAGCCGAGGGAGTTGCCACCGTTTTTGGTAAGGCTTTTTCCTTTCTTCGTTAGTCGAACATAGGAGTGTCGTTTTTTTTTTCTGCATTCGTGCGTGCGTTCCTTCGCTGCTCGCTTTATTGCTCGTTTGTAAATACGTTCGTTTTTTTTTCCTTGCCAGTAGGGCCATGCGGGGAGAGGTTGATTTTGCTGCCGCATGTGTCGAGAGACAGCACGCGGGAGCCGGTGCCGCGGCTCCTTGTCGTGGTGCTCAACGGAATGGGAAAAAAAACGGTTCGGGGGTTTCCAACAACATGATTTCCTTTTCCTCCCTCCCTCTCCTCCCTCACTTATCCCCCTTTCCTCGCCCCCCGCCCCCGCCCCCAAAGGTACGAGCGTTCGAAGACCTAGAACTGGAAGTCGACGGAGCCGTCATGCGGACGGGCCGAGAAATCCTATTGGCCGAGGACAGCAGCCAAACCGTGCGCCTCCCCCGAGAGGGGGAAGGGGGGGGGGCGGATCCGAGCGCGGGAGTTCCTAGTGGGATGGAAGCCGCCTCTTGCACAGGGGGAGGGGTTCTGGGGTCATCGGTTGGGGTGTCGGCGGGTGGGGGGTCTGCGGCAGTGGCAGCGGCGGCTGTGTCGGCGGTGGGGGTGATTCCGATGGCACCGCACCGACGTCTTCGCCAAGCTGTGCTGCTTGCGCACAAGCTTCTGAAAAAGGAGGGGGAACTAGAATCGTCGCAAAGGCAGCTTGCCGAACTTCAGCAGAGGTAGGCAGGCGGTAGGCGTGGGGGGATGGGGTAGAAGGTGTGGGGTGGGGAGGTGCGGTGAGGGGTGTGTGCTCATGCCAAGCATGGCCGTAGTCGTATGACCATAGACCGTCGCGCCCCTATAATGCCGGGACGGAGCACGTCGGGTTTTCACCGACCAAGGCAGACTTTGCTTGCACCAGGCGCCAAGAGCCTTGAGGTGTGCAGCGAGTCGCATGAAGAGTAAGTTGCGTCCTGGTAAGAACCGCTTGTAAGAACCGATTTTGAGGCGGATTTCCTGCGGTGGAGGGGACGGGGACGGGTTCTAGACGCTGCGTCAAGGCGTGTTTTAGCTTATTCCAAAGAGCATGGGAACAAGCGGAACGAAACGAGGCTGCCCGTGGCCATTCGTTCCGTTCCTCTGTATACAAAACGTGTTTGGGTCCATGCAGAACCCTGGGCCTCGCCAGCCGAATTAGTGCGAGCGGTATATTTTGCACAGGCCACGACACCAGCACGATGTTGCGCTCAAATTGGTGTCCCTATCCATCTTCGGTGGTGTCCATCTACATCAAACGAGATGCTATTTTTTCCCGTTCGGCCGGACCGCTCGATCATCCCATAGAAGAAAAAGGTCTGCAAACACTTATTCTTTCTCTTTCAAGATATGTACTCTTTTTCTCGGGCTGCACTGAATCTATTTTTTTTTCCCCGTAACCAATCGGCGCCAATTCATGTGGCGAATAATGTTCCATTCGGTTCGTTCCAATCCTCTCTGGGGGGGCTTAAGGCACGCCCTGAGTGTGTCTGTCGGCGCCGTCCGACTACTGCTGGTGTTACCTCTGTTGTTGCTGCTTCTGCTGCTGCCCCTGCTGCTGCTGCTCCTGCTGCTGCTTCCACTGTGGAACGAGGCATTGTTGGTTGGGAAGGGATGCAGGCGTGCGTAGCGCTAGGGCGAGTGAATCGGAGAGAGCGGGGCGTTGACAGCCTAGCAACCGCGCGCGTTCGGTCTCTCCATTTTCCGCGGCTAATGGTTGGTCAGAACCACGAACTGCTGCCCTTCTGCATAGAACAAAGAGAGGGTTAGGTGTGCATCATGTCCATTTGTGGCTACTACCACCTGAACCTGTAGCTGTTTTTCTTTCGGCGTGGTCGTTTGAAACCGCCACATGACCACCGAGTAGAAGAATCCGTTCAATCTAACCAGCTCTCTTTTTCGCCGTAAGACATGGCATGCTTTCTCTCGATTATCGCGCGAGTGTTTGCAGCCCCCGCCCCCCCCCCCCCCCCTCTCTAAAGGGATGTGTGGTCGATGGTCAAATGACTAAGGCGAGCAACAAATGAGTACGCTCCCCTCCCCCTCCCCCTCCCCCCCACCTCCCCGTCTCTCCCCTCCCTTCCACCTCTCTGTTGGTGTGGCATCAGAGCGAGCGCATTGGAATCCCGAGCGTCGAAAGCTGAGGGTTTGCTAGAGAGCGTCGAGCAGCCGACGAAGTACATGGTGGACTCTATCCGATCTAAGGATGGCGAGATCGAGTCCTTGAGGGCGGCGCAGCGGACGCTGCTGGCCAAGACAGAAGGGTTAGAGCGAGCGTGTAGGTGGGTGGTTGTTGGTAGTGTGGTGGTGGTGACGGTGGTGGCGGCGGCGGCGGCGGCGGCGGTGGTGATGATGTTGGTGGCGGTGGTGGTGGTGATGCTGGTGGTAGTGTTGTTGGTGGCGATGTTGGAGTCGATTTTGTTGGTGGTGGTGTTGGTGGTGTTGGTGGTGTTGGTGGTGTTGGTGTTGGTACCGTTGCCGCTATCTCCATAATTGCTATCTCCATAGTTGGGGTTATTCACGAGGGCGCTGCAAATCTATGACAGCTTCGAACGCAAGCCACATATTCGGTCACGGGGTCGGGAAAGACCCACACATGCTGAACACCGGTAAAAATAGGGGAGGGTCCGCCCATACCTTACTTTGCTTTCACTGCTTGTGATCGAAATAACAATACACTAAAAAGAAGTTTGTGGCGGTGCTGTCGTGCCTGATTCGAGTCTCAGG
The DNA here is from genome assembly GCA_031213475.1 of Nereocystis luetkeana. NCBI lineage: Eukaryota > Phaeophyceae > Laminariales > Laminariaceae > Nereocystis > Nereocystis luetkeana. The sequence continues at coordinate 4,559,335 of JARUPZ010000030.1, read as the reverse complement.
TTGCGTTGAAGGGGCGTCCACCGTCTGCAGCCACCTACTTTAGTTAACGACACAGAGTGCCCCCCCCTCCCCGCCTTTTTACTCTGCACAGCTCCCCCCCCATTGGGCAAAATATGGAGGTTATTCATTTCCGATTCCGCATACACCACCCTATTGCGTTACTCACTACCGGTGTTTGGGTTGCAAGTGTGACCCCCGACCCCTCTCCTCCCGTCGTTCAACCCCCCCCGACCCCCCCCCCCCCCCCCCGCCACCACCACCAGCCCCTACCGCCCCTTCCACCCCCACCCTCGCCCTCCCCCACCCCCCCGACTGCCCTTATTGCGTACCATCACGAACGTTTCAGAGAAGCGGCCGACGAAAAGATCAGCCTGGAGGACAGCCTGAAGATGCTTGAAGGTAGAGCCGAACGGGCGAGGAGGACGAGGGGGCGCGGCACGGGTTTCGATGATCCCCGGGAGGCGGAGGCGGATTGTGAAGCCGGGGGTGCGCCGGCGAAGGTGAGAGCTGCCACGAATAACTCGTGCGCGTGCGTTTTGTTTGTCTTTTTTCCTACGGCTAATGCACGTGTATTTTTCGTCAGGGGTGCTGAGTGGTGTTTGTGGTCTCTCCTCCCTCCATGCCGTGTGTGGAGTTGTCGTTATTGTCGTCATTAATGGAGCGTTGTTATTTGAAGCACTCCGAGAGAAAATAAAATGGCTTACAAATGCTTTTAGAACAACAGCAAGTCTCTCCCCCCCCCCCCTCTCTCTCACCCCTCTCTCACTCCTAACCCCCCCTCCGGACTCCGCTCCCACCTAACCCCTTCTGCGTCTCGGAAGGAACGCGTGGTCAATGGTCAAATTAGTAAGGCAAGCAGCAGATGGGTACGCCCCCCCCTTCATACCTCCACCTACCCCCCAATCCCTCCATCCCGGTTTGCCAGGCGCCATCCTCCGGGAGGAGTCGGTCGAAGATGCCCTCGGGACCTTTGTCGGATAAGCTGACGGTGCACGGAGGGAGGGGCGTGGGGCAGGGGGGGCCTAGGTGGTACTCGTACCGGCAGCCTGACGCCTTGCGAGTGCCGTCGCCGTAAAATAGTAGGGCTGTTGACGTGGGGGTTATCGCTGTTGTTAGGGCTGTAGTCGTTGTGATATGGCAAGACTGTGGTCTCGGCGGGGGTTAGGGCTGCTGTCGTCGTGATAGGTAGGGCTGCGGTCGTCGAGCGTTAAGGCCGTTGCCGCCTTTCGTGAGGGCGAAGGGTGTCGTCGTCCTCGCTCGTCGTCGGGAGAGCGGGAGGGCTGCCGTCACGAGAGGCAGGGCTGTTGTACTGTCCTCTCGTGAGAGCAACCGCTATCGTCGTACCAAAAAAGAACCGACTTTTTGGCGTCGTCGTCGTCGTCGTCGTCGTCGTCGGAGGAAGGCCTGCTGTCTTCGTGGTGGGCTGGGCTGTGGTCGTCGCGAGGGTTTAAGGCTGTTGGCCGTCGTCGTCAGAGAGCAAGGACGGCTGTCGTCGTCGCTGTGAGAGGTAGGGCAGCAGTATTCGAGAGAGCAAGGGCTGTCGCCGTCGCGAAAGCAAGCGTTGTCGTCGTACGTAGGGGGTAAAAAAGTAAAAAAGCGCTTCCTTGTCATGGTGAGATCGAGGGTCATTTCTCTCGTGGGGATTCAAGGGCCGTCGTCTTCGTGGTAGGAAGGGGCTGGTGTTGGTCGTCGTGGGGGTTAAGGGTGCTGTCGTAATGATATCGAGCGTTGCCGTGGTGAGAGCACGCGCTGTTTGCCATGGGAGCAAGCACCGTCTCCCGTGAGAGTGCGCGCAGGGTCACCATCCTCGTGAGAGCAGAGGGGTGCTGCCGTGGTCGTTGTTGGAGCGAGAAAGCCCCGTCTTGTTGAGTTATAGGGGGTCCTCGTGAGGGAGAAACGCAAGCGTCGCCACGCCCCCACGCCTGAAAAGGGAGTGGGAGGGGGGGGAGAAGCGGAGGCAGAGGCATCGATGTCACTCACGCACGACGAGCGGCTTGCCTTCACATACGTTAAAAAAATACAACAGGGAGGCGCGATTTGTCGCAAAATCGCCGGCGCTGTTGGTGGGTGCTGAGTCGACTGTGAGGCTTAAGGTAGCAGCACTAGTAGCTGAAATAACTCCAGTAACAATATCTGGACTACTCCGAGCTTTCGTTTGTAGGCAGGCTGTTTGTGGAGCCACGGCAGGCCCAAAAAGTTTTTCTCTGGGCGAAAATGTTCCCCCCCTCCCCCCGCCGAAAGGTGGCGCTCTGGCGATTTGGGAAAAAGTACGAGATTCTAAATGTAGGCAGGCAGGCAGGCAGACAGACAGACAGACAGACAGACAGACAGACAGACAGACAGACAGGCAGACAGACAGACAGACAGACAGACAGACAGACAGACAGCATTCCTTTTGGCAGGGTTTTTGAAGAAGCCAAGGATGGAGCGACGGCACTCTTGCGATGCACGCCCATCGTGTGTGTGTGTGTGTGTGTGTTTTTTTTTTACCGTAGTCGCCCATACTCACACTGCTAATTAAATAAAGCGTTGCTGCAGCCCAGTGTGTGTGCTCCTGCTAGTGGGCCAGGCATCTTCGGCGACGGCTCGCTCTCGCCAAGGCGGGCTGAGGAGAGGAATTAATTGCCCCCGTAAACGGTTGCCTATACGCAGCAGCAGCAGCATCAGCAGCAGCAAACCTCACATTTTTTCGATTTCAGCGTACCTATGTGTATGGTATTTTTGCTTGCTGATGAAACTACTGTATACACAAAACATATGCCGCTGAAAATACCTCGGGGGGGGGGCAACGTGTTTTTTTCTTGTTTCTGGGATGGGTAGAGGACGCCGGTGGTGCTTCAGCTTGTCGGTGATTTAAACCCATCCGTGCCTGCTCTTGTCATTTTTCCTGGACGTGTCTGTTGCGAGTGTTGTCAAGCTGCTTGCTTTTTATCATTCCTGAAGTGGAGTTGATAAACTCCGGCCACGTTGGCCTGCCGGCCAATAAACAATTCGACCAATAAGTCCTGGTGTATGACTTGTTTCCGGGTACGCGAGCCCCGCATCTCGTGCGGCTCGCAAATGGTCAAAGCTCCTCCTCCTTGACACGCCGGAGCTTGCTGAGTTCATGATGCAAAGAAAGGCAGCTACTTCTTAAGAGGCGGTATATAAGCCCCTAATCTTTCCGCAGCTCCTCATTCGAGGAGTTCCACACCCCATCCAAAACTGGCGTTTTAGAAGATAAGTACCTGGTAGGCTTTTAGGGCGTTTCTTAACGGAAACCTTTTTCTTTCCCATCGTAAAATACGTCAAGAAGAAAAAAAAAAATCGAAGGGAAAAAGACGAACTTTTCATGAGAAAGAAAAGCGCACCTCAAATCAAATCGACATGATACATATGCCCATGCCACAATAAGGTATGGGGCGTGAAGTGGCAAAATTATTCGTAGTTATACACTCCTCCCTGGCTCCTTCTCTGGGAGAGAGCGAGAGAAGACGAGACGCGCACGCGGCTTCGTGGCACAACAGAGAGGCAGATGTCGCTCGATGGGGGGAATTATCGATTGTTTCAACAACGTCTTGACCTTTTTGGGGGCGGGGGCGGAAAGGCAAACAAACGCAATACAGAGGCGCCGGGCGGTGACCAGATTCTCCCTAACACTCTTGTAGAGCAACCAGGGGAAACACTACAGTAGCACTAGCTCTACTAGCAGCTACCCGTCCTCAGCATGTATGTGCCATGTTCTCCTTAACCCTCCATACATAACTACGTACTGCGGAAGCTACCCAACTCGAAATTCCAAGATAACTTTCGCGTATACTCGAGTAGAACTTGAACTTGATAGCTAGGAGTGTTCGAGGCCTCAGAATGTTCGTAGCCTCAGGCAGCGGTAGCCCAGACTGCAGGGCAGTCTATGGACGGATGGATGTTTCAGGTCATGTATTACTGGCCTCCCGCAAGGTAGGGGCAGGGAAGAAGTGAGCCCCGTGCGTCACCGCATATAAACTCAGATGTCAAGAGTCACATAATCCTCAATAGGCAACGATACCAACCGGTACGTAACTGTCATTTAAAGGGACCAAACGAACAAGGAGGCCCGAAAGGGTGCTCGATCCGTCTCAAGTAACCCCCCACGCCAATCTTCCCTCGGCCAGCAACAATCATCTCACTCAGAAGCGGAGGCGGCCAGAGGGGGAGGGGAGAAAAGGGGGGTAGGCATGCTGGTACGCAGCCACAGTTCAACTTTCCGATAACGCGCTATTAATATTATACTCGTAGGTGCTATTAATACAACTACTTTTTCTGCTTCCGTACCGGTTGGCGCAGCCTCTTGAAACGCGTTGAAAACTGCTTCTGGAGCGTGGCGGTCTATGTAAGACCTTTTCTACAGCAGAACTTCACCCTCGATTTAGGTACAAAACTACGTGTGTGCAGTGGGGGGAGGGGTTAAGCACGCGCTCTCACGGACAACGACAACATCAGGCCAGAAATATAACCGAGCCGCAAGGAAGACAACACCAAGTAGAGAAACACAACTGAACGACAGCAGTGCGCTCAACAGCAGCCTTCCTATCGGAACAGTGGTTCTCCCTTCTCCCTTCCTCGCAAAAAGAAAGAAACCCTCCCGCCTCTGCGTCGTCCAGCCGGGCATTCCCTGCACCCCGCAAGCAGAAAATGCCTCATATTCTTATCCTTACCTCCCCTTCGTTTTCAAGCGTTTCGAAGGGCCGCACTGCCCAAAAATCTAGAACCCCTCCCCACCCCCCCCCTCCCCCCGTGTTCTCGTGAGTCCAAGGCTATACCAACACCCACCACAGCTGGGAGTAGTAACCGTCGCATACTAGCACACCAACCACGGGCTACACCAACTCCCACCACAAGGCAGTTACAACCATTTTGCATACTTGTCATATCAACCATTTTCTCCAACGACGCTGTTCATGACCGCTGCGTTTCAAGCCGAACTAAACGAAACGTGTCGGTTGGCGGCACTTTTGCCTCCCTCGACGGACAGCCGGCAAGAACAGCTGTCAAGGCTCCTTGACGGACAGCCGTCAGGGTCCCTTGACGGGCAGCCAGGATTTCTTGACGGACAGCGTCAGGGACCCCTGATGGACAGCCGTCAGGGCCTCTTGACTGACGCCCGTCAGGGCTCCCTGACGGGCGGGGCCTCTTGACGCGTAGACGTCAGGCCCCCTTGACGGAAGGCCTCTTGACAGATATAGCAGTCAGGGCCCCTTGACGGACGGACAGCCTTCGGGGGCCCTTCATGGACAGCCGTCATGGCGCCTTTGACGGGCAGCCGTCAGGAACCCTACCCTAAAGCTAGTATATTGAGTCTAGCGAGGCCTTGACTGGTCAAAACCAGACCGGCAACCCATATCTCCGAACCCAACCATACCTTTTCACACGTCGGACAGCTCACGATCTAGATCATGAACAGAAACACCATCTAGATCGTCTGCTCCAAATCCTAACCTGCCGCTCTGAGGTCCTGCGCAGGATCAATACAGTACAGATCCAACCCAGGGAATATGTCCTGCATCATGCAAGTTTTATGGTGCCCACCCAGCAACGTGAGCTAGATCGTATAGATCATACAGATCATCTGCGCTGATTGATCTATATCATCACGTGGGAATCGATGATTTATCCGAGGTGTGGTAGCTTTCAAAGCGACTACCGACCCATTTCCCTCCTCCCCCGCCCCCCTCCACATGCCCTCGACCGAGCTCAGCGAGAATAAAAACCCACCCCATTCCTCCATGCCACATAAGCAACCCTCGCCCCCCCCCCCCCTCTCTCTCTCTCTCTCTCTTGCTTGCTCCCTCGAATTTCTGCAACAAGAAAAAAAAAGAAAAGTTCAAAAGCGGAAAAATCCCGAAAAAATCCCGAAAATACTCAGCGGGGAATTTTCCACGACAGGAAATTTCCACAACCACCTGGAGCCCCATCCCCCCCCCCCCCCCCCTCCCTCCCTCCCCCTCACTCTCCAACAGAGCAGAAGCCCCCCCCCCCCTCCTCTTCCGGCCTCGGGAACATAAAGTTGTAAAGGCTGTGTCCCCCCATCATGACTGCGCTTAGCGCCACCACGGCTCCAATAGACAAAACGATGAAGCTCGTTCGCTTGTACTGAGAGGTCGTAATGTGGCGTGGGTTGGTGTGGGTGTGGCGCGGAAGGGCGAGGGGGAGGGCGAGCGGAAGGGGAGCGGGGGGAAGAGGGAGGGGGGGGGGGGGGGGGGAGGGAGGGAGAGAAGGGGGAAGGGGGAGGGAGGAGGGGGGGGGGGGGGGGGGAGGGAGGGAAACAAGGGGGAAGGGGGAGGGAGGAGGGGGGGGGGAGAAGGCAAGGGGGAAGGAGGAGGGAGAAGGCAAGGGGGAAGGAGGGGGGAGAGGGCAAGGGGGGGAAGAGGAAGAGGGAGGGGGGGCGGAGAAGGGGAAGGAGCAAGGGGGGGGGGGGGGGGGCGTCGTCAATATTTGTTTTCAATCGGCTGTTGAGTGGCGAGGTGCCTTAAGGGAGGGGGTGCAGCTTTCGCGCAACGGCAACGGCGGCGGTCTCGGCGACAGCAAGCATCTGCGACAGCATCTACCATGGTACATAACAGGCAGGGTTGCTTTGTATCGCTTCACTCCACGATTACGTTTTGCAGGCTGTGGCAGAACCTCGACCTCGGTACCAAGCGGAAGCAGGGCGCAAAAACATCACACGATTTCGGGCACACGCACCACTTGGAACTACGCACGTACTGTATAGCTTCATTTCTTCAGCAGAATCATGGCTTATTGGCTCGATCCTTCTTCTATATACTACAAAAACAAAACACACACACACCCTACAAAAACGCCAAGTAAGTGTGCGGTTGACCAATGAAGCATGTCGAAACGTGAATGGAGTGTGTCCGATGAATGAGTTGTGTCCGAGTTTGTTGGGGGAGAAGGTTCTTGTGATGAGAGAACAAAAAAATGGACCCGCCTTCTTTACGAGGTGGTTGACCACCAACTGCCCGACGGCGGTCGCCAAGAGCCCCACGATAAACAGAGCGATCGCGTAGTCTTCCTGCGGGACGACGAAACACAGCGGATAGCATCATACGGGGAGCAGAGGCGCGGAATCACTATTACGGGGTGCCATATTAAATAGAACCTACGGTACACACAAAAACCTATATGTTCCGCTATTTTTACCAACACTGTTTGGTTCTATTTACTATGGTCCCGCCGTAATACAAGTGATGTGTAGAAGAAATAACACCGGGGGGTGGGGAAAGGGTATCCGTGGGGGTGGGGGTGGGGGCGGACGTACTCATCTGTTGCTTGCCTTACGCATGGTCATTTGACTAATGACCACGCATCCCTTTCGAGACGGAGCAGGGGAGAGGGGGGGGGGTGTACTCATTTGTTGCTTACTTCAGCCATTTGGCCACTGACCACGCATCGCTTTCGAGACGGAGCACCGTTCTTACTCCTAACAAAGGCACCTCCTACAGTTGAGCGCTCAACACGTTGTTTCCATATATTACATAGTTTATTCTTGCTAATGTTATCCCCTTCCTGCTTCACCGCCTGTGGCCACCATCTATCTCCTAGGATAGCGATCGTTGGGGGGTGCACTCGATATCATGCCGGGCCGTAGTCGTATGACCGTAGAGACCCTCGCATCCCTACGATCCCGCGGGGTAGGAGTGAAGTTGGATATACTAAGTCGGCGGGTAAAAACGCATAAAAGCAAACAAATTGCGAACATGGGCGAGTGCAAAACTATTGCTACAGGGACCTGATCGCTCTGATCAGACCACACCGGGACAGTTCCAGTCAGTTCAAAAAAGAAGAAAAAAAGGGTTTCGATACTTAGCCGTGTATTGGGGGACAAACTACGTTAGTTTACAGCCTGTTTATTTAGCAGTGAAGACGCGGTTAGCGCGTTATCAAAATGATAGGCGGGGGCGAGAGAGAGAGAAAGAGAGAGAGAATGGGGAGGGGGGGGGGGGGGGGGGTAGAGAGGGGGCTTGCCTGCAGAAGGCCGAAGACAACGAAGCTAGTCGTCGCCGTAAAGCTGGTGTAGAGGATCATCACCGCAGAAGTGGCCGAGGCCACCATGGGGTGAACTCCTGCCAGAAAAACACACACCAACAACAAAAAGGAAGAGCAAATACACACGATGAAAAAACGTTTCGTAGTAACGGTTGTGGGCAACAACAAAAAGCGCGCGAAACGTAACCCACCACCGTAAGTCAGGGAAAAATCACAATGCGAGTTGATACCCTCCCTCATCCCAAAACGTCTGCCTGGTATATCACACGCGCGCGCCCACACAAAACGGTGAAAACACAAAATCCCCCCGCTCAGTTGACACTCCCCCCCACCCCCGACCCCTAAACGCCTATCATACACGCACGCGCCCACACGAAGCGGTGGAACCCCCCCCCCCCCCCCCCCTTGGTGCAAGAAATGTCTGCCTCGTCGGCGAAAACCCGACATGCTCCCTCCCCGCATTGTAGGGATGCGAGGGTCTATGGTCATACATACGACTACGGCCATGCATGAGATCAAGTACACCTCTCCTGCCGAGTACACCCCCCCCCCCCCCCCCCCCCCCCCCACGCCCACCCCCCCCCAACCCCGCCCCCCGCCAAGTTACTCACCCATCTCGAGCATCAACGGCCCCTTAACGATACCGCCTCCGACGCCGAACAGACCCGCGAAGAACCCAGCGAAGAAACAGACGGCCGGGTAGCGCAGCGTGTTCTTAGGGTTCCACTCAACGTCTCCCTCCCCGTACCGGTAGTTAAGCCGCGCTTTCAACCGCCACCGTTGGACGAGGTATTCCCTTACCCGACTGTCAACAATATGGCGTTTTTTTCGAGGGGATCGGGGGGGGGGGGGGGGGGGGGGGGTAAGGGAAAATTCAAAAGGGTGCCTGGTACTCCTTTACACGCCTGTCAAGGAGTGGCGCTTCTTGCGAGGCGGGAGGGTGAAGAAAGCGAAAGCCAAACGTATAAAGCCCTTGTAACACTTTTATGACCACAGCCCCGTTTCGGGGACAAACCAGTCAAATTATATTACGGGGGACCATAGTTAATAGGACCTATGGTATACATAAAAACCTATATATATATATATTTAACCATTTTTATTAACAATATTTGGTCCTATTAACTATGGTCCCACGTAATAAGTAGATTGCTTCCAAAACGGGACTGCGGTTCTAAAAGGGTTACGTAAACAGTTGAAGCAGTTTGCACACAGATCATATAGATAGATCCGACAGATCATGTAGATCATTTAGATTCCCTTTTCACGATCTAGGTATTCACGGCACATATATATTCCTGATCTGTTCCGATCTATTATACATATGTAACCTAGGTTGCTGGGAGGAGGGGGGAGGTACTCATTATCATGCATGGCCGTAGTCGTATGACCAGACCCTCGCATCCCTACAATGCCGGGACGGAGCACGTCGGGTTTTCGCCGACTAGGCAGACATTGCATGCGCCAAGCGCGAAGCGCCGTGAGGTGTCCGGCGAATCGCATGAAGCGTGAGTTGCATCCTGCTAAGAACCGCTTGTGAGGCGGACTTTCACATGGATGACAGCTTCAATGAGTTAATTTATTCTTTAGGTGTGGCAACTTCCATAGACAACAATGGGAGTACACTACGTAACCGCCTCTTGGGTGCCTCACCATAAACACTACGCGATACGACCATTCCCCTTATGCCGAGTGAACATTTTCCACCCCGCACAAAAATGATCAAACTCTACCACCAGCTGTCGCCGACCGACCGCTCCGAAAAAATAAAAACAAAAAAAACGGTATCCTGGTTGTCTTAAGCTCAAGTAGTGAGCGGCATGTTTTTACGATGTCGTTGCCAACGACGCCAACCAACCTACATAGAATATATACGAGTAGGGGGGGGGGGGGCTGTGCAACCGGCATGGTCTACATGTTATATACAGCACACGTTTTTTTGACTGTACAATATCTCACAGCGCCAGGTAATGATAGATGATCTAGGCGATCTGTGGCAACTATATATATAGATAGATAGATAGATCATGACCTGTATAATACGATGCGTACAAACGTTTGCAAGCACCGAACACAAGCAGCAGCAGCAGCAGCAGTGACAGCATACTCTCGCCCGAGCGCGACCGGCATCTCGCCCTCGCCTCAAAGCGATCCATCCATCGCTCCCGCTCGTTCCTCTGCTGCCACAACACTGCAGCCGCCCTCTCTAAAACGTCACACGTAGCACAAGTTGACGGGGTTTACGCATGGTATTCGGAGAATGCCATGTGCCCCCCCTCCCCCCCCCCCCCCCCCCCTCCCGTGTGAAAAAACATGCTATATACTACGATACGCCCCCGAAACTAAAGCCCGAAGGAGAAAACCGTTCGGCGAAATCCCGGCGAAAACAAAAATGGATCGACAAATGCTCGACCACATGAGAAACGACGCAACACAGCAGTTTCCCCCCCCCCGTTTTTTTCTCCTTCGACATCATATCCTATATCCCTAATGTGCGCCGGTTTAGCAAGGCGTAGAAGGCTGCCAGAGAAGGCTGCTTGCTTACTCACAGAGATACACCCAGCACCCAGAGGAAGATGAAGACAGTGGCACCCCAGAACGCGTAAGATCCGCACTCGATGCCCAGGGGGCTCGGGAATGCGCCCCCTCCCTTGAGGAGGTTCACCGCCAGCACCACCACAAACACCCCACTCAAAACGCCAACCTATAAAAAACGCCGCCGAGGAGTTCCGCGTGAAACGGGCGACGGGCGACGGGGGGGGGGGGGGAAGTGGAGGGGATGGGGAGGGGAGTGGAGGGGGGTAAGTGAAGGGCACGGGGGACCGCATGAAGGAGTTGCGCGCGGAGGGAGGGGGGGGTAAGGGGGTGGGGGAAGGGGGGGGGGGGGGGGCGGGTGACAGGGGCAGCAGAGTAGACGCCCCCGGTTTGTATCTGAGCAAAACTCATGCAAGTCGACTTACATACACGAACACAGATATAACCATCATCCCCCCTGAATCCGCGGAAGAACCAGACAATCGACGTCTACACCAGACACGGCCATAAAAATGCAGCGAAGTCGATCGTAACTACGCGCATCGGCCATCCAGCAGACCAGCAGGGGGAGGGGGGGGGGGGGGGGGGGCACCCTAGTCATGGATTTCCCCCAAAAAATGACGGACACGTATGTATATGTACTGCACCTTGAACAAAGGCGTGAACCTCTCCCCCTCCATTAGCTCCTTCAGCTCGAACTCTCGGTCGTCCACCTCTCGGTCGCCGGTCAAGCTCTGCGCGCGCCGACGACAGCCAGATGACATCAAACAGCGAACGGATCAGATGACGACCTATTCATAGATCATCTGCATTACCTACGTACATCCCATACTTCCGTGTATTTTCCCCGATATATCTGAGATGCGCAAGGGCTGCACCGTCCATGCTGGTCCCATCCGGCAAAAACCATCATGAAATGGGAACCTATCAGATCTGCCGGGCGTGCTCATTGTTTGCCTCGTACCACGGGGGGTGGGATGGCACGACACAGCATGAGCAGCAGATAGAGGGGGGGGGGGGGGGGGGCATCGGCTCGCACTTTGAATAAAAAAAGCGGCAGCGTTTCGGACAGGTTGAGGAAAGGCATCATTCTTTCTGAGCGTCAGGGGGGCGCGGAAAGCAGATTCAAAAGCACGGCGCCGTGCGCAAACTGCTGCGAACGCGTCTGCTACTACTACTGCTACTACTAGTATTACTAGTATTACTAGTATTACTAGTATTACTAGTATTACTAGTATTACTAGTATTACTAGTATTACTAGTATTACTAGTTTTACTAGTACTACTAGTACTAGTACTACTACTACTACTACTACTACTACTACTACTACTACTACTACTACTACTACTACTACTATACCGCTACTACTACTACTACTACTATACCGCTACTACTACTACTACTACTACTACTACTACTACTACTATTAACACTACTATTCTACTACTACTACTACTAGTACTACTACTACAACTACTACTACTACTACTACTACTACTACTACTACTATACCGCTACTACTACTACTACTACTACTACTACTACTACTACTACTACTACTACTACTACTACTACTACTACTACTACTATTAACACTACTATACTACTACTACTAGTACTAGTACTAGTACTACTACTACTACTACTACTAGTACTACTAGTACTAGTACTACTACTGCTACAACGGCGATTAAAATTGCCAATCCCCGGTATTCATGAATGACCGCACCACTCGTACCAATTTCCATTACCGCTGCAGCAGTGCCAGCCTCTCTTAGAGTATAGTGCCGGTATGTATGCGCTAGGCAACAATACCGGCACTATATGTAGCGGCAACCGGCACTAACTACTCCGCACACCGTCACACTGACCGCTGAATCGCATCTGTGCCAAGCTATTTCACAGGCACTATATGTAGCGGCAGCCGGCACTATAGCGGCAAGCGGCGCTATAGAGGGTAACCGACAATATATAAGGAGCCGGCACTACTCAACCGGCACTATAGCGGCAACCGGCACTATAGCGGCATGCGGCACTATAGAGGGTAACCGGCACTACACAGGGTAACCGGCACTATACAGGGCAGCCGGCACTACTCATCCGGGACTACTTTGTACCAGGTACAGCTGTACAACTACAAACTACGATCACCACGGTGAACGGACTCCAAGTCGAGCCTAAAAAAGACAGCGAGAAATAATGGCGCGATGGGAGGCAACACCCCTAATCCCTTTAAAGCCTGCATACGTAAACACGTCTATTAATAGGAACCACAAAACACAGTCAGTGCTACTCTGTGGCTTCACCTTCTCGGAGGCGGCCAACAAGGCTTCACTCTCATCCGCGTTGTCCTCTTCCAAGAGGCTCTCGTGCACCACCGTCAGCTCGCTTCCCCGATTCAGCCTCTCCTTCTGAAGGCACCAAACCAAAAGGTTAACACGGCGACAGCGTGCATCATACGTACGTTAAGACAGCGAGTCCGTTTTGAAACGAGAAAGCATCATGAGTGTGTAAACCACTGTACCAAAACTGCGATCGATCGATCTATCACACACAGCTTACAGAACAAAGTTTCGAGGGTGTTTTTTGTTTTGTTTCATCTCGCAGCTGATATGTGTGTGTTTCTTGCATTTTCCAGCTAATTAGGCCCAGGGAGGTAGTGTGTGGAGGGGGCGGAGGGGGGGGGGGGGGGGGGGTCGTCAGCAGTGACATGCCAGATCGTTGTCCCTCGAGATATGATACATAGCGAGAAGTATCCAACATGCTGGTGTCACAGCAACAATCCATCCAACAAGTGGGGGCGGGAGGGGGGGGGCAGCAAGTGACATTAGTGGCATTTGCGCTAGAAAAAACAACAACAAAAGAATGCCTTGTAAGTGGCGGCGGGAGGGTGGGGGGGGGGTGCAGCAGGTGACCCTAGTGGTATTTGCGCTAAAAAAAAGCAATAGCAAAGTGTTGGGAGCAGCAAATACAGTACCAGCCCAGTAAATACAGTACTACTGTAGCCTTGGACGAGAGTCTACATTCCGCCCAATCCGCCCCACTAATCTAGCCTTTGGTCATACGACTTCACCCTCCCCCCTACTGTAACGGGGGGCCATATTAAATAGGACCTACGGTAGACACAAAAACCTATATGTTGCGCTATTTTTACCGTCAATATTTGGTCCTATTTACAATGGTCCCCCGTAAAAGTAGAAGGAACGGTACTCCGTCTCGAAAGGGATGCGCCGTCAATGGTCAAATGGCAAATGCAAGCAATCAATCGAGTGCACCCCACCCCTCGCCCCCTCCCCTCCCCTCGCCCTCACCCCCCCCCGGCTTCCTCGGTGTGAGTACGTAGGCTGACCTGCTTCGCCAGCGTCTCCTTGTGGAAAGACTTGATGCCCTTGCGAAGGGTCCGGTTCGCGGTTGCCGCAAGCAGGACGATGAGCATCACGGCCAGGATGTAGTCGGGGAGAACCTGAACAACCAAAAAGTACGAGAGGGAGCCATCGATCGCCAGGTGAACCCACTGCTGTAAGGAGAATCATACGAGCTGGTCTAGCCTAGAGGATCAGGCTGCATGTGACGGCGTTTTCTCAGCCCAGTTTTGCAAACTCCCAACTGAAAAATTGTACGACGGAGATTTGACTTCGAGCCCGTTTACTTTTGTTCTAGATGCGGCGGACTTACGGCTGATTCCGAAAGGCTCCGCCCGACGCTTTCGCTGAAAAGCATGGCAAAAAACAAAACAAAAATGAGCTTTGTGAATTAAGCGCCGAGAATCCAGACACAAAAACGAAAAGCTGGGCAGGGATATGGGGATTTCTTGTCCCATATCGTAGTTGCGGATTATAAAACACGCTATATGTTTCGACGGACAGTGAAATACGCGATGTTGAGGATATCGATCGTTTTTGCCATGCCTCAAGGAATGTTCACACCGAGAAGCAGCGTCATCCACTGTACAGATTTTCCGTGGTTTCGTATAGACTTTTCAGTTTCGAAATATCTACGCACGTGGCAGGATTTTGTTTACTCGACATGGCTTCTCTCGACCAAATCAACTCGAATTCCAAAACGTCTTCCGTCTGTCTGCAAACGCGCTGGGTGCTCGGAAAAAACACGGTTGCCAAATTTGGAGTCAAAAACTATTTTAAAACGAGCCGTAAAACCGCGAATCTAATGAAAAATATGTGTTACGGCTAGACCAGCTCCTTACACGCGCCAGACAAACCACGACGTACAGATAGATCATCTATTCGGTAGATCCCTTTCGAGCTACCAGGTACAGCACTGAAGGTCCTAACCTCCCGTTATGATTATGTTGTGCACGATCTGTACTTATTGGCCTGAAATATAATCACCGTTTCCTTCTTACATCTGAGTCTGAACGGGCAATATAATCCGGGCCAGGGCGTCCTGTTACTGCTGTCTCTTACGTACCTGGCGACCTCTCCAAGACTCATTTAGACCATCCATTACGAAAAATGAAATAATTGAAGCTGCTGTTTATACTCGCGAAGTACGAAAGTGTTCCTATTCTTATAAGTCCTATTCTTGATTGTTAATGCTGTTACTCACAGGACGGCTAGATCAGACTCCCATAAAAACGATGTATAAAGATATTTCGAAGCGGATACATAGATCCCTGCCGAACCCGCAAGCGATCTCTACACAGCACACAGCACCAGATAACGCTTGTCGGGGGCGATCTATTGGACACGGCCATTGCACCACAGATCCCTCATGCCTCACAACACCACACACACGATCTAGATGAAATACAGCAGCTGATCGACCGCCGACAGCCGACATTGACACCGACTGGAAGACCGAAAATTCGTTCCAGTACGATTCGTTTTGAAATAGTCGTACAAGGTTGCCCAGGGGTGTCGCAAGCTCAAAAGGGGGGAGAAAAAAACACAGCAGTAGGCGTTCGTTTCTCGTACCAGCTACTTGCACATTAAACAAACAACAAACATCGTGAAAACTACGTAAAGAAAAAAAAAGAGCCACGGGGCAGAAACAGTCAATAGCTATTAGCGGTATTAAATAGTTATGGTATACGTTCTTATATGCAGAGTATACCACACCACAGCGACGTACCTCAACCGCGTACCCGCCATACTACTACTACTACTACTACTATTACTATTACTATTACTATTACTCTACTACTACTACTACTACTACTACTACTACTACTACTACTACTACTACTACTACTACTACTACTACTACTACTACTACTACTACTACTACTACTACTACTACTACTACTACTACTACTACTACTACTACTACTACTACTACTACTACTACTACTACTACTACTACTACTACTACTACTACTACTACTACTACTACTACTACTACTACTACTACTACTACTACTACTACTACTACTACTACTACTACTACTACTACTACTACTTCTACTACTACTACTACTACTACTACTACTACTACTACTACTACTGCTGCTGCTGCTGCTGCTGCTGCTGCTCCTACTACTACTACTACTACTACTATAATACTACTACTACTCCTGCAACTACTCCTGCAACTACTCCTGCAACTACTACTACTACTACTACTACTACTACTACTACTACTACTACCTACGATTCCCGGTGAAAGGTGAAGGCATCTTATTCGGTAGGTCAAAGCTCCAAGCTCAAGAGAGGATGACTTCGCAACAAATCGATGAAAAATCGACGAGCAGTTGAAAGTGGGAATGCGCGAATAAAAAACGATTCGCAGCAATATATAATACGCACGTGTCATATCGTGTGCCTAATTTTGCGAAATAAATCAACCACGAGAAGTACTGCTGTGTATCACATGTGTGTCCATCGACACTGCGCACGCAGAGCTTCAGCGCTGATCACTCATAACCATTCCTTGGAAAGAAGCACAAAACCAAGTGACTATTTTGCTTTATATATGTGTGACTTGTTGTGGAAGAGGAATAATATTATTTTACGGGGAACCATAGTTAATAGGACCAAATATTGTTAGTAAAAATGGTCAAATATATGGGTTTTTATGTATACCATAGGTCCTACTAACTATGGTCCCCCGTAAATAGTATTAATAGTAATAATAGCTGTATTACGTAACGGCACACAAAATATACGTACGTATGCCGACATGCTCCCTGCCTGAACCGCAGCAATATGCTGAGCAACTCCAACTCCACCTATCGCACCCTACAGGCAGTACAGGCAGTCCCTTACGAATGCTGTTGTACCGACATTCCAACTGCTTTGTTTTTCTAGGCCTAAAAAAATCAGCAGGTATGATGTCCTCCTGTACAAGAGGATGCGCCAATGAGTGCCGGTACCGTATATTTCACAAAAATACAAACTATCGGTACCATTGCTGTATACTACACTAACACAGCAATGCGGTGCGTGCAGTACGCAGTACCAGCACAGTGGTACCGGTACAATACTGCTGCTGTATACTCGTGCCTGCTTTAGTCTACTGCCAATATAATAAAATGCTGCCAACGGTGCGGATTGTGTGTGTGTTCTTCACATAAAACCGTTCTTTCTACCCGTCGACATCCAGCACAACCCGTGTCCGTGCCGATTCTTCAATCCTAGAAGAGATACAAGTTCTGTGGTCACAAAGCTACGCCACAGAGAGACACTGCGTTGCCACGTGGATGAAATTCAATCCTCTCCGCTGCGGTCGAATGCATGCAGAGGTCACGACCACAGAAAATCAAATACGCAAAACGCCACAAACACAGAAACACGCAAACCAACTCCCTTTCGCGACGAAGGCACTACTACTGTTTGTCAGAGCTAGGTACATAGCTTCCCTTCTCCTTCCACCCCCCACCCGAAGGGTATGCTTGAAAAAAGGGCATACAGGTACTTAGTGGTCCTTCTATAGTGCCGCCATTAGTATGCGCCAGCCAAAAGTACCGGCACTATATGTAGCGGCAACCGGCACTATTCTGCGCATTACCACAGTTGTGTGTGGTGTGTGTTCTTCACATTTGAACATGTGAATCCCATCTGCTGTGCGAAACGATTCCACGAAGCGGGCAACCGGCACTACGGGTATAGAGGGATCACTACTGCCTCCACGCTTGCATGCTTGGAGTAATCGAGAGGACAGCGTTGTGCCAAAGGTGCGGTGTGTACCCCAGTAAGTGTGCACCTGCACCCCTGCCCTCCGGCCACCGACGACATGCTGCCACGAGCAGCCTGCCCGCTCGGTAATCCGTCATAGGTCACGGGGCTTCCGATTTCCGATAAATGCCTTGCGCTCGACACAACAGAAACATCGCGCTTTCGCGATTTTTGCGACTTTCTCCCACGTTACGTACGAGCACCTGCATTGTTTGCTACCCGTGGTTTGAACAAAAAACGTACCGTCTCCAACGAGATCATTTTTCAAGACAGATCGAAACCAGATATGTTACGTTCGTAGCAAGGACGACTTTGCGCGCTGGATGCATACCTTGTTGATGAAGCTTCCAACAAGGGCGCCGCCGATGGTGAGCGGCTCCATGACCAGGATAAGATCCCAGTCGACCAGGGGCCTGTCCGCGCCCGGGTGCCTCTTGCTCAGATTCAGCACGGTGTTGGTGATTGCTCCGCCGAAAATCGTAATGTTCGAGAGAGGGATAGCGTGCTTCGGGTCGAAGCCAAGCACCAGGATATACAGGGGCACCAGGATGCCCCCGCCCCCGATCCCCCCCGCGGCGGCAATCATGAGGCCGATGCATGCCAGCCCTACGCCCACTACATCCCACCCATCAATAGGGTGCAAGGGCTTGTGCCAGATGTGGCCGTGCTCGTGCTCGTCTTCCACGACCTGTAAGATCACGGTCTCGTCATCAGTGAAGTATGGGTGACCGGGCGGCGCCCGAGGCGACGTGCTCCCCGTGAGCCTGCGGAAAGCCCTCGACGCCAAGGATTCTCCCTCTGCGACGTCTCGCCAGCCTTCCCTTCTCAACAGTCGACGAACTCCAGACAGTGGCGGTGGTGCTGCTCCTCCTGCTCCTGGGCCTTCCGAGGCATGCGGAAATGGTGAGCTGTGATGATGGTTCGTGCTTGTAAGAACAAACAGGGAGAATCCTGCCAAGCACAGTGCTGCCAGCACGGCGGTCCTTTTGCGCCACAAGGAAGACATCATTGCCACTAGACACCAACAATATGATTGACCGGGATCTTCTTCGGGTTGAGCCCCTGCCTCCGGTAGCACGGCCGATGCCAGCTCGCAGCTAAACAGCAGTAGCACTATATTGTCCCACGCGCCCGCTCAGAAAAGCATCGGAGTGGTCATGGAAACCCTAAATTTCAACAATGGTTGTTTTTGAACAATTGGAAATGTTATTGAAAAGGAAAATGAGCACTGCCTGTTTTTTACTGTTTTTTTATGAGAAATGAAAAGCGTGAAAAATTATGAGTAGAGTATAAAATCTAGGTGGTCGTATGACGATACGGAGACTAGCCCACTGAAAGGTTGGGGTGTTTGTGCCGCTCAATGCTGAGCTCCTGGGCAGCCCTCGATCGATTACGATGTCGTCAACGCAAATCATCCACCCCCAGCCGACAACGATACTCAGTAGTTTTTCAAAGTAAACTATTAATATTATTGATAACTACTCGTCTACGATATGTACAGAGAGCAGTAGTTTCAGCCCGCCTTCTTACAATCTCGGAGTAGATTATATGGTAGTTTTTGATGCGGATCTTCATCGCGAACTTCCTCTCGGCATCTATCGGCAGCAACCGCCACGTACCTTTACTATTAATACTACACTATTAATACCTTGCCGAAGTGAAGATCATAAAACCGATCAGCACAACGTGCATCCTCTCATCCTCTTTCTTATCAATGAATTGTACTGCTACTATTATAATACTATCAATACTACCACCAGGTAGGTACTCTGCACCGCTGTATGTTTTCATACGAGTATCCGTCGCAATGGCCGCAATGGGCACAGCACACTTTTTTGCTCATCCCATTTATTATTTTCGCACATCTTCTTCTCTCTCTCCTTCCAACTCGTAACTCAGATCCGGGGTCACATAGCAGGCTCTTCTCCCCCCTTCCCGCTACGGTACGTGCCTTCATTTTTATTGCGAGAAGATTTCAGCCTTTTCTTCCCTCGTCGACTCGCATCGAATTGTGCCTACCCACGCTGCAAGGCGCTCTCAACAATTGAATCCTTTTTTATTTGTATTTTTGCAA
This sequence comes from Nereocystis luetkeana, assembly GCA_031213475.1. Lineage (NCBI taxonomy): Eukaryota > Phaeophyceae > Laminariales > Laminariaceae > Nereocystis > Nereocystis luetkeana. Next base: position 4,539,585 of record JARUPZ010000030.1, on the reverse strand, counting down.
ATAATAAAGTCAAATGTCCGACCCACCTGGGGCTCGAACCCAGGACTCAAACACAACAAGTAAGTAAGTAGAATTCGAGGTTAACCACTTGAACCACCGGGGCGACCGCACACGCATACTATGAATACGTACCTGGTAATAATGCATCGATAATGTTTTGTCAAGGTTTTGTGCATCAATAAGACAACCACGTTGTTGCGGTGATTTTCAGCCTGACAACGTCTGCTCAGTGCTCAATGAGTATGTATTGATAGTAAAGTAGGGAGGGTCTCGATGTCGAGACCATGGACGAGCGGGTGGGGGGGGTCTGACCACTATTACGGGGGGCCATAGTTGATAGGACCAAATATTGTTGGTAAAAATGATTAAATATATGGGTTTTCATGTATACCGTAAGTCCTACCAGGTATTAACTATGGCCCCCCGTACTATTAATAGTATACCTGGTATACCATTCTGCGGCCCCGCTGTGTTGGACGGAGGATAAGCAACTTACCTAAAAAAATGGCCACAAGGACTTCTGACCACTATATACGTACCAGGTACGTACTACTAACAACGTAGTACTGCATCAAGTGCACTGCTGCATTATTACTCCGAACTACTTTATACCTGACATTCACAATAGTAGACTTATACTACAGCTTGGAACCTTCGCGGGGAGGGGAGAAGGAGCCCTGCTCTTACGTGGCCCCGGATCAGAGTTACAATTTACAACGAGGACGAAGGGCAAAATGAGCCTAGAAGTAAAAACGCAGGGGCTCGAAAATTAAAGGTTATGTATGGATGTGTGCGTGTCGATCCTGTGTCACGTGCGTGTGATTTATGTCATGCCAGCTGTCAACATGCAACAAAGGTATCAAGAGGCGACACTCGAACCTATTTCATGATGAGTATGAACAACAGTTAGTTGTTGTTATTACGGGGGACCATAGTTAATAGGACCTAGAGCCGGTCGCCCCGGTGGTTCAAGTGGTTAACCTCGAATTCTACTTGTTTGAGTCCTGGGTTCGAGCCCCAGGAGGGTCGGACTTTGACTTTATTTGCAAAAATATAAAAAGGGATTCAATTGTTGAGAGCGCCTTGCAGCGTGGGTAGGCACAATTCGATGCGAGTCGACGAGGGAAGAAAAGGCTGAAATCTTCTCGCGATAAAAAATGAAGGCACGTACCGTAGCGGGAAGGGGGGAGAAGAGCCTGCTATGTGACCCCGGATCTGAGTTACGAGTTGGAAGGAGAGAGAGAAGATGTGCGAAGATAATGAATGGGATGAAAAAAAAAAAAAAAAAAAATGGTTTACATAAAAATCTACATATTTAGCCATTTTTACTATTACGGAGGACCGTAGTTAATAGGACCTATGGTTTACATAAAAATCTATATATTTAACCATTTTTACCAACAGTATTTGGTCCTATTAACTACGGTCCCCCGTAATAACAATATTTGGTCCTGTTGACTATGGTCCCCCGTAATAGCGCGAGCGGCAAATACATGATGGACACTCGACATTGCTCCTCCTCTCGTGTTTTATCTGCCCGAGCCTCGACGGCACACGAGATCCCACTTGGTAGCCACACTCATCATCACCATGATTGTGGTGGTGGACAATTTTGCTTCGAGCGGTAACGAAGAGAACGCGACGAAACAACGAACGAACAGAGCGGTTCACGGTATCGCCGCTGTTGGGTTGTCGTCACCGTTAGACGAGACAGCTTTTGCAACCAGAACTAAAGCCATCAATACGCACACCATGCTGGGGCGTTTATGCATCCAGGAATACGCACCCCGATCGATCGTGGTACTTCGTCATGTTCTGACGATGTCTGTATGCGCTGCATGCAGTATCGTAAGTGAGCAGATTTCGGCCAACGCTCATCAAGCCGACCTGCGGTTTCATCGAAGGGCACAAAAAAGTGCTTCGCATGTTTCGTTTGTCAAGAAATACAATCAAAGCTCTTCTTCCTCGATGCTAACGCTTTCTTTTTGTCTTGGTGCACGCTTACATACCATCTGCACAATCACAATCCCAATACCAAGATCAGCAAAAGCCTCGCTCGCTGCGGCGGTTATACTCTTTGAGCAAAGGACACCAGCACACCGCGTCAAAGACAGAAAACAGGAAATAAATTTCGCCGTCTCCAATTGCGAAAAGCACCATCACTACTAAAACGCTAAGCAACACAAACATCCATCATAAGCCGTGCACCTCCACCGCACTAGCTACTAAAGAGGCGTTCGCCATCCGGGCCGAATCGGAAGGCAGAAGCGAGCCATAATCGCCCCCCCCCCCTACCGTAAAGCCACCGGCATCTACAAACCCAACGCTCTGCTCCAGGACCGAACGCCCCCGTCCGAGCGAGCTAAGCACCTTTCCTCCCCCGGAAGTAACCCAGCCTAATCAGCCAACCAAACAATCAACCCTTCCGTCCATCAATCAACCAACCGATAAATCGATCAGCCAATCAAGCAACCAATCAGATGAGTCGCGACCGCGTTAACCCGCCCCTCCAAAGTACGAACGAAAAAAAAAACATCGTTGTGTCTTTGTGTCCGCATTTTTTTTACTCGTTGAAGATGTCAACCTCCTCCCAGTCATCCATGCCAGTGTGGAAGATCTGTGCGATGAAGTTTGCCTCCTCTTCCGCCGCGCGCTCCTGGCGCTCCACGCGCATGATTTTCTTTCGCGAGGTACCCTGGCGCCGAGAAGCGACAAAACAAAAAACAAAGATAAGGTACACCACTAGTAGCTCTCGTTAGGAACTCGCGCTTGTGGGTATGTGTAACTGTCGTAAAAGGTGTGCGTGCGCGTGTTCGATGGAGGGGGGCACAAGGGAAAAACGGGTTTTTCTCGGATATTTTCAGGCGGTCGGTGCGGATATCAGGCTTGAGAAATATTTTACTGTAGTTCTTCGGCTTCACTCAGCTCAAAAGGCTACCGGTAATAAAGCATACTCTTAACCCCTAGTACTCTGGACGGAAATATAAGTACCAATGCTACACTAAGATGAAGACCAAGCGGCCCTTACATTTCCGACCATAGCGGTATACTCTAGGCGACCACCAAGTTCAAAAACAAGGCATGCCCTATCCTCTATGCTTGAGACGCAGCTGCGTGTGAGAGCAAGTTTCGCATTTTTTTAATAAAACGGTACAGATACGTGCCACCATTGCAGGAAGGGAAGTGAGACGAAGTCCACCTTCATACAGGAAGGAAGGAAGGAAGGAAGGAAGGAAGGAAGGAAGGAAGGAAGGAAGGAAGGAAGGAAGGAAGGAAGGAAGGAAGGAAGGAAGGAAGGAAGGGGAAGATGATGACCACCGCGAGACTCAGCAAATGAAACATACCAGTATGACTAACACAACAAAACCTATCAGGATAGGAAATACAAGGTACCCGGTATGGATACTGCAACAACGAAGTATGATACCAAATATGCAAACGAAACATATCACTATGAATGTTGCAACAAAACATACTATAAATATTAAAATACTGCTGTTGTATGAATGACACAAAAATGCACGGCCACTCGAGAAATGAAAAAAGACAAGAGTTGGTTGGTTTCTATTTTAATACTTGCGTACATACAAGGAATGGATACTATTAATATTAATATTTGCATCTTCCCCAACGATCTATGAGCTCCGAATAGATCACGAAGCACAGGCATTGTCACGATGAATTACACGGGCGGGGTACGAGCGAGACGCGCCGTACGCGCAAGGCCGAGCACGACAGCCGGAAGCTATGAAACACGACCGAGAACAATCTTTGTCGCTCTATCACGCGTGACGCTGTGCCAGCAAAAAGTGGAAACACAAGAGTTGGCAAAACCGTGACGCAGTGCAAACAAAAAAACAAGAGGTAACAAAAAATAACCGGAAGGCCAATTCTTATGCCGTCGGGTTCGCAGTCAGTTGAAAAAGTCCCTGTCAGCACGTTCGCATGAGCTTTTGCCCTGGAAATGTTGAGAAAATTGGTCTTTATCGCCTCCGAAATGTGTCGGAGTTCCCTCCAAGATCTATCAGGGGGTGATTCACGCTTCTCGAGGTGCCCTGATGCGAGAAATCACCGTCGGCACTTTTTCGATCCAAATGAGTGTGAATATGATTGCGATCGAGGGTCGATCCCGATCGGGCGTTCGGATCGTCTTTAACCTAGTTGGATCGAAAAAGTGCGGACGGCAATTTCCTTTATCTGGGTACCTGGAGAAGTGGGAAACACCCCCAGACAGATCTTTGGAGAGAGATCCGACAAATTTTGAGGCGAGAACGACCAATTTCCACCGTTCCCGTGGCAAAAGTTCATGCGAACGTGCTGAAAGTTGTTCCTCGACTAACAAAACCACGCCAGAGAGGCGAAACGAAACGGGACAGAAAGTTCACCGGACTATCCGCCTTACCTTTGGAAAAGTTTACGCGCACCTCGAGGGCGGCTAAAACCGCCCCCCTCTCCACAGAACGCACATATTTGAAAGGCTCGCCCACCGTAGTAACCATGGCGTCATATTCCGTACGTGTATGGGGTTACACTAGTACCAGGGATCAATGCCGATACCGTTACCAGGTTCTCCTCGGTTCCCAAAATCACAGGCGGTTTCAAATGCAACAAAAAACTGCGGTTCCGGGATTTTTGAGCTAGTCCTTACATACAGTAGGGGAAAAGGCCTTCAAGTATATCGGAAACCCGTATGTTTTGGGCTTTTAGAGTTCATTGGCACCTATTTTCGCGGTCCCGGTTCTTGCGAGCGGCTTCCACATTCGGCCAATTGGCGGTATTGCGGGTGTGTCTGCTTTGGAATTTGCGGTATTACACATCCCCGGTATGCACACGCATGGCGTTACACCATGTAAATGCATGGCGTTACGCTCTTTCTATGCACATCCGAATCGATAGCATTACACGCAGACGCGGCCACCAATGCCACGACCCCAGCGGTAGACTTGGGTTTGCTTACTGTAGGTTCGCGAGCCAACAACGGAAGCAAGCAAACGTGGGAATATCGTGTGTGCTTACGCCACCCCGTCGGGAAAAGTAAGAGCATTTGGGTATACATATAAATACCTAAAATGTGTAAATATCTACTCCCGTACAGAGCGGTGCCAGGTTTACGCCGAAGTGGTGCTAAGCGCACTGCTAAGAAACCTTGCGGATAGTTGACTGCTGCCTCGGCTGAGCTGGTGTTATGTTTCCCTCAGAAAAATCAACAAACGCCAAATACCAAACTTGGGGTGCACGTGGGCGGACTCCTCTTGCGCGATTGACGGAAGAACTCACCCTCTTGTTGAACCTGCGCATGTTGTCGCGGTTACGCTGCCTCTGCTCGGTGCAAGCGAATACGCAGGCGCAACAGGGGTGGGACGAGAAGAAGCGAGTTAAGAGTGAGACTATTAACGTAGGTCATCAGCGCGAGCCAGAGAAGCAGCGTCAACGGATACTGCAACAAAAAAAAAATGTAGAGGGAGGGTCGCAACAACCGCACCACGTAACCGTTGATGTCAGATCAATGTCAGATCAACGGAGGCGTGTGGGGGGGGGGGGGGGCACGCACTCGAACCGACAATTGACATTTCATGTATAGAGTACTAGACAGTGTATAAACAACACAACGGAAGCGTTTCAAGACGTCAGTAGGCTCGAAGGCAAGCGTATTTTTTATAGCATTAGACCTATGCCAATGGAAACGCGAAGTTCAAAAGTTTTTTTTCAATTATATCGCTTTAAAAAAACAGCCGAATTTTTCCTCGTACCGCCGCTGTGGGAAAAAAAGAGAAAAATGTTTGATTTTTTCTTCTTTTTTCCCCAACGGCTGCAGGCGGCGCAATTTGTGTTTTTCTGGTCGCAAATTGTCAACACGGTTATCGAAACCAGCTCGCGCGGCGATCGACGCTCGATCTCGACATAGACTCAGCCCACGGCCAACCCACTCGGTATCTGGCAAGCCCAACGAATATAGATGACGGCCTCGAAGATATCAGGTGGATCCATGGTCTAGAGGGCGAGAGCTTGCCGGCGGCGTCCTACGGTATCCTCCCAAAACTGATAAAAAGTCTATTTTTTGCCGTTCGAGACGGATGGAGAAGTTTTGTCTTCTGTTTTGTGCAAACCAGCGGCCAAATGTGTTTTTATCACACGCCTGGTCAGCTCCCGCCACATTACACCGGCCATGGTGTGAAGACGGTGACCCTAGGGTGGGTCCGAGCCCCTAACGAGCGCACTCCGTTCAGAATTCATGACGCAATCGTTGGTTTTGTTGATCGATATCTGTCGAGGACTCGGAATCTCGCCGCTTCGAACCAAAGATCGGCCTGAGTTTTTCTCAAGCCGATGTTGGCCCACATCGGCCCCAGATTTGCTTTTTTCGGGCTTTTCCAGAAGTTGGGAACTTTTTTTTTTTTTACGTGGCCCATAGGAAGCGTGTTCTGCAAAAATTTGGCGGGTATCTTTGAAATTCAAACTTTTTATTTCAACTTCGCTGTACCATTGGCGTAGGTCTTACCGTAGGTGCCTACCTGGTACTGGGATGTTTTCACGACTACGGGCTAAATTTGAGGGAAACGAGCCACGTAAATGTCACAACATCATCAACATCATCATCACGTTGCAAGAACGGCGAGCGAGGCGTTTTCTCTATACGGAACGGCCTATTGTCGGCAAGATAGCTGCATGGTAAGGAAGCCACCAGTGTAAAGGAGGGTAGTGAAAATGGAAAATTGTCTTCCGAACCCTGGAAAATGGGGGGGGGCGTGGGGGTGGGGGGGGGGGGGGGGGTGCTGCGTAAGTACCACCCAGTCGCTCTTGTACCGGTGCCGTCCAAGCACCACCGCTTGTAGCGGGGACTACCTTGCCGCCGCCACTGCTGTCATCTATCGACTCTCCAACACGCACGACGTTTCCATCGCGCGATATGCCAACGAATGAGTTGCTGCGGGGGGGAAAGGGAGGGGGAGAGGGGCCTCCACGTATGGGTTTGGCGAAGCCCACCCTGCCTCCTTTCTTCTCTTTACCGTATGCTAATAGGTCAAGTTACGTGCGCGGAGGAAACTACTGCTCTGCTGGTGGTGATAGAGCGGTGTAGGGTGTAGGGTACGCAAGCGTAGGGTACGCAAGCTTCTGACTCCGGAGACGGCCCTTGCTTCCCCCTGATTGATCGCATACGTTCTACTTGCGACTTGTGTCCCTTTGGCCCGTGTAAACACACGTAGTCTGTATGGGGGTACGTGCGGTACGTATCAAAAGGAACAACACGGCTGTCACCGCCGTAGCTACGGTCTACCAGGTGGTCGTAGCAACGGTCTACCAGGTGGTACACACATACATACGTGTGTGTGTGTGTGTGTGTGTTCTTCACATTAAACCGTTCTTTCTACCCGTCGACATCCAGCACAACCAGTGTCCGTGCCGATTCTTCCATCCTAGAAGAGATACAAGTTCTGTGGTCACAAAGCTACGCCACAGAGATACTACGTTGCCACGTGTGCAGTGTGAACTGCAGTGGGCAATGCAAAGCCATGTCATCATACTAGATACGACAGGCACGACATACGCAATCTATGAAATAGTGAAACGAAAAGAAACAATCAAAGAGAAAACAAAACAAGGTAGACAAGTCGAAAAAGAAAAAGAAGAAAAATGAAAGCAAAATCTAAGAGAAACAATCTGTCGTGCCCCCCCCCCCGCAGGCGAGGTGGCCTACACTTGAAAAAGAACGAGCTGGAAAAAAGAAGAAATAACAAAAGACACCACTGCTTGTGAACAGAGTAAGACAAAGAACCAAGGAGAAAGTAACAAGGAAAAATAGTACACCTATTCAAATAATATGGAGTACTATCGACGAGAGCAGTTACGGTACCTGGTAGATCGGAGTTCCGTCTACACCCAGCTTCTATTTTCCGGGGTAGGTCCTAGAGGGTTGTCACGACGGTCTATGATAGAGGCTCCTCTGAAGCAGTGCTCGTTGTACACAACCATCCCTCTGTACTTTGTACGTAGGCGCCCTTTGCGACGACAATAGCCAGAGGGGTGTGTGTAATAGGACGAACGTCTGGAACCACAGGCAACGAGGCGGAGCTCTCGTGCACCGTACATTCGTAAATTCACTCCTCCCTCCCGCGAGCCTCAGTCATTCGTGTACTTGGCCCCGGTACGTCAAGGACGTGGATGCTACCAGGTATTGTACCCGGTAGCCCTGTGTAGCGCTACGCACCACACCCCAGCAGGAGCAGCAGCAGCAGCAGCCAGTAAACGCCGAGGAGGTACGAGTACTACGAATCGGTTGTACATTGCCATGCTCGTACGTAATGTAGAGCTTGAAACCGGGAGAGCGCTGGCACGCACTGCCGCTGCTGCTGACTGACTGCTGATCTGCTAGTGTTGCCTGGTAATTCCACAGGATATGCTCTACTGCTCTGAGTACCTCTCGCGTTCAATTCGTACCGTAGCTCCGAGTAGCTGTCAGTCAACATCTCTGCATCGTCAGATGTCAGAGCGTGGAGAGTACAGAGTACAGCGTTACAGCAGTAGGTTGTGTCTACACAGTAGTAGTACTCTGTGCCCCAGACGTTATCGAGCGCAAATCTGGCGTACCACGGGCGCAGAAACCATCATCAGGTCTACGAAGCACACGGAGTTGGCTTCGGTGACGGATCGAGACAGGCATACCAAGCATGGACACTGACGCGGATGCAGCCACTGACTACTGTTGTGTTGAAAGTATGATCATAGCTCACCTTCTCCTTCTTGGCGTTGACCCTGCAAGACATGAGCATGCCCCGCCCTGCTCCCCCACCAAAGCCAAGCGAGTAGCAGCAAACCCCGGTAAAAGTCAGCGCCGAGAAATGGGAAGGACGAGAAGGGTTGAGCACGACACAGGTCAGGGTGAGGAGCACAGGTACATGACACAAACACTTATACCACGTGGGAATACCCTCACACCGAAAACGTGCCCTTTGCTCCTGGTACCTCGGCCCTACGTTGCCATCAGGGGCTGGCCACTACGTCAACACGTCAACACACATGAACCGAATGAATGAATGACTCGTGAACATGAGGACCCGCTTTCACCCTCTCGTCTACGTCGCTTCCTATCTAGACATCACCCCCCCGTTGACGGACCCACCGCGAGCAAGAAACGCTCAGCTAGGTGACCATGCAAGGGTGTGAGGATGAAATCTCGTCGCATTGCGTGCGCTTTGTGTCTCGTGTCATACTGCAACTCCTCACCTGAGGTGGTGCTGCGTGCGGACGTCGTTGCCGGTCCACGGAACCCCGCCGCTGGCGTCATCGGGGCGACAAAGGCCAAAGAGCTCGCCAAGAGGCAAGCCAACACCAGCACGCTTGCTGCCATCATCTGCTTGAAAGCCATGTTCGTCCAAGATTATCCTTACTCGCTATGCTGTCGGTTGCCTGTTGCCTACCAGCACTCGAAAAAAGAGGGAGGGGATATTTAGCATGCACCCCCTGTAAAAACACGCTTCTGAATTGTTTCTCTCAAAGCCTTTGCTCGAAGGTCGGGCATAACTTCTCAGTCGGCATTCTTGGAGGAGGCGCAAGAGCACGCTGAAGAAGGCACTGCGTGTTTCTGACCTCTTTGACCATGCCGGTGAGTCCCTACCGTGATGCAAATGCATCGGTGCGGTCGGCGTTGCCTCAAGCCTGCCCTATCATGCAAAGCACGAAGTGTGGTTTAGCCATCGCGTACCCATTTATGTACGTACACCCACTGAACGAGGCTCGGGAGCCTCGCTTCAGGCCTCGCTTGCTTGAGCCAGCGCATGAACACCAGCGCAGCGTTTTCGTTTTGTCTATGTAGCCAAGTATGAAACCAGCCTGCGCTACTCATGGATGCAATGTCTATGGTTGCACCTTCGAAACTGATGTGTGGGGCTTCGCTCCGCTCATCGAAATATCTTAGATCATCACTTGAGTGACCAGCAAATCCCTGAGCAAATCCCGCTCTGCTCTGTTGTAAACGATGGATGCTCAGGCCTCACAAGCGTTGCTGGACTCTGTCCAGCGAGAAGCCTTCTGCTCCAAGAAGAAGGAGACCAGGACTATCTTCATCGGTGAGCCCCGCCCGAAAAACTCACTCCGTCCGTGCCCCGTGCTCTTGCCCCCCGATTTTCCCCCCTTGCGTGACGCGAAACGCCCACGTAAAAGCCAGCAACTTCTTGCGCTTTGATTCCCATTCCCTTGTTCGCATTTGGTTCTTCCTCTGAAATATGAGTATGTTCTGGAGTCTTTGGTATGCATGCTAACGTACTGCGTACAGTATGGACTTTTAATATTTTCCCCGGTTCTCCCCGCCTAGGTTATTTGTTGCGAGAGGGAGTCCCAGTACGTACGTGATGGTGGGAGAGGGGGGGGGTCCGATTTTGTTCGTCTTACACCAGTATGTGCTGAAATATAAGTAACATTTATATGAAGTATTTATATACACGCGGTCTTTATATTATGGGACAGAGTGGTACCCACCAGCACCACGAGTACCACAGCCAGGTACCCCTGGTAGGTAATATGCCAGACGATAGACGACTGACTACCCTCGACCACGACTCGGTACGGCTGCAGCGGTACCGACTGGTATATCCACGGGTACTCATGCAGGAGTATACCTGGTACTCGTACCGCTCTTGTGCGGTGTACGACGGTTGTACGGCCTTGTCCTACCATGCGAATGGAATCATGCTCACACTGCTGTTTGTGCTTATGTACGACGAGTAACAAGTACCAGGTACGTAACCACTCGGGGTCCATGACTCGCAGGGTCACGAAGGCTCTCCACATTGTTCGCCCTTCGAGTATTTGTATCCCGGTCGAGGAAGGTCTGTTCGCATCGTCACCAACACCCTTGTCGCCCCCGCCAATCTTCATCATTACCCCCCCCCCCGAGAGCAACACGGAGAAACGCCTACTCTACGCAGGTCGACCGTGGTGAACACGAAAGAGCAACGAATCCACCACCATAAGAGAAGAGAAGAGCAAAGCATGCATCCGCATTTCCTTCCTCACAACGTTTGACGTTTTTTACGGACCACACTCCGTTCACAACACAGCATCATAACAAGACCGGTGTTGATCCTACCCACCATAGAGTAGTTGCTGCAGTAGTACATACTGTAAGTGAATGTACTGGCGTGCGTGCGTCCGACTCCTGGTCTCCTACGAGTAATCCGCCGCCGCAGCAGTACCCAGCTTCAAGTCTACACTGCGCCATTCAACTACATAATATTACTGTGTCGTAGCACACGATCCACGTCACACAGAACATACCAGTTACCTACCACAAGGAAGGGCGGAAGACCAACAACGACGACAGCAGTAACAACAACTTGGGCGTAGAATATCGATCGATCATCGATACCAGGGTACCTGGTACCTGGTATATATATATAGCACGCATTTTGTGCTGCTGCTGGCAAAGATACCTGGTAAACAGCGACAGCACGTTGTAGGACTACTACTTCTGCGAGGTGGCTGACGGGCTATTTTGCGTAGTTGGCTCATGCTGGCTCGTACGTACGGTGCTACAATTTGTTGCAGCGGTCCCAACTGCTGTCCTACCATTGGATAGCCCTAATTGCAGCGGGGCCGTGCAGCAAAGATCTTGCAGGGCACCTGTCAAATTCTATCTTGCACGTCGACCCAGACCCACCCGACCCCAGACCCAACCCGACCCTAACAACCCTAACCCTACCCTTGTTATACAGGGAGCTCGAGGTCGTTTTCCCCACAGACAATTGGCCGGCCTCGACGCCCTGCATGAGTTTCGTTGCAGAGCCGTGCTGCAAAGAGTGGTCTTCGGACTACCTTACTTGGGTTTCATTACTTGTCGGAAGGCGTGTTTGGTTATGTTTCTTGTTGTGTTCGAAATGAAATTGCTTGTACGCGTAGCGTAATGCGCCTCTGCCAGGCCCTCGGGGGGCGTCTCCCGCGGGCCCCCCTCGACCTGGGAGAAGAGCGGGGTGGTTCGCATCGCCCGCCTAACTGCCATTCCACTCCCATCAAGCGGTCAAACCTAGCCAACTCACAGCTGTAGTATACACGTATCATTCTAGGAGACAGTTGGTTGTCGGATCGATATACACATACTCAAGTACTCGTACTCGTATGGGGTACGATATTTGGGTTCATTTTCGTGTAGCAGTTATTTCTGATGAAAGCGTCGTGTGTTGCCCTCAGGACTCTAACGGCTGTGCTCGTATGGTACCAGGCACAATGGTACACCAGTAAATCATCGAGTAAGAAGTGCCTGGCCTCATAGATACGGTGGTATACGTAGGGTAGGGCTGGGAATCGGAGCGAACGTTCGATTGGATTTTTTTATCGATTTCGTTCGGTCAATCGGCTCGCTTGAGAATTTGGAGTAAAATGGAACAAGCGAAGCAAGCCGGACCAACGAACCGAGCCCCAAGGACACGGCCACACTCCCCGACTGGTGAGGGAGGCAAATGTAGCAGCGGGTGAAATACTTTTCAGAATACTTGGGTGAAACGATCGTCTTTATGTTGCGATTCTGGTAGGGATTGAATGGTACGATTGAATCGGCTGCGATTCACAGCCCTTCGAACACAAGTATTTCAATTGTCCACGGCGACCCCTCCCCTAAATTCCAGTTCAATGGTATATTAAGTACAGGCGTGCGGAACGGCATGCGGGCTGGCTCGTGGGACATTTCTACACACACGGACAACTATACGCCGCCTTGTGTAAGTGGTACCAGCATATTATGTGAATACGAGGCGGGTATAGAACTGAAGGCTTAAGGTTATTGAGTCGTTCGCCCGCCCAAGAAAAGGGCTGGGAAGAGCAGCAACTCCCTGGGACGTGATCCTAACGTTCCGAGACATCCAAACATCGCGAATACCGGTGCCCGCACGAGTAGTTGATTGCTGCTGCTGCTGCTGCTGCTGCTGGAAGGTCCCACACATCAGACAGATCACGATCTATCTATCTATATATATCCATCTACAGATGGATCATCTAAATCATCTACAGCAGTAGTAGATCCTATCATGCCGTTATGATACGTTGTGCAGGATCTGTGTAGTGCAGATCCAACCCAGAACTCCTGTCCTAGATCATACAGGTTATACGGCTCCCACCCGGTAACATGGAGCTAGATCGTACCGATCATGAATATATGGGTCGATGAGCGGGAATCGACGACCTGCCCAAAGTGTGGAAGGTTCGGGTGTGTGCGGCATCGCTGTTCGCTTTTCAGAATGCTCATCCATCTCCTGGCGCGAGGCCATATCTCCTTGGCCACAAGGACGGCACAAAACCATTATTTTATAACTCCTGTAAGCTTCTTGCCGTAAGTGCTTTGAGGGAAAATTTTGGTGCGGGGAGCGAAGACCGGTGAAAAGGGTTTGGATGAAAAAATTTTGGTGTGCAGGCAGGGAGCAAAAATCGGCGAAAAGGATTTGGATAAAGTATGAGTATTTCCCCGGTGTGGATATGTATACTTCGAGTACCTCGCTCCTAACAAAAAAAAACAAATAACGATATACGAGGGAACATGAAACATGTGTCTGATATCAGGACACACCGAGACACTATGGCGCCATCACAGGAGTCCAGATGCCCTCTACTATAATCTGGCACTCTATAGCCCTCCATCGAGTTACGAGCCCCTGATTGCACAGGAGCAGGGCCTCTTATCAAATCATCAGTGGTTGTTGGGTGTTGCCCGCATCATACGAAGTACATGCCTAACCCCTTCGAGGATGCAGATGACGCGGGCAGCATCCAACGACCACCGAGGATCGGGGGGGGGGCGGCTCCTGTGCAATCGGGGGCTCGCAACTCGATGGGGGACTAGTAGAGAGCTCGGGTGTAGCAGAGGCCATCTGGACTACTGTAGGCAGGCTGTGTCCCTCAGTCGGTAGCGCGTCATTGGCATCCTCGAGGAGCTTCGGCATGCACGACGTGGGCAACACCCAACAACCCCCGATGATTGGAGGTCCGACTCCTGTAGAATCAGGGGCTCGCAACTCAACGGGGAGCTATTACGGGGGACCATAGCAAATAGGGGCCTACGGCACACACACAAAAAACCTGTATAGTTGCTTCTTTTTACCAACAAAATTTGGTCCTATTTGCCGTGGTGCCCTGTAATATTAGAATGCTTTGAGTGTAGCAGAGGCCATCTGGGCCCCTCTTGTCAGTGCTGTATCCCTCAAGTGTCTCGGAGGGTCCTGATATGAGACTCTTGATGCGAGTTTCTAATTTTTTCGGTGATCCGACCCGGCCCGACCGTCGAGTTCTGACCCGACCCTTGAATCGCCCCCCTGAAAATGGTTAGACCACAGGACGGGCGACTTTGTTTTGCTTTACCAATTAGGACAAACCTAAAATGTGGACCAGCAGAGTGCAGCAGCTGTGTGTAGCAGGTTACTATAAAAAACAGGAACCAGAAGGGGCCTTCAGCAGTAGTAGTGTCAGCGCGCAGCAGGCGTGAAGCAAGGCAGGCGCCTGGAGACCTACGGGATGGGGCTTGGACATCAAAAATCGACGGATGGGAGAATCAGCGTGGGCACTGGTTGCGGGTGGTGTGCTGGACACGGAGCGTCGATGGCTAACGTAACACGGCCACTCACACCAACGCACGCAAGTTTGACGCCAGTTACAAATATCCCGCTGCGCAAATTCCTACTGCTGCAAGAGACAGCTATACTATTTTTAAGCGCAAGGCAGGCGTATTGTGCTCCTGCAACTGTTGCTGTGCATAGTGCGACGACGCAAACATATATATATATACCAGGTATATATTATATGCTTCGAAGTATGTATATGTATATATACCAGGTATATATTAATCAGGCATCTCCTCCTGCGCCTGTTTCTCGGCCTGTTCGTGCTCGCTCTTGTCGGGAATCTGGGTGTCGCTTCAGTTGACCCACGGAGAACCCGCTAACTACTCCCTGGGATTTTTTATCGACCTTTGAAATAATGTGTAAATGAATGAACGAATGTCATCGGGTGGAACTCTGCCTGCATGCAGCGAAGGGGCGGCGAAGGCACACCCAACGAAATTTCAAATGATCCCTAAGTCAAGCCAAAACCGCCCGGTACTTCGGTAGTGAGTGACCCTGCAGTAGCGAACCGTCTCCTTTTTTGGAGACTACCAGTGAATATTACTGATACTTCAGGAAAACGTACCAAAAAAAAAGGATCGGGCGGGTAAAGTGGGCACCAGCATCTCGAAGCCTTGGTTTTAGCGACCCGAGCAAGGAACGAGGTGCTCAGTCTGTCTCGCTGCACCGCAGGGCGCCATGGCGCAGCCGGCCTACACCCGGCGGTTGTTGCCCTTGAAGCGTTCGAGGGGGGCGACGGTCATGCCATGCGCACCCAGGTATGATATGCAGTCTAGCATCGATTTTTCTCCCACAACGCGGGAGAAGCTTGTTTCCGAAGCAGCCACGGCTCAAGACAAACTGTGTCATCAGCACCACAGCGCGGGAGTTTGCTTTCGAAGCAGTCACTGCAGTGGCCAAACCGTGTTGTCAGCATCAGGTGCAATCTTCCTGGTGCTGACGGGACGGTTTTGGCCACTGCCACGTCTGTGGCTGTCTCAAGAGCAAGACTCCTGGCGTTCAGGGGGAAAATGATGCTCGGCTGCATTATCATACCAGCTCGAGCTGGGCGTGTAAGGCATGACCATCGCCCTGCTCAAGCGCTTCAAGGGCAATAGCCGCCGGGTAGATGCCGGCTGTGCCATGGTACCTGGTATGTACGTAATGGGACGGACTGAACACCTCGGTCCTTGCTCGGGTCGCTGTGTCCAAGGCTTCGAGGTTTTCGTCTCCACTTACCAAGCCGATTATTTTATCATATACCGGTCGGTAACTTTTCCCCCCTCGTAATGTGTTGCCCCTAAACGTTGGGGCGGTCTATTATTTATACCTGGTGGTTTGGTCTGACTGGGGATCAGATCAGTTTTCGTTGTGTATGATTTCGCGGTCGTAGTACCGGATGGTTTGGTTCGACGGGGGATCATATTATTTTCCGTTGTGTATGATAACGCGGTCCCTTTGTTGCATGCCATGCTGCCAGACTTACCCACCCGATGACGTTAGTTTGTTTTCATTTTGTTGCAACATTGGTAATATTGCAGTGATTAATTAGCGAGTTGTAGGTGTTTGCTCTTGGAGTCGAACGTCTGGTACGGCTACGTTGATTGCGTGCCAGGGACGATCGATGGTTCCTGGCAGCGACGAACGTTCTGGATATAAAACGTGCCACACTCGGACAGATAGATCATCCACATGTCATTCCCACTTGATGGTCTATAGATCATTTAGGACAGATAGATCCCTGATCTGATACTAGCTCATGTCGGGTGGGAGCCGTATAAACCTGCATGATCTATGATAGCTCATGTTTCCTGGGTTAGACATGTGCTATGCACATCCCTCACAGCATCTCATAGCGTCAGTTTAGTGTATCGATGATCTAGAGTAGATAGATAGATCGTGATCGGTCCAACGCGTGAAGCAATTGCGTGCTCGCTCGGAGTCCTACACGCTCACGCTTATGGGAGGGCTTCCCACCACAAGGCGCGTTATCCCCCGACTCTGCAGGGCGCCAGCCACGAGAGGGCCCCTGCCCTGCGGCGAGTTCGAAGACTCCTTCCTACCCCACTGCGGGTTTGCCTCCCACAACCTCGATGGGTTCGTGTGCGGCAGGATTCGAAAGCGACGCAGACTTATCACGATGCAGGACAAAGCGTGTGACGGACAGGCTGCAAATATTTTGCGGTCAAAGCCTGCTGGCGCACGAAACTTGCAAACGAAGAGACCGCTCGAGCCTCTATAGCCCGATGTACGAAGCCCTGGAGCTGTGCGCTGTCTTTGACTGAACCCGTGTGCTAAAATATGTGCCCGCCAATCTTCGGCACCACACGATTGTCGGGAATGCGCGATCCGAGCGTGTTCAGTGGGAGGCTGATCTAGTTTTGTCTGTCCCGCTTGTCGCAGACGCCGTGTGGGCTGCACCTCTTTGTTCGGAATTTTAAGGGCTGGTTGGGTATTACATTCATGTACTGTAAGGGTCTGTACATTTTCGAACATACAGTGGTACGTTGCTGATTGGCGCAACGGATCATAATCGCTTAATGCTGTGAATTCGGAAGTGGAATCGGTTTCGAGTCAAGCCCACCTTTCCGTATCAGCGAACACGGAAACAGCACCGGACCCGTGCTACGAGAGAGGTGACCTTTTTAGTGGCCAAAACGTTTCTGGCTGACGCCTTAATATCGTTGGAAACCCATCCATGTTTTCAGATATTATTCGTTGTATACCCTATAGACCGATGGCGTTGCTCATCGTGATTTGTCTCGTTTCGTCAGTTCTGGGGAGAGACGGAGAGCTCGTCAGACGAGGAGGATCTTGAATATATAGGAGCTTCCCGTGTCGTATCGTACACCCAGAGACACAAAGGCGCCCCTCTTATGCACGTATGCCTGTTGGTACTCTCTCGATGGTTGTGCAGGCCCCCCCGGTGCCGGGAAAGGAACGCAGTCCCCTAAGGTTCAGGACGAGTACTGCTTGTGCCACCTCGCCACGGGCGACATGCTCCGCGCCGCCGTCGCCGCCAAGACGGACATGGGGCTCAAGGCCAAGAGCATCATGGATGCCGGGGAATTGGTGAGACCTCCCGTGTCTCGTTTGGTTGCGATTGAGTTGGGATTGGGTTCAGGTTGGATCGGGTTGGGTTACGTTGTGTTTTGTTGGGGGGTTTTTGGAGATGTGGGAGCGGGGTTGGAGTTGGGGTAACAGCAGCGAAGCATCTACAGTAGTGCCGCCTCCTAAGTATGATGGAGCCGCTCTGTCCAAGAGCATCATGGCTCCTCACGTGTTGCTCGCCTTGAAGTTATTCGGCCATTGACCACGCATCCCTTTTGAGACGAGGAGAGGGGGAAGGAGACGGGGTGGAGCGTACTCATTTGTTGCTTGCCTTGGCCATTCGACCATTGAGCACGCATCCCTTTCGAGACGGAGCTTGGGGTAGGTATCACCCGCAAAACACCCCGTGCCCCAGCCTCCCAAAAAGCTTGGGACTCGAAGCCGACAGCATATCATGGATGCCGGGGAATTGATGAGAGATGCTGTCTCGTGTCGGGTTGCGCGTTTTATGTTTTGAGGTCGCAGGGTTTGGGGTTGGGGTTGCAGCAGAAAAACACCCCGTGCCGCCTTCCAAAGGGCATGGAGCGTTTTCTTGTGTGGTTATTCTTGGTTCTTGAAGTGGTGGCGTCGGGGTTCGGGCTGATGTTGTGCTTCTTTAGAGTAGCAGCGGCAAAGCACCCCGTTCCGCCCCCCCCAATGAATAAGGGAAACAGGGGCTTCTCTACAGGGAGAGGGAAGCCCTGTCGTGTCGTTTGAAACAGCGCGTGACCTTCGGTAGGTCGCTTGCACGTCGCAACCGAAAGCCCTCTGAGCTTTCCGTGGCTCGCGCCGTGTCCTCTCGTGTGTGTATGCCTGTGCTCCCATGGATGTGTGCCTCCGCTGCTGCCCGTGCCCAGCGCTCTTTTGCAAAAAATTGTTTGTTTTGTTTGCCTTTTGTTGATTGTATAGATAGCACTGCATGCTATTAATAGACGACTTACGGTAGTCAGCGCTGATTAAGCCGTTTACAGTTGCAGGTAGTGCTGTATAGTCAACAAAAGATATGTTTTAAGAGTTCGTGGAATCTCGTAGACGTACTGTAGTAACAGCAGTGATGTCCGGGGCCCTCCTCTCGCCGAACGCTACTATGTACTGGTGTCTATTTTAGAGGCACACTATCATAATCATTCGTGTTGTCTCCAGCCCGCACGCTCGAACAGAACAAATTGCGTAATCGGCTAGATCCCAACCCCCGGCCTATCCTTGTTGGCACTACCTGCTACGCTACACCACGTAGTCAGCGCTGACTGAGTGGTGTAGCAGGTAGTGCTATGGGTGTAATCAATAAAGGATGTGTCGGAGTTCAAATCTAGTCGACTCCGTTATTTGTTCTTTTCGAGCGTGCGCGCTGGAGACAAAACGAATGATTATGACTATGATTATGAGTATGATTATGATTATGACTATGACAATGTGCCTTTAGAAACCAGTAGTATTTGGCGAGGGGAGGACCCCAAAGATCACTGTTTGTTACTGCGGTAAATCGACGAGATTCCGTGATCTAAAACGTATATTTTGTTGATAATATGGCATTACCTGCTAGACCTGCTAGACGACGTAGTCAGTGCTGACTAAGTGGCGCAGTGGTGCTATACAATCAACCGCCTTGCTTCTTGCCATTGCTTGCTTTGCTTGGCTGACTAAGCGGCCTAACAGGTGGTGCTATACAATCAACCGCCTTGCTTCTGGCGATTGCTTGCGTTGCTCGTCTGTTGACGTTTGTCTTCAATACTTGCCTTCCTTCCTTTCTTCCTTCTTTTCTTCATTCCTTCATTTCTTCCCTGGTCTATTATCTTGCTCCCTTGGTTGGTTACCTTTTATTCATTCCTTCATTTCTTGCCTGATTTGTTATCTCTTATCTCGCTTCCTTGGTTGGTTCCCTTTCTCCCCTGTTTTTTTCGTCATGTTTCTCTTATCTCTTGTTATTTCGCTCCTTCTGTTCCTTGCCTGACGACAGGTGCCGGATGACGTGGTGGTTGGGATCGTGAGCGAGGCCATTGAGGCTCCCGCATGCAAGAAGGGTTTTATTCTTGACGGCTTCCCGCGCACAACAGTCCAGGCACAGAAGGTAACACAGCCTTGCTGCTGCTGTTGTTGTCCTTCTCACATTAACCCTTTCAGAGCTCTAGTCCCGTTTCGGAGACAAACCACTCAAATTTCAAGTAGTGTGTCCCTAAAACGGGACTACGGTTTTAAAGGGGTTATACCTTTTAGGACCACAGTCCCGTTTTGGGGACAAACCAGTCAGGTTTTAAGCATATGTGCCCCCAAAACGGGACTGGCTGCAGTCCTAAACGGGTTATAAAATCATCGCCGACGTCTCGTCCGTGGTCACGAGACGTCTCGATGAACTCCGGAATGGACGTAGACCTCTGTTTTTTTTCCGCCCCTATTAATAGTAGAAATAGGGTATATATGCAGCCCTCGCTGTAAAGTTAGTTTGACCCTCTTAGGACTGCTGTCCCGTTTTTGGGACAAAGTACTTGGAATTTGAGTAGATTATCCCCAAAACGGGACTGCAGTTCTAAAAGGGTAGCGACCAAAATAATGGTTAGTAACTTTGTTAGTAACTTTGGTGTTCATGAACCGGCTGTATACAAGCAGCGTCGTGCGCCCCGTGCCGCACAGTACATCTACTGTATCAATAGCCTGATTTGGAACTCAGACAGACACCAATTATTTGTATTATCCCCCGATCAAAAGTTGTGGCCGGTTGACGTAATTTTCCCCGTCCGAAGCCCCAAAGGGGGCTCCACCAGGACCTTGAGCTGGTGGTTCTTTCCCCACCTGGGACAGATCATGTGATGTTCCACGTTATGATGTAGATCATTCGGGACAGATAGATAGATCCCTCCTCTGTACGAGCTACTACGGGACTCCATAGTAATCAGGACCCATCACGTACACAAACACCTATATATTCCAGTACCTTTACTGAGCACATCTGGTTCCGATTACCATGTTCCCCCCGTAGTACGTCGGATCTAGATTATCTCGGTGACCTAGATCGGATCTAGATGATCTCGATGGCCTATTACGGGGATACCGTAGCAATCAGAACTCATGCGTGTACACCAGAACCTATGCGTTACAGTATTTTTGTCCACCACATAACAACGTTTGGTCCTTATTACTATGGTCCCCCGTACTATGATCTAGCTCATGTTGCCGGGTGGGAGCCGTATAGTCTACCTGGTGCTGGACATGTTTCCTGGGTTGGATCTGTGCTTTACAGATCATCCTGTACAGCATCTATCTCAGTACAGCAGGGTTAGGACCTAGATTATCTACAGGAGATGGTGATCTCCCGTGACTTGCGCAACTCTCGAGAGGATTATCCGCTCTGATGAAAGCTGCTGGGTTGAAGTGAAACGCGGCCGGCTGATGTATTCCCCACCGGCGCTTGAATGTTGTTTCGGTGATCTTGTTGCCGCTTGATAAGTCTTGTCGCCGTTATTGTCGGGTACATCCAACGTGATCCGCATGACCGTGTTGACCGTGTTCTCTGTCAGCAGCAGCGCGCGTTGGAAACCCCTTTAGGATTTATCAGCGGGGGGGGGGGAGGGAGCAATGACGAAACGAGGAGACGAGTAGAAGTTGAACGGGAAAGGACGAATGGAACATGAACGGGAAAAAAATGCCGCGATGAAAGAGACGACGATCGCAGCATACTTTGGTATACCTATGGGAGGTCCCCACGAAGTAGCCCGGACTGCTACGCGTGGTAGAGGGTTGCCCGAGCTATACGATGCAAGGGCATTCCCGGCACGCATTGCTCAAAGTTGCCTTGATTCTTGCAATATCTGTCGAACAATTGGCAGCTCCTATCATACAGCGTTGAACACAAATCGAGTCATCAACAGGAAAATATGTGAGGGGTGGGGGGGGAAATATTTTTCTTTGTCCGAATTCGGGGAGACGAAGATAAGGGGGATTCACCCGAGCTAAGATGCCAAAGGGCATCTCCGCCGCGCACGCCGCATGGCGCTTGTGATAGTCGTAACGCCGCACCTGGCATATACGGTATTGCACGGGTCATAGGATATCTCACCCCGTTGAACGAACTACCGAGCCGATTTGATTTTCCCTACAACGGGGAGAAGTTGAGAGCGATGCGTGTCTGCGATGGGCGTCAGCAGTTTAATGAACATTATTATGTTGAGGAAAATAGGCCCTGATCGGCACGAACTTGAGAAAATTGGGCTAAGAAACACAGCTCACAAGTGGGACCAACTTTGAAAACCCTAATACAGTAGCTGTAGAGTTACCGTATACCTGGTGTCAAGGTAGGCAAAAAATAAGACATGTGAGCCTGGACACCAAGTTGGCGTTTCTTAGCGCCGGGCGCCCACTGTATTTTATGGAAGCATAATCTCGACGAGATTGTTTTAACGCCATTGTCAACAGCGTGTCTATGGAAGCATCTCGACGAGATTCCTCCATCGTCATCATCCGTTTTCGTCGTGTCCCCCTGCCTCCCCTGTTTTTTCGAGAGAATCGGCTCGGAAATGTATCACCGGGGTGTGTTATCCAACTTATGATGACGTGTTGTACGGTAGTTTTGGCCTCTTCACCTGGGCCCCAAAGGGGTTGACGGCTTATGCGGCGGGTTGTATGGTTGTATGTAACCTGGTACGGTGTTACCGCGGCACGGTGCTATGCCATGCAATGCCACGCAATGGTTGGTGTACCTGGTAGAGCTTAGCACTTGCCTGGTACTCGAGAAAATGGTTGACACACCCCGTGTACGAGACGAATCACATCGGTATCACATCGGTACGTGTGGCCCTATCCCCCAACCCAGTCAACCATCGGTTCAGGCCACTTACAAAGTCTGCATGTGAATGACATTTTCATGGGCATTGTACGTACGGCAGTAGAGCTTATCACATGCCCGAAAAAAAATGTTCACGCAGACTGCCGTGTACACGAGTCGAAGAGGATTCGCAACCTCAACCATCGCTCGGTTTGGCCAAGAATCTTCTGGAGTATGGCATGCCAATGGCGATCGGGCTGCTACGACGAATGTATCGGCGTGCTGCGCAGATGTTGATAAATGTACCGGCATGCTGCGCAGATCTGGATAAATGTATCGGCATGCTGCGTAGATCTGGATAAATGTACCGACATGCCGCGCAATTCTTGATAATTGTACCGGCACCCTAGGCTCCCCACATCTCCTGTACGAAGGATCACGGCCCTCTCATGACCAGGGGCGGACCCTACTCCTTTGTAGAACTGATGTGGCGAACCTAGCATGCCGGTTTGCGCAGCATGCCAACGACGATCGGGGCTATTACGATGAATGTACCGATACGCTGCGCATACCTTGAGAACATTGCCGGCATTCTACAGAAGGCTCGCTACATCTCTTGTACAATGGACATGGTTCTGTCGCGGCTATGAGGGCGCCAGGAAGCACGCACGGCGCTCTCATAACCATGGCCGAACCCTACTCCCTTGGAGAAACTGATGTGGAGGGCATAGCATGCCGGGACACGTCGTCAGATTTGCGCAGCATGCCATTGACGATCGAGCTGTATACACGATGAATGTACCGATTTGCTGGGCAAATCTTGAGAAAAAATCCGGCATGCTACGCTCGCCATATCTCTTGTACGATGGATAAGGCTCTGTCACGGTCATGAGGGTGGTGCTTCCTGGCCCCCACATGACCATGGCCGAACCCTACGAGTACCCCATTGGAGAAGAGATGTGGCGAGCCTAGCATGCCGGTACCATGTCTTGGGATTTGCGGAGCATACCGGTACATTTGAAGGAGCACGATGGTCATTGGCATGCCGTAGCTTTTTTCGCCCTTATCAAGCAATGGTTGACGCTCTAGTCCAATACCGGTAAGTAGTAAGCTCTACTGCCATGCAAAAATGTCATGCGATGCCATGCAAATGTCATGCAAAATCATGCCATGCATGCAAGTATTAATTAAGGTCATGTCATGACGTCCCCTTGTTCTGCTGAGTCACGCCGCCCCCACCCCACCTCACCTAACCCTGGTTGGTGTCGTCGTTGGTTGCGTTTTGTTGTTGTTGTTGTTGTTGTTGTTGTTGTTGTTGTTGTTGTCAGCTGGACGAGATTCTGGCGACGAAGGGTGTCGCGATCGACAAGGTCATCAACCTCCAGATCGACGACAAGATGCTCATCCGGCGTGTGCTTGGCAGGTGCGTCCGTCGCCTATTGTACTCTTTGACCGCCTTAGGGGCACACTGCTGTTATATACGGGGGCATACGTACTGTAGTAATACATACCAGGTACTACTGTAGCAACACATATTACGGGGGACCATAGTAAATAGGACCAAATATTGTGTGTAAAAATAGCGAAGTATATAGGTTTTTGCATTCACCGTAGGTCCTATTTAAAATGGTCCCTCGTAATAGTAAAATATATACTCGTAGCAATACATGGTACCAGGTAGTACATAGTATTACATAGTAGTGTATACGAGGTACATCAGTAATACATACCAGGTACAGTAGTAATACATGGTAATCAGAACCCACCAAGGACCCAAAAACGAGGTATTTCCATACTTCGAGTATATGTTTACACACCGTGCTTGGTTCTGATAGCTGTGATATGTATGATAGCAGGTACATAAGAGGACCAGTAGACCGCGGTGTGACTGACCCCCTTGACTGACCACCCCGTATATACTAAAACTAGTATATATGTCAAGGCCAAAAGAGGCCTTGACGAGCTCAAAAATAATAGTCTCACGTGTAAGATTCGAAACGGGGATCACATTCACACCGGAGTGCAGAAGGGAGATTGTATCCTACTAAATACTACCAGGTATTAATACCACTGTAGTATTGCTGTAGTACTGCTGTAGTCCAAAGTGGTGGCATTTGGGGCTGTCCTTTGTTCTTTGCTGCCGGTTTTCGGTTTGGTTTCATGTCGTGTCGTATCGTTTCAGTTGGTTTTCCGACTCCTTTTGCCGTACACGCTTTGCTGTGATGTCTTTCTTTGCTGAAGTTCTTGGTATTTTGGATGTTCTTGCGATATGTCGTACGGTATGTTACTCTGTCCTGAAACGCAAGGGCCTATAGGGTAGGTATTCATACAATTACGCGGGACCATATTAAATACCGGTACCTGGTAGGACCTACGGTACACACAAAAACCTGTATATATCGCTATTTTTACTGACAATACATGGTCCTATTTACTCTGGCCCCCCGTACTACTACTATTACGGGGGACCATAGTTGATAGGACCAAATATGGTTAGTAAAAATGGTTAAATATATAGGTTTTTATGTATACCACAGGTCCTATTAACTATGGCCCCCCGTAATATTAAAATAATATAATATATACGAACCGTTTTGAAACTCCGCGCACGATTTTGGGACAACTTGATCGAAATTTGTCTCGAAGAACAAAAAAATGTTTAGTGCCCAAGCGGTCCTTACATTTCCGGACAGGAGTGACATTATCACCGGGTACCTCGTAATTGATGCCCTGGTATATGTATTTGTTCGTTTGGTCGATTTTCTTCTTGTCTCCGTTTCGCTTCATTTCACTTGCTTCGAGTTTCGTTTCATGCGTTTCTCAAAATTTGTCGTGAAATTCGCTGGAAGCTTTCCCCCCCCTTCGATCTTCTTATCCTTGTGATGGTGGTGCCCGCGCGTCTGAGGTGTCGTGTCGGACCAAACCTCGAACCCGCGTCCCGACGGACCGACCGCCCGCGCGACTACACTCGCTGTCCCCTACATCCCGCTCTTTACTGACGCCTCCTTCGGCCTCCTACACGCAGGTGTTGTTGTCCCTGCCGTTTTTGTGGTTGCTGTCCTTGCTCTCACATACGCATCCATACATGACTCACCGACCGCCACGTGGCGGTCACAAAGACAGTTTCCAAACAAATCTGGAGACGAAAAAATAAAGGAAAATCAAGAAAATATATTAAACCACACAGGTATATGTAAACACGTACAGTACCTGGGGGAAATCGCACCCGGCAGTGAAAACCCTTCGTACGTCGAACAGATATATTACCTGTAGATAGATCAGCTACATATAGATCATCTAGATTCCAAGCTGCCGTTATAAGTGCTGGGAGTCTGTACAGCAGTACAGATCTTGAACAGGAAACAAGCCCTAGATGATGCAGGCTATATGCGGGTGCCACCGGGCTACATGACCTACATTGTTCATATAGGGATTGTGCCTGCTATAAAAGATCTAGATCATGCAGTGGGATAATCTGTAGATAATCTGTACGATGCTTGATTCTTTTTGGAGTCATTTGCGCGTTCTCGCCTAAATTGTTGCTGGCATGGCTCTGTCAGGCTCTCGGGGGTCCTCGCTACTGTAGCCTATTACACTACACTACGGAGAGGGAACATGCTGATAGTACAGTAGTAATCAGAACCAGATATGCTGTGTAATATCGGCCCTATAGAGGGACCGCTTCTGTAATACCGGCACTATAGAGGGACCGCTACTGTAATACAGGCCCTATAGAGGGACTGCTACTGTAATATCGACACTATAAAGGGACCGCTACTGCTGTAACGATAACCTACGGTAGTATGTGTGTGAACATAGGGGAGACACATGGCTTGCGGGTCCTCGGTGGGTTCTGATCACTCTGTATTACTGTGCCCCCCCCCCCTCCGTGACATGGTACAGTAGTAGTAGTAGTCGCGGTGCACGCAACATGCGCTCGATGCGCTGAAGTGAAATATCGAAATTCGTAGAGTCCCTCTAACTTTGTCCCACTCGCGCTTCGGACTGAATGAATGCCACCGCCGCGTTGTTTTTGCTGTCTATCCTCTTGGGGGGGGCGGGGGCGCTAACAGGTGGATCCACCCTGCATCGGGACGTAGCTACAACGTTTTCTCTAGCCCGCCGAAGGTGCCGGGACAAGATGATGTGAGTGGCGCCAGAGGGAGGGAGGGAGGGAGGGGGGCCACGCGGCACTACGTACTGTTCGTGATTTTTTTTCCATATAATTATCTAGGGGCAAGCGGCGCTGCTGCTGGTTCTGTTTTTTACGTACGTACATACGAACACGCAGCACTGCTGCTCGCATGTTTTGAATCCCTTTTATTAGCCTGATCCTATACGCTGCGAGGGGGGGGGGGGGTTGATGCGAACGCGGACGGGGCTTGGCTTAAACTGTGTATCAATCTGGCCGCGGATATAGCCCCCGTTTTGATGTCCACATCACAGACCAAACGTGGACTATATTCGCGGCCAGATATGTACCGGCGGTGTTGTTATTCTGGAGAGAGCAACAGGAGGGTGCCGAAAGTTTTTTCAAACGTCAGATAGATCACCCTGTTGACCTGCCGCTATGGGATGTTGTCGCAGAGTCTGTGGAGTACCGATCCAACCCAGGAAAGATGCCTTGCCGGACGTACCAGATGATGTAGGTTAGGCGGCTCCCACCCGGCAATGTGAACAGCAAATCATACGTACACATCAGGAGCCTGCCTTTCTGCCCTCAAATATTTACATCATCAAGCGGGGATTGATTGTGTGTCCGAGGTGTGGGGCGTCGTGATATGAGAGCTGAAATTGACTACAAAGTGGTTGTGCTGGCGAGATTGACAGGGAGGTGGGAAACAATTTTTTTGTGATGAAACCAGGCGCCGTTTTTTTAGGCGAGTTTTCGCCATGGACCGTATCAAATAGGACCTACGGTACACACAAAAACTGACGTATTTTGCTTCTTTTTTTCTCGCAATATTTGGTCCTGTTTACTACAGTACGCCCCCCCCGTAATAGGCTGCGCTCTCTGAGCACATTTTTTGCTGCTGCTGCTGCTGCTGCTGCTGCTGTTGCTGTTGCTCTGCTGCTTTCCACGTTGTTGTTTGGCTCTGATGTAACGTGTTGCGGGCGGTGCAGGTGACGGGCGAGCCTCTGACTCGTCGCTCGGACGATACCGTGGATAAGCTGAGGAGCCGTCTGAAAGCGTTCCACAGGCAGACGCAGCCGGTCATAGACCACTACGAACGAGCCGGGAAGACCGTAACCATCGACGCCAAGCAGGACAAGAATGTGAGAGACCCTAGAGAGGCCTATCCTGAACACTGCACATTTTTTTACATTCACGTTTTTTACGCTGAGACTTTTGAGGTATTTACACCAACGCGGTGAAATCGGAATACTCCCGCCCTCCACCCCCTCGTGATTCCGTCTAGGGGACCTGGACCTACTGAAAGGAAAGAGGTATACCAGTAGTCGGTAGGAGGAGGACGATGCACAGATGTGCCTTTTGCGGCAAAGCAATAGAGTAGAACTCACATAGTCGGAGAATGTTAAAATGTACAGGGAGGAGCAAGGAGGAACGGGATGTGTTAGACGAGATGAGGGAATTAGACGGACGTTCGGGACACCTGCTAGCTACTGGAGTAAATGATCGCTACCCTATATAGGAGATAGAGGGTGACCACAAACGGCGAAACAGGAAGGGAGGGGGATGAGATGAGAAAAACAAAATCTATGAAGTGTATATGGGGGAAAAAACGTAGTAAGCGCCCAAACGTTGGAGGTGTCTAATAGGAGTAGGGACGGTGCTCCGTATCGAAAGGGATGTGTGGTCAATGGTTGAATGACTGAGGCAAGCAACAAATGAGTACGCCCCGCCCCCCTCCCCCGCTATGGATCCTCCGAAGTATATCATATGATTACACATCATCAGTCAACGTGTATAAGAAGCAGCACCATCTTTGGGTAGGCTGTATATGAGTTCTGTTTCCGTAGAGCCGTTGACTTCAAAAACGGTCGCGTCTTCTTCCTACCCCCCCCCCCCCCTCCATGCGAATGCACACGAGAGCTATTCATCTTCCGTCTCTGAGCCGGCCTCGCGCCATGAACCATGGCCTTGTCGACGTCCAAGCATTTTCTCGAAGAGCAACACCTCCCTCCTGATGGCTTTTTTCGATGATTTTTTATTTTCATCGTCAAATGCGTTCAGCTGCGTAGAGGGCCTGACCCACCGTTTTTTTCCCACATGACTTCAGCCTTTTGCCCTTGGCTGGGGGATACGGGCTGTGGCTCCGGAAATTCCGATCGATTTGCAACGCGTACCGGTGTATTTTCCTACATGTATCAATCATGCTATTTCGCTCTAGTTGGTTCGGTTTGGCATGACCTGTACCTGGTATTTCTTTAGTTACATACCAGGGTAGCTCTAATTGGCTTTTGGCTTGCCTTGGTTCGCACTGGGTTTGGATTTGGGTATATGCTCTACCTCGGTGTATTCGTCGATCGTTGTGTGGTGGTCGGTCGTGGTCTGTTCGTCGGTCTTGTCTGTCGGTCTGTAGTTCGTGTGTGCTTTCTCGGTGTAGCGTACCAGTTTTTGTTGTTGTTGGTCTGTTTTCGTTCCTTGTTCCGAGTGGTGGCTGCCGCCGTTCTTCTCCTGTACTCCTGGTGTCTATATGTATAGCCCAAGCGATCCGTCGCAGATGTGTTCTCGGGTTTCTTTTCCCCCACCTCGTCTTCCCCCCCCACCCGGTCTTCCCCCCCAATTTGTTTTATATGTAGTTTGTGTACATGGGTTGGGTTGGCGTCGGTTGGCAACGACGCTGTAAAACACGCCAATCAATCACGGCGTGAGCTGTTTGTAGACATCCAGGGTACCGTTTCGTTCTTTTTTTTCTTTTTTTTAATTTTGGCGATCACCGTGGCATGTGGTCGAATTACATCTTCTCGTGCGGGTTGGAGATGGTATCACGCAGTGTGTATGTGGTCGAGCACTCATGAGGGAGTTACATGGTATACACCCAGTGCTGCCTCTGGAAGTGACCACGCCGGAAAGCAATTCAAGGCATTGGACGCTGCCATCCGTTTGCAAGAACGTACGCATATGGTACCGATGTCCGCCTCAAAAGCGGTTCTTAGCAGGATGCAGCTCACCCTTCGTGCGACTCGCCGAGCACCTCACGGCGCTTCGTGCCTGTTGCTAGCAATGTCTGCCTGGTCGGTGAAACCCCGACGTGCTTCCTCCCGGCATTGTAGGGATGCGAGGGTCTATGGTCATACGACTACGGCCATGCATGACAAGGGGTGCACGCCCCGACCCGCCCCCAAAATAGAATGTACAACAAGAGGTGAACGCCGACACCTAGTAGTCTTCAGATTTCACTTTTTGAAACATTCTGATTTGTTTGAAGTTTTTTGTTTGGCTCCATGTTTTTGCACGAAGCATAAGAAAAACATATTTTGCACTCGTACTGCAGTAATATTATGTTCGACACTCGCCTTGCCTCACAAGCATAAAAGGGGCTTTGAGCCTTCTACCCAAAAGACGAGAGTTTAATGTGTCGGATTGCTACACGTAAATCGTGTCCCTCTCAGAGGGACGCGCGTCGCTGGTCAGTTTGCGCTCTCCTCCCGTTTATCGCGAAAGAGGGGGTGGTGTTGTCTACCGTCTTTTACTTGTACGGTATGTGGGTGACTCCCGTATGAATGCTATCAATACCACTGTGTAATACAGTAGTTGCTATCGCAGTTGTGCCAGGGTTATAGCAACATCGGCAACTGTTTTTTTTTTTTTTCAACGTGTGTTTTTACGCCTTTTTCCCCCTGCGCCTGTCTGTCTGGCTGGCTGTGTCTATCGGTCTTGTCTGTCTGACTGTCTGTTTTGTCCGTCCGTATGTATGTCGGTCTTGTCTGTCTGTCTGTCTGTCTGTCTGTCTGTCTGTCTGTCTGTCTGTCTGTCTGTCTGTCTGTCTGTCTGTCTGTCTGTCTGTCTGTCTGTCTGTACGCAGGTGATTTCGGATATGATCCGGAAGGCACTCGGAAACCCCGACGCATGAAGCCGAGGTGACTCGAGCCGAGCGCCGAGGGGGGGCAGAGGGGAGGCGTTAGTAGTCTTGTGAGGGCATTGCCTTTTTTTATTTTTTTTAGGCGCCGACAACCCGCTCTCTCTCCAGGCGTGATTGCTGATTGGCTGTGTTTATTTTGGCGCCGTATTTCGGGACGCCTGATTGGTGAGCGCCTCCCCTGATTGATGGACACCTGATTTTGACGGGGTCGCCTGGCTGGTGGACGCCTGATTTTTGACGCCCCACTCTGTAGCGGGGTCCACTAGTGCTAACTATAGGACGGGGAGTGGTGCTGGATTGAGGGGAGAGTACTGATGTGCTGCAGAAGTGCAATCGGGGGAGGAGAACGAAAATCAAAACCGACGTATCGCAAACTGACTTATCGTGAGCTGACCGGTCATAAGCTGACCAATCATGAGCTTGCCAGTCGCGAGCTGACCAATCGTGATCTGACCAGTCGTGAGCTGATCAGTCGTGTGCTGACCAGTCGTGAGCTGACCAATCATAAGCTGACCAGCCGCAAATTGGCCAATCGTTAGCGGACCAGCGGTAAACTGGCCAATCTGGTGCGCAAAAAGCGCCTGTATGGTCTATTCGCTTGCCCGGTAGGGATGGAGCGTTGCAGGGTCAAGGGCTGATTTAGGGTAAAACATCTCAACCCTAGCTTCTGAGCCCTGCTGGCTGCCTGCCCCCCCCCCGCGTCATGCTGCTTAGGCCTACCAGGGAACAGATAGGGGAGTGGAGCACCCTGCCGGCTGCCACTAGTTGGCCCAACTTTCTGATGGGAGGGGATGTTTGGTTGGGCTCTCGCTGCCACCTTTCGAGGAGGCAGAGATAAGAGGGGGACAGTGGTGGTCTGGTTTTTGTGTTTTCGCTCCGGTCCGCTGTATTATTTCGGCGGGGATGGTTGGAGCTTTTGGCGGGCCTTTGCCTCGGATTGAGGTGTTGGATGCTTCTTTTTTTCCGATTGAGGTTGTCACCCTCGGCTTGAATGTGTCGCCTGATTTTTTTCCCCTTTTGCGTGGTTATGTTAGTTAGATGCCACGTGTACGAGTATAACAAACACGAATATTGCACTTCGTCTCAAGAAGCGGCCTATTAATACTATTAATAGATGAACTCGTTGATTGATTGACTGGTCGATTACATTGATCGAGTGTTGATTTGATGGCTTGATCGTTGATTGATTGGGTTATCGATCGATTGATTGATCGATCGACAGAGTGATTTGATCGATCGATTGATCATGATCCATTCGTCGGTTCCGACAGAGTGATTTGATCGATCGATTGATCATGATCCATTCGTCGGTTGATTGATTGACTGATTGACTGATGAATTCAACCATTCATTCGTTTATCATTTGACTGATTAATTGAATGAACCGTGGAGAAAATAGTTAACCACCCAGCCTGGCTCCTGCGTGCAGGTGCAGAGTGTTGAGAGTGGCCGGCCAGCCCGTCGTGTTCAGCGAAGGAAAGCGTATTTATCTGAAGGCTCTAGTATATCAGGGGGGTTGGCGTTAAGCGCCGGCACGAAACGATGCCGCCCCGGTGTGATGCGAGGGTGCGGAGGGCGTTACCTATTTATTTTCGATCTACGTACTCGTATGTAAACGCCCCGCCCACACAATGATGCTTCTCGTCGTTCGGGCTGTGCTTGCCCCCCCTCTTCCCCCCCCGCTTTTGCCCACCCCGCCCGCTAAAAATACAAGGAAAAAAAAAAGGTACTGAAAAGATGGAGGCACCGGGAAATTATTTGTTGTAGCTGTAAGTCAATACCAGGTGTAGTTCGTACCTGGTAGCTGATAACCTTTTGCGGTGGAGGAAAAAAACACGCAGCCTGTTACCGCCTGCTCTCTCGAAATCGCAATGGAATGACAAACGTATCAGGTGGGTATGCCTGTTTCTGATTGATGCCTGACGATAATGATCATTTGTGGTAGGATTGTGTGCTATATCCTATTTAATACACACATCTATTAATAGGGCCGACCTACAGCCAGTCAGTACTTACACTTCCTACGTACGTTCGAAGCATGTGCTTGGTAATAGCGATTGACGGCGAGGAGACTGCTCTGTGTTGCCTTGGAGCAATGCCACGGGGAAAAAGATAAGAGAGTGGTGGGTTACTATTTCCTGAGGTCCTAACCTGAGCTGAAGAAGTGTGTTGGTCCAACCCGACCAACGTGTTTATACGCTACAACAGCGGCGGTCTTGAAACGTGCAGCGTGGTGTGAATGATTGCATGTGAAACAGGAGAGACTGGAGTCCCTCCCTCGCCTACCAACACTGACTGATGAAATATCCCCGCCCCAAGATATTATTAATAGACGATCTTGATTGATCTTTCGCAGTGCCGCATTCGCTTGCAGGGGGCAGGTGGGGGGGTCCTTTTCGGCAATACAGCTGCACATCCATATATGAATGCACATATATGGAAGCGATGGGCTGCCCTCGCCCTGCATAGATGCTGCCCACACCAACGATGAGCATGCCAGCGTCCGCAGCAGGTATGGAAGCCAGTATCCGGCACTGTACCATTATAAGGCTCTAACTGCGGTAGCAACGCCGCCCAACCCACAGTTCAAGCCCTTCTTTCTTTTGTGATTTAGATGTTGACATGTTCTGCTTTCTGCTGCACCTGGTACCTCCGTGGTACAAGTGTCAGGCTAAACGCGTACCGTAGTAGTTGCTCACTTACTTGAGCAGCTCAGCCTGTCACTAAACATGTAGCCAAAAAGTGGCATTATTGCTCCCTGTGGTGCCTTTTTTTTCCCCCACGTGATGCACCAACCTTGACGCGTCATGTCAAACCAGGTACCAGGTAGGTGCGTGGCTGGCGGTGACGAACACATCCTACGTACAGCGGTCACCTGATTGCCCCCTTATCATATACTACACAGCACATACTACATGACTCACCTCGCGTCCCTTGCTTTATGCGTACTCGTAGGTATGATATGTACCAGAAGCACTGCTTACTGCGGTGTGTGGTATGATTTTCGGTGGCAATCATTCACTCACATGATTTGTTAATGACAGCAGTAGGGTGGGCATCAGCATCCCGTTGCACCCGACGCCTCAGAGGTACGTACGTGCTCACGTACGTACGGTACCACTCATTTTTTTCTGGGAACACAAACGGTCCTTGCAATTCCGGGCAGGGTGTAACGAATGTTCCACAGATCGGACATGTCAGACTAATAATAATCTATCTACAGTGGAGAATCTATCATATAATAGTTCCTCGCCCGCTGGCGAGAAGGATAGTTGAGCAAGGTCTCTGTACAGCAGTACAGATATATCCAACCCAGGAAACATGTGCTGCTGCTGTAGATCATGCAGATTGTGCGGGTCCCACTCCCACCCGGCAAAATGAGCTACGTAGATCATACAAAATCGAACAGATAGACCCATCTCTGCCTTGCAAGATCTAGATCAATACGCCTTGAAATATCTAGATCATCAAGTAGGAATCGATAACACTATCCCAAGATGTGGAATGTATCAAGATTCCCACCCGTCTCGAAAGGGATGCGTGGTCAATGGTGGCCCCTCCGCGGGGACTCTCCAGAACCCTTGTGGGGGGTGTGCGACAACAACACCTGCCTCCGGCCATTATACTGGACGGAAATAAATGAGTATTTCCGTGGTGACCAACCTCGTCATCGATTCCCGCTTGATGATCTATCGATCTGCTGTCGTTTTTTCAGGACACCGATAGATCTAGCCCTGATCTGTGATGGTATGATCTGCAGTAGCTAGCTAATGTCGCCGGGTGGGAGCCGTATATGATCTGCACGATCTATCCACAGTACCAGGTAAGTACTTGTAGCACATATTTTCTGTGGGTTGGACCTGCACTGTTAATACTACTATTCCGGGGGACCATAGTTAATAGGATCTACGGTACAGACAAAAACCTATATATTTCGCTATTTTTACGAACAATATTTGGTCCTATTTACTATGGTCCCCCGTAATACTGTTGCTGTGCCGATCCTGCAGCCCAACATCTCATAACGGTAGGTTAGGATCTATTTGTAGATGATCTATCTGTGGATGATTTGGAGATATATATGTAGATAGATCGTCATCTGGCCGACGTGTGTGTGCGCACAATAACCTTCCTAATTTAGCTTTCCTATTATACTACTGCTTGCTGTGGAACACCAGAACAGCGCATCTTCGTATCGTATCGTTGGCAGTGCTCTAAACTGTTTGTAACATTATGTAACGGCCTACAACAACAGCAGCATAACTATTAGTAAACGGTCCTTGCTTTTAGGGGTGCAGAGCGAGCGGTGCTGATTTATCGAGATTCGTAGTTCTTACTATTTAATATTACTACTACTGTAGGACGAAGGCCATGCTATGTACCCTTCATGCGCCTCGCCGAATATCTCACGTTTCGCTTCGCGCTTGGTGTTACGTACCAGTAGTGTTTTGTCTGCCTGTCTGTGGTCGATGAAAACCCGACGTGCCCTGCCTGTCCCGGCATCGTACAGCTGCGAGGGCGTACGGCATACGACTACGGACATGCACGATAATGTTTACCCCCCCCCCCCCCCCCCCGCCGACCGTGCGTGCTCTAAATATTTGCGATGATCCTAGTTGTCGCCAACTCTATGGATGGTGGGTACAACTTGCACGGCTTGTCCTCTGAACCCTCTCTTTGGGACCCAAGGATCCTGCTGTAGCGACCAAAACAATGGTTGGTATAACTTCGGTTTTACCAACCATCTACGAGCAGCGCGAGGACCCACTGAGGAGTATACACGGGTAGGAGGATCACATGCTCTGCCTTGCCTGCGCCCGCCCATGCCCGTGCCGTACGACTCCTTGCATCAACGATTGCAACCAGTGCAACCATTGTGACTCGGGGCATCGATCTGTACGTATCTTCCCCCCCATCACGCGGCACAGCAAGCAGTGGCCGTTGCTGCAACCATAGTCACGTTGTTATCGGCAATTTTTTCCCTCCGAAGTCCCAAGAGAGTCAATTTTTCTTTCGGGGGACCATACATAGTAAATAGGACCTATGGTAGACACAAAAACCTATATATTTACCTTTTTATTTCCATCAAGATTTGGTCCTATTTACTATGGTCCCCGGTAAATAGGGCAAACAGCAACACTCCCCGTTTTGAGGACATTCTACTTAGACTTTGAGGGGT
Organism: Nereocystis luetkeana; assembly: GCA_031213475.1. Lineage (NCBI taxonomy): Eukaryota > Phaeophyceae > Laminariales > Laminariaceae > Nereocystis > Nereocystis luetkeana. The sequence goes on along the minus strand of JARUPZ010000030.1, from coordinate 4,503,936 downwards.
GTGTTCCCGCAACAGGCCTGAGGCACTAAAAGGGTTTAATGAGTCAGGTGGCACACGGCGGCGCCGTCGTAATGGTGCGCCTGACGAACCAACGCGTTCGTTGTGCGTGACAGTCCACATGATAAATAAACAAACACGCAATAAAACGCAGTAGTAGCAGGCACCACGCACCGGGCGGGTTGTTTGAAGTACTGCCATCAGCGTTGGAATGTGAATAGTAGAGATTACCCCGAAAGAAGGCTACAGCAGATACCCCGAGATATACAACGTGTACGTGATGTGCTTTGCTCCTTTTTCGATGGGGAACGCAATACTCCGAGATATAAAGAAAGGTGTCCGTATCAGTATAGGCTTCTCGTAGACGACGGAACATTGAGATTCCTCGCCAAGCAAATACGTGCGTGGGGAGTCTTCGCTTTAGTCGTGTGCATATATGTATTACACCGAGATTCCCTGCGATATACTTGATGGATCCCAGCCCAGATGTTTCGAGCTAACGGTTGCTGTAGTTACGATTGCATCCGGGAATGTTCACGAGGGATGCAGCGTTGAAGCTGCGGTATAGTCCAACAGGCTATGGTGGTCCAATAATCGGCCACTACTCTGTACTTGATGGATCTCAGCCCAAATGCTTCGAGTTCACGGCTGCTGTAGTTACGATTCTGGGGTTTACCCACGCATCGGGGGTACCGAAGTTGCTGCTGCTACTATTAATACTATTAATACCACCACCACCACTACTACTGCAGTATACGGCTACTTATTGTGTTCTCTCCTGAGTCACGCATCCTGCCACAACGTGCAATGTTATAGGATACTGCCGCATGCTCTGACACATTAATGTGCAACAGCAGGTGGTTCGATTTTTCTCTCTCTCCGTTCAAAGTTTTCCCTTTTTTTCCGGCCCCGACTTCCTCGATAAGTTTACCGGTATGTTTTGGGCACGGGCAATCACTGACTTGTACGAGGATCGACGGGTCTCGCTGCTCCAAAGGGAAGACTGAAACACCCATCGAAGCTGCCATCCACCAGCAAGTCCGCCCCGCACACGGTTGGTTGCCAGCAGCGCCCTTCATGAGACTCGCCAACCAATTCACAGCGCTTCGCGCGTGGTGCAAGTGATGTCTGCCTGGTCGGCGCAACACCCTACTTGCTCCGTCCCGACATTGTAGGGATGCGAGGGTCTATGGCCATACGATTTCGCCCATGCAAGACATCGAGTACACCCCCATCACGCCCCCCGCCCGCCCCCCCAGCTCCTTAGTATTTGAGGCGGCTACCACATGGGCTCACCGCCACTTTAAAAGCAGCGTGATACCTAACAGATACCAGGTACAGTACGTGTGTCTGCCATCCGACAACGTACAGCCCATAAATACTTCCAGAAAAGAAGAAACAAAAATAACGGAAACCAAAAACAGGACACATGAGCCCATATCTATGCACCTACGCACACACACGGAGTCTGACTATAGACTTCCAGGTTTTTCATCGATATGCCCCGGTCCGCCTCCTGCCGTTGCTCCACCCTCCCTTCTTCCACGGCAAGGCATGCTCACCGACCTTTTGTAGTTGTAAACGCGCACCATCGACGATGTCGTGGCGACTTCAGTGTACGCCATGCCCGATGCCGCCTCTGTAAATACGGCCTGCGTATAAGCGCTAGTAGTAGTGCACCCCGGATCGAACGATGCTATATGTATCTGTACTGAAGGCATGCCCCCTGTTAGCTCAGTAGTTGGGGTGTATCTCTAACAGTGCATATGTAATAATCTACCCGCGCCCGGTGCCTCCCCCTCAACACTTGAACACCACTGCGGGGGGATTACGAATAAGTGACCCCCCGAAGCGCCACACCGCAAAAGTATTGAACGAAGTCATTGAAGCTGTCATCCACATGCAAGTCCACCTCTCAAGCGGCGGTTCATAGTAGTAGCATGCAGCTCACCCTTCATGCGACTCGCCGCGAACACCTCACGGCGCTTCGCTCTTAGTGCAAGCAATCAGTGCCTGCCTCATCGGTGGCAACCTGACGTGCTCCGACCCAGCATGGTAGGGATGCGAGGTTTTATGGTCGTACGACTACGGCCATGCAGTGCATCGAGTACACTCCCCACCACCACCACCACCACCACCACCACCACCACAGAGTATTGAGCGCCCAACTGTTCAGGTGTCTCGATTAGGATTAGGAACGAAGCTGCGCCTTGACACGGATGCGTGGTCAATGGTCAAATCACTAAGGCAAAGAACAGATGAGCACCCCCCCCCCCCCCCCCCCCCCCCCCCCCACACACACACACACACCAGAACACGCATTAATTACTTCTACGCTATAGCCATATGCAAGAAAGTCCGCCTCACGAGCGGTTCTTGGTAGGATGCAGCCCACCTTTCTTGCCACTCGCCGAACACCTTACGCCGCTTGTAAGCAATGTCTGCCTGGTCGATGAGAGCCCAACGCGCCCCGTCCCGGCATTGTAGGGATGCGAGGGTCAATGGTCATAAAACTACTACAGCAGTCATGCACGGCATGAGTATCCCCCCTTCCCCCCCGCGCGTCTTTCCCTTGTTGTCCCGGGTGGCGACACGGGGGACGATCAGAACGCCCCCCCCCCCCCCCCCCCCTCGCTCCCAGCACCCCCGTCCATTCTCCGCGTTTTTTTTGTACCACTTATCCGACAGCTAACCTATACTACGGCTGTCCAGCGCCATCACATACCGGGTACACGCCGCCCGTCAAGGGGGATGCGTGTCCATGGCACAATGTTCTTATTCTCCCTGGGAATGTTTTTCGCGCGATCAACGTCGAAGCTCATGTCACCGAAAACAACGCATCGTTGTCTTACGGCAGAAGCAGAAGCTGCAGTAACAACAACTATAGTCTGGTAGATATTGTTTCCGTTCGATTCGTTCCAACCTTTCTTCCTGTAATACTACCCTCTGTCCTGACCACAGCTGATGCTTCGGAGCCTAAAGTTTGCGGGGGTACGTGTACACAGCAGTGTGTGCGCGCTCCTCATCGACGGGAAGACATTTTCTCGAGTCGGCCGTGTCTGTCGGGAAAACAGGAAGCAGGAGCTACAGCTAGAGTCTCGGTGACATAAATACACACGACGACGCGTGCTCTGATGAGAGAGGTGGCACGTTTTGGCCGAGCATTTTCTGAATTTCGGAGCTACTTCAGCTGAGGGACTACTCGGTATCCCATCAGTGTTGCACCTACTTACTGAGGGGGCATAGCAATCAGGACCCCAGCATAGGTACAAAATCCTGTATGTTCCGGTATGTTTACTAAGCATATTTGGTCCTGATTAATATGTTACTACGGGGGACCATATCAAATAGCACCCACGGTACACGCAAAAACCTACCAGGTAGATATTTCCCTATTTTTACGATCAATATTCGGTCCTATTTACTATGGTCCCCCGTAATGGTAGGCCATGAGATTGTGAGGGAATGCATGACTTCCACTATATCCCGTAGGGTAAGGATATTTTGTACGTTAATTTTGAATAAAGAAGGTGCTTATATTTTGGGACAGAGATCGAGTGGTACCCCTGGTATGTATTACCATGTATTACTATGTGTTTCTGTGCCCCCCCCCCCCTCCGTAGATAGCCCCCCCCCCCTATAGGTTGAGTTGGCGTCGGTTGGCAACGACACTGTAAAACATGACGCTCACTACTTGAACTAGACAACCAGGGTACCGTTTGTTTGTTTGTTTGTTTGTTTGTTCGTTTGTTTGTCTGTTTGTTTGTTTGTTTGTTTGTTTGTTTGTTTGTTTGTTTGTTTGTTTGTTTGTTCGTTTGTTTGTTTGTTCGTTTTTTTTTTGGCGATCGGTCACAGCTGGTTGTCGAGTTAGATCGTTTTGTGCGAGGTGAACAATCTTTTCTCCGCACAATTGGGAATGGTCGTATCACGTACCTGGTAGTGGTTATGGTAAGGCACCCAAGAGGCAGTTACATAGTACTTCCGTTGCTGTCTCTGGAAATACCTACACCGGAAATTAAATTGACTCATTGAAGCTGCCATCAATATGCAAGTCCGCCTCACAAGCGATTCTTAATAGGATGCAGCTCACCCTTCATGCGACTCGCCAGACACCTCACGGCGCTTCGCGCTTGGTGCAAGCAATGTCTGCCTGGTCGGTGAAAACCCGACATGCTCCGTCCCGACGTTGTAGGGATGCGAGGGTCTATGGTCATACGACTACGGCAATGCATGAGATCGAGTACATCTGTCCTATCGAGTACACCCCCCCCCCCCTCCGGAGATAGCAGCGAGAAAACGATCGCTATCCTAGGGGGTAGATGGTGGCCACAGGCGGCGAAACAGGAAGGAGACAAGATTAACAAAACGTTTCTATGTAATACTTCGAAATGACGTAATGAGCGCCCAGATGTTGGAGGCGCCTCTAATAGGAGTTGAAACGGAGCTCCGTCTCGAAAGGGATACGTGGTCAATAGGCAAATCACTTAGCAACAAATCAGTACGCCCCCCAGACAACCAGGGTACCGTTTATTTTATTTTATTTTGGTGGTCGCCCAAAGCTGGTTGTCGAGTTAGATCATTTGTGCGAGGTAAAGAACCTTTACTTCGCACTAGGGAAGTGATCGCATTTACGTAGTGTTCAAGGTAAGGCACTTAAGAGGCAGTTACGTAGTACTTCCATTGCTGTCTCTGGTAGTGCCTACCTGGTATATCGGAAAGTAAATTAACTCACTGAAGCTATCATCGATATGCAAGTCCACCTCACAAGCGCTTCTTAGTAGGCAGCTCAGCCTTCATGCGACTCGCCGGACACCTCACGGCGCTTCACGCTTGGTGCAAGCAATGTCTGCCTGGTCGGTGAAAACCCGACACGCTCCGTCCCGGCATGGTAGGGATGCGAGGGTCTATGGTCATACGACTACGGCCATGCATGAGATCGAGTACATCTCTCCTATCGAGTACACCCCCCCCCCCCCCATCCGTAACACTGTGGTCATACGACTACGGTCTTGCATGATATCGACTGCACCCCCCCCCCCCTCCGTAACAGATGTGGGGAGCAAGAGGCAAGGTTGGCCTGCCGCACCTCCACCGCACGCGCGTTCTTCTCGATTACCCCACCTCATGTAATCACCCCGGACCCAATTTTTGTTTTTTTCATGCGTTGTCTCAAAAAACAGAGCTGCTCACGAGCCAGACAAAAATCGCTGGCCGGGTCAGTTCGGTTCGGTTCGGGTCGGTTCGGTTCGGGTCGGGTCGGGTCGGGTCGGTTCGGTTCGGGTCGGGTCGGGTCGGGTCGGGTCGGGTCGGGTCGGGTCGGGTCGGGTCGGGTCGGGTCGGGTCGGGTCGGGTCGGGTCGGGTCGGGTCGGGTCGGGTCGGGTCGGGTGGGGCCGGGTCGGTTCGGTTCGGTTCGATTCGGTTCGGTTCGGCTCGGTTCGGTTCGGTTCGGTTCGGTTCGATTCGGTTCGGTTCGGTTCGGTTCGGTTCGGTTCGGTTCGGTTCGGTTCGGTTCGGTTCGGTTCGGGTCGGTTCGGGTTGGGTCGGGTCGGGTCGGGTCGGGTCGGGTCGGGTCGGGTCGGGTCGGGTCGGGTCGGGTCGGGTCGGGTCGGGTCGGGTCGGGTCGGGTCGGGTCGGGTCGGACCTTGACTCGACCCGACCCGTAATATTCCGAAACAATCCTGCCCCGACCCGAACCTTGGGTTTTTGAAGACCTCTCCCGATCACCCGACCGGTGAAGAGCCCTGTCAAAGACGAACGTCTTCTTTTTCGCTGCCGGGAGGGCTCCCAAGAGTCCACCGACAGAGGGGGCGCCTCTTCTCCCAAGCAACCCAGTGGTAGCAACGAACGAACGAGGACAACATTCTTTTTTTACCACTCGACTGTTTCTTATACCCCTCAATTCATACCCGTTATTCTTGGGTTGTTCGCGAGTGATCGTGGATCACGTCTTGCGGACGCGGAAAGCCCACACCTTGTGATTAAACAAAGGACAGTACACACCCGGTGATAATATTTTTCAAGGTGAAAATGTTAAGGTTGCCGGCGGGGTGTGCTATCTTCCGTTGTTTTACGGTATATATATACGAAACCGGTTCGTTTGGGCGCGTCAAGGCTTGGGTTGGTCTCATCGTACTGATTTGAAAGGTCCCCCCCCTTCCCCCCCTCTATGGTCATACGACTACGGCCATACATGGTATCGGGTTCATTCCCCCCCCATCCCCCCCTCTTCATTGAAGCTGCCGTCCATAAGCAAGAAAATCCCCCTCAAAACCGATTCTTAGTAGGATGCGGCTCACCCTCCATGCGACTCGCCAACCAATTCACGGCGCTTCGCGCTTGGTGCAAGCAATGTCTGGCTGGTCGGTGAAAACCCGACGTGCTCCGTCCCGGCATGGTAGGGATGCGAGGGTCTATGGTCATACGACTACGGCCATGCATGAGATCGAGTACATCTCTCCTATCGAGTACACCCCCCCCCCCCCCCCCCTCCACCCCCCTCGCACCCCACTTCATCATCCCCCCCCACCTCATCACCCCCCCCCCCCCCGCCCCCTCCTACTATATAGGAATGGTGCTCCGCCTCGAAAGGGATGTGGGGCCGAATGGCTATGGCAAGCAGCAAATGAGTACGCCTCCCCCCTTCCCCCCCCCGCCCACTTCCCCCCGCCCCTCTCCCGGCATCCGATCGTTTCCTGCCTCACACGATATTGATACAAGGGCTCCGCATGGGTGCGGGCACCCGGCGGTAGGGGGGGCGGTCATCCGAATTGTAGGTTTCAAACCGCGGTCCCCAATACTATTACCAGGTATTGATAGCATGTTTGCCTGCTCGTACAGACTCACCTCTTCGCGCCGACTCCTTCTCAAAAGATTGACCTGATACGCACCACGCCCCCGATGGCGTAGTAGTCAGTCGTAGTCAGCAGTACTACTAATAGTAGTAGTCAGTCGTAGTCAGTAGTATTAATATTACGGGGGGCCATAGTTAATAGGACCTATGGTATACATAAAAACCTATATGTTTAACCCTTTTTACTAACAATATTTGGTCCTGTTAACTATGGCCCCCCGTAACGGTAGTCAGTCGTAGTCAGCAGTATTAATAGTAGTCAGTCGTAGTCAGTACTATTTACAGTATTAATAGTCACTCTTAACCCTTTTAGAACCGCAGTCCCGTTTTGGGGACAAACAAGTCTAATTTCAAGTAGTTTGTCCCCAAAACGGGGCTGCGGTTCTAAAGGGGTTAAGGGGGACCATACATAGTTAATAGGACCTACGGCACCCATAAAAAGCTACCAGGTATATGTTTATCTATTTTCACTAACAATATTTGGTCCTATTTACTACGGTCCCCCGCAGTAGCGCCATGCCACCAAGATGATGACGGCTGCCTCCTCCGTGCGTGTACAGCGGTAGTACCATCTCTACATCGCGGTGTGTATACAACAGCTCTTCTAGCAGTGTAGATCAGCTCTTCTCTATATCATATACCAGGTATCATGGTATGAACAACAATAATACCGTTCCCGGGGGCCATCATAGTAAGTAGGACCTACGGTGCACTCAAAAACCTATATACTTCCCTATGTTTACGAACAATATTTGTCCTATTTACTATGGTCCCCCGTAATGACATGATTTGGAACAAGCGCTACACGTCGTCAGATGGCGAAAGGGATATATTGCGAATAATAACACAACAAGCAATAGCAGCAAGCAGTGATGAAGATAAACGAAATATTACGGGGGACCTATGGTATCCCTTAAAACCTACGTGGTATATATTTAAGCATTTTTACTAACAATATTTGGTCCTATTAACTATGGTCCCCCGTAATAGTGTGGCAGCAGAGAGGATAGTGTGTCATCTGCATGCAGCAGTACCGTAGCGGGAAGGGGGTAGAAGAGCCTGCTATGTGACCCCGAATCTGAGTTACGAGTTGGAAGGAGAGAGAGAAGAAGATGTGCGAAGATAATGAATGGGATGAGCAAAAAAAAAATAAAAAAATCTTGCGACCTCGTCTAGCTTCGACAAAATGGTTGAAATAGTGCACACTAACTGCTCCATCGCCCTATCAATACACATCTATCTTCGTTTTCCAAGAAAATTCCTTGAGATGGTCGGGGTTATAGGGGATACAGGGCTCTAGAGTCAGTGTTTATAGTCGACTATATTTCAACCATTTTGTCGTAGGTCGATCCTGTGGGCCAAAATGTTATGAGGCTTAGATTGGGTAGGCGATAGGCGACTGGTTAACCTTTTCCCTTTTGCCCAACGAACTACTAACTATTAACAAGACCTTAACAAATAAATGGCGACGACGGTAGAACATGGGTCGTTGGTCGTGAGTTCGAATCTCACGTCCACCATGAAAAAAAACATAGTAGAACTGTTTAACAGCCTTTATCTCTCCTGCTGTTGTTGTATTTAATCCACATGCATGCAGCAGCACAGCAATAATATTACGGGGGACCATAGTTAATAGGACCAAATATTGTGAGTAAAAATGCTTGAATATATAGGTTTTTATGTATACCACAGGTCCTGTTAACTATGGTCCCCCGTAATAGTAGTAGTAGTAGTAGTAGTAGTAGTAGTAGTATTATTAATAGTACTAGTAGTAGTTTTTTCTCTTTCAGCTGCTGCAGAACGGGGGGGGGTGCGAAAAGCGCGTGAAGGTTGTGCGCGTTGTACAGGATGGTATCAAATAAATGATCTAATGGCAGAGGTCGGCAACTGCCCGAGGGCGGCGGGGTAATTGTAATTCATTGTTCCACTCTCATACCCGCCGGAAACGCGAATTTTTACTATATACGTATACTCATTCCATGAAATGATGCCATTCACGGTACTAGTAACTGTAAACGTTAACGTTGCCCTCAATTGATAATAATATTACGGGGGACCATAGTTAATAGGACCGAATATTGGTAGTAAAAATGGTCAAATATATAGGTTTGTATATATATATACCATACGTCCCATTAACTATGGTCCCCCGTAATAGTGTGTGCGTCTTCTTCACATTAAAAACCGTTATTCCTTCTACCCGTCGATATCCAGCCCCATCATCACAGTGTCCGTGCCGATTCTTCAATCCTAGAGAGAGATACAAGTTCTGTGGTCACAAAACTTCGCTACATACAGAGATACTACACTTACTCGTAGTACATTGTTACCAGGTAGGTACCTGGTATGCAGTAAGCAGAGTAGACAATGCAATATACCATATATATGTACTGGATACAACAGAGACATACGCATTATATGAAAGAGAGAAGACGAAAAAAAAACAAAAAAAAAGAAGAAAAAAAGGTGAAGATTCAGGAGTGTTTTAATTGATCAACGTGCACAAGCTCATGCTGCACATTTTCGGATGGCAAGCCTAATAATCCGAAGCACAAAAAGAAAAAAGAAAACACCCACCAGGCGGCCGCAGCAGTTCAGTTTGTGGAAACAGGTTCTTCCTGTGAAGGGGTTACCTACTGAGCTACCAGTATAGTAGGGGTAAAAGATCGATCGATTACCCAGCCCAGGGTAATCCTTATAGCACCCTCCCCCCCTCTGAACGGCGGGGTCTTTGGGGCGTCGGGATCGTATACGTCCGTACGCTGACCTGTCCGCTTCGTTTGATTACCTAGGGAACCAGGGAGACAGAGATGTGTTTTTTAGGTGTGCACGCGCAAGCGTTTCAGTAAAAGAAACGGTCGAAGTGAGGTTCGAACCCGTGACCTGGACGACGTCAAATGTTAAGGTGTTACCTACTGAGCTATAGGGGCAAAAGATCGATCGATTACCCAGCCCAAGGTAATCCTTATAACATTCTACCTACTATTAATACTAGTTCGGCCTGTCTGTGGTACCTCGCTCCCATGTCTGCCGTCTCCTTCCTGCTTTCTTCGTCAACCATGCCCCACCTCCGGAGAGGATGCCTCAGGCAACAACAATGCGAAACAAACTATTAATAGGCAGGCTCGGGTCATACACCCACGAAGAAACAAGACTCCTTCCAATATATTAATATTACGGGGGGCCATAGTTAATAGGACCAACTATTGTTCGTAGAAATGATTAAATATCTAGGTTTTTATCTATATCACAGGTCCTATTAACTATCGCCCCCCGCAATAGTATTGATCATAATAATAGAGAGGCTACTACTGAATCAGATGAACGTATGTGGTTGACCCAGGTTGTGTAACGACTATTAATGTCATACATACCAGACGAAGAGGCAGGTATACCCGATCTCCGAACAACAACCCCGTCGTTGTTGTTATGTATGTTCATTGCTTATTATTCTATTATTGTGCCGTCCGACACTGACTGCTGTGCAGCATCATGACCTACCTTCAGAATTCTGACGTTGATCACTCAGAAATACCACAATGTTAAGATCATGGACAGCGGGACATATTGTCTCCCTGGATCCCTGGGCAGGTCTGCCTATTAAGCCGGTATACCCATTGTTGGTACTCACATACTGGTACATGTGTGGCTTGCTTAGAAATAGAATAGCGGCATTATTCCTTTCGTGCACGACGGAGACTGAGACCACGCTCGTGCCTCTCTCTCTGGAAAGCCCCTGGTTTTCCACCTAGATACGCCTTCCAAGTACTACAAATACGATCCCAGTGCCAGAACCCAGGTAATTACCGGGCTTTCAACCTCATACAAAGCAGTATCATAACACTATAGCCCACTCTGAGGAGCCGTATATATATATGCAGAATTATGGGAAATTCATGGAAACCCCGATTCCACAAACTAGAACATGAGTCGAAGATGCGGCTCCTCAAAACCCACTCCCACACCTCTGAACGGCAAGGCAACGGAGCCGGCAAAGCGCGTTAAAAAAAAATGAAAGGAAGAGATAGCAGGAAAAATCATCGCCATGTCGCCCGCGACGGGGGGGGGGCGAGGAAGATGCGAGGAAAAGTGAAAAGTGAATATAAAAAAAACGAGAAGAAAAAATAACACGGAAGATGTCAAGAACCACACAGAAAACCCCGCCTGCGTACAACTCGGGGAACGTGTCCTGTGCCACAAATGAGTGGCCCGATTACCCAGACCAGCCCCGACACTGAGCGGGGGGGGTAGGCAGGACAGAATACGCGAAAACCATCCCCGACCAAGCCCGAGAAAGAAAAAAAACAACCAAACAACCGAATAATCCAGGAACACACCTGCCAGAGAAAAATCCGACCCGATGTACAACTGGACGGCTCGGTACGGCCCATTGCTTCAATCGGCCGCGCTACCCCCGACCCCCGGTGTAGGCTTGAGTGGGTTGGGTGGTGTGAAGGTGTTACCTACTGCTGAGCTATAGGGGTAAAAGATCGATCGACTACCCAGCCCAAGGTAATCCTTATAACACTCTCCCTCCCTCTGAACGGCGGGATCTTTGGGGCGTCGGAACCATATACGTCCGTACGCTGGCCTACCCGCTTCGTTTTATTACCTGGGGAACCAGGGAGATATGTGTTCAGGGACCGCAAGCGCAAACGTTTCTGTAAAAGAAACGTTCGAACCCGTGACCTGGACGACGTCAAAATTTTAAATGTGAAGGTGTTACCTACTGGACCATAGGGGTAAAAGACCGATCGACTACCCAGCCCAAGGTAATCCTTATAACAGTGGGCTGCCTTTCACCTCTTCAATCAATGATATTGTGCTCCCCATCCGACAGACAATGCATGGTGATGTGCATGCAGCATGATGTGAGCTTAAAAGTGAATCACTCACTACAAAAAAAGCATCCCCCGAAGGAGCTGCGTTGACTACCGTACTGACACTTATTACGGGGGACCATAGTAAATAGGACCTACGGTAAAGACAAAAACCTGTACATTTATCTACTTTTACTAATAGTATTTGGTCCTATTTACTATGGTCCCCCGTATTAGTAAATAAAAGAGCCTTTGTTTGGGCTTTGAACAATTATAAAGCAAGGGGTGCAGCAGTCGTTTTGTAGAGCTATTATTATTAATATTGATAATTTTCTCGACAGCGAACGGTACGGGGGCTAAAAAAAAATCCTATTTTCGGAAAGGCTCTTTCTCGACACACGGATCAACCTGAAAACCCCTCCTTTCTTGGTCGGTATTTTGGCATCAACGCGCCTTTCACAGCAGGTTACCTAGCTCAGGCCCGGCGTTCGTTGGGCTATAAAGATAAAAAGTTAGCCAATCGCCTATCCAACCTAATAAGCCTCATAACACTCTTCTCCCCCCCTGGAACGGACCGGACATACGGGTCGACGCCGTGACACCAACACACGGTTCCAATTTCTGGGGATCCAGAAGTATTTTCAGATTCTTGACATGAGACATGAGGGCACTCACTTTTTCTTTTAAAAGCGATTTCATGGTGGACGTGAGATTCGAACTAACGACCATCAACGACCCATGCTCTGCCGTCGTCGCCATTTGTTAAGGTCTTATTAGTAGTCCGTGGGGCTAAAGGTAAAAGGTTAACCGATCGCCTATCGAATCTAAGCCTTATAACATTCAACTGCTAGCAGCTGTTGTTGGTTGTATAATCATCTCGAGCACAGCAGTAAGTAGAGCAGTAGATTACCAGTCAGTATTAATAATATCGCGATTTCGCGCCGCCGAGTGCATAGATAGGTATAAAAGCTATAGCCCTGAGGGACCGCCAGGCTCCTATTACGGGGGGCATAGTTAATAGGACCAAATATATTGTTAGTAAAACAGTTAAATATATACCTGGTAGGTTTTATGTATACCATAGGTCCTATTAACTATTTTTTTTTTTTTTTTTTGTTTTTTTTTTCCATCCCATTCATTATCTTCGCACATCTTCTTCTTTCTCTCCTTCCAACTCGTAACTCAGATCCGGGGTCACATAGCAGGCTCTTCTCCCCCCTTCCCGCTACGGTACGTGCCTTCATTTTTTTTATCGCGAGAAGATTTCAGCCTTTTCTTCCCTCGTCGACTCGCATCGAATTGTGCCTACCCACGCTGCAAGGCGCTCTCAACAATTGAATCCCTTTTTTTTATTTTTGCAAATAAAGTCAAAGTCCGACCCTCCTGGGGCTCGAACCCAGGACTCAAACAAGTAGAATTCGAGGTTAACCACTTGAACCACCGGGGCGACCGTCCCCCGTAATAAATAGAGGAAAAGAGGAAGAAGTCGGAGGGATGCGGCCAATGACCTGGGGATGGAACATTGATGAGGAATATGATACACTATACCCGGTATATCTAAAATGAAATGATGTGGATAATGGAAGTTGGGAAACGGCTGGCAGAGAAGCGTACTGGAGATACTGCTGATTTACGGAAGGGTTCTCGGTTTATATGGGAACAGCATCTACGCTATATTGCCGGAAGGCAAGCATGATGACAATATTGAATAACGCCCTGCACATTGTCAGAAGGCAAATAATAATAATAATAATAATAATAATAATAATAATAAAAATGAATAGTATAGCCCTCAACTGCTATTATTAGGGTTAGGGTTGTTTCATTTGTCTCTAGTTTGTGTCGAAGAGTAAGAAGCGGGGATCAGCCCTCGTAACTTTGAGTACTAAAGGTGACTTGACCTTACCCCATTTAGAACCGCAGTCCCGTTTTGGAGACAAACTACTTAGAATTAGACTGGTGTGTCCCCTAAACGGCACTGCAACCATATAAGGGTCAATACACTCTCTCTCCTCGGATCGTGCTATTCATAGTATTGATACGAACAATGAAGGTTATATACATACGAGGGCCAACCCCCCCCTCCAATACTAAAAAACAGGGCGCAGTAGTAGTAGTAGTAGTATTAATAGTAGTAGTAGTAGTAGTAGTAGTAGTAGCAGCAGTAGTAGTAGTAGTAGTAGTAGTAGTCGTATTAATAGTAGTAGTAGTAGTAGTAGTAGTAGTAGTAGTAGTAGGTCTTACTCGCTTGTTGCGGCGGCCTCTGGTTGATGGTACCTTGGGAAATCACGCTCACGCCATCAACAACTAGGCCAAAAAAAAGTTGGTATAGTATCATACGTTTCTCGGCCACCCAGAATCGACCATCAGAATCGACCAAGAAAAGAGCGCGTTATGAGCAGAATAGATCAAGCAAGAGGGCTAGCGCGTAATCACCACATCGTAGTCAATCAACAGTGCGTCACTATGACCAGAATCGATTTAGAGTAGCGCCTTGTCTTTTCGGCCATGGACAACGAACCGGCTGAGCAACGTACGTATTAGCGCCATGGACTACGACAGCAGCAAGCAGCAGTGGATGCATGTAATAATGTGGTTCGTGTTCTCGTCTCCGGATTCACCGACAAAGCTATAACCCTTTTAGAACCGCAGTCCCGTTTTGGGGACAAACTAGTCAAATTTCAAGTAGTTTGCCCCCATAACGGGACTGCGGTTCTAAAGGGGTTGTTGTTGTTGTTGTTGTTGTTGTTGTCGTTGTTGTTGCTTCCACACAAACATACACATCATACGTGACACATGAATGAAAGAATCTATCCCAACGTAAATTTAGCTCCCCTCCCCTGGTGGATGGAGTGGATGGAGCAAAATGTCCGCCCCACTGCCGTTGTTCGTTGCTGGTCTTAATAGCTCCATACCAGGTACCTGGTATGTTTTAGATATAGTTGTCCGGGACTCCCCCACCCGGACCCCCCCGAAACGGTTGTTTGTGGCTTGTCACCGCCTCGCCGCCCCTTGCATTCTGTCGAAGGTGCCAGATACTACACACAGGGATACACATAGTTGTTGATATATTATACGATATTATATGTGTATTATTTGTTTAGAACCATTTTACCGCCCTGTTGTTGTTGTTGCTGTTGGGGTCTCAGCGAGTAGTTAGTTACTGTTTTTCCCCCCGCCCCTCCGCCGCCTCTTGATGCTCTCCCCTCGCCTCCCCTCTTCTTGTCAAAGATGGATGATTTTTTATGATGTCGATTGAGGGCACATTCATGAACCCCTACGTATGACTAGATTAAAGCGTTACTACCTAAAAAGCGAGACAAGTAGCAGTAGTAGTAATAGTAGTGGTGCGCTTTTGTCTAGGGTGCAAGAAGAGCCTGCGGCATTTTGCAAGTTACATCATTTGATGAGCATGCGCGTGGTGTTTGCCTCCCGACTCTTTTGAGGATCACTCTTATCGGAGAGCTTTCGTTTTCCAAATTTTCGACATTTTTTTCGCGCAATTTTTCAATCTTCCACATTTTCCTGTTTTTTTTTTCCAAATATTGGAATGTTAACGAACTTGATATTTTTGGTTCTGGCGAATTTCACGAATGGTGACAGAACGCCCCCGTAATATTGATACATATCTCCAATTATTTCCAAACTTTGGAAATTATGGAAAAAACGCTCTCCGATAAGAATAAACCTAAGTAGTATCAATTTTGCTCTCCGAGAGTGTGCCATACATACATACGCATTCCTCTGAAGGAGTTACCTACTGAGGGTTAGGGGCTTCAAAGATCGATCGATTACCCAGCCCAGGGTAACCCTTATAACGTTCTCCCCCCCTCTGAAGGCCGGGACGCTTAGGGCGTCGGTACCCTATACGGCCGTACGCTGGTCTACCCGCTTCGTTTCAATACCTGGGGAACCAGAGAGATATACCAGGTATGTCTTTAGGGACCGCACGCGCAAGCGTTTCTATAAAAGAAACGTTCGAAGTGAGGTTCGAACCCGTGTCCTCGACGACGTCAAATGTGATGGCATTACCTACTGAGTTATACGAGGTAAAAGATCGGTTGATTTCCGAGCCCAGGGTATAACCCTTACAAGATTCCGTTCCGACTGGAATATAACATCTTCTGACACCGCACTACTATTTACAGTAGTAGTCTCTCTTCTGGCACTTTCAACCCAAAAACATCCCACTAATTTACCTTCTTGAAGGCTCCTGCTGCTACTTGCACCTTTTCCTCCACTTGGCAAGCCCTCGTATACCCTACCTTACTCCTCGTGCGATTGAGGTGCGGACGCTGCTTGGTGTGGCCGACGGCGCTGTACCCATCACGATCATATTGCCGGGCAAGGTTTCCTCTCTGGAAACCCCCAAAGGAGGAAAAAAAATTCCCCTCATTATATCAAGGAACTCCCCACACTTACTCTCTATGGATAGACGCGTGCAGCGATCGGGGTAGCAGTTAATTTTTCTGAGGCTCCTCTCCTCACTTGAGTCGAAAGGAACTCTGCACTATTAGTAAGCACTTCAAGAGTCTAAAGAGACCTTGATTGACCGGCCTAAACTAGACCGTCAACCGACGTAATCGATCATCATTCATATTATTTTTTCCCTCCGAGAAAGTATCTTACAGTTGTTCCTTTCCGACTTGAATCGAATATACCGCAGTAGGAGTAGTAGTAGTAGTCCCTCTTCCATTACTCTGAACCAACAAGACTATTGTTTTCCCTTGTGAAGGGCTCCTACTCGTGGCTTTCTCCTTTGGCAAACCCTCGTTTATCCTCGTACTCCTCGCCAGCGTTCCCCCCCTCGTACCCCCACATCATTGATGCCATTGGCAGCACTGCTCTGGTTTCTTCCCTCCTTCCTTTAAAATTTTGTAGTAGTCAATAGCGGTGGGCGGTCTCTCCGTGACAGTTTGTACTGGTGCACTCGGTGTGAAATCATCATCGTCATCATCATCATCATCATCATCATCATCACCATCATCATCATCGGCATCATCACCATCATCATCACCATCATCATCGCCATCAATCATCATCTATCTTTGCGTCCACCAGTATGGTATGCGTACTGTACAGTAGCACTATTATCGCCACTAATCTAAACTACTTACAGTCACCGTGATCAAGTAGGCTAGCCGATAGTGCTATACATAGTCAACACAGCCGCTGTGTTGTATGTTTTCGGATTACTTCGTGATTCTCGCAGACTTGGTAACGCCGATGCCCGGGGCGCCGCCCAGGGTGCACACTAAGCAGTAATAGTAGTGGTTCTACTATTAATGATAGGAGCACACCTATGATCATAGCATCCACTCACAACTCCTCCGGCGCCCACAAGAAAAAAGGCCCAAGACCAGCCGAAATAGATGTTCGTTGGTATCATCATAAGATCCGTTCATAATATCCCCTGCGCGTGCACGAGAAAAAAAAACCCAAGACCAGCCGAGATAGATGTTCGTTGGTTTTGCCTGTGTGACCACCGACCCCTCTCCTCGCTGTTCTGTATCTTATCGCTGTACTACTGCTGCCGTACTGGGCCACTACTAGATCCCACCGACAGAGAAGATGCTATTTTTCGTAGGTGCGTGTATGTATGTGTGGTATGGTCGTTTCCCCGTTATTTCTGTCGAGAGAAGACCGTGATGTTTGCCCGTCCTTTTCGTGCTTCGTTCGACACAATATACCAGGTATCTATACACCGTGTCTATTTCCCCCTCAGGCAATGTACCGCGTTCATATTAACAGTAGTAGTGTGGTCTCTCTTCTGTCACTCACTCTTACCAATGGCTGCCCCACTTTCATTTCTTGAAGGCTCCTACTCCCACCTCCTCCCCTTTCGCAAACCCTCGCTCATCACCGTTCCACTCCCACGTCATTGGCAGTAGTAGTGCTCAGGTTTCTTGCCTGCTCCCCCTAGCAGCCCGGCGGCCCCTTACTGTGCCTGTTTGTACCGGTGCTCTGCGGCGTGAAATCGCGACCTGGGCGGTCACGGAGGTTACTTGGAAAAGCCGCTCTTCGCAGACGCCTTTCCTCGCTAAAGACGACCCGCCCGTCCCTCCGACGATGCTTGCCGCCACCTGGTCGATCAGGTCGCTGCTAAGGTACTTTCCGAGGCGCCCAAAGATTTTCATCGCGAGGGTGGCGAGCTTATGTCTGCGCTCACCGAAGGACGCTTGTCCCGCCCCGAGCGTATAGTGGCTGCGCTTTCGCGCGCCCCAGACTTGGACAAAACGATGCAGCGAGCCAAAGTTCTAGGTCGGTTTGATTTTTTCGCCTACGATAGTCAGTCTCTGTCTGGTCCCCGTTAACACCCCTCTTTCATTCGTTCCACGCACACAGAGACACCGCCATCCATTGCTTGCAGGCCTACTGTACTACCTACGTACAGAAACCCCACTCGGCTCCAATCTGCAAGCGTTTGCCCCCGTTTGCGCGCTGTGTTTGACACCCACCCACAATGCGCCCATATTGCATGTATGTATGTATGTATGTGTCGTCAATGTGCACGTAAGGGTAGAATTTTCGAGTACATCTGGCACGATATACCAGTACCTGTCAAGGCTCGCTCTGGGTTAAGCTGTGGGTGATATCCCCCCCCCCCCCCCCCCGCAATGCAGCTCACTCTTCATGCGACTCGCCGGGCACCTCACGGTGCTTCGCAGTCGGTGCAAGCAATGTCTGTGCCTGGTCGGGAAAAACCCGACATGCTTCGTCCCGGCATTGTAGGGATGCGAGGGTCTATGGTCACACGACAACGGTCATGCATGAGATCGAGTACATCTCTCCTATCGAGTACAATCCCTCCCCCCCCGGCACACTGCCCCCCCCCCACCCCCCCCCCCCCCGGTCGCCCCCCCGCCCCCGCGCATTTAACCCTTTGTATGCACGTATACTCACTCGTACTTACCTACAATATACATTTTCTTCCTCAGCTTCTCTTTTTTTTTTTTGCTGTTCTCGTGATTTTAGTTTTCAGTGGCGACACTGGTTGATGCGCTCTCTTTACACACTACTATTATAATAGTATACTGACTATGTACGCACCTACACAGTAGCTATAAGAGGCGTTTTAGTTCTACTATTATTATAATGTATCGGCACACGCTAAATACTATATATATTATACCAGTCTGTCTGGTGGTACACTCTGTCTAGTCTACTATTACGGGGGACCATAGTAAATAGGACCCACGGTACAGACAAAAACCTACCAGGTATGTCTTTACCTTTTCTTACTAGCAATATTTGATCCTATTTACTATGGTCCCCCGTAATACTAGAAGCTAGTTGGTATCAATTGTTACTATTAATATATTATTGCTTTGAGTTTGCATGAGCTTCAACGTTGATGACTGATACCTTGTAGCAATGAGTATTACCGGAAGCAACGAATACCACTTTTATTACGGGAGCCATAGTAAATAGAACCAAATATTGTTGGTAAAAATAGGGGATTATATAGGTTTTTGTGTGTACCGTAGGTCCTATTTAATATGCCCCCCCGTATTAGCTATATATATACCAGCACCAGGTGCCTGGTATTATTAACAGCAAGCAGTAGTAAAGTGAGTGGTGTATAGTTGGTGACCTCTGCTGCTGCTCGCTGCTGCTGCCTGTGCTGTGGTGACGAACATCGCCGTCCGAAAGGAAGACTGGCGGTACTTCGTATGATGATATCATCATCATACTTCCTGCTGAATGATACCATACCTACCTGGTATACCAGGTAAATATAACCCGCAGTATACGCGTGATCGAAAAGTATATCACCACACAAGGAGGGTAACAGCTTGCAAGATGAGTTTCGACCAAATTTTAATCCTCGATCTCACCTTGTGTGTTGCTTTAATTTCATAAAAATAATGTACCATATAATTATGATATTAGTAAGAACGTAATGAATCTGATACCAGGTAGGTAGGTGCTATCATCGGTGGCCAGTCGGGTCCGCTTAATTATACGCGAGAGTCACCATTTTTTTTCCGCTAGAAACTTCTCCTCCCTCTCTCTCGTGTTATATACTCTCTCCTTTAGAGCTGATGATGATGTGGTTACCAGGTAGTTTGTTTGTTGGGCGGCGCTCGGCTGAATGGATAGATAGATATGCCGGTATTGCTACACGGATGATCACCACACTTAAACTCATATTGTGTATGTATTACTTCCTGACTGGCTTCACAATAATATTGGCGACCCAAAATACCACTATTAACATCATTATTATTGTGGGGGGCATGGTAACTCGGTAAATAGGACCAAATATTGTCAGTAAAATACGTAATAATAATAGTAATAAATATATATATGGGTTTTTGTGTGTACCGTATATTCACTCGTCGTATGTCCCTGTACATACATACATGCCTGTTATTTACTACCACAAGTATTAAAATAATAACTACCAGGTATGATTTCTCTTGCCATCCGACCATATATATGTGCAGCACGATATTCAACATTGATCACTCATAACTTTCCCGAAAAAAGAAGAAACCCCCTGCTCCTTCTCGATCCCTGGCGTCCCCTAATAAAATCGTGATACCCCCCTCCAAATAAATGGCGACCTGTGTAGTCACCGAGACGATTTGGAGTAGGCGTTCCTTCACCAAAATCATTTCCTTCCCATCGACCCACCATCCCTCCCTCCCACTACACTACTAGTAGCCAGCTGTGTGTGGTAGATGAACTTACTGCCTTCTACCCCGAGACGCCGAAATCATTCCACTGCTGCTTTCATTCTTCTTATCGGAGAGCGTTTTTTCCAGATTTTCCAAAGTTTGGAAATAATTGGAGGTATGCCTCAATATACGGAGGCCGTTCTGTCACTATTCGTGAAATTCTCCAGAACCAAAAATATCAAGTTCGTTAACATTCCAATATTTGGAAAAAAAAACCAGGAAAATATGGAAGATTGAAAAATTGCGCGAAAAAAATATCGAAAATTTGGAAAAAAAACTCTCGGATAAAAAATAAGAATGACCTATATAAAAAGTGGCAAGTTTTGACATAACATAATAATTATTGTCCCCCGTAATAAAGCAGCCAAAGGGCCGTTGGCCGCGGATCGAAAAACACAGCAACCAGGTTTTCGCGGCGATAGCGGGGGGAGGGCGGGGAAGGAAAAGGAGGGTGCGCGGACGATAATCAGTCCATCGCCAAAATATATATAAAAATGACGACCACGGGGACACTAGGAGCCATCTCCCCGGATTTCAGGCTTTGCGTTTCCGGCTAGGGACAGGGTTAGAGGGTGTGTGCGGTTGGGGCTAGAGGAGCCTTGGGAGGGTGCGAATCAGTCAACACCGCGAGACGTTAATCAGGACCAGGGGGCTATTTGGAGCTATAGCCATCCGCGGATCCAGGCTTTGCGTTTCGGGTTGGGGTTTCATAGGGGTATGTTTGGGGGTGGGGATAGGTTCAGAGTTAGTTGCGTACGTGCCGGTCTTTTCGGTCTCTTTTCAGGGTTGTAGAGCTGCAGCGACGGGATTTGACGCGCTATACACCAGGATAATTGAGGGTTTATTCAACATGGGGGGACGCTGCTGAGGCTTCGCTGTCGTTTTACGCTGTAGTCTGTGGGAGGTGGCTGGTGTGCTGCAGAGGACGGATGCGGCGGGAACACGCGAAAAACGCATGGCCCAAACCCCCATTATGCCTCCCGTTTTTCAGTTTTTTTTTCAGTAGTTTCCCCAAATAATACCAGGTGTGCGATAATTATTTATTTTCTGAATTCGGGGAGACGAAATTAACACGAATAATGAATAAATCTCGAATCCGAAACATGGTGGTAATATGAGAGATAACCCTGTGCTCTGCTGCTGTGCTGTAATAACAGCAGGTAGGTAGGTGTTGCTGTGCACATACGTTAGAATGAAGAGGTCCGTACGTACGCGTATATAGTCCGTACGTACCCCCGGCCGCCTTTTTCAGGCTTGAGAACGACACGAGATCATTCTTTGAGGCTTCGAGGCTTTTGTTTGTGGTCGTTGCCCCCTTTTTTATCATATTATTATTAGCCGACGACGCGCCTCCCAAGAAATGACGTTCATTCCATTCCATTTTAAGTCGTAGAGTTATTTCGTGTGCCCGAAGACGGAAAATAAATAATTCCCTCTATTTTACGTACGAATTAATTAAATTGAAGTTCAGGTCATTACGACACTATTAAAACTATTAATACTATACTGCTTGCTGTACTACGTGATGCGAGTGTGTGTGTTCTTCACATTAAACTGTAAACCGTTCTTTCTACGTACCCGTCGACATCCAGCACAACCAGCAGTGTCCGTGCCGATTCTTCACAATTTTTACTTGGTTCTTTGTCTTACTCTGTTTACAAGAAGTGTGTTGTTTTTTCTCATTCTTTTTCTTCCTTTTTTTCCAGCTCGTTCTTTTTCAAGTGTTGGCCACCTCGCCTGCGGGGGGGGGGCACGACAGATTGTTTCTCCTAGATTTTGCTTTCATTTTTTCTTTTTCTCTTTCGATTTGTCTACCTTGTTCTTGTTTTTTCTTTGATTGTTTCTTTTCGTTTCACTATTTCATAGATTGCGTATGTCGTGCCTGTCGTATCTAGTATGATGACATGGCTTTGCATTGCCCACTGCAGTGCATACTGCACACGTGGCAACGTAGTATCTCTGTGGCGTAGCTTTGTGGCCACAGAATTTGTATCTCTTCTAGGATTGAAGAATCGGCACGGACACTGGTTGTGCTGGATGTCGACGGGTAGAAAGAACGGTTTAATGTGAAGAACATACACACACATAACTTGTATCTCTTCTAGGATTGAAGAATCGGCACGGACACTGGTTGTTGTGCTGGATGTCGACGGGTAGAAAGAACGGTTTAATGTGAAGAACACACACACACACATATAATCCTTGAAGAGATACAAGTAAGTTCAGAATATGTGGTCACAAAGCTACGCCACGACCGCCCCCCTTAGCCTTAAAGTCCGAATGCTGAAGGCCGAGGTGATTGAGACCCTGCTGTACGGGTGTGTGACGTGGACCCTCAGAGCGGAACACTTTGCCAAGCTTCGAACGGCTCACCACCAAGTCCTGCTGCGAGTCATTGGCTTCCAGCGCCGACTTCATACTGACCATGCCACCCTCTCGTACGCGAAGGCCCTCAAGTTGACACGTTGCGAGAGCATCGAAACGACCATTCGTAAACGGCGGCTCTTCTTTGCGGGGGGCGTGGCACGGCAAAGCTAGGAGCGATTACCCAGTCGGGTAATGTTCGGGACGATAACTGGTGGGGAGAACCCGAGACCAGGCGGACAGTGTAAGACTTGGCATAGATGCATAGTCGAAGACCTTAGGGAGTTCCGAGCCACCGAAGGGTCAACGGAAGTTGCCCCCTTGGTGTTTGGAGTTGAGACCGCGTTGTGGTCCACTGCAGCCAAAAAGGCGGGGAAGTGGTACCGGGGGATCCTTGAAGCAGCCGAACGGTTCATGGTGAGGTGGCACGAAGCTGAGGCTGAGATGAGTAGGCAGCGCCGCGCATCCGCCGTGAATGGTGCCCAAGGGAACGGGGGGGGAGGGGGCAACAGGAGAAGTGGCAGAAAGCCCGACCGAGGGAATGCGGAGAGGGGGGGGAACAGGAGGGGTAGAAGGGAAACGGCGGTAGACGAGAGTAGTATAAGGAGATGGCAGACAGGGTAGCAAGGCACCAAGTCGACTAGGAAGTAGAACATGACCATACTACTAGTACTAAGTGCTGCCAACGGGGTGCAGCTGGTTCGAACGTGGTCTTCCCTTGTCTTCTCTTCTTGTTTTTGTTTTTTTTCTTTCTTGCGCTGACTCTCCGTGATTTTCATACTATTTTTTTCTCTTCCTCTTCTTTTCTGATTGATAAGCCGTACTGAAGGAGCCGTGTGGCGTGGTTGGAAGACGAACCTGCTCTGCTCGTTTCGTGTTGTCTGACGCCAAGGGGCTGGGCATAGTTGACGAACGCAGGGCGGAGACGGCAGTCTGGGTAGCAAGGTACCAGGCGGATTAGCAGGGAGAACCTGGCTATATACTATACTCGGTACCACAAGCTGCTGCCGCCACCTGGAAGGTGCTTTGGGCTTTGGTCTGCCTGTTATTTCCCCTTCGTTATTTTTCCTTGTTACTTTTTCCCTTGGTTCTTTGTCTTACTCTGTTTACAAGCAGCAGTGGTGTTTTTTTCTTATTTTATTTTATTTTTCTTTCTTTTCTCCAGCTCGTTCTTTTTCAAGTGTTGGCCACCTCGCCTGCGGGGGGGGGGCACGACAGATTGTTTCTCCTAGATTTTGCTTTCATTTTTTTCGTTTTCTCTTTCGATTTTTCTACCTTGTTTTTGTTTTCTCTTTGATTGTTTCTTTTCGTTTCACTATTTCATATATTGCGTATGTCGTGCCCGTCGTATCTATTATGATGACATGGCTTTGCATTGCCCACTGCAGTGCACACTGCACACGTGGCAACGTAGTATCTCTGTGGCGTAATAGCTTTGTGACCACAGAACTTGTATCTCTTCTAGGATTGTGAAGAATCGGCACGGACACTGGTTGTGCTGGATGTCGACGGGTAGAAAGAACTTAATGTGAAGAACACACACTGAGAGATACTGGTACTATTTTACGACGTGATAAAAGACATGGCGAGAAAAAATGTCAGGAGACATAATATGTCAAGCAAAGGGCAAAATATGCGCTGTCGAGGGTGTACGGCCGAGTGAGTGTTCCACGCTAAAACCGTCGTAGTGTGGTCAAGGCAAAAATTGCTGTCTGTCAAGGGGTGGAAATGCTGCCTCCTGACATCTTCGACCACAAGTGCTCACTATTATATTGGTACGACGAGTATATATTACTAAGAGTCATAGTACCTCATACCAAAGGGTATATAGGCACGCGTATTTATTAATACTATTAATACTGCTGTATACGTACGACGTACTACTATATACCAACCAGGTAATAATCCTTCCGTTCCCCTCGCTGCCTCGGCAAGGAATGCTGCGAGGCATGCCCTATCAGGCTAATAGCGAGTGGGGTAGGTCTTTCTGGCGGGTGTAAGGCCGGACTCACCCTCAAGGAGTGATACCTTCTTGCTGCTGCCTGTGGCCGCGAGGCTCAGGCGGCAGTAGAGTTGGGTCGTACGTGGTGCGTCAGGCACGGAGACCTACGATTCGCGCGTCTTTTTAGGCAGCTGCGGCAGAGCAGCAATGCTCAATCGGGGTGTCCATGCGCGGAGGCAGGCGCCACCACAGGCCACACTACGGCACAGTCTATTGCGCCGGTAGGAGGCTGGATTCGACGACGAGGGAGGAGGGAGACTGAGCGTCGACGTGCGGAGAAGAGACGGATTGACCTCCCCCTGCGCGAGAATTTTTATTTCCCAGATCAGAACCGCAAGTGCGAGGAGCATTTTGTTTTTCAGGATGACGGAGAAAGGGAAACGACTGGAAGGGAATGGCAACGAGTGCACGCGCAAAGGAGCGGGTGGATTGGGCCAAGGCGATGATGCGGCCATGAAGAGCGGCAGGAAGACGGTGCATGGAGACCCATGATTTGCGCGCACACTATCATCACGAGAGAAGCAGTCATAGTTTGTTTTTTCCCTGGTATTGTTTTTCACGAGGCAGAATAGTATCTACCGGTACTCGTCACTGGTCTTAGTAGTTTAACGAGTTGTATACCCTTCATGGGGAATAACCTACGCAATTATCAGGGACGTGGTATCAAAACTGTGCTGCACCTTTTTGTGTCAGACAGTCCAGGAAGAGATGGCGATCGTTGATATTCGTGTGGTAGTAAGGTTCGATTGCTCCTTTTTTCACTGCATATCCGCGAGTCTTCACTCTGACAGCACTCCAGATAGCAGGCAGGAGGTGTGTTCCTCTTTCGTTTTCACGACTACCGTGCGTTTCGTACGGTGCAGGCAGCACTTCAGACAGCATCCGCTGTAGTCAGCAGCCACGAGTTGGTTAGTGGTGGGAACGGGGGTACTCTTCTATATTATAGTTGAGAGGATATACCCGCGGCCATGTTAGTTCAGTTTTGCACATTGGTTTTATCTTGTGTGCGCTTTTTCCGTCTCGTGTATTTTGAGGCAGCCGAATTTTCGAAATTTTTTTTGTTTTTCGGATCTTCCTAGGGCTCCAGCACCTTTGTGTGACCACGGACTCCTTCGTCAGAGAGTTAATGTGAGAACAACAACAACAACAACAATTATAATGCTTTTAATACCACCATCAGTAACTTTTATTATGCGTATTTGTTGTGGAGAAATATGTACTCGTATTAATTATTATTATTACGCTTGCCATCCGACAATGTGTATTGTTCTAATTATTATTATTAGGTTTGTGACATCCGACAATGAAGGAATGTGCAGCACATATTTCGGGGCAATCCTCTTTGTTTGCTTAACCCCTTTAGAACCGCGGTCCCGTTTGGGGACAAAACTACTTGAAATTTGAATGGTTTGCCCCCAGAACGGGACTGCGGTTCTAAAAGCCATTTTTATGAACCCTCTAGGCGAGCTATTCATTCCTGCACGCGGCGCTGTGTGCTGCCCACACGCGGTGGCAGTATGAATGATCCGCTCGAAGAGACGCACGCGCACACGGGCGGGCACAAGCAAAAGGCAAAACCGGCTGCTTGCTACTCACACCTCTCTTCTTCTTTTTCTGCTTGCTGTGCCTTTGCTTTGCGATTATTATGTGAGAGGAAAAAAAGGGAAGGGAAAAAGGATTTGGATGTGGATACGAGAGAGGAAAAAAAAAGATTTATTCGTATTGATATTATTCGAACGAACACGAATGAATAATATACAACGACTAATACTATTAATACTACTACTACTACTGCTACTACTACTACTACTACTACTACTACTACTACTACTACTACTACTACTACTACTACTACTACTACTGCTGTACTGCTGCTGCTGCTGCAGCTGCTGTTGTACAAGATCCACAACTTTATATGATAGCGCAATAACAGCAGAACAAGCACACCGAAACGTAACGCAGACTGCTCGTTGTTGTTGTGTTGTTTGTGGGCTCTGGGCGGCTGGCGGCCGAGAACAAGCAGTGGTTGGTTGATACGTATACGTATACGATACGCACGTGGCGGTTCAGCATCATCAAGCTTGGCATGATGTCAACTACTGTTTGTTGCTGCTGCCCCCCCGGGCACCCACCCAAGAGACACGCCATATTTCACTTTTTTTTTTGGGAAGACAGGAGGAAAATAAAAAAATCCAATGCCACAACCACAACGTCACACACAACCAACACCCAACCGAACATCTTCTCCACAGCTAGCAACAAGGAAAGCGGATTCTTTTCCTTTTTTCCAATTTCCCGCACCCATCACCGCCACCACCACCCCCACCGACAGCCCCGCGAGCTTTCTTCGATCATCATGGGAGTGACCGTGGAAACGACGAGGGAGGGAGACAAGCAGACGTACCCCCGACGGGGAGACAGCGTGACAATGGACTACACCGGGACGCTGCTCGACGGGACGGTGAGTACAGCAGGGGGTACTATCCTATAGCTACTGCCCCTGTATGTACCCGGTACACGAGCGTTTTGTATAACGAACTTTGAGCACAAGTCGAAGTCTGAAGCGTGATTCGATATCAACAGCAGGGGGCAGGCAGCACCATCAAGCAGCAGCAGCAGCAGCAGTAGCAGCAGCAGCAGCAGCAGCAGGAGGCAGCACAACAATGAGAGCACTGCCTACCACCTACCTGCCAAGAAGAGCAAAGAGCACGACGACATGCTGGATGAGACGATGATGTATTTAAAATACTCCTTCGGATATACCTGTACTACCACGACGATAATTACCCCGATTTTTGTGGCCTTTTTTAGAATATGATTTCGGATATGTTGGACAAGGCAGCACAAAAAAATATATTCCGACGCCACACCAAGGATACGAGTACTCGTACCACGCTCGACAATGCACAACACAGCAGCTTCATGCAGGTTGTGCTGGCGTTCGTCCCCAACCTGTACGTACAGCAGCAAGAAAATCCTCCCCAACCACAGCAGTTTACACCCGTACTATGGCAGTAATGCTGCTGCTTTGCCCCGTGCCTATGATGACTGCCGTGCCGGTAAAGTGCCCTCGGCTACTGCTGTGACGGTAGAGTATTAGCTACAGAGTATGGGCTGTGACAGAAGTACGTAAAAAGCGTACGCCCAGTGCCCCGTCCGTCCCTCGTACAGCAGTACGAGATGGGCGATGTACGACACATGACGGTAAAAATAGTATCAGCCCCGTGCTGTGCACCGACGCACTGCCAGGCCCCTTGCTCTGTGGAGCTTCGTACAGCAGTCAGTAAAAATAATATTAATAATAGCTACCTGGTACCAGGAGCTGACTGGCATCTTGCCTCCTCGCCTCCTCGTTTGCCGCTGTTGCTATTAATATTAATACTGCTGCTGCTGCTGCTGCTACTGCTGTGCCGAGGCAGGTTTTCGACAGCTCAATCCGGAAGGGGAGGAGGTTCAATTGCAGGATTGGCGTCGGCCAAGTCATCCAGGTACGAAGCAATAGACTGCGACTCGTCTGAAGCTCGTGTACACTTGTTGTAGAGTTTGCGAGGGGCGGAGAGAGTTGTTACACTTTTTTAGACCGTGCATGAACGCGGAAGAATTTTGAATTTTAGACTTGGTGGTGGTGGTAGTGGTGGTGGTGGTGGTGGTGCGCAGGGTGCGAGGTGCTTGGCGTTTCATGATGGCTTCGACGCAGCCGACCCGCTTGCTCAACCCAGTCGCCGTGGAAGGCCTGAGGTGCTCCGGTCATCATTTATCACGAGATCACTGGTCACACATGGTCACATGCTTCGGTTCGGTGATTCAAGATACAGCAGCAGTAGTAGTATTAATAGTACGTAGTCCGAAGATCTTGCTCCTCTTTCTCTCCTCTGTATTTGCAAATCTTTTTCATTGCTTTTTTTCATTGCTTTTTTTTGCTTGTTTTGGTCGGGGCGCCTCTCTTTCTCGGCCTTATCGTGTTTCGCCTATGTGCGTACTGGTACGGTACAAGCATTGATTTCATCGTATGATCATACGATCTGCGATACGATGATACCTGGTACGACGCAATCCTCTGGATACGTTGATACGGTTGATACGGCGGCACGAGCTGTAGGTGTGGCCTGCGCTCGGGTGTGGGCTGTGCGACTACCCGTATCTGATCATTTCATACGCAAGATATTGTTTTGTTTTCTTCCTCTTGTTTCATTTTCGCCGTCTTGCAACATCATAGCCAATTTTTCATCATCATGCGATCATACTCGGTGAATTTCGTTCATTTATCACCGATCACACCACCATCATCATGATTCTTTCCGCGATCACCACACACAGCTTTCTTTGCCCACTCAGCAAGCAGCGCGGTGTTTTGTCCCAATCCCATGACCTACGCCGGTTGCCCTCGTCAGTCTCGGACATGTACGTACCATATCATGTATGCTTTGCCAACACATCGCACACATTAATTTGTATACCATGTAATTTATTTTATTAAAATAGGCAGTTGGTTGAACAAATTCCTAAAATTCCGAAACGCGAAGAAGCAAATAATCGTGAGTAAATAACGAGATATTTACGTACCAGGCACACGAAGGAGAAATTGACAAACTGCGTAAATAAGATACCAGGTTCCGAACCTGGGTGCAAAGTGCCCAACCAACCAAGCAAAATTGCCCAAGCAAGCGCCGAACGCGGATGTCAGGCGCTGAACGAACTGGTCCTGTCACGCTGTCACCTTGTTGGGCCGTCACGCTATGTATCACATTGTCACCTCCCTTCTTCCTTTTGCGACGTATATACCGATACGTACGTATGTACCTGGTACCAGGTATCTATTTATACAGTAGTATGAATAGATACCCTCCGCCGGTTCGTGCTGCATGCGTTTGGCCTTTCTTTGTACCATGTTCGAATTTCGGACTCCCCCCCCTACCCGCTTGCACATTTCCCGCTTCCCCCATACCCCCCCCGCCTTG
This sequence comes from Nereocystis luetkeana, assembly GCA_031213475.1. Taxonomy (NCBI): domain Eukaryota; class Phaeophyceae; order Laminariales; family Laminariaceae; genus Nereocystis; species Nereocystis luetkeana. Next base: position 4,474,260 of record JARUPZ010000030.1, on the reverse strand, counting down.
CCCCCCCTCCCTATGTACGACCATCACCCCCCCCCCCCGCATGGTAAGGATGCGAGGGTATATGGTCATTCGACTCCAGCCATGCATGATATCGAGTACCCCCTACCACGGCCGTGCATGATGTTGAGCCCCCCCCCCCCCCCCCCCCTCTCTCTACATTATATATAGGTTGGGTTGGCGTCGGTTGGCAACGACACTACAGCAGTAAAACATGCCTCTTAACTACTGCGTGGACTACAGCAGACATCCAGGGGGCCTTTTTTGTCTTTTTTTGTCTTTTTGACTGTCGGTTACAACTGGCGATCGAGTTTTAAATCATTTGTGTAAGGTGGAAAACAATCACTCTTCACAAGGGGATTAATCGCATCACCTAGTAGTGCACATATGGTAAGGCACCCATGAGGCAGCTGCGTAGTACCCCCATTGCTGTCTCTGGAAGTGGCCACACCGGAAAACATGTAGATGACGTCGACGCTGTCATCCAGATGCAAGGAAGTCCGCCTCAAAAGCGGCTATTTAGTAGGATGCAGCTCACCCTTCCTGCGACTCGCCCAACACCTCACGGTGCTTCGCGCTCGGTGCAAGCAAGCAATGTCTGCCTGGTCTGTGAAATCCGACGTGCTCCGCCCCGGCATTGCAGGTATGCGAGGGTCTATGGCCATACGACTACGACCATGCATGATATCGTGTATACCCCCCCCCCCCCCCCCCGGCTTGCACATCTCCCGCTTCAGCCTGTACGACCACCCCGCCTCCCCCCCCCCTGCCCCCGACTATACTATTGCAGCAAGCTTTTATCATTGTATATATGATTGGATATATTTGTCTTATGAATCGTTCTCGTTGTTTTTATCTCTCTTCCTTCGTCCTACTTTTTCCTACCTTGTCCTACTGCTTGCTGTTCGTACGTACGTGCCCTGGTATCGACTGCGTTGGCTCTATAGGGGTGGGATGAGGGCGTGCCTAGGATGTCCCTGGGAGAGAAGGCCGTCCTCCGCTGCACTTCCGACTACGCGTACGGCCCCCAGGGTGCCGGCGGGGTGATTCCGCCTAACGCCGGTAAGACGCTCCTCGTGGCCTGGAGCACTAAGTCACTGCCGTAGTAGCGTTGCATGACGCAACCAAAGGCATCTGACCGTAATCTAATTCTAAATCGAAATGAAGAATGTTCCTCTTCCTCACCTCGTCCATCGCCATTACCACCAGCGACGAAGCATTCCCGTCGAGCACCATCTTCCTCACCGTGTGCTGCCGTGTGCTGCTGTGTGAGATGGAAAGTTTTCTCAAAACTCATTTTGCAAGCTTTGTGTGATACGTCGGCCAAAGCGTGGTAAACCTGGTATGTTCGTGTTACGTACGTACGGGGTAGGGGTGTGTTGAGGTTCGGGAGCGCTCTACCATTACAGTGGTAAATATTTGACAGCAGTTAGTTATTGTGTCGTACAGCATTGTTTGTATTGTCTATACACTAAATCGTTCCGTCTACGTACCTACTTCGTCAGTATACCCAGTGTCCGTTCTGATTTCTTATGCGAGAGAGATCCTAGTTATGTGGCCAAAGACTGTGACACAGGGAGACCAAAAACAAAAAAATGATCGTAAATTCACGGGTCAAGCAAGTGAAATGCCAGCGTACCGGGTACGATTACAGTAGTCGTACTCCCTGCAGATGTTGCATGCAGTACATAATGCTGTTGGTCAGCAGAGATCCAGTCCGGGAATTGTGCTCGGGGTGGAAACGTCAACGTCAACCCTCTGTGTACCTACTACAGCAGTAGTTAACCCTTTTTTGAACTGCAGTCCCGTTTTGGGAACAAATTAGTTAGAATTTGTGTGGTTTGTCCCGAAAATGGGACTGCAGTCCTAAAAGTATCCTGACATTCTTGAACCATCGACCCTCCCCAGAATTTTCGTCGGTGACCTTGTACAGCTGTTAAAGTGTACCAGGTAGTCCTTCAACCGTTTTATTACGGGGGACCATAGTTAACAGGACCTATGGTATACATAAAAACATGTTTAACCATTTTTACCAGCAATATTTGGTCCTGTTAACTATGGCCCCCCGTAAAATAGTTCAATCTGCTGCTGCTGCTTTAGGCCTGGGCGCAGATTGTCTTTTCTTGGTTGGCCAAGAGCCAAGAGGGCCAAGTCGTCCTGGTACATCGCATGATCGATAAAATGTAAAGCATGATGAGAAGTCTTTGTTTCCTCGACGGAGGATGAACGACGACGGTGAACGGTAATTGGGGATGCATACCGATACGTATGGTATGATACGTACGTCTTCTGGTCGTAAGTCTGGTTGCAAGGGTCCTCGGTTTCCCTCATTTTGCAAGGTCATTTCATGCGGGCGTGCCAAAACCCTGAGCGTCCACAAAATCTAAAAAAGTATCTCCCGCAGGAGGGCCAGAGGGCTGACTGAACTGTCAGTTTGAGCACGACTATTTGGCGTATCGCAATTCGCAACAATTTTGTGGAAAAATTGAATGGTTGATATGACACGGACAGGCTCTTGACCGTTGATGATATGCTTTCATTTCCAGGAAAATTCCGGGCGCACGGCAACAATCACTATTGAAATAGCCAGCAGTCCCGCCTGATCTCTCACGTCGCACGCAAAAAAATCTGCTTCAAAAAAACAGCATAAAAATAAAAGCAACCATTTTCGTACCCTTGGAAACCCTTTTTTTTTTAAAAGAAATTCAGCGGCAAGGGAGAGGATTTTCGATTTGGGGTCCCGAACAACCAAGGTACACCCCACCCCCTCTCGTGTCTCGTATACATGTTCATTTTACGGGGGGCCATAGTTAACAGGACCAAATATTATTAGTAAAAATGGTTAAACATATAGGTTTTTATGTATACCATAGGTCCTGTTAACTATGGTCCCCCGTGATAGTATTAATATTAATATTATTAATATCCTACGTTCACGACAAAGGTATTGAAAAAAAAAATCGGGGGGAAATTCGACGAAACAATGTGGAGACTGCAGAAACGGCCACTCACTTCCTGTGTGATCGGTCATTTTTTTTTTTTTTTTTTTTTTTTTTTTTTTTTTCTCATCCCATTTATTATCTTCGCACATCTTCTTCTCTCTCTCCTTCCAACTCGTAACTCAGATCCGGGGTCACATAGCAGGCTCTTCTCCCCCCTTCCCGCTACGGTACGTGCCTTCATTTTTATCGCGAGAAGATTCAGCCTTTTTCTTCCCTCGTCGTCATTGGGGGACGATAGAAATTGGTGTCCCCCGATATACGAAGGCAGGGAGGATTCGTGTGGCTCGAGCGCAACATTATCCCCATGTACATGTACTACTAAACTGCTTGTACTGCAGGGCGCTCACTCATCAAGCTGGTCATAGACGGGTGCGAAGAAACGATAATGCCGACGACGCCACTGTTAAGTGCAAGGTCGGGACACTTTGCATCCCTTGTTAGGTTTTGCCCTTGTTAGGTTTTGCCTGTTGAGGAGGTAGTCGTTGGTACTCACGTGTGTTGTTTGCCTAGAGACAGAAGAAAAACAGCTTTCTTCTTCTCGTACACGATGAGAAACTGACGGCAAGGCTCGTGCCTCGCTGGGAAAGCGCCTGGTTTTCCATCTAAGATACGCCTCCCAAGTATTACACATACGATCCCAATACCTGAACCCAGGTAGTTACCGGCCTATCAGCAGCCTTATTCAAAGCAGTGCCACTACACGTTGTTTTGCTCGCTATTATATCTTCAACATGATCAACACCCAAGGGGATCAACGTACGTACGACCTCATGGAACCCTTTCACCTCTTCAAAATAATAGTCCCACACTAATTCCAAGTGGTTTGTCCCAAACAAATGTGGCACAGAGTAGAACCGGCAAAAAAGCGTGGGTACAGCAGGTCGTACAATGCAGGGGGGTTGTTCAGGCTTCACGATACCGTGCTGTCATGATACTGCTTTGTATGAGGTTGAAAGCCCGGTAATTACCTGGGTTTTGGCACTGGGATCGTATTTATTTGTAGTACTTGGAAGGCGTATCTTAGGTGGAAAACCGGGGGTTTTCCAGAGAGGCACGAGCGTGGTCTCAGTCTCGTCGTGCACGAAAGGAATAAAGTGACTCTTCTATCTCTAAGCGAACATGAACGTATGTACCAACGAGTGCCGGCTTATTAAGCAGACCTGTTCTCCGTGATCTTAACAGTACGCGCTATTTGACGCAAGAAAACCATCCCGGGTGACATCTATTTCGCGTTTTGCTTTTTTTTTGGAACCCGGCGTGGTTGGGTTCCTTTGGCGAGGCGGTATTGAACCCTTTCCAGGCCGCGGTCTCGATTTAGGGACAAACTACTTAGAATTTGAGTGGTTTGACCCCAAAACGGGACTACTACTACTGCAGTTTGCCCTATTTTACAAGAGTTGAGAGAGGGGAGGTGTCTCGCGTCTAACACGGCAGGCCGGCAACTGCAACCTTGTTGTGGGGAAAATCCACTTGATGTTGAGAGCTGTGGGAGTTTACAGTGGGTTTGCGGTTAATCTCCTGTTAATAGGGACATCACCATTGCTCATTATGCATTGCTCACTATGGGCATGCCAGGTACCTGGTTTGTGCCTGGTACGCAGCTGGTATGCAGCGAATTCGTGGCGTACTAACGCTGTCAGAACTTGTGCACCCAACACTTTTTTTTTATCCTCACCCCCCCCCCCTCCCAGGATGTCATACGACTACATCTCTCCTATCGAGTACACCCCCCCCCCCCCTGACACCCCACGATGTTTCGCGCTTGGTGCAAGCAATGCCTGCCTGGTCGGTGGAAACCCGACGTGCTCCGTCCCGGCATTGTAGGGACGCGGGGGTCTATGGTCGTACGACCACGACCGACCGTGCATGACATGAGCACACCCCCCCCACACCCCTGATGGCCATACGACTACGGCCAGGCATGACAATGAGTACCTCCCCACCCTCCGCCGAATGTACCCTCGTCTCTCCTCTCTGTTCCAGATCTTGTTTTCGAGGTGGAATTGCACGCCATCAACGGTGTCGGGAAGTGATTTGGAGGTAGAAGGGGAGGAAAAGAAGGAGCAGTGGTTTGACGGCAAAAATGCTAGGAGACGGGTCCTTTTCGGACGCGTGAAGGCATTTTGTCCTCAACGTACTGGTTAGTGTAGGAAGGGGCTGTCAGTAAAGGGGTCAAACCGCGCGCGGTCTCCTGCGAGTAGCATCTTCGAGGAGGAGGAGGAGGAGGAGGAGGAGTCACAGTTTGCGCGAGTCTGCGCCTCGCAGTGTTTCAGACAAGGCAGCCTGTAAATTGTCTTGCGCCCCTCCCTTCCTCCCTCCCTCCCTCTCTCCCACCGCCTCTCCTCCAGCCCTACGGGTGTTCTTGTTCAATGTTTGGCTTGGCTTTTGGCTTGACGGGAAAAGCGAAGCGGCCTGTCTTGGTGATGATGAGACACCGGCCGTTCTACCGATCGTTTCTATTGATACGCCTACCGAACGTTTCACCGATCGTTCTGTTGATGGCTCTACCGATCAATCGATCGTTCTAACGACCGGCTTGCCGACCGTTCCTTCCCGCCAAGGCGACGTGTGTGCGTGTTTTTGATTCGTGTTTTGTGTGCGTGTTTCTTTTGTGTTCGAGCGACGCGGAGCGGGTCGTTATACGTAGGCATGAAATGCCGTCAATGCACTTCCTATAGTTTGCGCACCGCACCGCTCCATCCCGAACCGTTCTTGTTTTTTCATGATGGGAGGGGCGTACGAGGTAGGCACAGTCAATATGTTTCATGTCTGCTGCTGCTGCTGTGCGTGTCCTGTCATGCGGCGGGTAAGGGGAGCTGGGTGGTAATTTTTGGCCCAAACTTGTTTCTGGCTGGCGGGCACCGGGTATACCTGGTACTATTTATAGTGGTGGGCGACATTTTTGCTCCCCTGGTTGGTGTTAAGAGGCTTTTTTTTCCAGTTTATGAACGGATCAATAGATGGGTGTGGGGATGGGTGAATGGATGGAGGGATAGTACATGGGTGGGTGGGCAGAGTAAAGGGGATGATAGATGGATGGGTGGGTGGTGCTTTGTCCGTGTACAGGGCCTGTATGAGGGAGGGCTTGTCGACTATCTGCCTAAGGGGTGTCGTCATTGAGCATATAGCACCATCACGTGACTAGGTGTATATGTACAACGGCAGGCGTTGGAGGTGAGGGGGGGTGGAGGAGGTGCCGTGGGAGTTTTATTAACGGCAGTTTTTATCGAAACATGAACATGGGGCGCACCGCACGTGGATGAACACAGAGGGCACCGTACAACGCCAGACTGGCCGTGTGTTTGTTCGAGTCGCAGCACTGATGTGTAGGGATGTGGCATTTTGGCGGACGGGCAGGCGGGCCAGATCTGTCTGCATCGAACGGTGCCGCCTGAACAAAGGATTTTGCCGGTTAGCAGCAGCAGCACCGTAGGTAGGTTTTTGCCGTCTAGAGCAGGAGGAGCTACAGCTATAATAGCAGCACCGCAAGAGTCGTCATGTGTGTCGGTGGAGGGGGTGGAGTGGTGTCCATGTCATGCATGGCCGTAGTGCATATGGCCATGGATAGGCCCCCGCAGCCCTACAATGCCGGGACGGAGCACGTGGGGTTTTCACCGACCAGGCAGGCCATGACATTGCTTGCACCAAGCGCGAAGCGCCGCGAGGTGTTCGGCGAGCTGCATTCTGCTAAGAACCGCCTGTGCTCATCGGGGGAAAGTGGTTATTATGTCGTCATATTATGGAACCCCTCTTGTCTGTGTACACAGCAAGCACAGGTAAGTGTACAACCCGCGGGCGATCAAATCAGCCTACCAGCATCGACATGACAAACACAAGTCTTGTCATCGTAGTACCTCGTAGCGGAAGGTCGCCGGCTTGTCTCATTGTACCTACTGCTTTTTGTCGTTTCGTTGGAAGCTCGCGAATTCACACACATGCGATCCTGAAACGATTATTCAAGAAGTTGCATCCAGAAGGAGCGCGTTCTATGTGGCCGGCGAGCTGGGTGGGGATGCTGCGTGGATGGGTCGGGCGGGAAAGTTTGCGAACAGTACATACGCGGTGGGTGATCATCTTTGGCCTCTACGACAGTAGTAGATGTGGGGAGAAAATTTTGAGACATGTCTTCTATATCTCTCTCTTTCGTCTGTTATTGTCTTCTTTTTTGTATTTTTTCAGCGAGAGCCGCGTTGCGGCAGCACACTGCTGTTTGTATTATACGTCGCAGGGGTTCAACGAACACTCAACACTACTACTGCTGTATCTCACGTCAAAACATGATGTCACAACCGAGCGGATCCGATCGCTAATCGCTACTATTACTACTACTACCACCACCGTATACACCGGGCTCAAAATCACACAAGACAATATCTTAGCATAACAAGACAGGTCGGATATTAGTCCCTCTCCCGAGGCCGCGTGCATCTATCGACCATTATTATTATACTTGGGAACACCTCATCCTCGCCGTAAGAAGGGTTCACCTTATATCTGCCTGCCTGCCTGCCTGCTGCTGCTGTTGCTTGTCTATCGCGCTCTATCCAATCCCAAGTATCGACCGAACGCGGTGCAGCAGACACGACCTGACCTCAAACCCCCATCCCTCGTCTAACCCTCACGAACCCCCCCCCCCCCCCCCCCCTCCTTTTCTCCTATCCCTGTCCGCTCCTTACATCAATCCGAGCATGAAACAAAAAACAGAGCAGCGCAGATTTAGTTGTCCCCTACACCTTCGCTAACTTTGCCCGCCCTCTTCGATCGAGCACAGCCTACAAGTTGCACCCACTGCTGTTTCCGCCGAGGGCTACAACAGTACCTGGTAATTAACACCGTTGCACTGCCTGCCTGCCGCCTGCAACTCCCGAGTCCGATCCATTGCCTGCAGCCTCATGACCGAAAAACGTTTTTTCAGCTGCTCCTCATCACGTGAGGTCGGGGTCAAACAAATCTGACAAAAAAAAAAGCGACCCCTTTTTTTCTCACTCCACACCCTCAACCACGTCCATTAACTCATGACACCACCACCACCACGATCACAGGTCAAGTTACGATCGATATCCTCGTCGAGCGTGCGAGCGGCCATCATACGTGACTGGGCGACTAGGCACAGGAACACAAAACACAACACGACACAGTCCAGCCCTTGACAACGATTAAAAAAAGCAGAACAGAAACAAAAAATACGAGGAATGTATACTTATACGAACATTCGTTCTTACTTATGACGAGTAAATGGTCAAACTCCTCGGGCCTAAAAAAGCCCCCAAGAGTCAGAATCGAAACGAAAAAAACCAAACGAAACGAACATATGGCCTCCTTCTCCAGAAAACTGAGAGCAACTCAACCCACTTTCTTGCTACCCCCCCCCCCCCCCCCCCCCCCCCCATCTCGCCCCCCATATCCCATCACCACGCAATGACACACCGACAACACCCATGAACACACCATCATCCACCGATCCACGTCCACAGCAGCAATAATATTTATATCATTCCCGGCCCGTTAGCCCTGCCCGTTTCGCTACTAGACGTGACATCCCCGTGGAATCTATCTCTTTCACTCCCTTGCCTGTGCCGGCCGCTGCCAAACGGGCTCCCCAGCATGCAGCACATGATCCCCGAGTCTGCAAGACCGCAACAAACAAACGCATGTATCGTACGGAGGAAGCATTCGCGGAATACGAGGATATGGGCAGGGGTCAGGACAAAAAGAATGGTCGACTGCACTACACTGTACCTGGTGGCTCTTTTCGTCTTAATGACTACTGCAACAGTTGGTTAGTAGTTCGGTAGCTTCCCTACTGTATCGGCAACTGCAGTCGTTCAATAGCTTTCCTACCTTGCCGGCTACTGCAGCATTAGTAGACCACTCCAACATGTGTTTCCTATCGAATCGGCCACTACAGCAGTAGTAGACTTTTAATACTGTAGACAACAGAATCACTGCAGTACGTACACGAGAGGGTACACGAAAAAAAAAAGGTACTCCATTTTTTCTCCCCGGAGTCCCAGACGGGGAGAGGGTTATACTAAAATCATGTAAAAAAACGCGTTTTTATTTAATTTCGGGACGAAAATCCCATCCCGCCATTAATATTAATAGTGTGCTTTTAGTTTCGACATGGCGAGTGTGGCTCCGTCCCATATTTTTCTCGTGAACCCCTGACGTACGAGTACAACATCGTCACGGTAAAAGTAGCTACCAGGTACACAGTTAGTTAGTGGGAGCAGTCCAACAGCTTTGCTGCCGTACCCGGTGCTGGAGTGCTTCAATAGCAAAAGCGGAGCCGAAATCGCGACACGGGTCGGTTTGAGGACGTTCGTTCCTTCCGCTCATCACTCACAGCAAACGGCCAAGAGGCAGGACAGGAAGCCGATGATCACGACCAGCAACGTCCAGTGGCGTAGCAAAGCTGAACATTCGATCCCATCAGAGTAATTCCCATCCGGTTCCATTCGATTTCGAGGCGGAGCACAACAGCGCGATCAAGGGGGAGGGAGAGACGAGCAAGTTAGATGGGTTGCTCGGCGGTGCATCGGCCTACCTTACCGCGATTCAACAAGCGGGGGGCGCCAGGACTTTTCAGCAAGACACGTACCATCTTGTATGTCGCGATCTGCCACCATGTAGTCAACACACGAGCCAGGGGCCAACCTCGGGACCTCTCTCCTTTTCTTCATGGTCACAAAAGGCTTTCATTCCTATTTACGGGGGGGGGGTAACAATCAGAACCCACCAAGGACCAGAACCAAAACATACCCCTCTCATGTTCAAACGCAAATATTTTCGTTTTGTTCACCATGATCATACCACATACCTGGTACTTGGTTCTGATCACCATGTCCCCCCGACAAATCGCATATTTACTCACGTGTACACTCTTGCGGGTGCGTCAAGGCCTCTTTTGGCCACATTATACTCGTTTTAGTGAAGGGGAAGGTCCGACAAAGGGTTTTTCCCTATCAATAAATACTCCGGGGGGCCATAGGACAGTACTGGCCGCTCTATAGTGCCGGCTGCCGCTACATATTGTGCCGGTGATTTCGCTCGGCACATATGCGATTAATCAGTGTGGCAGTGTGCGGAGTATATAGAGGACCTCAAGGAGTTCGGCATCAAGCTCGAAGGGTGGCGCGAGACAGCACAGAAAGCCGGCAGATGGTTCCAACGGGTCGAGGAAGGGGCGGAGGCCTTCATGCGGAAATGGCATACAGATGAGAAGGAGGCATCGGCAGAACGGCATAGAATAGCTGCGACCACGACCACAGCCGTTGACGCCAACGCGAGTGTGCAGAATGGCAGGGAAGAGGGGGGGGGCGAAAGGGGGACGAGGGGGAATGGCGGGGGGGGGGGAGGGGAGGCGGTCTGCCCAACAGACTGAAGCCTGGTTATGGCCATCATCGTCATGATGCACTCCTTTCTTTGGGACCCAAGTAACTAGCATGGTGCCATCTGGGCAACTTTGCGTGTCTGTATGCTCCAGTGCCTGCCTTTGGTATTTTCTTTCCCCCCCGCCCGTGATTATCGCTTTTTTGTCCCTTCTTTGTTTTCATTTTTCTTTCATTCCCGTTTGTACCTCTTTGTGTCTTTGTTAGTATGGTCCGTTTTGCCTTGCCTTTTTTTCGCGTTTTGCTATCTGCGTCTGTTTTAGTTTTGTTTTTGTTTTTGTTTTGCTTAGCTTCATCTTCTTTTTTTAGGTTTTTGTCTGCTATTAATAGTCTCCTTTTTGCTTCCCTGGTGTCCGCAGTGGTGGAGTGCGTATGCCTGTTTTTTGTTTTTTTTGCCTCTGTTTTTACTTGAGGTATTTCTTCCACTCCAGAGTTATTGGAGCCTGTCCTGCGACCACGGACTGCATTGAATTGTGAGTTAATGTGAGAACAACAACATAGTGCCGGTTGCCGCTGCATATAGTGCCGGTAGTATTGGCTGGCCCATACCGGCACTATAGAGGGGTCACTGCTGCAGTCATAAACCCAGATATGGTGCGTGAACAGAGGGGGATGCATGGCTTTTGGGTCCATCGTGGGTTCTGATTCTTATTACATTAGCCCACCCGCAGCATGCACTACTCAAGTAATACCGTATATGCTCACGTGCACAGGTCCGGTTGCCCTGGAAAAGGCGGAAGTAGAGCACCGCTCCCACCACACTCCACACCGCCAGGAACCATTGGCTCAACACCAATATCAAGAAGATCATGTCAGGAAACACCTGAAAACAGAAGCAAGGCACGCAGGGCAGGGCCGGCAGGCGAGGCACAACACAAAAAACAAAGAAGCCGTCAGGAACTGAAAAAAACGGAGGCATCAAAACAAAGTTGAAGTTGCAGCACACTAAAAAAAGACGGAAGAGTAAAACATATGAGAGAGCGAGAGATAAAAACCGAGCAGAAACAAAATAAAAAACAGTTCGTACAGTAAAAGAGTACCACACGTAGCCTTCTCCACACTATTAACCCTTTTAGGACCGCAGTCCCGTTTTGGGGACAAACTACTTGAAATTTGAGTGGTTTGTCCCCAAAATGAGACTGCAGTTCTAAAAGGGTTAATAGCAGACCAACACCTGGGACCAAAGTACAGCAAACGGGGATTATTGATACAATGATTAATAAGACGAAACAAACTACAGCAGTACTAATACGGTCGGCTCTTTTTTTCAACATCCTGTCAAGGCATGTATATATATACCAGGTAATATTTATCGTGTTCTCGGATTTTTTTTATAGTTCCTAACGATATATACCAGGTACAAGATAATCCGGGTAGCGTAAAGTTGGGGCACAAACAAGAACGAAAAACTCTCGAGAACACCGGAACCACACGGGGGAGGGGGGGCAAACGGCATTCCCTGAACTTATACACTAAAAAAAAAGTACTCGTGTGTAATATCGGCACGTACTACTGTAAGTAGCTTCCCTGCCTGGTACATATAGTTATGAGAAGGTGGCCAAAACCATCTCAAGCAGGGAGGGCGCATGATGGGTAGTACCAACAGTACCGTAATATATGGCACGCACCTTAGGCCCCGGTCCAAAGTATTGGACCTGCAGTGAGGAAGACGCCCGAGACGCCAGTTGCACAGAAAAACTACTCCCGTGTCCCCTGCGAGCAGGTGAAAACAAACAAACAAAAAACGGCAACAAACAATCCACAACAACAAAAACAAGAGCAGACAAAGGGAGGGGGGGGGGGGGCGAGAAAGCGTCGAGCGGAAGAAACATACGTCGGTTCAGCCTGATTTGAGGATGAAATATAGTTAAAAAGCAAGGAGTCATACGTCATGGTGCGCAACTTGATCCTATACCCGCGCTGCTGGGGGCTCGAGCTGCTCGTATGTAAACGCTTGACTAACACCAGAGTTATCAAATTTTTGATCGCCATCTTCCAATCCTTTTAGGCCTGCAGTCCCGTTTGGGGCACAAACTACTCAGAATTCGACTGGTTAGCGAAGTTTGTCCATCGGTCGAACGTGATAAGTGTGATAAAATGCAAGGCCCCGCCGTCGACGGCAGTTGCTAAGGCAATAATCTGTTGGGCTACTGGTCACGCTCATTGGTCGAACCCTAAACTACAGTTTGCCACGCTCATTGGTCAAACCCTCAATGGTTCGCGGTTGCCGTTGGTCGAACCTGCAAGCCGCCGAAGCCAAAGTTGCCGCCGCGGTTGAAACGAAATACAAGAAGCATCCAACCCATTACGCAGCAAACATCTTCATCACTCTTCGCCTGTCTCGGCAACGACACCGACAACAAAAACAGCAACCCCCCCCCGCCCCACCCACCCCCACCAAAAATAGCAACCCCCCCCCCCTCCTCCTGCAGTGTAGTTGAAGGGATGCGACGGTCTTTTTTTCGTTTTTTCATCACTTTTCACTTTCCAGCTCAACTCGTACGAGGTTTTACCCTCAGCGGTCTTCTCCTGGACAAGCCGTGGCCACGGGTGTCGTCCCTTCTCCCGCCCGGTACGTGCCTTCATTTTTTTTAATGCGAGGGTCTATAGTCATACGACTACGACCATACATGATATTGAGTACCCCCCCCCCCCCCCCTCCTTCTTCCTATCCAAGCATCTATACACTCTTGTCTCCACAAAAAACGCTTCCTATATACCCAAACACCAACTACCAACAAGGCACGAAACACGCCTCCGGTACATCCAAGCATTATACCAACCCCCCTCCACCTTCTCGTACATACACGCTGTCTACATATAAGTGTCACGCCAAGAAGAAGAAAAAAAAAAAAAAAACGCTCACGAACATAGCGGCGAAACTTACGATGTCATCGATTCCTCGTCCATGGCATCCCGCGCGCCGTTCGCTGCCCCCCCCCCCCTCTTGTCCGCGTTCACCGCCCCCCCAACCCCGTTCGCCCCCACGCCTCCACCCTCCACAAGCTCCGGCGGAACCGTGAGCGACGCCGGGGGCTCCATCGGCGCGAGGTCCAATCCAGCCGGGCGACTGCCGCCGTTGTTGAAACTGTCGACATCGTCGTCGGCGTAATCGTCATCATCATCAAGGAAACGCGATGGGGGAGTTCCATCGCCTTTGCCGTGGAAAACGGCCCCCAACATGCTGCACAGCGCGGTTACGCAAACCGCGACCAGGAGCCAGGTTCTCACTCCACCGTCGCATTCCTGAGTAGGGTCGGAAAAGAGGTACGAGGGATAATGAGGCGTTTGCACCGCGGGAGTGGGGGGGGGGGGGGGGGAGAGCAAAGGTAAAGGGGGAGGGGAGGGGAAGAGGGGAGGGGACGCAATGGGGGGGGGGGGAGTGAAGAGAAGGAGAGGGATGGGGAGGGGAGGGGAGGGAGGAGGGTCGATGCTAGCCCCCGCCGAAAGTTTCATCACAATTGCTGCTTCGTCTGACGCGGACGGACGGGGTCCGCGTGCATGATATCGCGTGCTGTTCTCCTATCTTAGGATGCTTCGCGAGCGCGGCCGAGAGGGGTTTAGCCGTGAGGCCGCGAGTTTGGAGGTTTTTGATTGGTCCGGGGAAGAACGCTGGCTCTGCCTCGTATCCGTACGTCCGTGAACGAACAGGCCGCTCGTTTACATCACGTTTCGTTGCCACGTTTGACACTTAGACTGTTGGATATTATAGAGCTGGAGGGTGCATTTCGATGCCAAAACAAATTTATCTTGCGTGACTGCCGATTACCCTGCCCCCAGCCACCCCCCTCCCCCCCAAAAGGGCGATTTGAGACATGCTAAAGAGCTTGCACCAAAGACATAGTAGCTCGGGAGTCAGCTAGTCGAGTCAGTCCATCATGTTCGTTCAAGCGGCGGGGCATGAACGCCATGGTGGCATGGGCAGGACAAGACGCTCTACGAGACAAGACAAGACAAGCCAAGCCAAGCCAAGCCAAGCAAAGCAAAGCAAAGAAGGGTAACAAACGACTTCGAACGACTCGAGTGAAGTGTTAAATACTACAAGGTATATATAGAATATAAGGTACATATAGTGGTAACCGGCATAATACTGCCTGCGCAAACACGACAAACAACAGGGGGGAAAAAACTGCCCCATCATCTGGGCTAACGCTAACACATATCATATACCGACATCGTACGTGTTCATAGGGCCCTTTTGGGTCGGGTGGACATCACGGCTTGTAGATGTTCAGACTACGCGGGGTCATAGTAATCAGGACCAAACACGCTTGGTGAAAATACCGGAACATATACAGTATACAGTAGGCTTTTGTTTATATAACGGGTCCTGACTATGGTCTCCCGCAATATAAACATCGGTACGGCAAAGTAAGCCGACTGCCGATTTTTCACTATCTGACTGACTTTCATCTGCCATCAATAAACTCTCACGCCACTCGACGCGCCAAGTCAGAAAAAATGTATTTTACAGAAAAAGCAGAACTCCGCAATTTACCGCACGCAACACGCAACAATTGAAGTACTGAAGGTACTGACTGCACTACTGTCTGCAATACCTAGACAGCCAACAACTAACAGTCGGCGACTTATTTATAGTCAGCCAACTCACAGGCCTACAGATAAGCATACCGTGCTCGAATTATCGTATGCCAGGTATATGATGGTACGAGTAGTACAGACAGCGGTGGTCGCCGATTTTAAGGTCATACTCGAAGTATCGTATATTCTAGAGATGAGACCACCAGGCATATCGGCTTCTCACGAGAAAAAACTACTTGGGATGAGTTCAAGACTATTTTTCAGTACGAGTAGCAATGGAAACACCAAAACGGAAGTTAACTATTAATAATCGCCGTGAAATGGCTTGTTTAAGTCACCGGGGTGGTCTTATAACGTCTTTAAATGGGTGTATACACCACTCCACTGCTGCTGCTGTATGATATTTGCGATGATTGCAGGTTTTGATGAAGTACGAACAATGGTTGCACGCATGCCGCCCGGTGACAAAAAAAAACGGCCTTCACCCTCGAGGACCGGACCGGACTCCCATTTGGGGGGCAGGTCCTTCGAAATTAGACATGTGTACGTGTGTGTTTACAGCAGTGCCTTCTATTAATAGCACTGCAGTCCCAATATGAGACCGAGTGGTTTGTCCCCAAACTGGGACTGCAGTACTAACACCCCCTCAGGCGAATTTGAAGCTGATTTCGGAGGCAACCGGAAGAAAGGTACTGCAAGCGCCTATGAAAAGTATATACAATATACATCTACATGGATAATATCGATGAGTCTACCTACAGAAATAAATCGACGAGATGTTTTCAAAGCCCCCGCTTTCGTTATGCGCGAGTGGACAACATCGCCTCCAAAAAAATATCCCCGGGGGGTGTCACCTTGTGTGTTACAGCCAGCGTTGCACCGGTAGCCAATAAAATATACCAGGTACCAGGTACCAGGTAGGAAGGCAAAAAGACGCAGAGCTCCGCGAACAACCCCAAGCGCGTTCGTAGTCTAATCTGATAGAGTATCACACTATCACACTAGGGTGATACGATAACAACCCCCCCCGGACGATTTTTGCGAGGCTAGTTTCTGGACAGCGGAGACGGCGGTGCAATACGCCGAGCCATACATATGGTATTACGGGGGACCATAGTTAATAAGACCTATGGTATCCATAAAAACCTATATATTTAACCATTTTTACTAACAATATTTGGTCCTATTAACTATGGTACCCCGTAATAGTGGTATGCGTCAATGGAATTTTTTTCTCGCCGAGATTTTTCCAAAGCCACCGTTTTCGCTGTGCTTGCCCCCCTCCCTCAGGGTTTTCGAGAATCTCGATTCTGAAATTCTGCCCACACAGGGGATGTGCTATCTTGCCGGTTGTACTCCCTGGGTTTGATAATCTCGGCTCGGAAATTCTGCCCACAGGGGGTGTTTGTCTTGCCACACGTGTGATACGGTGAAAAACCAACTCACAGCTTAGAGCCCCCACATGCATACCCTGGTAGTACTGATACACAGCAGTATACCAGTATAGAGTCAGCGCTACGGCTGCGAGTTGGCCGAACTTCACGGCTACTGTAGTGATTACAGTGGCCACTACAGTAGTTGGATTAGTTGGGTTTGGCGAAGTGAGCCAACTAACCGACTTTTTTTCGTACTTTCCCAACGACAGAAAACACAACATTTCGTCTGCCCGATTTCAGAAAATATGTAACTATCGGGTACATTGTATGCATATTCGTTATATCGACTGGAGAATTTCGTTCCTTCATTCGTAAAAAAAGGCTGTTCGTGGGACTGAAGGGCCTGTTGAGCTATTTTACTCATTGTGACTGACGCACAGCTTAAATGTACTGGTTTACAGCTGTATATGGAGATGTACTGCTATAGTATACCAGTAACACATACCTGGTACGAGTATATATCGTTTAACGAACAAAATACAGTATATAGCATGGAGCTCGAAGCACCCAATATTTGAGCCACAAAACGCGCCAGTCAGATGCAAAAACGCAGAATTCCGCAAATTTATGGCGCGCAACTTTTATCGTTAATACCAACCACTAGCCAACTAAGGAGTGATCGGCGACTTAAAAGTTAAAAGTCAGCCAATCACCGCCCTGCAAATTGTTAATACGCATGAAACGGTTGCAATGGTTGCAGCTTGACCAATACACATGCCCCGCGCCAGCAAAGCAGCCTTGGCCGGCGGCCATACTATTGTAGCTGGTATTAATGTACTACTACTAACTGCTGTGTACCAGGTATTAATTAACAATACCTATATAGTACAGCAGTACTCGCACGAAGCGAAAGCAGGTATTGATATACCATGGTTAAATACAGAGTACGTACGTATACCGTAGTATTAATAGAGGTTCCTCCATATTGCCGGTTACCCTGTATAGTGCCGGCTGCCGCTATAGTGCCGGCTGCCCTGTATAGTGCCGGTTACCCTCTATAGTACCTGTTGAGTAGTGCCCGCTCTACAGTGCCGGTCACCCGGTCAATCGCTTGGCACCAAAATATGGGATTAACCAGTGTGACAGTCTGGTCTGGCTTGTTTTGTGTTCTCGTACCCGGTACGTTGGCATTTCACTATTAATAGATTTATTTATTTACCCATCCATTTGGGGTTATTTTGGTTTTGTGCTCCTCCCTGTCTCATCAGTCATACATATAGCCTGTGACCACAGAATTATTATCTCTCTTTTCAGGATAAGGAATCAGGACGGACACTGGGGGTACTTCTGATGCAGATGGTTCGAAAGAACGGTCCAATGCGAAGACAACACACACAGCAGTGAGCGGAATAGTGCCGGTTGCCGCTATAGTGCCGGTATTGTTGGCTGGCGCATACCGGCGCACCCTTCTAGAACCGCTGTCCCGTTTTGGGGACAAACGATTCAAATTTCAAGTAGATTATCCCCAAACGGGACTGCGGTTCTAAAGGGGTTAAGAGGGATTACTGCTGCGGTACTATAATACCAATAATAAGTAAAAACAGGTATCATACCCTCGGGCACGTACAAGGCGGCGGCGAAAAACAAATACCTAGAGCAAAATACAAGCCATTTTCAGCCAGAACTTTACAGGAATTTTCCTGACACGGTTGGGGTATTCTTCTCATTATTTCCTGGGGGCCGTCAACCGGCAATCTATGGTATCCTGGCATGCTATTATTAATAATACCAGAGGGTAGTATTTTGTTCCAAACGACACACAAGCAAGGACAAAAGTATCGTATGATATGATTCGCCCGGTTTTTTTTTACTTCGTTTTTATTAGCTTTGGGTTTGGGGTTTTGGTAAGTATGATAGACTCGCACACACCGCTGTAACCGCCGTAATACTTGTTCGAGCAACACTATTGTCAATATTAACATCAATAGTATCGCTATTTACAGCAAGTATTACGTATCAGGTGTACGTACGTATTATACCGGAATTCGTTGTGAGAAAAGGAACGGCGCGGGTTCGTCAGTCAGTTCGCATGGAGAAGAGGAAGGTCGGTGCAAGTGGTGGTCTTCGGTGCGCTCAGTTCATGGGCATGCATGATGAAAAAAAAGAAAAGAAACTCGCTCGCGATGACCCGGGGGGGGGGGGGGGGGGGGGGGGCGGAGAGGGGGGTTCGTAGGAGTACATAATCTGTTCGTAGACGAGGACGGGTACACAAAAAACAGCAGTGCCTGTTCCTGCTTTCTGGTCAGAATGTTGCTTCAAGTTGATTTCTTGGGACTTTCTTTGACGTAGAAATTAAACCCCAAGATATTGACTGCAGACCAGAAAGTGCGCAAACGCGTGATTAGACAGATAGAGTGGCCGCCTCCATCCCGACTAACAACACACCGCGCGGAATCCCGGACGAAAAAGCAAGCTGCCGTACGGCAGGCGCAGGAGCAGCAGGAGTGTAGCAGCAGTACTCGTATCATAGCACCTCTGTCTTTGCTTCTGCGGCTCACATTATTTCGGCTGGTCGTGCTGTGATGCAGCAGCAAGCGGCAGCAGCAGTACAGCAGCAGTACTCCTATTAATACTGCTGTAGTCTACGACAGACTAAAAAACGACGATGGATACGTATCGTCATTGATCCGGATCTCTATACCTGCGGCGCAAAAGGAAGCAAATAGTCGAAAAAGTATGATACAACAGCAGCACCACCACCACCACCAGCAGAAGACAGCAAAAAAAGTAGGGCTGCCAACTGCCAACGCATGAGGATCAAAGCCTATAGATTACTATCATAGTAGTGGCGACGCACTCCCGTCAGACAACTCTCGTAGGACATATACCATTGGGGGACGTGAGCGTATCACATTACCCAGAAGGCGCCTCCGAGAGGGTCTACATGTCGTTGGTGACACGGCGCGCTTTCTGCATTCTGACGACGATATCGTACGCACGGGACCCAGACAACGCCGCGTGAACAAGCGAATAACCGGGCAAACAAACACGCTTGCTCGCTCTCGCTCGCCCCGCTCAACGTCGTCCGTGTGCCCGTACCGAGGGCGCCCGGCACTCGTCTCGGTATTCTAGGCGTCTGCCCGCCGACGAGCCTCTTTTTAACAGCGACCGCATTGAGGTGCCCGCTGCTCTTTCCAGAGAGTCTGTGGCTTGGCATGCTAAAGCGGTGCTCAATCGACTGCAGGTGCGCACCAGTACGGCCACGATACGATAACAACGCACGCGAAGGGAAAGGGCGTAATGATCACGTACCTTGTTCCACTGAAGGACCAACACCACCGACGAAGACACCAACAGCAGAGCGAGCACCGCCCACGAGCCCCACCCGGTCTCTATCCCGCGTGCCATGGCCCCCCGGTGGGGCGCACGAGCCGCTGCTTCTCCAACTCCCAACCTACCAGCACTATCAACGTGTACGGCAGCAGTGCGTAGTGCGTCGATGTCCGTTTAGAGAGAGGGGTTTACGGAGACGGGGAAGAAGGAGAAGAACAACAGACAACATAATTCAAAACCATCGAAAAAAGGGGAGCCAGCATGTTGATAGGAGAAGCAGAGCGCCGACGGACGCATCGACACGGACGACCGGCGAACAGGGAAACGTCCATAGAGGAAACTATCGAGATGGGACAATCGAACCTTCCGGTCGCTGACTCACCTGTGACTGTCTAGTCGCCGTTAGCAAGGGGGGTGCGTGGAAGAATAATGGGAACTCGGCCCAGACAGAAGAGATCCGCTCTGTCCAAATACGAAAGCTTTTTACGATATGATACTCTAGCGCACTGACCACGCAGCAGATCGCGAGGAAAGCTCCGCTCAAGCGAACCCAACAGCTGTGTATGAGGGTATCACGCGCGATGCTCCAGATCGTTCGGTAGCAGCAGAAGCAGTTCACCTGGATCCTGGGGGCGCGTTCGCTAGAGAGAAGCAGCAACCAGTAAACAGCCAGGCAACCAGCAACAGACGTTCCGTTTCCGACTTCGAACACGGAATTCTATATTCTATAAAAAATGCTACGGCCTTCGTGACATCATGCAAACCTCAACTTTCGTAGATCTACTCTATGCTGTAGATGCCGACTTACGCTTCACGCTTGCCTTGGTGACTGGTATAGTCGTGACTCGTGACGCTGCTGCTGTAGTGCATTGTATCTCACGCTATCTCAATGCTGTTCTCGAGAAGAGAAGCACTGAGGATCTACACGTCGTCGAGTCTGTTTCTAAACGCCCGCGCATGGACTCTCGCATCGTCTTCGAGTAGATACCTTTCGTGGAACAACATTATCCGCAGCTACGACGAGTTTACCAGCACCGGCAGCACCAGCAGGAGCAGCAGCAGTAGGAGCAGCACAAGCAGCTGGTGCAGCAGTAGTATTAATAGTAGATTTCGCAGTATCTCAACATCAGGGGCTGCTGCTGTCCTTCGTACGTCGTCAGGGGTGGCTTCCCGAACAACAGCAGTGGTGGTTGGAGGATCGAGGCAGCAAGCCTGGCCTGCAACCCTAGCTCCCTCCGCCCCTCGTGCGACGGCGCTCGTGATGGGTCCTGTCTACGTAGCAGCGGGAGTCACTGACAAGATAAACAGTATTCGGGACGCGCTGCGAGATACGAGTAGTCCAAGTCAAGGTCAGGGTCAAGGCAGGGCTGCCGACGGATTGCAGGTGAAGCGCTGATGATGTCTGCTGCGTACAGCATGTACTCGTCGTGGTAATGCGGCGGACGTTGCTCTCGTTTCGATACCGTAAACGTGCACCTGGTACGTACCAGCAGTCGTACCAGGAAAGTAATTATTACTGCCAGGTTACCATTACTGATATTGATACCAGGTACGTATTAATAGTAGTAATACAGCATGTTGAGTTGGGCCTCGTCTTCCGAGCGTTTTTCTTATGTAGCAGAGTGCATACCATTCAGATATTAGGTCTACAGACCTACAGCAGTACGAGAGCTCCAGCTCCGTAGAGAACAGGACAGCAAACAGCAATAACGTCGATCTACTCCCACGGTGCACGAAGTAAATGCTATTATTAATATTAATAGTACCAGGACGATTCGACATGCAGATGATGAGGCGCCGAGGCCCCGGACGAAAGTGCACGACTACAGCAGTACATACAGCAGTATCCGGCTGGGGTTGGGGAGGAGGGGCGTGCGGTCGCGTGGTCCCGGGCACGGGAGCAGGCCCTCGATTGCCGATTGACTGTACTACGCAGTGGCGGTGGGCCAACATTCAACATGCAACATGTTGGCATGTTGACGTTTTCGCACTGCAAGTGCAAGAGTATACCATGGTACCTGATACAGCAGTATGTAAATACCAAGTGTTGCGTTGTTGGGTTGCTCGTACCTGCGGCACTGATACTATATGTAATACTATAATACTGGTATATACGACTGCTGTGGTACTGAAGGTAATTGTTATTGTTCCGCTTGCCTGTTGCTTCAAGAACTGGTTATCACGGCATGATATGCACGGACAAGGTCTGTCTGTCAAGTCGTACAGATCATATTGTATCATACTGTATCATACTGTATCATACTGTATCATACGTAGCACTTACGAGGGGCACGGGTAGGTTCTCCAGCTTCCAGAATCAGCTGACCGTCCCTGCCACGAGCGCGTTGCAGCAGAATGAGCAAGCTTTGTCCCACGTCTCGTCAGGAGAATCCCCGTCCAGGCCCACGATTCCGGGTAAATGTTACCTGTATTGCCGCCCCGTTGCCGCCCCGTAATACCAATACTACGCTCATGTATTTCGTATGAGATACATTTTTCTTGCGGAACACATTTTTTTTTTTTTCGGACCGCCGGTCTTCTCTCGCGCTCTCGGCTGCATGGCACGCAGGGGGGCCGGGCCGTGTGTACCCCACGGCGCAAATGCAGGTCCCGGCAGGGCTCCATGGCGCGTGCTCTTTATAGGCCTTCAAATTAACGAGTTTTGGCAAGTATGTTCGTAGCCTCAGGCAACGGTAACCCAGACTGCATGGCAGTCTATGGATGGATGGATGATTTAGGTCGTGTATTACTAGCCTCCCACAGGGTAGGGGCAGACAAAAAGTAAGCCTCGTGCGTCACTACTTACAACCTCAGGAGTCAAGAATCACATAATCCACAAAAGGCAATGGTACCAACCGGTACGTAACTGTCATTTAAAGACACCGCATTCACAAGTATCCACGGGGAGCCATTCATACACTTGGTAACTACCAGGGATGTACTTACCAGGTACTGGTATGTAGTGAATAATAAGCGTATTAAATGAGACGGATACCACCCTGGCCGGGAGTACCTGCGAAAGCCAAGCAGGACGATGGAAACCCACACAAACAAAATGGAGTGCGCAGCAGGTTTTCGCATGTTCTGCGCTGTGTACGTGTAACAGGTGGCGCCTTGCCTGACCGCCTGACAACCTCGCATCTCGAGTGTGGTTGCCTGGCCACCTCGCACCTCGGCCCCACTCACAGGCAACAGCAGTCACGCTTTGAGCTCCTTTTTTCGTGCCCCACGGTGCTTCTATGAATGAGTTGTGTTTGAGGACGACACATGGAAATATATCACAAACAGCGGCGCAATCGGTTCCAGTTCGGGATTTCTGCTGTGGATCCATTTTTTCAAGGTTTCTCTGTTGATGTGGGAACTTTCTTTTGGTTCAGCTGCCAAGTCGAGCCATGTCGCACACAGCAGTCCCGGCATCCCAGCGGCTTTAGCAGCAGCTCACCCCCCGAACACTTCCTTTGAATTTCAGAAGCACCTGCCCATTCTATAGCCTCAACAGCAGCGGCACAGCAACAGTCTTAACAGCAGCGGTACACCAGCAGCAGCGAACCTTGACCCTTTTAGGACCGCAGTCCCGTTTGGGGGGCAATCCACTCGAATTATGAGTAGTCTGCCCCCAAAACGGGACTGCGCTCCTAAATGGTTACGTTGGCTCGTATGCGCAGGAGAAGCGCCTTTGTTCCGTGTTCCCCCATCTCCCATATCAACTTGCAAGACCCTCGGGATTTCAAGTCGACCACAACCACCTCCAGAAGGGGAACTTTTTGTACAAAGACAATAATGACGTGCATATTGTGATATTTCGATAAGGTACCCGGGTAGTCTAGTCGGGTAGGTTTTGGTTGTAGCGCCAAACGCCTACTACGAGTAAAGGTCTGACCTGTTTGCGCGGGTTACTACTCCGGTAGAACTGGGTAGTGGTTACCAACGGGTATCTGCTACTCATCTTACAGCCCCCCAATGCCATGCCCGTCTCCATCCGAGGTGATGCGAGGTTTTGGGTAGTATACCCGGGTAGAAAGTGCGCTCGGTATCTCATGGTATTACTGACCCTAGCCCTATCACCAAGAGTACTTCTTACCCGCGAGTACCCGCGAAACCAACCACAGTACCCGATTATACACCCTTGGCGCAGTGGTGTATGAAGAGGGTTCGTGGTTACGAATGCCTTGATCAAAATTCACCAAGCGCATAAATTTAATATTATAGTCGCCCCACCCTACCCTACCCCACCCTACCCTACCCTTTTTCGTTCCCCTTGGGTACGATGCTTGTGTGCGCTGACTTGTGCTACGTACTCACTGTCTATGAAATATTGAATGTTGCTCATTCATGACTGACTGTTGCATGTATCTATATACGAGGTACCTGGTATGTATATGGTGCTGCTCGCTGCAACTGAAACACTGAGCGTGTCTTTATCTAAAACTGACTGTTTTGACTAACTTGACTCGTTTGACAGGTGATCATGGACTTCGACCTGACGATGACGGCGCCGGGGTCGGAGCAGTGCCACCACATGTTTGAGACGTGAGCCAACAACTATATTTCGAAGTCTACAACACACAACGAATGTCTACACGAGAACCAGTTATATCCGTACGAGGTATGTATATAGCGGGGCTCTTCACGGCTCATTACCCGACCCGCTGGTTGGGCTCAGGAGGTCTTCAAAGTCTCACGGGTCGTAACGGGTCTTGTCGGTTCAGATCAAGTCAGGAGCTTTTCGAAGTCTCACAAGTAGGGCCAGGTCACCCTGACCCGACCCGACCCGACTCGACCGGTGAGGTTTGACCTGACCCATGGACAGCCCTGAAATATACGAGGTATAGTATGTCTATTGCGTTTCATGACTTGTCCATTGATACTCGTACATATAGGACATAATCATATTACACGTGAGGAGTCATCATATATTAACCCCTTTAGGACAGCAGTCCCGTTTGAGGCACTAACTACTTGGAATTTGACTGGTTTGTCCCCAAAAGGGACTGCATTGCTAAAAAGGACGCGTACTACAATAGGGGTATAGCACTTTTTGACTAAAATGTTTTCTGAACGACGGGGTTCCTTAGCCCAGAATCGTCGGAATAATGCCATTCTTTTTTTTCTGCAATATTATCTTTATTACACCTACAGTAGTAGGAGGTCGCGGAAATTTTCGTCGGGTTGCAATTTCATCTTTAAAAAAAAAAACACTCAGTAATACTATAGGGCTCCTCCAGCCAGGAACCTAAAAAAAAATGGTGCACGCCTTCCTTAGCGCGTGTCAAAGGTTTATAGATTAGGCTATTCCGGTGTCTAGTTTGTCTTTAGCCGGGGAGACAACCCGCGTGTTACATCCATACTATTATATACTTGAAAAAAATGAAAAAAGGAAGAAACAAAATACGACGATATGTGTAAGATCGAATCTTTTCCCGTCGAAACTCATGTTTGCACGCTTGGTGTGACACTTGTGTTGATGGTACAGCAGTAGAGGTCCCTCTACTATAGTTCCGGTTTAATATTGCCGATGCACGATATAATGCCGGCTAGAAGGTGAAACCGCTCGGCACGGACGGGATTAAGCAGTGCGGCAGTGTGCGGAATAATGCCGGTGCCCGCTATAGTGCCGGTGTATTGGCCTGGCACATACC
This sequence comes from Nereocystis luetkeana, assembly GCA_031213475.1. Lineage (NCBI taxonomy): Eukaryota > Phaeophyceae > Laminariales > Laminariaceae > Nereocystis > Nereocystis luetkeana. The sequence goes on along the minus strand of JARUPZ010000030.1, from coordinate 4,448,980 downwards.
GGCATTTTGGAGGAACCAACTACGGTAGCGGTCCCTCTATAGTGCCTGTATTACAGTAGCGGTTCCTCTATAGTGCCGGTATTACGGTAGCGGTCCCTCTATAGTGCCGATATTACGGTAGCGGTCCCTCAATATTGCCGGTATTACAGTAGCGGTCCCTATATAGTTCCTGTTTTACAGTAGCGGTCCCTCAATAGTGCCGGGATTACAGTAGCGGTCCCTCTATATCTATAGTGCCTGTATTACTGTAGCGGTCCCTCTATAGGGCCGATATTGCAGTAGCGGCCCCTCAATAGTGCCTGTATTACCGCAGCGGTCCCTCTATAGTGCCGGTAAATGTAAATAATAAATAATATTTACCGGCACTATAGAGGGACCGCTACGGTAATACAGGCCCTATAGAGAGACCAGCACTATAGAGGGACCGCTACGGTAACTATAGAGGGACCGCTACAGTAATACAGGCACCACTATAGAGGGACCGCTACAGTAATACAGGCCCTACTACCGTACTACCGGCACTATAGAGGGACTGCTACTGCTGTAACGATCACCAAGTATGGGGTGTAAACATATATAGGGGATAAATGGCTTGCGGGTCCATCGTGGGTTGATTACTACCAGGTGCGTATTACTACTCTGTATGTATTAATAGGTCAACATACTACCACTATGCCCGTAAATATAAGGACCGCTGGGTCTTCATAATAATGTCTAAACGGTCCTTATATATCCGTCCATAGTGGTATACATGTATATATGCATATGTCACGCAACCATGTCAATATACTATTCATATCGTAGAGCATACTATTGATGTTATCGCTGCGGACAGGTCGCCTGCTCTCCCGCCGGATTTAAGGGCCAGGCTGGCGCCTTTCTTTACCGGAGAAATGGAGGTGCGTGTACCCTAGAGGTCTACCTGTATGTACCTCGGATGTTGAAACCCGGGTAAGCGGTGAATACAACCCGGTCGGGTAAAACTCGCGACGGGTTCGGGTTTGACTTGAAACCCGCGAGTTTTGGGGGTGACCAAAACCCGCGAGTTTTGGGAATGACCAAAACCCGGGTACTCGGCGGGTTCGAGTACCCGAGTACCCGTATGTCTGGCATGTCCTCCGTTAAGTGTGCCTCACATTATGTCTAGAAACCTTTCGAATCGGCAGAGCTGAATAGTCATGCCTCTGGTAGACTAGCTCTATGTACAGGACTGTTCGGCACAAAACGTTTGTGCAGGATGCGGGTCTTATTGGTCGAGATTGGCCTTTGACCGGAGTTTAGTTGGAAAAACGCCACCAGACTGTCCCTGCCGACCTCGAGCCCGCCAAAGGCTTGAGGTTAGAGTTAGGTCTGGGGTTGTTAGGGTTAGAGGCCTGGGGTCGGGTTGTTCCGGGCCAGCGTACAAAAGGTTGAAATTTGACCACTAAAGTCCTGAACAAAGTTTTGTGCCGACCTGCACATAGCGAAATTCCCTTGTATACGGTTTTCCCAGAGAGTTTCCTCTGTTTGTTTCAGACACCCGTGCCTGTTGTGTTGATATCTTCGATATTTTTTCCTTTGGTTTGGCCTCCGATGTACTCTAGCCATGACACCTGCCCGACATAGAGACCTGGGAATGCCACCTACTTCATGGCGCACGTAAAATATTATAATTCTGTCTTTACCTGCCTCAATGTACTCGGTTCGGGGGCATAGATGTGGGTGTCTGCGTCTTCGCGTGCAACCATACATAGTGATATGTCGCACGCCAGTACTCGTTCAGCATGAGTCTCTTTGTATCTGTGCCTAGGCCCATCATGCTGCACAGCAGTGCAAACGAGGAACAGGTACCTGGTACGTAGCATACACCAAATGTCAGGCATAAATATGCAACATGAACTGAGGCAAGCCGGTTGCATCTAAGAATTGTAGCTTTATTCAGGTTTTTGACTACTCGGCGCTCTGTGGTTATTGTTGCTCGATGGTTATAGTTCTCTTTTCGACATCATGTCGTAGAAATACGCACTGTCATTACCTCATGACCGTAAACCTAAACGGTTTGTCCGAGTACCCGGTTGTACCCGAGTACTCGTTGAACCTGTTTGATTTTGTCTGAAAACCCGGGTTACCCGCGATGGGTTCGGGTTTCACTTGCAGAACTATCCGAGTACCCGTTTGCGACGGGTACTCGCCGGGGTAAACCTCTATTACTAGTGTACCGGTGGGTTTGGTCCGTTTTGCAAGCCCTCGCTGGGTATCCCCGTAGCGCAGTACCTCCAGCTAGCGGCAGAGGGGAGCGGCAGCACCAGCGACACCAGCAGCAGCAATGGCAGTGGACGGCAGAAGCAGCATTGAATAGTAGGATAGCAGCAATGAGGTGCAGTGGCAGTAGCTAGCAGTAGCAGTGGTTTCTTGGTATGTAGCGCTGTTGTTGCTGGTGGTAATACCATGTACTGCTGTGTGAATCCTTCATTACAGTACTGTACACTAACTGAGAAGGTTGCTCGGAAAGGGTGACAGGACACTGTCGCTATAGCTACCTACTGCTCGACCGGCGCCCCCATCCCCCCCCTCCCCCCCCCCCCCCCTCTTCCTCCTCCCCCCTCCCCCCTCTTCCCCCCGGCATAAACGCTCATACGACTACGCCCATGCATGACCTCAGTACCCCCCCCCTTGTCCTTTTTGTGGTTTTCCAGTAGGTGTCTTCGCGAGAGGAGTGGTGGGAAAAATTTCACGACGTGCTCATCGGCGACCGATTGACAAAAGCGCAAGTTTCCTTAGTGGCGAAAGGGGCCAGCTTGACACTCAGAAGTGGCACCTCGGAGCTGATGGTGCTGCTGCATCAGCTGGGGGTGAGAGTCGTGGCTGGGAGGGGGGCGTACTCTTTTGTTGCTTGCCTTAGCCATTTGACCGTTGACCACGCATCCCTTTCGAGACGGAGCACCGTTCCTACTCCTAATAGAGACACCATAACAGTTGGGCGTAGGGGGGGGGGGGGGGGGTGCACTCAATATCATGCATGGCCGTAGTCGTATGAGGGTGCGGGGGGGAGCGTAAAAAAACTGGGGGGGTACTCGATGTCATGCAGGGCCGTAGTCGTATGACCATCCACCCTCGCATCCCTACAATGCCGGGACGGAGCACAACGGGTTTTCACCGACCAGGCAGACATTGCTTGCAACCAAGCGCGAATCGCCGTGAGGTGTTCGGCGCGGCGCATGAAGGGTGAGCTGCATCCTACCAGGAACTGCTTGTGAAGCGGAATTGCACTTGGATGACAGCCCCAACGAGTTACTTTATTGTCCGGTGTGGCCACTTCCAGAGACAGGGGCTACTAGTTTTTGCTTGCCTCACTGCAGTCACTTGACCATTAACCACGCATCCCGTCCGACACGGAGCATCGTTCCTACTCCTAATAGAGACACCTCCAAAATTTGGGCGCTCATTACGTTTCTTTCGTTTAATACATCCCAGGTAGATTTGTTTTTTTGGGGTGGTGGTGGCAGCTGGCTTACGCGGCTTCGGTAGGCGGTCTTGCTTGCTTGCGCGCGCGCTCCTGTGCATATTGTTTCTTGTCGTTCTTCTGGTGTTGTTGTTGTGTGTGTGTTTTTTTTTCTTTTGTTGTGTTCGCTTTCGAAAAAGGAAAATCCTGTCTTATCTTGCCTTGTTATTTCTTCCCTTGCTCAATATATCTGTATGACACATGTAGTCGCATCCTAATGACAGAACGACATGGCAGTGCCGTAGCTCTTACTTCTGGCGGCATCAGCAGCATTGGTCATACGACTTCGGCCATGCACGACATGATTACACCCCCCCCCCCACCGCTGCCCGGTCGGTGAAAACCCGACATGCTCCGTCCCGGCATCGTAGGGATGCGAGGGTCTCTATGGTCGTACGACTACGGCCATGCATGAGACCGGGTACATCTCTCCTATCGAGTACACCCCCCACCACCACCACCACCGCTGCATTATACAGTATACTCCGTGTAAGCCTTTGCGCGGCATCAACGTCAAATCCCCATGTTTTGCGTGTTTTCAGATAGGTGCCTGCGATGGCGACGACGAGCCCTCTGTCGTTGCCGTGATTTTTTATTTTTTATTTCAACCCTTTTTACTTTCCAGCCTCACTCGTGGGAGGTTTTACCCTCGATTTGTGTGTCTAAAAATAATCAATTATACGTGATGACGACAGGTGCCGTTGCTGATAGTTTCTGCCGGCATCAGCGACATCGTCGAGGAGTCCCTGCGCCTCCGCGGCCTGCTGCTCGGCAACGTCACGGTCCGCGCCAACACCATGCTCTTCGACGAGCACGGAAAGCTCGAGAGCTTTAGGGAGTCCCCTCCCGTGCACTCCAGGTGCGCTTGTTGCTTACGAGCCCGTCCGCGTGTATACAGCAGTAGTGCTGGTTGCCCTGTATAGTGCCGGTTACCGCTATAGTGCCGGTTACCCTCTATAGTGCCGGCTGCCGCTACATATAGTGCCGGCTGCCGCTACATATAGTGCCGGTTACCCTCTATAGTGCCGGTTGCCGCTACATATAGTGCCGGTTACCCTCTATAATGCCGGTAAAATCGCTTGGCACAGATGAGATTCACCAATGTGGCAGTGTGCGGAGTATGTAGTGCTGGTTGCCGCTACGTATAGTGCCGGTATTGTTGACTGGCCCATACATACCGGAACTATACTGTAAGAGGGACCGGCATTACTCTATACGAAAGTGTAACTAGATTCGGCCGAGCTTCGATGACATTATTAAGATATGCTTGACTCTAAAGGTACACTCTGAAAACCTATTATAATCCTATCCCCCACCGCCAGGGAAAGTTCACGGAAAGTTCGCGGAAAGTTCGCGGAAAGTTCACGGATTGAAAGCTGTAGCGAGGAGTTTGTGTCGCTTTCAACCGGTTTGTTGAATCTATTCCCCATCATTACCCCTCACCCCCCCCTACTCTATATAGGTTGGGTTGGCGGTGGTTGGCAAATACACTCTAACTGTAAAACATGCCTCTCACTACACTACGTGAGCCAGACAACCAGGGTACCGTTTTTTGTTGTTGTTTGTCGTTGGCGGTCGGTCACAGCTGGCGATCGAGTTATAGATTATTTTTGTGCAGGGTAGAAAACCTTCACTCCGCACAAGGGGAATGATCGTATCACGTAGTGTTTATGGTAAGGCAGCTACGGGGCACTTACATCGTACCCCCACTGCTGTCTCTGGAAGTGGCCACAGCGGAAAAAAAAACATTTTTTTCGACACTGTCATCCATACGCGAAAAAGTCCGCCTCACAAAAGCTACTTAGTAGGATGCAGCTCACCCTTCATGCGACTCGCCAAACACCCCACGGCGCTTCGCGCTTAGTGCAAGCAATAACGCCTTCCTGCTCGGCGAAAAACCGCCGTGTTCCGTCTCGGCGTTGTAGGGATACGAGGGTCCATAGTCGTACGACTATGGCCATGCATGACATGAGTACACCCCCCCTCCCCCCGCTTGTAATATAGGGAAACACGTAATGAGTGCCCGAATGTTGGAGGTGTCTCTATTACGAGCAGGAACGGTGCTCCGTCTCGAAAGGGATGCATTGCCAATGGTCGAATCGCTAAGGGCAAGCAACAAATGAATACGCCCCCGCCCCCCCCCGCCCGCTCCCACAATGCCCCCCTCCCCCTCCCCTATACCACTGGGGCCTCTTCCTCTTCTTTCTCCAGGAACAAGCAGCACACGGCCGAGAGGGAAAAGGAGTACTTCGCCGCCCATCCGGGTCGGCGCTGCATCGTCCTCGTCGGCGACAAGCCGGGAGACGCCGACGTCAACCACGGGGTAGCGCCCGACGATCGCTGCCTCAAGATAGGCTTCTTCGACCACTCCCACGAACACCCCCACCCGGATCTGCCGCCCCTGCCCCCTCCTCTGGCCCCGGTACCGCCGGCTTCGTCTACTGCTGCTGCTGCTGCTGCTGCTGCTGCCTCGGGGTCGGGGTCAATGGCCGCTGGTGCCGCTTGTGCTGCTGCTTCGGCGGCTGCGGCTGCGACGATGGAGGTGGTTGTGGGTGTTTTACCGATACCAGAGGCGGAGGTGGAGGCGGGGGCGCGGGCGAGGGCGGAGGCGTCTGCACCGGGAACGGGGCGGAGTGGCTCTCGGTTACACGAGGGGAAAGGGAGGGATGCGGACGGGGAGGACGCGGCGATCACAGTCGGAGCAGGAGGAGGAGGGGGAGTCATAGGAGGGGTGGGGGTCGGAGGAGAGGGAGGAAGAGGAGGGGGGTCTGACCGGCTTACCTGTGAAGAAATTCCTAACCTGGGGTGTGTGGCGGCGGGGGACGCCACTAGCACGACGGCGGCTGCTGTGGCGGCGTCAACCGTTTCGACTGCTGCTGCTGCTGCTGCTACTGCCGAGGGTTCATTTTGGGCAACGCCGGCGAGGTTTACGGGAAGGCCGGGAAGTCAGGGGGGCGGCGAATTGTTGGTGTCTAGCTTCGTCGGTAGCTCAAGCTCCTCCGTCGATACCGGCGACGGGGGCACCGGAAGCGGCAGGGTTAGTGTTGTCAAATGGTTGGCGGGTATGGAAGAGATGACCCAGGTACAGAGCATATTGGCCGAGCGGGTGCGGTCGATCGTTCCCGGTTCTCGCGCTCCCGCGATTGACCTCGTCGGCACCACCACCAACAACAATCAGAGCAACAGCAAGAATAACCACAAATATAATAAGCACAACAACAACCACAAGAACAGCACCAACAGCAACGGCAGCGATTACGTGAGACAGGCAGCGGGGGAAGCCGGGCTTGGGGCGGGGGGTGGTGGTGCGGCCGAAGGTCGAGTAGAAGGTCAGGGGTCTGAGCGGAGCGCAAGCGCGAGCGTGGGTATGGAGAGCGTGGCGGCGGAGGAGATGTTGAGGGCGTACGGCGACAGCTTTGACATCGTGGCTTGCGGGGGACATCCCATGGACATAGTCACCGATTTCGTTAGGCATTTCGCTTGGTTGGACGATGCAAGTGCTGGTTGAGAGCGTACAGCGGCTGCGGCTGCGGCGGCGGGTGACAGCGATTGTTGGTACCTGGCGGCGGCGGCGACAGTGGCAGCAGCGGTAGCTGTGTACGGCTTTTGCCGTGAAGATTCCGTTTGACATTTCGAGAAAAAACCGTGTCGTCGAATCACAAAATGACACCCACGGCATACACCACTCCGTCCCAGAATATAATGGGCTTTTGTATATTAGGAGTGGGTCCAAACGGCCCTTATATTCCGGAGCATGACGTTAGCATGCGGTAAAGGACACCTATGAGAATGGCAGGCTACCATTGAGAGGAAAGTCGGAAATCCGTGCGTCGTTATCTTATGAGTAGTGTGGAAAGCACCCTCTCTGAAATAAGAAATCCAGCCCTGGTCAGCTTCCCTGTTTCTTATTAGGTCTCCTGTCCTGTACAGCACAATAGGCCATCCTGTACAGCGCATGAGGCCATCGGGCATCCAAGGTCGACCGGACTGCTGAGGTTGCGAATGTACCTGTATACATACACACCCAAACTGCATGCACTGCACGGAGATGTCCGGCACGTCTCAGCATGGGATCGGCCGTAGCGCCGCTGCGGCGCTACTCCGACCAGGCGGCTGCACAAGTCCCGCGGGCAGAGGATCGATGCCCGCCTCATGATCTACCAGGCATTAGCTCATGTTGCTGGCCGGATAGGAACCATCTACTGTATATCCTGCATGACGTTTTCACAGGACCTGTTTCTGGATCTTGTACCGTACCGATAAATTTTGCACAGCATCGTCTCAAAACGGCAGGATCGGGGTGGATGTAGAGCAACAGTACACATCGATCTGTCCGACTTTCGCACGTCGCAAAACCGTCCACAAATAGTTCATCAGAGACAAACGTGAATGCGTGCGCGGCGGGGGGGTGGGGAGGGTGTACTCATGCCAAGAGTGACCCGGGGGTGGGGGGGGGGGGGGGGGGGGGGCGCTACTTTCACGCCGCCATCGGGATGGGATGGGGGAAGTGAGCGACTCTTTCTTTACGAACACTTGCGCAGCTCCTTCGCAAAATAAAATTAACACCTGGTCCAGATGCATTTGGGTGCGCCGTGGTGGGTGTGCTGTGTCCGGCACACTTTTTTTTTTTTGTTTGTCCGCTACCGCGGGGCGTGTGAAAAAGCTTGCATGCTACCTGATGCTGCCCACGGTGTTGTAAAGTAGTCCGGTACATGGTAACAGATACTCAGGACAGCGTCTGATGCTATTACGGGGGACCATAGTTAATAGGACCATTTTCTTTTAGTAAAAATGGTTAAATATATAGGTTTTTATGTATACCATAGGTCCTATTAACTATGGTCCCCCGTAATAGTAATTTTGTGTTGGTTTGTTAGCTGTTTTAGTTGGTGCTGCTTTACATGTTGGGTCGTTTTTTTTCCTGCATTCTATCATCGTATATTTTGTGAAGTTTCAAAAACATATATTTTAGTTTTTGCTGCGAGGGTATTTTTTATGCCTGTGGCGTACCAGGCACATTCCTTTTTTTTATTCAGTAATGCCGTACGTACGTAGCGTAAGGGTAGTTTCTTTCCCTTCTATATGCCTGGAATAAGTTTTGTTTTGCTGGTTTTATACGTATGCTGTGTGATAGTATGCGTGTTCTTACGATAGAGACCCCACCGATCTTTATGGCAACCATTCAATCGACTTATTATTAGTAGAGGCGGCCGAGTCGACTGTGGGTGCACTATTTGTCGGTCGTTCTACTGTTCAATACCAGCATGTTTTACGTTTTATTTTATTTCATTCAGTATTCTTGGCATACCGGCATAACGCGAGGTGACTACCCTGGGGGGACACGAGGTATCCTATCCCCTGCCAGATTTGCCTACAGAATTGAGCAGATTTTCCTGAAATGGCTGAATCCTCGTGAACCCCAAGGGAACAAGCGGCTAAAATGGCTGGGATGGCTGACAGTAGTTGTGCTCCGACCCACCAGGTGTGTAGTGATACATAAAAAAACTCTGGGGAATAATTCGGCAATGCCTGTCGAGGACTAGAGTAGCACCAACCATATATCCGTTGCGAGATTGGGCGGAAAGCATGAAAAGAAGAAAATAATATATATATAATATATTCCAATTACAAGTATGGAATATTGATATTAATAGTTTGTGTATCCTTCGGCTCTACAGAGTAATACGAGTAAAACAGCTAAAAGGAAAACGGTGGAGAAATCACCGCCAAATGGGGGGGGGGGGGGGAAACAAAGCGAAAAAAAAAACAAGTACAGAACAAAACCCTCGTTCTGCTCTGGAGAAAAAAAATGTCTCGTTTCAGTAGACCTATCTCTATTTCAGTAGACCGACCGATCCCCGATGTCTGTTCCAGTGGGCCGACCCTGTTTCAATAGACGTACTGAACCACCTTTAACTAGCAGTTCAATAGGTCAACCTCCGTTTCAGTAGGCCAACCTTACTACTACTGACTGTATACAGCGCAGTAGGCCACTCTCTATTCCAGGTCGATCTCTTACGCCCGCAGAACGACGTATATACCCCAGTAGACCGATTTCTGCGTCCCAGACCGATCTCCACGTCCCAAACCGATATTTTCACGTCTCACATCGGTTATGTCTATTCCACTAGACCGATCAATCTCTAGTGCGGCACATCGAAAGGCAACAACGATGGGCATTGTCAGAGGTCCAGGTCGGCGATGCACTGCTGCACCGTCTTGAGCTGGTCTTGCTGGGCCCGAAGATTGGCGCGCACTTCATCGACAACCTTTGCCGGCGCCTGGGAGGCCAACGGTGAGGGAGATGAAAACGAAAACAGTGGCATCGGTGACGTTATATGACATGGGTAACGGCGACATTACCGGTAACGGTAAACGACCCGTTCTACGATGAAAGTAGCACATTTCCGCTATATAATGTTTTTTGAACGACGGGGTTCCTTGACCCCGATATCGTCGGAATTTCAACCATGATTCCGAAAAAAAAGTTTTTGTAGACTCGGGCCATGGGATTATTCGCCGCGATGCATTTTGCTTTTGCTGAGGTCAGTTTTCGGATGAGGTATGGAGCTCCTTAAGTGAGGGGCCTCAGAAAAAATAGGGTGAACCTCTATCGTAGAACGCCTCAAACGGCAACCGTAAACGGTGACGATTACCACCAGGGCAACGGTAAAGGCGACATTACCGGTAACGGCAACAGTGACGACAATGGTGACGGTAACGGCGACCCTATCGGTAACGCCAATGGTGGTGGTAACGGTGACCCTATCGGTAACTATAACGGTAACGATAGCGGTAACGATAGTGGTAGCGGTTAGGGTAAGGACATGGGCAACGGTAACGGTAGCGGCAACGGTTACGATTGCGGCAACGATAACGGTTACGGCAACGACTACGGTGACAGTAACTGTAACGACATCGGTAACGGGCAAAACGGTACTACAGCAGCAACGTCACGGGGTGGGTCGATACTAGACGAGAGGTCACCCGCCCGCCCGCCCCCGTCACCGTTGTCAGGGTCGTGGAAGGTGAGGTAATTGTTACCCTGGTACAGTTTTAAGGGGTTGAACTTCGTACACAGGTGCAGTATCTATTTTTATGCTCACTACGATCCGTCATACCTTTTGGCATACAAGATATAGATCTAGCGCTAGACCAGTACTTCGTCTTTTCCAGCACGATCCACACAGTTATCGTGGTCATGCCCGCCCCCCCTCGGGTACACCAGGTGTACGTCGTTGTTGCATCCGACCGGATGCGTGCATTCGCATGCTGTTGCCCAGTGTCCTACTTGCACCCCCTTTTGCGAGGGGCCTACTGTTGGACTATTACGGGGGACCATAGTTAATAGGGCCTGTGGTATACATAAAAAACTATATGTTTAACCATTCCTACTAACAAAATTTGGTCCTATTAACTATAGTCCCCCGTAATAGTGCTATGTTGAGGAACAAATACTAGGCCACACGTGCGTTCGTTTTCACCGAGAAGATCTATTTCACACAGCCAGGAATGTCTGTACCTTCTCGACGAAGTTCGAACCGCCGAGTCGTGTCTCGAGGACTTCCATGTCCTTCGTCAGCTTGGCCGCCTGCTTCTCCAACCTGGCCCGCTCCTTCTCCTTGTCGACCAGGCCGGCCATAGGGAGGTACGCTTCAAGCCCGTCCTGCACCACGACGAAACAAAAAAATGAAAAATAAAAAAACACGAAATCATGAGCGAAACCGACGTACCGATAGGCAGTTGTTGTATTACGGGGGACCATTGTTGATAGGATCAAATATTGTTGGTGAAAATGGTTAAACGTACAGGTTTTTATGTATACCATAGGTCCTATTAACTATGGTCCCCCGTAATAGTAGTTGTCGTTCTCTCCCGTCAACTCATGGACAAAAAATCTACACTGCGGTCACAGGACAAATACTAATAGCACGCTTGCATAAATAAGATCTCGAGCAACGACTCTTAACAGGGTGCGAAACAAAAAAAGAAGAGAAAAAACACGGGTTCTGGAGGTCCCCAATACCCCCCCCCCCCCCACCCTCCTTCGACTACTACGGGGGACCATAGTAAATAGGACCAAATATTGCTCGCAAAAATAGCGAAATAAATAGGTTTTTGTGTATACCGTAGGTCCTATTTAATATGGCCCCCCGTAATGAGCCTCTCGCCACCCCCATGTTCCCCCCCCCTTTTGACCCTTCACTACCTTTTTTACCACCCACTAATTCCAAGTGGTTTGTATTAAAAAAAGTGCGAGCAATTCTTAAGGGGAAATACCCTACCCCCTCCCCACCCGGTCAATGGTCAAAATATTAAGGCAAGCAACAAATTAGTACGCCCAGCCCCCCCCCCCCCCCCCCCCATACGACTACGGTCATGCATGACATGAGTACACCCCCCCTCTCCTGCTACAAGTTCTGGCTCTTCCGGTGTGTAGGCACTCGCCTGGACTACGAGGTGGACGGTCTGGCCCTCTGGCGGCCCGTCGAGCCCTTGCACTGTCAGCGCTTCAGGGTCTAGCCGTCCCAGCAGGCAGAGAGCGGCGACCTCCTTGATGATGTCTGACCTCAACTCCTCGTTCGACACCTGCGTGAAACGGGGGCGGGGGCGGGGGGGGGGGGGGGGGGGGGGGTACTCGTTTGTTGTTTGCCTTAGTCGGTTGACCATTGCCTGCGCATCCCGTTCGAGACGGACCACCGTTCCCACTCCTAATAGAGACACCTCTCAACAGTTGGGGCGCTCAATACGCTGCTTCCATATACGTATTGCATTTTTGTTTTCGCCAATCTTGTCCTCTTCGTGTGCCACCGCCTGTGGCCGCCATCTATCTCCTAGGAAAGCAATCGTTTTCTCGCCACTATCTCCAGAGGGGGGGGGGGGGGGGGGGGGGGGGGGGGATCAACAGGGTAGGGGAGAGTGCGTGCATTCACACAGGTAAGGGTCGATCTCAACGAGGGGTGTTTTTCAGTTTTTCTTGAGTATTTTCCCGAAATTTCGGGATTTTCCTATAGGAAAATACCAAGAAATACCGAAATTTCTGGAAAATACAGTAAAAAAACAAAAAAAAAAACAGCCCTCGTTAAGATCGACGACCCTAAGAACGGGGAAGAAGAGATAAAAACAAAATAAAAAACACAAAATTTCTGAAACAACCGATAGTCGAGGATGTAACGACTCCGAAATTCACGATAAGAAACATGTTCTCAAGATCATACGATCTCGAAGCGCGCTCTCGTTGAACAGTCATTTTGTATTCGATCATGCCTACTTTCATGTGTAAAAAGAGGTACCAGGAATAACGTTTTCCGTTGGCGGTTTCAACACCTATATATATATACATGTGGGGAGGGGTGACCGCGTTCAACAGAACAGCCAGGCGCACGCTCTACCAATAGCAGTACTAGCCGACGGTTTTTCGCCCACGAGATGGAGGAAGAGAACCCGCCGCTGTTGCTGTTCCAACCTCCTTAACACCAGCGTGGCGGCCGACCTCCGACGGACTAGAAACGTTACGTCAGCCGCGCCAACGCCACACACCACCTCCGTCAACTTCAACTTTAACGTCAACTTCAACACCAACATATTCAACTTCAATATCAACTTCAACACCACCAGACGCGTGCTACGGTAGAGAGAGGTATATACATAATATATATATATATATATGTGTATCACCATACTGATTCAGATTTCACAGCCACCTCACTTTTTTTTTGTTTTTTTTTTCCATCCACCTTTCATTGTCTACTTCGCCTTTATTTTCTCTCTCCCTCCTATTATTACGGGGGGCCATAGTTAACAGGACCAAATATTGTTAGTAAAAATTGTTAAACATATAGGTTTTTATGTATACCATAGGTCCTGTTAACTATGGCCCCCCGTAATAGTAGTAGTCGCGACTCAGATCCGGGGTCACACAGCACACAGCCCCCTGCCCCCCCCCTCCCCACTACGGCTTGTGCCTTGCTTTTTTTTTTTGTTCGCGACGAAACACGTCAGCCCTTTTTTTCCCTCGTCGACTGGCGTCTAATTCATTACGAGGAGCTCAACACCTCTCTCTCCAAACAGCCGACCTCGAGAAAAAAATTATTTCGTGTACGTACGACAATTGGGCCAGGCAGGTATCGAACGAAAAATTAATATTGCAGGACCACTGCAGTAGTGCCAGCCCCTCTTAGAGTATAGTGCCGGCATGGTATGAGCCAGGCAACAATACCGGCACTATATGTAGCGACAACCGGCACTATATACTCCGCACACTGCCACACTGGTTGATCCCATCTATGTTAAGCAATATGATAGGCACTATATGTAGCGCCAGCCGGCACACTATGGACGGGCGACCACTACACGAAGTTTGGACTAGGTTGTCGCCAAATGAGAAGCGTTTCACGCCCAAGGCCGACAGATCATGTATCATCTACAGATAATGTACAGATCATTCCCACTTCATGATCTAGATATTATAAGGCAGATAGATCGTCCCACGTTGCCGGGGGTTGGGACGCGAATCAAACCCGTATGTGATCTATATATACATGAATGTATATACACGTACAGATATCTGGTGTTATTCGGTTGCAAGTGATGCGGGATGGTATACCACACCTCGCTAATACCGTTTCCCTTACGGACTGGTATGGTACTGCCGGGCGCACCATTTCGTACTTTGCTTGTTTTCTCGCATCGAGATGCATTTTTGTGACCACAGGCAGGATTTCACGGAAATGAGCTATTAATAGTGTGAAATCATCATCATCATCATCATCATCATCATCGTCATAGCACATGTTTCCTGCAGCAGAGCACGTACTGTGTACCTGGTAGATCGGATCTGCCGTGTGAGGCAGGTCCTGCACAACCTTTCACAACGGCAGGTGAGCGAGGAACTAGATGTTCTACTGTAGACATATAGATCATGATCTATCTGGATCTAGCTCATCTGTCCGAGGTGTAAAATGTTTGGGACTCACGCGAGGTCCCGCACGAACCTTGTCACAACAACGGCAGGTGAGGTGAGAAGAGAGGAACCCACACGACTACAACAATCCACCGCAGAAGAGGACGATCTGTGCTGAGGCATGAAACAAACTTTTTAGGCTACCCATGAATACGCCATCCCGAAGACCCTGTCATCATGCCATGGCACGGCACGGCTCACCTGCACCATAGCGGGGATCTTCTTCCCCGGCTCCACCTTGTACTCCGCCTTCGCGTTCCGCACACTGCGGACCAGCGACTGAACAGCCTCGAACCTGAAAAAAAAAAAATCACGATCGAGCGATCGAGCACAGGCGGTCCAGGTCCGTACGTCAACCGACCAAGCGAATATTAGTTTTTTTTTTTTTTTTGAGAACCATCAACCGGCAGTCAAATCACATTTTACATTTTACGTTCACAGGAAATAAAACGACGGTCGCGCAGGGGCTCACGGAGGGTGAAACAAAGAGCTTGCAGCAGGATGGGTTGGGTTGGGTTGGGTTGGATTGGGATGGGTGAGGTGCGGTGCGGTGGAGTGGGATAGGATAGGGCAGGGGACGGCACCTCAAAAAAAAAAAACGCACACCTGCTGATCGCCGCCTCGTCCACCGGCAGGGCCATGTCGCCAACCTTGGGCCACGGGGCCACCATCAGCGCCTCCCCCTCCCTCGGCAGCTGCTGCCACAACGCCTCCGTGACGAACGGCATGAAGGGGTGCAGCAGTCGGAGGCACGTGTCGAACACGTACACCAGCGTGCGCCTCGCACTGCTGGCCCTGGCGTCCGCTCCCTCGCTGTCCCCAGAGGCGAAGGAGCCGATGCGAGTCTTGCTGGCCTCGATGTACCTTTTTTGTTCGAGAGATCGAGAGATCGAGAGATCGAGATCGAGATCGAGAGAGAGAGAGAGAGAGGCGGTGGGTGCGATGTAAGGGCGACGTCAATGTAACTTGAACCTTTTTTAGAACTGCACAAACGCTTTGGGGAAAAATAGACCTGTTGTGCTCGAAATTAGTGTATACCCTTGCCCTGGTACCTGGCATGCTACTTCTCTTTTAGAACTGAACGCACGTAGTTGGAGGACAGACCACATACAGCACACGAGCTGCAGTGTGGAAATTGTTCCCGCTTTAGAACTTACACGCACGTTTTGGGAGACAAACTACTTGAGATTAGGGTGGTATCATGTTTCCCTTTTGGTAGACATAATACTCGAAATTAGTGTGGTATCGTTTTTCCCTTTTGGTAGAACTGAACGCCACATTTTGGGGGGACAGACTACTTGAACTTAGTGTGGCACAATGTATGCAGTACTAGCAAAAGGGTCATAAAATACCTGTTACACCGCTCTGGGCGTAAATATTAGGAACGGTTGGTATCCATATCAGTGTGTAAATGGTCCTTATATAGGGCTTCGACTTGGACGGCTAGATAGGAGTTGTGTCGCGAAGACAAGCCAACTAATTGACTGAACAGAAATCGAGAATAACCCTTTTAGGACCACAGTCCGGCTTTGAGGACAAACCACTCAATTTTCAAGTATTTTGTCCCCCAAACGGTACTGTGGTCCTAAAAGGGCTTGAAGCACGCGCATGTGAGATAGATATACCAAAAACCAACAAACTCCACCGTGAAGACGTCTGTAAATTGTCGCACGTAAATCGCTGTACAGCTGTAATACCTAGCCGACTAACAACTAGTCGGCCAGCTCACAGCGTTGGTTAACAGCGGTGGCAATTTTCTTTGCGTCCAATAACCACACGCGAGGAGGGGGAGAGAACAAAAAACAAACGAAACATTCATCACACACACAGGACATGCCCATTTTTAAACAGGCGATAAAGACAGGAAACAGGACCGCCCCCCCCCCCCCCCCCCCCCCCCCCCAATGTATTAATGGGAAATCACGAAACCTAACAAAACTAAAACTTCGAGCGTTTTTGGTGTCGCACAATCTGCCGAACGCGCTCTCTCGCATTCCCGCCAGGCCGAGCCCCATTTCTGAATATTTTCTCCCAAAAAAAAAACCGCGCTATTTATAGGAGGAAAAAAGAAAAGGAAACGTGCTCGTCGTCGCCGAAAACGACCGGGCGGCTCCCTTTTCTTCTTTCTTCCTGGCATGGTATATAGTTAAAGAAACCTCGTGATCAGGGGTTCGTTTTGTTCACCAGCCCCTCGCACTCCCCCATCCCCCCCCCCCCCACCACTCTTCGTCCTTCTCTTCCTGGCTCATCTAACCACCCAACCCTACAGCGAAACTGTCAGTTCCGCACCTTCGCTTACCCCCCCCCCCCCCCCCCCCCGCCCCCCTCCCGCCTCCGTCCAACTCCGGAAGCTGTGTCTCTCTCTTTCTCTCACCAATCCGCGTACTCGTCCCAGAGGAACTCGTAGATGTTCTTGCCGGCGTCTCCCATGTCGTACCCCTGCAGCCCCTCCGTTACCTCCTCCACAAGCTGGTGGCATTTGGACACGATGTATCGCTCCGGCAGCGCCAGGCTGTCCAGCTGTCGCGTCGGCGGCAGTGGTGGTGGCAACGGTGATGGAAAACGGTAACTATAACGGTAACGGTAACTGCAACGGTAACCGGAACGGTAACTGCAACGGTAACTGTAAATGGTAACGGTAACAAGGTAACGACAACTACAGAGGCAACGGCAACCACGATGGTAACGGTAACTATTATACATAACGGTAACTATAAAGGTAACGGTAACTGCAGCGTTAACCGGAACGGCCACTACAAACGGTAACGGTAACAAGGAAGCGATATCTACGGAGGCAACGGCAACTACAATGGTAACGGTAACTGTACTACATAACGGTGTACTCTAAATGTAGCGGTAACTATGAAGGTAACGGTAACTGCAACGGTAACCGGAACGGCCACTATAAATGGTAACGATATCTGCAGTGAAATGGAAACGGTAACTACAGTAGGTACAATGGGAACGGAAACTGTAATGGAAGCGGCGCCGGTCGCAAAAAACAGTGGCAACGGCAACGGTAGCGGTAACGGTAACAGCAATCACAATGATGACGGTAACTAAAACGGTAACTACAACGGTAACTATAACGGTAACGGTAACTACAACGGTAACTACAACGGTAACTACAACGGTAACAGCAACTACAACGGTACCTACAATGGTAACGGCGGCGGCAAAAGACACATCGGCACGGCAACGGCAAACGAACGCATTGACAGCACAGACGCGATCCGTTAGAAGGCCAACGCGGGTGCCGAGAGCAACACACAACCGCTGTCTCTCTCCCCCCCCCCTACCCCCCCCACCCCCCTATTTTTTATAGGTTGGGTTGGTGTCGATTGGCAACGACACTGTAAAACATGCCGCTCACTACGTGAGCTAGACAACCAGGGTACCGTTTTTTTTTTTTTTTTTGGCGGTCGCCCACAGCTGGTTGTCGAGTTAGATCATTTGTGCGAGGTAAACAACCTTTACTCCGCACAAGTGGGAATGATCGTATCACGTAGTGTTCAAGGTAAGGCACCCAAGAGGCAGTTACATAGTACTCCCATTGCTGTCTCTGGAAATTCCTACACCGGAAATTAAATCAACTCATTGAAAGCTGTCGTCCATATGCAAGTCCGCCTCAAAAGCGGTTCTTAGTAGGATGCAGCTCACCCTTCATGCGACTCGCCGGACACCTCACGGCGCTTCGCGCTTGGTGCAAGCAATGTCTGCCTGGTCGGTGAAAACCCGACATGCTCCGTCCCGGCATTGTAGGGATGCGAGGGTCTATGGTCATACGACTACGGCCATGCATGAGATCGAGTACATCTGTCCTATCGAGTACACCCCCCCCCCCCCCTCCCATCCCCTCCCCCTTACCGCCGTGGCACAAAGTAATCACGTAACCCACCTCCTCGGCCGTCATGGGTCCCTTGACAGCCAGCGCCCCTCGTTCCTCCTCGCCCAGGTCCTTCAGGTTCCCGAGCAAGAATCGTCCGGCGTTCCAGAGTTTGTTGGCGAAGAACCTTTCGAGGGTGGAGGGAGTTGGTGGGATGTGTGCGCGTGTGGAGGGATTAGGGGCGGGGGCGGCGGAGGGTGCGGGTACGGGTACGGGTGTACTCATTTGGTGCTTGCCTCAGTTCTTTCCCCACTGAGGGGACGGGGGGGCGTCAACTTCGAAACATACATGTACGCATGGCCGTGTGCGTACAGTAGCGGTTCCGGCGTTTGCGCAGGGCGATAATCTCACCAATCGAAACAAGAAACAAAAACAAGAAAAAGTGGAGCATGTACCTGGTACGTACACGAAATCGGGAAACACACACACGGAAGCCAAGCCAAGCTATTACGGGGGACCATAGTTAATAGCACCTATGGTATACACAAAAACCTATGTATTTACCTATTTTTACTATATAACAATATTTGGTTCTATTTACTATGGTCCCCCGCAATAGCAGTAGACAGACCGACGGAGAGGAAGACGAGACCGACGGACAGACCACGCCAGAGCTTATCCAAACGTAGACCAAACAACCCAAAGCAAACCGTGCCAAACCAGGTCGAGCGAAACCGTACTCAGGCACACCGGGTACGTGGTCAGTCTAGATAGATGCCAATACGCGTTGCAAATCGATCGGAATTTCCGGAGCCACAGCCCGTATCCCCCAGCCAAGGGCAAGGCTGAAGTCATGTGGGAAAAAAACGGTGGGTCAGGCCCTCTACGCAGCTGAACGTATTTGACGATGAAAATAAAAAATCATCGAAAAAAGCCATCAGGAGGGAGGTGTTGCTCTTCGAGAAAATGCTTGGACGTCGACAAGGCCATGGTTCATGGCGCGAGGCCGGCTCAGAGACGGAAGATGAATAGCTCTCGTGTGCATTCGCATGGGGAGGGTGGGGGGGGGGGGGGGGTGTACTCGAATCATTATGCATGGCTTTAGTCGTATGACCATAGACCCTCGCACCCCTACAATGCCAAGACGGAGCACGCCGGGTTTTCACCGACAGGGGGTGGGGGGGGTGGGTGGGGGGGGGGGGGAGGGGGCGGCTAGGAAGGAAATGTGACCGTTGGAAGCTAACGGCTCTGAAGAAACAGGGTATGGTCTACCCATATATAGATGGCGATGCTTCTTACACAACTTTCACTTGTGCCAAGGTGGACGAAAATATAATAACCGTTGTTATACAAATATCAATACCCAGCGGTCCTTACATTTCCGTCTGGAGTGGAAAAAGCTTGTGATGTTCGAACACCATCATTCCGCTTGTCCTTCGTTCGGCCGGCTGGAAAAAAAAAAAACACGACGGTGGGTCCCCTATTGTATACCTGGTATCTTGTATACGGATCGCAGACAGACACTGGTACAGAGAAATAGTTCATCATTCAACCCCTCATTAATTAGCGTCCCCCTCCCTCCCTCCCTTCCCATGGCAAAAAGAAAAACAAAACAGATCGCATCATCAACAAGCCAAACGTTTCTACGTATCTGTATCATACGGAAAGGACGGCATGAGCGCCCAACTGTTGGGAGATGTCTCTATTACGAGGTAGGAACGGTGCTCCGTCTCGAAAGGGATGCGTGGTCAATTGTCAATATGACCAAGGCAAGCAACCAATCAGTACGCCCCCCCTCGGCCATGACCACCCATGATATCGAGTACACGCCCCCCGCCCTCCCCCCCTAGCCCCTCTCCCTATCCCCCCAGCCTCCTCAACCCTTTTGGAACTGCAGTCCCGTTTTGGGGACGAATCACTCAATTTTCAAGTAGTTTGTCCCCAAAACGGGACTGCGGTTCTAAATGCTGACAAAAACCCCCTCGACCTTCACATATCCCCCCACCACACGAGCCACTTTTTTTACGAAACCCTTTTTTTTTATTTCCCCTTACATGTTTGTCTGCACCCTCTCCATCGACAGCGGCACGTCCTGCCCAGGAGTGACTCCGGTGACGAGGGTGTAGCGGAGGGCGTCAGTTCCGAACTTGTCCATTGTATCGATGGGGTCAACGACATTTCCCTTGGTCTTGCTCATCTTGGCGCCCGTGCTATCCTTCACTAGGCCTGTTTTTTTATTTTTATTTTTTGTTTTTTTTTTCCAGATTTTTGTTGGTGTTGTTATATAGCGGCGGCGTCGACGCGATGAGTTTTGATGTGACATGCTTCGCAAGACAAGTTTCATCACATGCTACTGTAGACGATTCGATTGAGAGCGGTGATTTTGATGGTGGGTGATGGATGATGTGACGAGATATGACTTTATTGATAGCGATATTCAAGAGACGCTTTGACGATTGACGCCTTGGTGATGTGACGTCAACGGCTTGAGCAAAAAAAAAAAAAAAAAAAAAAAACGTGAAACGTCGATTATTTCCGACTACAGTGCTAGCATGGATTCTTCTATAGCATTATTTTCCCCTAAAAAGCAACAATTCCATGTTTTAATCGTACCTTTTCCGAAATGTACCTCGTTTGTCAGACTACAGAGAGAGTATGCGTTGCCTTCGCCATGCCTTCTTTTTATCATATTTTTCTTGAAAAAAATCAGTCGCGATGCCAGAAAAGGACGGACGGACCATGAAAGACGTTCACCTGAGTCTGAATTTCGGAGGATACACTGTTAAAATTGCATCGGTGACGTGATTCAGTGTACGACATCAACATACCTAGCGCGCACGGTATGTAACGTATACCAGGCACATACCAATCCTCACGCTACCTACCGCGTGCAACGAAGTACACGGCAGTTTCCGCACTTTTTTGGCGGATTTTTGTCGAGACTGCACGAAAAAAAAGGGAAACGACCAACGAATATTCGTACACCCATTGGCAAGGTCGAAATGAGAAAAACGAACCAGGATAGTGAGAATTCTGGGCAAACACACAAAAAAAAAAACCAAGAAGGAATAAAATAAAAAAGACTTTCGGTTCTAGAATAATCTTTGCTACAACGTACCAGGTAGGTGTTAGCAAACTTCTCCTGTCTCCGTCTCCAAAGGGAAGCGCCGTCAACGTGGCCAGTTCACTATTGCAAGCAACAGACGAGTACGTCACCCCCCTATCATATATGTATATATATTGGCTGGGTTGGCGTCGGTTGGCGACGACGCTGCAAAACACGCCTCTCACTGCGTGAGCTAGACAACCGGGGTACCGTTCTTAGTTACCAGGTATAGTTTTTTTGGCGGTCACCACGGCTGGTGGTCGAGTTACTGAAGATCGTCTTTGTGCGGGGTGAACCTTAACTCCGCACAAGGGAATTGATCGTATCACGCAGCGTGTATATGGTAAGGTACCCACGTTACATGGTGAACCCATTGCTCTCCCTGGAAGTGGCCACACCAGAAATAATATCAATTATTCGACGCTGCCATCCATATCCAAGAAAATCCATCTCAAAAGCGGTTCTTAGTAAGATGCAGCTTACTCTTTATGCGACTCGCCAAACACTCACGGCGCTTCGCGCTTGGTGCAAGCAATGTCTGCCTGGTCGGTGAAAACCGGACGTGTTCCGTCCCGGCATTGTAGGGATACGAGGGTCTCCATGGTCATACGGCTACGGCAATGAATGATAATGAATACACCCCCCCTCGCCTCCCCCGCCCTATTTTATATAGGTTGGGTTGGCGTCGGTTGGCAACGACGCTGTGAAACATGCCGCTCACTACGTGAGCTAGACAACAAGGGTACCATTTGTTTTTGTTTCGTTTGGCGGTCGCCCACAGCTGGTGGTCGAGTTGTAGATCGTTTGTGCGAGATAAAGAAGCTTTACTCCGCACAAGGGAATCGATCTTATCACGTAATATTTATGGTAAGCACCCAAGAGGCAGTTACATAGTGAACCAATTGCTGTCTCTGGAAATAGCTTCCCCGGAAATTAAACTAAGTCATTGGAGCTGTCATCCATATGCAAGTCCGCCTCACACACGGTTCTTAGTAGGATGCAGCTCACTCTTCATGCGACTCGCCGGACACCTCACGGCGCTTCGCGCTTGGTGCAAGCAATGTCTGCCTGGTCGGTGGAAACCCGACATGCTCCGTCCCGGCGTTGTAGGGATGCGAGGGTCTAACGTCATACGACAACGGTCATGCATGAGATCGAGTACATCTCTCCTATCGAGTACACCCCCCCCCCCCCGCGGCTGTCTGGAACTAAAAAAGTAAAGTGGCGTGGCGTGACGTTTGTTTTTCTTTTTTCGATTACCCAGGGTTTTGATTGTTTGCTGCTTCGTCCCTTTGCGCTCACCGTGAAGGTAGATCGTGTCGAACGGAGACTTGCCGGTCAGCTCGATTCCCATCATCACCATCCTGAACAATAACAACCCCCCCCCGAGAAAAACAACGATAGGCACAACAACAACAACAATAATGAGCAAAAAAAGAGGACTACGCAACCAAGAAACAATACTATTCCGGGGGACCATAGTTAATAGGACCCACGGTACACACGAAAAACTACATATTCCGCTATTTTTACCAATAATATTTGGTCCTATTTACTATGGTCTCCCGTAATAAACCACAGGAAAACAAAGAGCAGATAGAAACTAAAGACGATAAGGCCACGCTATGTACACTACATGTTGCAGAAACGCCTACGCGCGCCTAGTTGACAACGCCTTCCTGAGGGTACACTATTAATAGCGTCCCCTTGACCGTTCAAGGACTGCTGTCCCGCTTAGGGGGACAGACTACTTAGAATTTGACTGGTTTGTCCCCGAAGCAGTAATACGGGGGGGCCATATTAAATAGGACCAAATATTGTTAGTAAAAATAGCAAAATATATAGGTTTTTGTGTGTACCGTAGGTTGTATTTAATATATAATATATATACATATATTATCATCTGTGGAAGACAGGCTGTGGACAACCATCGTAGATCATGAAAGTACACGTATGCGCGAAAGGATACGTCCCCGGTCAGGCAGGAGACGAGCCCGAGTCGCGAGCGTTGTCACCCGTCACGGACGGCGTTGACCCGTCATTGACCCAGCCTCGCACAAATCCGCCGTCGGAAAACCAATCCCGCCGCATCGACCGTGAGGCCGTCTCCAAGAGGACGAGCCCACGGTCAGACTAGCTCTAGCACCTCCTTGCTAAATACACGAAAGAAAAGTCTCAGTCGCCGGCGCTGTGAGCCGGATCGTCAAGGGAACTCAGCACGGGGGCGTCCCCTCCTCTCCGACTCCACCTGCGCACCGGCTTCTCGTCTACTGCTCCTCAACTCCGAGACTACGACCGGACATCCAAGACTGGCCTCGCCTCGCCTCGCCCTCTTCGTACTTCGTCCCAGTGAGAGATCGCCCCTCTGTTCACATTGGTGACCACCGTGGGATTCGAACCCACGAGTACGAATACATGACGAAACCGCCGAAGTTGTCGACTCAGCTTCCCCGGCAGCTCCGGCGGTTTCGTCTTCCGTTTCCTCCTCGTCGGGTTCCTCGGCCGGTCCGTCCTCGTGCGGCTCTTCCTCGTCGCCCTGGTTGGCAGGTGCCAGGGCGGCGAAGGAGTTGGTCGGCGTGGGGGGCGTCGGGTCGGGGGGCGCGGGCGCCGCCTGGCGAGCCTTCGCGCGTCCCTTCTTGGATCGGCTGCCGGAGCGGGGCATCACGGTATTCGAATTTCCACACAGTGCTCTCCAATGTGAACAGAGGGGCGCTGTTCACATTGGAGAGCACCGTGTGGAAATTCGAATACCGTGATGCCCCGCTCCGGCAGCCGATCCAAGAAGGGACGCGCGAAGGCTCGCCAGGCGGCGCCCGCGCCCCCCGACCCGACGCCCCCCACGCCGACCAACTCCTTCGCCGCCCTGGCACCTGCCAACCAGGGCGACGAGGAAGAGCCGCACGAGGACGGACCGGCCGAGGAACCCGACGAGGAGGAAACGGAAGACGAAACCGCCGGAGCTGCCGGGGAAGCTGAGTCGACAACTTCGTCCACGACAGCAGCACCTCCGACTGGAACGGCTGGGGAGGGTTCGAGTCTCGCTGAGGACCTGCTCGCAGCTCCACCCACCCTCCACGCCCAAGACCCTGTCCGTGTGGAGACGGCCGCGAACCTCCGCCGCTGTATGTTGAATGGAACCACCCCACCTGCATGGGTGATGGAGCTCGTACTGCCCGGCTCCAGCACACCCAGGGGTGGGACCTTCGTCTCGCCAGATCGAGGAGGTAAGAGTGCCGCAGTCGCAACGGAACCTTGACGTTGTTTTTGAACGCGTACAGGAGCCTCCAACTCCAGCCACACCTATACAACAACAGTCGAGTAGCTCTGACAGCAGCAGTACCTCACCCACCCACCAAGCTCACTCAGCACGTACCACCTCTGCTGTACAAGCGCAGCCCACAGCACGTACCACCTCTGCTGTACAAGCGCAGCCCACAGCACGTACCACCTCTGCTGTACAACCACCTCCCGCAGCACGTACAACCTCTGCTGTAGCAACCCCGAGCGCACCCTACGAACACAGCAAGTACGGAAAATTTTCAATGAAAAAATCCGACCTCCCGCCATCGCTCAGGTTGCACGGTTTGCCGACGGAAGACGTGCCTGAAATCATGGCACTCTTTCACTCTCACGTCCGGTTGCACGCCCGCGACGGCACCCCTGACTCGGTTGTGGACCACCACGCTGTGAGACACCTCGCACACCTAGTAACCAGCGGGGCCGCTAGCACGATGCACCAAGTACAGTGCGAGACGTTAGAGTGGCGTACGGACAAAGAGATAGCACAACTGGACACGGAGGACGTAGAAGTCAGAGCGCCACGCAACTGGCACGAGTGGGTGGATGCTTTCACCAACTTGTTCAGCCCGGTTAACCGCATCGTTCTCCTAGCTCGCACGGTGTCTACCCTACAGCAAGGCAGTAGTGAATCCGTTGACTCGTACGGACTGCGCGTAACGCAAGCATACGCGCGCCTTCTCGTCGCCGAAGCTAAACGTACAGCACCCACCAACATGTCGCCGTACAAACACGCGTGGCAAACCTCACTCATGGCTACTTTCGAGGCTGGTCTAATCCCTCACGTACGGTTGGAACTCATTCGCGAAGACCCCTCCCTAACGTACCAAGCCTCACGTACTCGCGCCAAGAAGCACGAGACCAACGCCTTACGCGCAGCCCCCACCACCCCCCCGACCACGTATGCATCGGCCGTCACCGGCGCATCCCCCGCCCCCGATCGCCAGCTCATGTCGTCGATAGCGAACATAGAGAAGGCCATCGTCTCTAAGCTGACGGCGGCGCGCGGCCGCGGAAAGAATGTTACGTTCGACGCGTCTTCATACGGCCCGTCGGACAAACGGGGGAGGTCACCGGGCACAGAGCCAGGCAAGAACCGCAAGGCAAAGGCCACATCAGACCAGCACTGCGACTACCTCCTCTGTAACCACCGCAGCTCCCACAGGCGGGCCGATTGCAGGCTCGCCAAGTCTCACGAGCGTGACGGCTTGGTTGTCACGAAAAAACCATGAGGGGGCCCATGCCGGTTGCCTCAAACCGGTTCTGGGAATAAGAATAGAACTAAGATCACCAAAACCGCGGTAGAAACGGTAGCACGACTAGCTAGCGTAACCGTGATCAGTGACGGTAGATCTAGTCGTAAGAGGAGGGAAGGCCACGCTATGTACACTACATGTTGCAGAAACGCCTACGCGCGCCTAGTTGACAACGCCTTCCTGAGGGTACACTATTAATAGCGCCCCCTTGACCGTTCAAGGACTGCTGTCCCGCTTAGGGGGACAAACTACTTAGAATTTGACTGGTTTGTCCCCGAAGCAGTAATACGGGGGGACCATATTAAATAGGATCAAATTTTGTTAGTAAAAATAGCAAAATATATAGGTTTTTGTGTGTACCGTAGGTTGTATTTAATATATAATATATATATATATATATTATCATCCGGCGGATTGGTAAAAATAAAGCTTAACCCTTTTAGCACTGCAGTCCCGTTTGGGGACAATTGACAACTCACTTTGGAATTTGAGTCGTTTGTCCCCAAAACGGGAGTGGAGTTCTAGAAGGCTCAAGCTATGGTTCCCCAAAAGGGGACTGCAGTTTTGTCCTCACGAAACACGAAAAAAAAACAATATAAAAAAAAAGAAGAACCGAAGGACGGATAACGGCAAAAAGCTAGAAAAACAAGAAAATAAAAAAACAACAACAACAACAACAACAATCAACAAAATACTACTTGTACCGCACGGAGAACGCACTGCCGTGCACACAACCGTGACGTGCCGGTAAAGGGCAAAAGCCATCGCCTTGGAAGACATTCGAAATTTGAAACAAACCAGCGCTCTCCACAATTTGTCGTATTTATAGCCCCGTTACACAACTAGAGGTGCTGCTCACGTCGGAAATATTGCGATCTACGTATATCATCTAGACGCTACCCTGCCGCTATGATGCGTAGTGCGGGATGATCTGCGCACAGTAGTACACATCCAACCCAGGAGAGCATGCCCTACAGAGATCACGCAGGCTGTACGGCAACATGAGCTACGTTAGATTACAACAGATCCTTCAGATCATCTGCCCCAAAATAACTAGATCATAAAAGTAGGAACGATCTGTAGGTGATGTGTCTGAGGTGTGGCAGTGTTTTGTCAGCTGTCACGTCCCTTGTATGCATATATATGTGCAGCGTTATCGACGAACAAGGTGGGGCAACACGGCGAAGCATACCCCGTTATGCTTCGAATTGCTCGCAGAGAGGGCATGCCAGGCAACAAAATCGAAGCACCCGACCCAACCCAACCCAGCTGCCGACACAGCTGTCGCCACAGTCATTAAAAGCGCGTCTGTCGCCCGAAGCACCCCCCCCCTCCCCCCCCGCACTCGTACAGCAAAACAAGGAAAGAGATAGCGTAGACCAGGTATACCGCACGTACGCGCCCAGTCGAACGGTCCCCGTCACGCTAAACACGCATGTTATTTGTGGAACCCAGCAATAGCAGCAGCAGCAGCAGCAGCCGAACCAACAGAAGCAGTAGCAGCAGCAGCCCCCTCCCTCCCCGCCTCCCAACTTATCAAAATACTACTCACCTCGCCACCCAGAAGAAGATAATGTCGTACCCAGTCTCCAGTGCGGCCGCGGGATAGAACCGCGCCAAATCGGAGCCCTCCACGCCCTCCGACTGCGGCCAGCCCACCGAAGCGAAAGGCCACAACCCGGAGCTGATGCCACACGTACAGCGGGCATCGATCGATCCGTGGCAGCAGCAGCAGCAGCAGCAGCAGAGCAGGAGCAGCAGAGTAGAAGCAGCAGAGCAGGAGCAGCAGAGTAGAAGCAGAGCAGAAGCAGAGCAGAAGCAGCAGCAGCGGCGGTGCCAGTGGCAACCAATCGATCAGCAGTGCCAGTTGCATCCCATCGATCGGCAAAGGCGCCAGTGGCATCGATCGGCGGTGGCATATGGGCAGTGGTATCGATCGGCAGTGGTAGCAGTGGCATCGGCAGCAGCCGGAAGCAACGGTATCGACCGTGGGTCATAGCAGTGGCATCGATCGGGAGCCCCCGTAGCAGTAGCAGCAGTGGCATCGATGGGCAGCAACCGCAGCAGCAGCAGCAGCAGCAGTGACATCGATCAGCAGCAACAGCAGCAAAGGACATCGATCGGCAGCCACCGTAGCAGAAGCAGCAGCAACAGCAGCACCAGCAGCAGCAGCGGCAGCAGCAGCAGCAGCAGCAGCAGCAGCAGCAGTGGGGTTGCGGTGTGCGCGCGCGTGGGAGAAAGCGCAGGAGATGGGACGTAAGCGCGCAGAAAAAATGTTTCAAGGCCTAGCTGTAACCGGGTGAGATGTGAGTGGGGGCCGGGCTGGTAGATTGATATTATCCTCCATGCACGATACAGCAGCAAGGACCGCGCGACGAGCGGGTACCAAGCGGCCATATACACTGACCCCCGCCAACACGAAAGCAGCAGGGAACGTCACACGCGGTATGGTGCAACCGTTGTGATACTTGGTACGGCACAATTTGGCTGCAATGACACGGTACGACGTGGTCAGATACGATACATTCTGGAATGGTACAGTACAATGTGGTGTGGTGTGGTGTGGTGCGGTAGAGAAAACGAAACGAGAAACGCCTCTCGCCGAAACAGAAACATCCCGCCGTCCTAAACGGCACCCGTGTGTGGTGGAACAGAAAAAAAAACGAGGAACGTATATGGAAAGGCCTACCGTAAGAAAGGCAACGGCACGACACCAACGCACTGCAGAATATGCGTGGTACACCTTCTAGTCCTGTGAACGACGACCAACTTGCAGGCCTACTGCACGAAGGCCGGGAAGTAGACCTACTGTGAGTAGTTACACCAAACACCTGCTACTTACATAAACTGCCGTACTTCTTCTACCGCGGAAAGACGAAAAAGAAACGAAAAAAAAAAAATCAGACAAAAACAAAATGTGCGGGGGGATGATTGAGAAGAGGCTTATCCTCCACCTCCGCTCGTTAGTATCCCCGCCGCCGGAAACGGATTTAACGCACGCCTCAAAAACCGAAACAAACCAAACCGAGCCAACCAACAAACAATATGAAGAGGGCAAGGCCAGGCCGTCGCCCTCCAGGCGCAATCCGACAAGCAGAAGTTGGGCGGGTGCGGTGATGATCGGGGAGGTGCTACCTCCCCTCCTTCTCAACCCCTCATAAGGCTAATTCCGATCTGGCCTCCATAGGCCCGGTCCCACAGCAAAAAGGGTGGGCGGGTGGAGGTCGGGGATGGGGTGGGTGGCAGGGGGGGGGGGTCCCCCCCCCCCCCCCCCCCCCAATCCCTCCCTTTTCCTACCTCCGGCCCCTCATATTTTGCTGTGGGGCTAGTTGTTGTCTGAGAATATACTCGGTTGTTTTGCCCGTTTTCTGCTTGTCGTTTTGGCCCTTCCTGCGTTAACGGGAAGCGCGCTACCGCCGACGTTTATCTCGCAGCGATTGTTTTTTTTTTTTCATTTGGGTGCCGGCAAGGAACCGTGGGAGGTTTCGGCCAAGCCGGCCCTGAGGATCGCTGCTGCCGCGGGTACGTTTTACGGTAACCGCGAAAAAACAAACATAAAAACAAAAATTCCAAGAAAAACACACACACGCATACACACGACAAAAAAACTTGGGGTAATAACCGCGAAAATACAAAACACAAAAAAAGGTGCAAAGCAACCGCGAGGCTACACGAAAATTGAAATCGAAATTGGAGAGAAAAACATACCCGCGATGGGGCGCTACGTAAGCTATCGTATGAATACAACATCCTTTTTGCCGTAATACTTAAAAAAATGATCAGATAATGTAATTCCAGGTGGTATCGTCATTTCTTTGCCGTTAATTATTCCCTGTCAAGCTCCCCATACTTCATACCAGGTGTACATACTACTATATAGGTATATTTTTAATCAATCCCATCCCCCAACCCCTCCTTACACATACCACCCTGTCCCTCAATACAAGGAACATTTATACACTACTATTAAATAAAAACGGTCCCTACAATCAGGGACAAAGCGGTATACAGTAGCCCCCCCCCAGTAAGGCGGTAGCGTGCCAGAGAGCAGCATGACCGCCTTATAGAGGGAAGCCGCCTTGTTCATTCCCGGTGAAGAGTGCCATTCCCCAGTCGCACCAAGCGATTTTGACCGCATTGTATCGGGATACTGCCTTTCTCAGACCGCCTCATGGGGAGAACCTCTACCGTATAAACCACTCCGGTCGGAAATATAAGAACCCTCGTGTATTCATACCAATGTATAAACACTCCTTACAATTCCGTCCTAGAAGTGGCCGGAAAAGCAAGCACCGTTTCGATGTTCTCATCAAAACCCCAAAACGGGTGATATATCATCCTGGCTAGAGCGACCTATAAGGGGGGTTTTACTGTTCTGTAGGTGGCGTTATCGGACCCCCGCACCTGAACCACGTGTCGAGCACGTCGGGGTCTCTTTCAAGGGGCGTACCCGTCGCCACCCCCGCCTCCGTCGCCTGAACTCTCGCGTCTTCCTCGCACCTTTTGCCGTCCCCAAAAAAAGCAACGACGACGGCCAAAGAGCAAAAACAATCAGATTCATAATATATGTATGTATATCTATACCAGGTATATAATATATATATACCTGGTAAAATAATATCAGATACCAGGTACATACATATATACCGGTATATGAATACGTATGTTTGTCAATTTTTCGTACTTTTGCCAACTGTTCTCTTCGTACGAGCACTTTTCGGGAAAACACTGAGTACTCGGACACGGACTCGGACACGGGAAGCCCGGCCGGACACATCGGTCTGGTATAAATTCATGAGTAAAACAATACGAGGTACGAGGTACAAGACTTGCTTTCGGAGCGGTACGTAAGGATGAGACGAAAGAAGACAAACATGAGGTACGTAAGGATGAGACGAAAGAAGACAAACATGACGTGTCATGAGGATATTTGCTCCAAAATAAAGCAGGTGGTATGAAAAAGCCCGAACCCAGCTAGGCACAGAAACGGTTGAGGTTCTCAGAGGGTGACCTAAGAGGCAGCCCCTCGTACTTCCAAGTCCTAGGTATTAGTGCACAAGGAATTATTGTACTGTGCATATAAAACCCGTAGCGCGCGCGATCGAGGTATTACACACAGCCTGCAAAGATGAGTCTCGACCAAATCCTCGATCTCACAGCTGATTTTCTTTATTTGTTCATAAATATTGTACGTACGTGCGGTCATTAACAGCAGCGAGGAGGCGTACAGTACTTGCGTGCCGAAGCGGTACTACAGTTATTTTATGCTGTTCGAAGTATACGAAGTAGTCGCAGCAAGCATATCATAAAGCTACAGCAAGGGTACACGGAAACATAAAACCCTACACCCCATTACTGTGAGTGTTTTTTTAGCCTCAGACAGGGGGGGGGGGGGGTGTACTCGATAGGAGAGATGTACTCGAGACAGGGGGGGGGGGGGTAATATAAAATCAGGTATAAACAAAACTGGAAAAATAAGAGTCAGCAATCTTTACGAAACACAAAACAATCACCAGTATTTTGACACAAAAATACCATGTATTCATCATACTGCTTGCTGTCGATCCTTGCTGGTGGTGTTGTTTTGTTGTGGTGCTGCGTGTTTTCGCTCGTTCTCGACCGTCGCCAACATGGCTGCTGTTTTCGCTCAGCGTTATTATTGCCGTACGTTCATGCTGTCTGTGCCAGGGAAGACAGACGAAGGGCAGGTAAAAAAACGCCTCCGACACGACATGGCGAAAAATCGACATTTTCGATATCATAGCGTCGAAAGTTTCGACGCGATATCCACCACTAAGTGCCGGCTTCACCTCCTCCGAGAAACCGTTTCTTGCGTCGGGGTTGGAAGCGGCGTGCGCGAAAGCTTATTATTACCGACGACAGAAATGGACCCCCATCGCCAGGAGCCCGTGGTCTAAAAACCACGCTTCTCCCTTCGCGAGGAAAAGCAAATAGTCAGCGCTGACAGCCAGCTCAGCGGTCATGGTGATGCAGTACGTACGAGCTGTAAGGTTTATCAAACACCACACACACCAGGTAACACGGTACACGATGTACACACGGTAAACGAAAAGCACCGCAACACACTGGGAGACGGGATAGCCTTGTGCCCCGGGGCGTACCACACGCGAATCCGTCCCGAGTAAAGCAAACACGGTTTTCCGGTAAACGGTAAAAAACCGGCAAGCGGTACACGGTAGGATGGATAAAACGAATATGATGGATACGGTCACTGGTATACGGTACACACACGGTAAACGGTACGCACCTGGCGACGAAGTAGCCGTCGTGCCCGGGGGCGTACCAAACCGGAATCTGATGACCCCACCACAGCTGCCTAGAGATGCACCAGTCGTGGATTCCATCCAGCCAGTTGTGCCACACCTTGTTAAACCTTCTCAATAAGGAGGCGGGAAAGGGAAGGGAAGGGAAATATAGGTGAAGGGCGGATAAGGCTTGGTAGCGTAGGGGAAAACAGGGTAGGGTAGGGTGTGGTACCGTGTGGTGGGGCAGACATAAGGTGAGGTGGGTTGGGGTAATCGAGTGCGGGGTGGGAAGGGGTACGTATAGAAGTGGAAGGGGGCGTAGAGAACGGGAAGGCAGGTTGCGCAAACAAGCACGGAAGCGAAACCCCCAGGAAAGGTCGCAATGAAAGCACCGTCCCTACCTTGGAGGCAGAATCTGTATGTCCCCATCCTCCACAGCCGCAAGAGCCTTCGCGCCCATCCCCTCTGTCTTAACGAACCACTGGGAAGACACCAGGGGCTCGATCACCTCGCCCCCTCTCTGGGAACGCGGGACCCTCTGCTGGTGAGGCTCGACCTGCAAGCCCAAACCCTGGAAACATGCCAAAGATGGAAACCGGGGGAGGGGGAGGGGTGTGTGTGTATTCATGTCTGCATGGTCGTACTCGTACCGCCATAAATGGAAACCGCCATAAATGGAAACCGGGGGCGGGGGGGGGGGGGGGGGGGGGGGGGGGGCGTTCTCACTAATTGACCATCCCTTTCGGGACGGAGCACCGTTCCTACTCCTAATAGAGACACCTCCAACAGTTGATCCAATCTTTTTTCTTATTTTTTTTTTGGGGGGGGGAGGGGGGAAACGACGAAAGTAGATAGACAGACAGATATAGATACTTAGATAGATAGATATATAGATAGATATAGATAGGTAGATACTTCGAAGTATATACATTATACAAAGTATACATACATGTTCGCGCTCGGCTCAGCTTCTGGCGGAGAACTTCTTGGGCGGCGTCAAACGAAGTTCTCGGCCACGACCGGGTCCCTCGCCGTAACATCTCTCCTAACTGCGACAGTTATCCAACTTATTTTCCCACCACTGCTCTAACTGCTGCGAGGAATCAGAGTCTTATCAATCAGAACCAAGCACGGCGTGCTTGCTACCAGGTATCAGAGGACATCTGTTTTTTGGGGTCCGTCGAGGGTTCTGATGATCATGTACTGGTTGTTTTGTCGCCCAAAATCGTACGCGCGGTTTTTAAAGGGGTTGAGCGTGGATGCCGGGCACACTCACACCCTTAAATCTACCGCAAGCACTACCAAGAGTTACATACCTGGTACACGAAAACAAAAACAGCGACACAAAAACGTTGTAAGTGCCACTAAAACATGACATCATGCTTAACCCTTTTAGGAACGCAGTCCCGTTTTGGGGACAATGGATATTCAACGTACACATATTTACATTTCCGGACAAATTTTGGCGCCACAAAAATCGTTTCTTAACCCTTTTCCTCGCTACGGCAAAAACGACCCCACTCTAATTCCAAGTGCTCTCTCCAAAAACGGGCGTTCAATTTTCAATCACGTAACTAACTCACAGCAGCGAATACCACCCAATCGCCCCGACTATAAATTACAGTATTACGGGGGACCCTAGTTAACAGGACCTATGGTGTAAATAAAAACCTATATATTCAACCATTTTTACTAACAATATTTGGTCCTGTTAACTATGGCCCCCCGTAATAGTAGCTTATGTCACAATATGCACCTGAACGTGCCCCTACAGTAGAGCTTATAATCACTGCGTTCAAAAACGTGCGAACCGCGAACAAAACGCCTCGACAATACTGTTTGTGGAAAACCCACCGCTGCCTCGATGTCCGCCCAGAGGTTATCTCTGCACGCGAATCGGTCCTGGCCCGCGTACGCCCCCGCTTCCGCCCCCATGGTCCCGTCCTTCTCCATGAGGTTGATCGTAGCCAGGGAGTGGCGCTTTCCGATCTCGTAGTCGTTAGGATCGTGGCCTGCATGAAAAAAATGAAAATTATTTTGTGAGCATGAGGGGACGAAAACGGCCCTGGTGATGATTCAACACGTCGGACCGTTCATGATCGATTCCTACAGTTCATGAGCCAGATCGTTCGAGGTATATCTATCATTCCCGATATGGTATGATCTGTATGATCTAGCTCATGTTGCCTGATCTGTATGATCTAGCTCGTATTGACGGGTGGGACCCGTACAATTTGCACGATCTATAATGGCACATGTTTCCTGGGCTGGATCTGTAGCATACAGATCCTGCACAGCACCTTCGAACGTCAGGTTAGAATCTAAATGATCTCCTGTAGATAGATAGATACACATACCGGTATATGTATTGATAGATCATGATCTGCCCGAGGCGTGGGAGATTTTTCGCGATAAAAAATACAAGACACGAGCCGTGGTGGGGAGGGGGGGGGAGGAGAGCCTGCCCCCGTGTACCACCAGGTTTATATAAACAAGAAACCTCCTGCAGGGAAGAATTTTCGCGCCGGGTTTCTCTAGACCCAGGGGGGGGGGGGGATGACTTTGAAAATGGTGGGGCTTTGGAAACATCTCGTCGACGAAATATTTCCATAGACGCATGCATGGCTCGGCGTGTGCATCTCTGACTCCTCGTCGAGAAGATCAGCTTCGAAGTTCGTCCGAGGCGGTGTGTTATCCTATCACCCTGGTGTGATAGTGTGATGGTGTTGTATTACGGGGGACCATAGTTAATAGGACCAAATATTGTTAGTAAAAATGGTTAAATGTATAGATTTTTATGTATACCATAGGTCCTCTTAACTATGGTCCCCGTAATAGTGCGACAGTGTGATACAGTAGTAGTGTACTGCTATATGGCATGTAACCGCGGACTGAGTTACCACTTATAATACGGGGGGGGGGGAGATGGAAAAGAAGCGCGAAGATAATGAACGCGAAGGATAAGAAAAAAAGAAGAAAAAAACATTTTCTAAAAGTTTCAAGGGCAATGGCTTCTTCGTATGCACATACGACACGGCCGAAGCGGTGGACTATTGATTGACAGCATGCTGCACGCTCGCGCCATCCACTGAAAAGTTGGATGATATAAAAATGCACTCTCCCCTTTTTCTTTTGCTTTATCGCTGTACTGCTGTACCACTATGTCCGAAAATATGAGAACCGTTCAGACATGAACTCGAATATCAACCGTTTCTTATATTTACGACCGCCCAGTCTGGTACCTGGGGGTACCAAAAACGGTCGACAAACAACGTCAACATGTTCTGCAGTGGGGACAGATTACCGCTCACCCTTATCGATCTAGATCTTTCCGGGAAGCTCGATTCCTGATCTGTATGATCTGTGATCTGTATGATCTGTATGATCTACCACATTTTGCCGGGTGGGAGCTGTACAATCTGAACGATCTACGAGCGTATGTAGCACATGTTTCCTGGGTTGGATCTGTACTGAACAGATACTGCACAGCATCTCACACCGGCAGGCAGGGATCTACAAGTAGATGACTCTTGATGACCTACTGTAGATCGGATCTACAGCAGTAGATGATCTCCATCACCTATTAATAAAACGGGTGCCCATAGTAATCAGGACCCATCATATACGCAAAAAACTATATATTCCAGTAGTTTTACTGAGCACATTTGGTCCTGATTACCATACTCCCTCTTAGTAGATAGGATCTAGATGATTCTCGATGACCTAGATCGGATCTAGATGATCTCGATGACCTATTACGGGACACCATAGTAATCAGGACCCATCATATACAAAAGAACCTACATATTACAGTATTTTTACTAAGAATATTTGGTCCTGATTACTACGGTCCCCCGTGGCATATCGTATCTAGATGATCTCGATCTCGATACCTGTGTAGATCGGATCTAGATAATTTCGATGACGTGTTCGGGACGGGACACCATAGCAATCAGGATCCATCAAATACACAAAAAGATCTGCATATTCCAGTGTTTTCACTATTAAATATTGAATAACAATGTTCGGTCCTGAGTACTATGGCCCCCCGCAGTATTAAAAGATTGGATCTAGATGACCTCGATGATCCATATAGAACGGATCCACTATCTGTAGATGAGTTCTGACTTGTGAATCGTTCCTCACCGGGAGTGATCTTCAGGGCTCCGGTTCCGAATTCCATGTCGACGTAATCGTCGGCGATGATAGGAATCTCTCGCCCGGATAGGGGCACGACCACCTTGCCTCCCACGAGGTGCTTATACCGTGGATCCTGAACAAACAAACAAAACGAAGCCGAACAGCAAATCAAGCATGTGACACGATAACACACGGCAAAACACAATAACAAAACGAACTACCCGGTAGTAACTCAACAGGAATGCTACGTGGCCTGTACAGGCTTGTTTTAGGACCAACGCCCTAACGGGTAGGTAGGGTGGACCGTAGCTGGACCAAGTCTGGAGGGAAGGCCTCATAGCCTCGGTTTTTTTAAGTGGGTGAGCTCGCGCAAGTTCCACACTACCCGGGAGAGATAACTCTCCCCCCGGGTGGCTATCTCCACCGCACCTGCCCCTCTCGGGGGTCAGGTCAGGTCGGGTCAGCGTGCCCATGCGCCAGCGGCAACAGCAGGCTGTGCTGATGTTGCAACGGGAGCTATAGCTTAACTTAACACACGACACGAATTCTGAACGTGGAAGTGTGGTGAGCTTAAGCTTTATTTTTATCAGGGTTTTTCGCGGGATAGATCAAACCTCACGGGTCGGGTCGGGTCGGGTCGGGTCGGGGGTCGGGTCAGCTGACCGGACCCGACCCGCGAAAATTTTGAGGTATGTTGACTTGACCCGACCCGACCCGCGAGATTTTGAAAGCCTCTTGACCCGACCCGACTCGACCCGTGAGATTTGAAAATCTCCTGACCCGACCCGACCCGCGAGATTTCAAAACCTCCTGACCCGACCCGACCCGCCACCTTCCGACTGACCCGGGAGACACAGGTTTCATGCGGGTCGGGTCAACTTGACCCGAGAGACCATTTATCTTGACCGAAGGTTCGACCGCGGATCTGGCCCGTAGGTCGGCACTTCAAAAACAAATTATTGTTCATTATACTCGTAGTGCCCCGCAGCGATGTATGACCTGGCTGTAGTGGGTATGAATGGACGCGGGCATGGCATGGGTATATGAATTTGGCGGTGGTTTAATGTGTGAATATGATATCAAAATGGTATTATTGAGTTTCGGTAAGAGAAAAGCCTTTGGGCAAGATATCGGGAAGGGATTCACGTGTCGGATCTGCGAGCCGAATGCGCGGGTCCCACCCGCGGGAGAAAACAACTCGCGGGTCATGCTGGCCCGACCCGAGATCTCGCGGGTCAGCTTTTCATCACCTCTTGACCCGACCCTACCCGACCCGTGAGATTTGAAATACTCTTGACCCGACCTGACCCGACCCACGAGATTTGAAAACCTCTTGACTCGACCCGACTCGACCCGACCCGACCCGTGACATTTTGAACAGCACGTGACACGACCCGCGGGTCGGGTCATGACCCGCGAAAAACCCTGATTTTTATCAATCCCCCGGAGGATAAATATATATATTCGGCCAGGGCTGGAACTTCTTCCCGACAACCAATACTCTAGAGAAGACGGCAGTTGAACCCTTTAGGACAGCTATCCCGTTTGGGGAACAAACTACTCATTTTTTGAGTGTTTGGTCCCCAAAACGGGACTGCAGAGGTTAAAGTGCTTTACGGACCGCCCCATACACACAAAAAAACAGGCCTCTTGACGGGTCATGACCCGGCCCACGGGTCGGGTTCAGGGGGTCTTCTAAATATCACGGGTCGGGTCGCGCTAGGTCGGGTCAAGAGCTCTTCAAAATATCACGGGTCGGGAAGACCACCCTGACCCGACCCGACCGGCGAGGTTTTACCTCACCCGTGAACAGCCCTGAAAAAAACTACCAGGTACCAGAAACATATCTACATACAGTAGTAGTGATCCCTCTATAGTGCCGGTATGTATGGGCCAGCCAACAACACCGGCACTATATGTAGCGGCAGCCGGCACTATATGTAGCGGCAAGCGTCACTATAGAGGGTAACGGACACTATACAGGGCAGTCGGCACTATCTAGGGATCACAACTGTAAAGGCCAAAAGAGGCCTTGACGCACCCAAAGCGACTGGTCTCCGACAAATAAACAGTAGTAGCACATTCGCCCTCGAGCAAGGCCTATAACCCACATGGAGGGCTCTCACTGTGTGCAGGACTGGTCGGCACAAAACGTTGTGCAGGACGCTTGTCGTCAATTTCAACCTTTTGGACGTCGGCCCGAACCAAACCGACCCCAGACATCACCCTAACCCTAACCCTAACCCCAAGCCTTTCGGGGGCTCGAGGTCGGCAGGGGCAGTCACGTGACTCCGCCGAGTGCTTGGGTGGATCCGTGCGGCCAAGCCTCGCTTGACCATGAAGACCCCCATTCTGCACAAAGGTTTGTTCCGACCCGTCCTGCACATAGGGCGAGTCCACATGGAGTGGGGGGCGTACGACACGGTGGGGGTTTGTATTCGTGACGCACCTCGGGGTGAACGCAGACGGCCGTGTCGCCCAGGATGGTCTCCGGCCTGGTCGTCGCCACGGCCAGGTGCTCCCCGTCCTTACCGCCGGCCACAATGTACCTGTTCAAACCAGCAGAGAATTGTATCGCGTGATGGGATACAAGATTACACGCCTCTGGAATCTACTATACTATTGCGGGGGGGCATAGTTAATAGGACCTATGGCATACATAAAAACCTACCTGGTATCTATTTAACCGTTTTTACTATCAATAGTTGGTCCTATAAACTATGGTACCCCGTAATACTGATACTACAGCAGCATGTACCGAATCGATTTCCCCCCCCCTGAATACTCGTGCTTTTGTGCTCCGGTCGCGTATATTTTTCTCGAAACTAGGACAGTGTAAAACATGCCGCTCACTACGTGAGCTAGACAACCAGGGTACAGCTTTATTTTTCATTCTTTTTTTTGGCGGTCGGTCGCAGCTGGTTGTCGATATGGATCGTTTGTGCGAGAGGTGAACAACCTTCACTCCGCACAAGTGGGAATGATCGTATCACGTAGTGCTTATGGTAAGGCACCCAAGAGGCAGTTACATAGCACTCCCATTGCTGTCTCTGGAAATGCCTACACCGGAAATTAAAGCAACTTATTGAAGCTGTCATCCATATACAAGTCCGCCTCACAAGCGGTTCTCAGTAGGATGCAGCTCACCCTTCATGCGACTCGCCAGACACCTCACGGCGCTTCGCGCTTGGTGCAAGCAATGTCCGCCTGGTCGGTGAAAACCCGACATGCTCCGCCCCGGCATTGTAGGGATGCGAGGGTCTATGGTCATACGACTCCGGCCATGCATGAGATCGAGTACATCTGTCCTATCGAGTACATATCTCCTGTCGAGCACACCCCTCCCCCCTCCCCACACACACCTCCATGCACAGCGGCTCTTAGCAGAATGCAGCTCACCCTTAATGCGACTCGATTCGCCTAACACCTAACGGCACTTCGCGCTTGGTGCAAGAAACGTCTGCCTGGTCGGTGGAGAACCCGACGTGGTCCGTCCCGGCATTGCTTATCGGGATGTGAGGGTCTATGGTAAAACGACTGCGGCCTTGCATGACATGAGTACACCCCCCCCACCCCTCCCCTCTCCATGTACTATTAATAGGAAATATCCGAGCATTTAACCAACGACACCCCCCCGCCCCCCAAAATCCCGCCTCCCGAGGCTCACTTGAAGTAGTAAAGCTTGCCTTCCTCCTCCGAGTACTCGACTTCGAGGTCGCTCACGGCTGTTTGGAGGGCAGGGCTCCAGTTCACCATGTAGTCTCCGCGGTACACCAGGCCCTGCGCCACAGAAACGAACCCTTTACGTCACGTACGGTACCGTGTGCGTACCGTACCGTGTGTGTACCGAGAGTGTTCCGTGCACCGCGATGCTATCGTGACCGTCGCGTAACCGTGCCGTGTGCCGGACGCTATTTACGGTGACGGTTAACCGTATCGTGCGCCCGCGATGCTTCCACCGCGACCATGTACCGTGACGCTATCGTAACCGTCGTATGACCGTACCGTGTGCCGGACGCATTATACGGTGACCGTGATCCGCACTGTTTACAGCAGTATCGTTACGCCACTGTAACCGCATACCAGGTACCTGGTATACCTTTTGCCGTGATATTTTACAAAAAAAGACGCTCAACCCTTTTATTAATAGTGCTGCAGTCCCGTTTTGGGCAACAAACCACTCATATTCCAAGTTGTTCGTCCCCAAAACGGGACTGCGGTCCTAACTGGGTTAACCCTTTTAGTTCCGCAGCCCCGATTTGGGGGACAAAACTACTTAGAATTTGAGTGGATTATCCCCAAAACGGGGCTGCAGTTCCAAAAGGGTCAAGCTCGGCCTATCGTACAGCAGTAGGTGTTGTTCGAACAACGAGATTAATAACGATAGTGGGCAGTTCCTCATCGCCCTTAAGGAACCGCGTCAGTCAGAAACAAAAACGTACGCATCGCAGCTTCGGGAAAGGTCTCTCGCCGAAATGTTTCCCATGATAAAAGGCATCATCGCATCGGCGCTTGCGCTCAACATCCCTCGATGCAGAGAGAAAATGAGCTTCGAAATTCGTCCGAGGGTAGGGTGTGTGTTCATCTCTTGCGTGATACCTGTCTGATCATAAATACAAGGTACATTTCGACATTTTGCTGCCATCTTAACGTCCTTTATATTTACGATCAGACCGGTACGGAAATCCAGGTACTTGTCGTAGCGTTGTTGGTACTGACGGTCCCAGCGGCAAAGCACATGAAAATTTGGATACCACACTATCCATGTTCGAGACCCAGACAAGACGAGCGTACTCATTCGCTGGTTGCCATTGACCACGCGTCCCTTTCGAGACGGAGCACCGTTCCTACTCCTATTACAGACACCTCCAACATTTGGGCGCCCATTACATTGTTTCCATATATCGCACAGAAACTTTCACGGGGGGGGGTATACTAAAACCGAGTGAAACATACCTTAGCAAAAAAAGTTTTTTTGGTAGATCGTCCAGAAATACCACCAAAAGAGTCAACTGGTTTGTTTTTCATTATGACATTTATAGAAGTGTGGTGTCGTTTTTTTTTTTTTTCTCTTCATGCGCGCCCCTGCGCGACCGAAAAAATGTTTCGCCGCGTCTTGCTTGCCTTCTCGTGCAGCCGGACGAACGCCTCCGTGACGGCGGCGGTCATGTCCGGGTCCAGCGTGAACCGTTCTCGGGACCAGTCCGCGGAGGCCCCGAGCCGCCGCATCTGGCGCACGATGTAGCCCCCCTTGTCCTCCTTCCACTCCCACACCTTTAGTTTCGAGAGGGAAAAGGGGGCACAAGGGGAAAGGGGAGGTTTGCACACAAGAGGCGTTACATTGTTTTACTCCTGTTGTTACACTGCAAACAAGCTAAAGAACGAGTGAAAACATCTCCAAGAGTGAACAGCAGCAGTGTGGGACGGTAGTCCCGCAGCGGGTGCGAGGTACATAGATGAATCTCTGCGACCAGGATTGAGTACGGAGACATAGCGAGGTGGATTGTGTGGCGTAAACAGCCACATCTCCGGGGGTCAGCAACGAAAGTTACCTAAACCCTTTTAGAACCGCACTCCCATATGTGGGGACAAAATACTCGAAGTGTATGTAAATTGTCCCCAAAACGGGACTGGGGTCCTAAAGGGGTTAAGCCTGGCCCTATTGAAGGCTGACAGTACTTGAAACGATCAATGTGACAATAAGGCGGCCCCAAAAACAAGGGATAGGGCCTGAAATACACAACACGTTTCGTGCCCGGAACTACCGTACGCAGGATTTTTGAAGGACTGCACACCTCCGAGAGTATCATAATCTATCTGATCTAACTATTACGGGGGACCGTAGCTAATAGGACCTACCAGGTATGGTATACACAAAACCTGTATGTTTAACCAATTTTACAAACAATATTTGGTCCTATTAACTATGGTCCCCCGTAATATCTATCTGATCTATCTACAGTAGATGATCTAGTTCTTCACCTGCCGTTGCGAGTGGGTATGCAGGATCTGTCTGTTTAGTGCAGATCCAACCCAAGGAAACATGTGCTACCATAGACCATGCAGACTACACGGCTCCCATCCGGCAACATGACCTAGACCCAGCCATACAAGATCGGGAATCGATGATCTGTCCCATTACCAGAAGATCTACAAGATCATCAAATCGATTATCTGTTCGGGGTGTGAAAGTATTGTGGTCGTAGTGATAATGAGGCGGTAATACAACAGGAGGTATCCACAACACTTTCCCCCGGAGCACGGGGGCAGTTCTTCTTGACCTCTCTCGGGAAAATGCCCCCGTCTTTTGAGGGATAAATCAATCGAAAAAACAGCAGTAGCGCAGGATATATTTGGCAGTTTTACGGAGGGCCATATTAAACAGGACCTACGGTACACACAAAAACCAATATATTTCGCCATTTTTACCAACAACATTTGATCCTATTTACTATGGTGCCCCGTAAATAGTAAAAAGGGGAGGACGGCGCCTGAAACCAAATACGTCGTCGTATACCACCCTGTCCGGAAATGGAAGGATGGTT
Organism: Nereocystis luetkeana; assembly: GCA_031213475.1. Taxonomy (NCBI): domain Eukaryota; class Phaeophyceae; order Laminariales; family Laminariaceae; genus Nereocystis; species Nereocystis luetkeana. Next base: position 4,406,100 of record JARUPZ010000030.1, on the reverse strand, counting down.
TGGGTATTCATACGAACACGAAACCGGTGCTTACATTTCCGGACAGGAGTGGTGTACTCGTACGGGAGACCGGTATTCCGTGGCGCGTCAATACATCTATTGGCCTTATAATACTGCTTTCAGTACATGGGGTCCAGGTCAAACCGCGGTCTTGACGTAGCATATTGCCGGGGAATTGGTCTGATCGAGCGCGTCAAGACCTTTCATGGCCTTATTATACCGGCAATAGTGCGGGGGGCGGTCAGGCGAGAGGCCAGACCTCGGTCGTCCACCGTAAGGGCACCTTGGGGCGATATTTCGCCGCGCCAGGTCGTGCCAAGTCGTCGACAAAATTTCGGTTGGCTCTCTCGACCTAACTGTGATATTAGTCAGAAGAATAACGTGCGACGCCAATTCCAGAACACTGCGAGAGTGACTCCCCCAACCGCGTAGTTTAGACTTGAGACGTTATCGCTACTTCCGTTAAGCTACAGGGGTTTTCCTCGAGACTGAAGCGCCTGCTGAATCCAAGGAAAGGGAACACTCCCTGTGTCAACACAAACAACGCACACGACACACATATGCATACCCGCTATATACACGCGCAACACAGCATAGCCCAAACCCAAAATTGAGACTACGTGCTCTATTACGGGGGAACATAGTAAATAGGACCAAATACTGTTATAATAGTAAAATTAGCGAAATATGTAGTTTTTTTTGTGTACCGTAGGTCCTATTTAATATGGTCCCCCGTAACAGGTACAACGAAAGAGCAAGAAAATTCAGCTGGAAAAAAATAAAAACATAAACCCGCGATCGTTTTCGTTCCATTTTGTTTCAGAAAGTTTGTCTGCCGGTTGGTTCCCGCGACCCCACTGGCGAATTTACGAAACTGTGGAAATAAGAACTCTTCCTTTGAGAAACGCCTCACTTTTTTCAGGAACGCCTCGCGACCGATCTCCTTGCGGTCGATGCCTTCCGCCGCGAGGGCCCTCTCCACCAGCATCTGTGTTGCGATTCCAGCGTGGTCTTGCCCGGGCAGGAACAGCGTCGGCTCGCCGCGCATGCGGTGGTAACGCGTCAAGATGTCCTGCAGCAGTAGTGAAACGTTAGACCAACAGAGGGAGTAAGGTAGTGCAGCAGAGTAGACCATTCGTCGGCAGCAGTCGACCAACAGTACTATCGGGAGCGCAGCAGTAGCCTGCTGTAGGTGGCAGACCATTACTAATAGTGGTGCATCAACTGCAGCAGTACGAACTGTAGTAGACCGAGAGTATCACTATAGCAGCAGCACTACCGTAGTAGTAGCCCAATAGTATTGTTAATAGCGCAGCAGTACCAGTAGACCGATAGTAGCGGTTCAGCAGCAGTAATACTATTACGGGGGACCATAGTAAACAGGACCAAATATTGTATGTAAAAATATCGAAATGTATAGGTGTTTGTGTGCACCGTAGATCCTATTTACTATGGTCCCCCGTAATAGATAACCCCGGTAGTTAGTAGAGGGCCGTTTCTATTACGATCGCCTCGAACACACACGAAAAAAAACACACACAAGAATTTTTCATACCAGGTACATCAGAGAGCAACGAACCACCCACACCTGGAGAGTGGTGCCCATGGCGTGGCCCATGTGCAGGTAGCCGGTAACGTTCGGGGGTGGCATCGGTACCACGTACGACTTCTTCTTCGGGTCCCCCCTCGGCTCGAAGTACCCCTTCTCCTCCCACCACTTGTACATGCTTCGCTCAACCGACACGAAGTCGTACTGATGCATCATCATTTGCCATGGTGATAGTTGGCGTTTTTCGAAATACCCCGATTATTGGCACCCAGTTATTTCAAAGGAAGACATTAGGGGAGAGGGGAAGGGGAGGGGGGGAGAGGGTTTAGTCGGGGGGGCGCACGAAACGACGCTCTAGACGGCATACCTGGTACGTTTTTAACAACAGTACAGTACACCAGGAGTGCTCAAAACACACACGCCTCAACACGGGGATGAAAACCTTGAAACGCACCTGCGCCATTCGCCCCTTGCCCTTTATCGAAACTCAAAACAACAAAATCACGCATATGTCATCGAGCAGTGTGCACTGTTAGTGCGGTATACGGGGGGGTGTACTCGATAGGACAGATGTACTCGATCTCATGCATGGCCGGAGTCGTATGACCATAGACCCTCGCATCCCTACAATGCCGGGACGGAGCAGGTTGGGTTTTCACCGACCAGGCAGACATTGCTTGCACCAAGCGCGAAGCGCCGTGAGGTGTCCGGCGAGTCGCATGAAGGGTGAGCTGCATCCTACCAAGAACCGCTTGTGAGGCGGACTTGCTTATGGATGACAGGTTCAATGTTATTGTCTTCACAGTTAAATCGTCCTTTCTACCCAGTTTCACCAGTGTCCGTCCTGATTCCCTATCCTAGAGAGATACTGATTCTGTGGTCACAGACTCGAAGGTTGTTCACCTCGCACAAACGATCTAACTCGACAACCAGCTGTGGGCGACCGCCAAAAAACAAAACAAACAAACGGTACCCTGATTGTCTAGCTCACATAGTGAGCGGCATGTTTTACAGTGTCGTTGCCAACCGACGCCAACCCAACCTATATAAAATAGGGGGGGGGGGGGGGTGTACTCTTGTAACACTGGCATATATCGGCGAGGTACTGGGAGTGCTGGTAACATCAACACTACCAGGGCCCAGGCATGGACTTATTATTTATACCTCGGCAAGTAATTTGTCCTGGCCACATATTATTCAAATGCCTTGCTGGGCTCGCAGAGCTCCCACCCGGAACACGCCTGCCTAACTCCAACCTTTCGGAGAACCTTCCGGGCGTCCTTTCTTCGATTACTTGCAGAAGATTTTTTCGTTTTTTTATAAAATAAATCACAACCTGCTCAGTTCAGCTAACACTAAATCCAAGACAAGAATGTCACACTGATTTGAAGTTTTTTTTTCAAAGAGTCGAAAAAAAGAAATCAAGGAAGGCATCTTCAAAACTCGAGAGTCAGAATCGAAAAACAGTCAAAACTGAGCGACATAGCCCCTCCCATTCAAGATAGATCCCCCGATTTTTGTTTTGACCCGAAAAAAACGAGAACAAAAATAAAAAACTCAGCGCAGCACCAAGCTTTTTTTCGTGCATACCACGTGTCACACCGTACGAAGTTCTCCTACTTTCTACGATGCACAGTCTAGGATGAAAAGTCGCGAGCTGTTGTAGTTGACTGGTGTTTGGGGGGTAAACACCTATTTTACCACGTACGAGTGGGGGGTAAGCACCTATTTTACCACGACACTACAGCCCCGAGAGCCAGCAGCATGTCGTCTCAGCAAGCATGCATCGCAGGACTCCCGCGAATAAACCCAAGCCTTTAAGCCAGAGCCAAGGAGGAGGAGGAGGAGGAGGTGGTGATGGAGGCGCTGCCGGTTACAGACGATGGTGGCAAAAAAAATCTTCTCCTTTCTACATATCGTATCATCATCATACATTTGGTGGATGTACATACAAAGAACACGTGTGGGCAATGATGCGGGTGGAGCCCGGAATGCTTTGTTCCGCGCCATGTAGCTTTCGGCATTTGCAAGTCGCCCGTTCAACCACGTCACAAACCAGCCGTGTATTTTCCCCGCGCAACTAGCCTCTTGGCATTTTGCAGGTCGCCCATTCGCGCCACGTCAGATGAGCGTCCTGTCTGCTTCACCCTTTGTTATAATTTACTCCCTAGAGTGAGCGTAGCGGGCGGCGAATAGCCGCCCCCGCGAAGCGGATCGCCTTGTATGCAACACAAATACTGGGAGTACTGGTAACATCAAAACTATCGGGTACCACGTACCTGGTTTACACTGTATCACAATACTGGCCAGGTACTGGGAGCACAGAAGTGCTGGCAACATCAACACTACCAGGTATTTATTTTATTTTATTTATTTTTTCATCACTTTTACTTTCTAGCGTGACAACTCGTAGGAGGTTTTACCCGCAGCGATCTTCTGGACAAGCCGTGGTCACAGGTGTCGTCCCTTCTCCCCCCCGGTGCGTGCCTTTATTTTTTGTCGCGCATAGGGTTCAGCATTCCCACTGCTCGTCGATTTTCATCTAATGTGGCTAACTCACGCTCTCGCGCTTTCCGCCAATCAATTTTTGATGCAAGAAAAAGTCCCTACGAGTACGAGCATGCACTCGGTGAGACTTGAAGCCACGAAATTCATCTTGATAGGCACGCGGACCACCTACCAAGCTACCGGGGACGCCGGCTATGGTATGCACCATAAAAATACCGGCGAGGTACTGGGAGTACTGGTGAACATCAACATTACCTGGTACCGGGTACATCTGTACTCTCAAAAATACTGACGAGGTACTGGAGAGCACTGGTAACTGGTGGTGGGGTCCTATTTGCGACCGAAAAATACGTCGGTTGCGGTCTTGACCCTTCAGGTGCTGCAGTCCCATTTTGGGTAAAAACTACTTGGAATTAGAGGGGCTTCTCCTCAAAACGGGATCTCGGGGGGGGGGGGCGAACGCGCAGCAGTACGACCGACTCTCACATATCATGCTGTGCGCGTGTCTGAGGTCCCCGTGCCTTGTCCATACGTACAGACAGTAATGGTGCCTCTTCATGGTACCGGCATGCTATGCGGCAGCTACTGCGTGCGTCAGTCAACAATACCGGCGATATAGCGGCAACCGGCAGAACTCTGCACACCGCCACAATGATTACTGCCATCTGTGCCGGAGCGATTTCACAGGCGCTTGCAAATAGCGGGCAGTCGGCACTACTCAACCGGCACCATAGAAGGGACCACGTTGCAACGGGAGCTATAGGTTAAATTGACACACGACACGAGAACGTGGAAGTGTGGCGAGCTTAACCCTTTTAGAACCGCAGTCCCGTTTTGGGGACAAACCACTCAAATTTCAAGTAGTTTGTCCCCATAACGGGACTGCGGTTCTAAAGGGGTTAAGCTCTATTTTTACCAATACGCCGGAGGATAATAATTAAAAAAAAATGCGGTACGTATCGTACGTAGTCTGGGCACATCTCCCTCTTCAGCAAGGCCACCGAGGGTCCTTGTCCGTGTGGCCGATGCTGCAATCGGCATTTCCCATTCGACACGTTTTTCCCCCTGTTTGTTCACTCTCTTTGGACTTCAGGAGGGAAAAATGCCGATATAATGAAGCAAGTGACTATGATTACAGCAATGTCCACTGCTGCGTGATTGGGGGAATGATACGTAAAAATTGGTGACGTACCGAGTTACAATGGTTGCGATGGTTGATGCAAGGAGTCGTACACGGCACGGGCACGGACGCAGGCAAGGCAGCATGATCCTCCTACCCGTATACGTCTGTGGGTCTTCATGCTGCTCGTAGATGGTTGGTAAAGACCAAAGTTACCAACCATTGCTGCCTTGGTCGCTACATCCCTTTCAAAGGGGTCCCGAGGGGGGTTATGGTTATAACCCTTTGCCTACTATAGAGTACTGTACGATCGTACATAGACTTGAAAACCTGACTCTCATTTCAAGTGCTTGGCCCCCCTTAACCCCTTCAAAACCGCAGTCCCGTTTTGGGGACAAACTACTTGAAATTTGAGTGGTTTGACCCCAAAACGGGACTGCGGTTCTAAAAGGGTTATAACGGGAGCGAGTGCAGTCCCTATACAATTAAGAGGATTGACCGTTTCATTACTGCAAAAAGGATCTTAAAAATCTAAAATTTCCAAGTAATCCCCCCCTCGACCCCCCGCCCCCCGCCCCCCGGCAACAAATGGGGGTGAAGATATGGAGTCATCAAGGCAACAAAAGGGTTTCAATATAGCACAACAAAACACAACAAAACACATCTCACCCACGAGTACTGGCCACACTTTCACATTTACACTGCAATACATACCCTCGAAATGCTGCGGCGCGCGAGGTTCTGGGAGGACTCAACACTGGCAGCATCAACACTACGGACATGAAACATGCAAACAGTACCCTCACCTGCGTCGCCATGTCACCGTTCTCATCTACGATCGACGGAGGTCGAAGCGTCGCGCTCGTGGTATCGGCCGCCGCCGCCGCCGCCGCAGTGGGCGCTGCCGACGCCTGGATCCATCGCCTCGACTGCCGGCGACCCGAAGAAGCAGCAGCAGCAGCAGCAGCCGCGACCCCTCGCCTTGCCCTAGCGGTGTCGAACGGAGAAAGTCCCGGCCAGGCGAGGCTAGAGCCGCCCGCACCCCCGGCGCCTCGGGAGGAGCACGAGAGGCGACGGAGCGACGGTCGGAAGGCCGACGCGTTCGGTACGAAGGCCGCTGCTGTGGAGAAAGACCGCACGGCCACGGACCTGCGACAAGAGTCAATTTTGTACCTGGTATGTTAGTTCTCGTGGGCGTAAATGACATGCATATCGTGGTTGCTTCGTCGTAAACCAAGCCATCGGGAAGGAGGAAGAGGAGGAGGAGGAGGAAGCTGCGGGTGGTGTCAAGTGACAGTAGGGGTTACGGAGTCGGGAGACAGCAGTATCGTCATTATCTCGGTATTTGACTTTCAAGGGTACATGCTGGCCGTTTCTTATGCAGTCGAAAACGTGTATCGAGACGGGCTAATTGATGATGGGAAGACAACAAATCGGGCCTTCTCAATGCTGTTGAAAAGGAGTATTTTCGATCCCAGCACCCCCAATTTTTTCCATCACTGTGCTATTCTCGACGGGATCAGACGATCCCGAAATGTATTTCAAACCCGCCGCATGTCTATTTTACGCCACAAACACAAACACACCCATACGCCACACAACAGCAGCACAGACGCTGCTGCCTTGGGCCGCGGCTACTAGCCGCGAGTTAGCACGGCACAAGCTTGTTTCTGCCCGCCAGCAGTACGATGGCAGCAATGAGTGATACCGATGGCAGCTAGCCAACAGTTGCGCTAGCTGTATCACACAGCCTTGGCGGGTCTCCACGAAGTCCAACACCAACGCCACGACCTCGACGACGACCTGGGCACGAGAACTCTCCCCCGCGCGCGAAGCGCGCACGCGTTGCACGCGGAAGAGGTGAGACAACGACATGCGTGCGTGCTCGGGCACAGCTGCTGCGGGGGGAGGCAGCACACAAGCTGTAGCAGCGCGTATCCTTTCGCACTAGGATCTGGGTTCACGGCGGTTCAATTGCAAGGTTGCAACAGTTTCACCCCTCTGATTGAAAATCGATTCCCAGTTCATGATCTACATATTTCAAGGCGGATAGGTCAAGTATTCCCGATCTTGCATGATCTGTATGGTCTAGCTCATACTGCTGGGTGAGACCCGTATCATCTGCAGGATCTATAGCACACCCTTCCTGTGTTGGATATGCACCATGCAGATCTTGCGCCAACCTCTCACAACGGCGGGTGAGGAACTAGATCATCTACTGTAGACAGATAGATAGATAGATCATGACCTGTCCGAGCTGTTTCGAAGCGGGTCTGCAAATTATTTGAGGAGGACGCAATCGTTTTGGTACTTCGTGGGGGCTGTAAGGCACGCAGTGTTGTTTGTGCACGCGCTGATACTGCTCCCAGCCTTTTTTTTCCCCAAGTGAAAATACCATACCCCCCGGCGTTTGCGATACGTAGCTTCATCGCTTGTGGTTTGTAAATGCTGGCGTGCAGTCTCTCTCTCTCGCATAGTGCGTGCATCTGTCCATCGAAGTACGCAACAATAGTTGCATGTCACAATACGTATAGCATAGCCAGCCAGAAACGGGGGATGCAGCGTAGGCCGACCAGGTGCAGTCTACGCAGTACGATTTATCGCTGCTGTTGTACACTCGACAGCCAGACACAGACGTACGTCCGCAATGAGCGAGAAATAGCTCGCCAGAATGCCATTCTAGCTAGCGACGAACTGTGTCCGCACAGCCGACAGATCGCGATCTACATCATTTGCCTGTAACGAGATGTTACGCGAGAGTGCTTACAGGTGTATCATAAGATATCCCACCGAGAAAAAATTGTGCGCAAGAAGAGCCATGTCAAACAGAGCCCACGCCGCCGGCAAACATGATTTGTTTTAGGTCGTGCAGATCATATAGGTATAATTGAGAGATATATCTGTCTGTCCTGAAGGATCTAGATCATGAACTGGGGGATCTGATCTGTCCGAGACATGACGTTCCTGCGCCGCCGCCCCCATCTATTTCAATAACCGCGAACGGTTGTGGTCTCGCGGTCCAACCAGGCCATGCGAGAGAGAAGACGGGACTATTCAACCCCACCTGGGACAGAATACGGTGCTGCTTGCTTGGCAGCTAGATACCTAGTCCCAGATAGAGTTAAAAGTCCCTCTTCATTTCGTGCAGCGCCTGGGTGAACCGAGACCACAAGCGTTCGAGGTTCTCAAAGAGGATAGGGGCTGCGGCGCAGGGACGTCATGTTTCGGACAGACCAGGTCAGCTTTTCAAGGAGCAGATAAAAAAGAAGAGGAAGCGATGGAAAAAATCTCGCCGCAGTCGTAGTTAAGAGGGAGGGTTCTTGGCCAGGAGGCCGCCCGCTCCTGACACGATATGTCGGGAGCTCCACAGCGCGAGGAGCTCTCGTCTCGGTCGACGTCGAGGAGGTCGTGGCGTTGGGCATTGTCGACAGCTGATCTGCTCGTAGCCAGCGCAGCTACTGCTGTGACTGACTGTTGGCATAGGGTCATCGACACTGTGCTTTGCTTGCGATCGAATGGTGGTATGCGCTGCTGGTGGGCGGAGATACGGATGTTTCGCCACCCTGACGTGACAGCGAGAAGCAGCAGCAGCAGCAGCAGCAGCAGCGGTGACAGCAGGCGGTACATACACAAGCCAGCATCGGCGTTGTTGTTGCGTGGGTGTGCTGCTGCTGGTGTGTGGGTGCGGGTGTTCGCGAAAAAACTACGAAAATAGACATCTGCTCTTGTGAGATACGAGGGTGTCGTCAGAACTCATCTTTGCCAGCTGCGTGTGATCGATCACGCGTACTTCGGGTTGTATACGATCCCATGAAGGGTACGTATAGGCCTGCGGTTGCCCGCGGGCGATAGTACCGGTACCAGGATCTCCGCACTCTGTCCTCTGTACAACGTGCGAGGAGATATGACACGCTGCGAGTCGCAACATTGTTTCGATCGAGAGAAATTCGACTGGTCGTCATCAGTTTCGATCTTCTGGTCCCGTCGAAAATAGAAAATACCGAAAATACCCCAAGGCAGAAAAAAGAAAAAAGAGAACCGAGTGTATACGGTCTGCAGTGGTCCATACAACTGCATAGAGTAATCGATATATTGGGACCGAAAGAGCTCTTTTTCGACAATGTACGTAGGAAGGTCCGATTGTCGTCTTCGATCGGGTATCGCCCTTTTCGATCCGCGTTTTCGACTGCATAAGAAACGGCCACTACTGCTGTGCGTGTACCCGTGGGGGTCATTTATGATACACCGCCAGGTACACCACCACGTGCAGCACCAAACATCCTATACTTTCGTAGAGCGACATGCACAATATGAACGCACCAGGTACCAGGATAAACTGGCGAGGAACCAACGAACTAGCGCCTTGGAGAGAACACGCCAATGCACAGGCGCAACCCCGTAGCGATCTGCCTGCTCGCATGTATCGCTGCTCTTCGCGGTGTACCCGTGTCAGGTTGTGCAACCCTGCAACCTGTATCGCTCTCTGTAGACCAGACGAACGCACGCGAGAAGAGTGTTCGAGTGCTGATCACCTTGTCAGCAGCAGCATTAATGTTGCCTTTGTCGCGGCCGCCGCCTTCACCACGTGCGGAGCGGCGGCTGACAGGCCAGGGTCCCTTAGGACCATTTCCTTGCAACGATTGTTGCTCTCGGGGCTAGTACGCCCTCTTGAACTGTGAGCTGAGAGCTGAGAGGCCGCCATGGGAGTTCCAGTACTATTTGTTAGCATGTTTGAGATATTGTGAACTCTTTGACCGGCCCCGGTCCTCGGTTCTGGTTTTGTGATTGGGTGGTTGGTTCTCCGTGGTCATCAGGTTAGCTCCCTTTGGAGTGTGGCTGGTACATGCGGCAGGGGTAGCACAGCCTTCGTCCAACCGTTGTCAGTGCCCTCGAAATTAGCGACGAAGGCGCTACAGCAGTACTTACACACCTCTCGTCGCTCATACACAACATGCACAATGCATTCGCATACATTGTTCATGATTAGTTGTCAGCAAAGGAAGCAACGGTGGAGATGCAGCACATGAACATAATAACACCATCCAGAGTCCTGTTTGCCCTCGATAGTGCCCCGGGGAGTTGCTTACTACACCAGTAGGATCTGGTAGTCCAACAGCAGCATTGCGGGTAGAACAGGATACAGGATACCTGGTATATCCCATGGGTTTTCCGAATGGATCCACACCAAAGCCCCTCCCCGTCTCTACCGGTACACTCTTCTACTTCTTGCTGTCACCTACCTGGTACCACGTATGCATACCGTACCTTGTTGTCACGGAGAAGGATTTTGATTCCACACGTACGTGCGGCGTTGTACACTATTAATAGCTGAAGAGCGCATCGACTGTTGAACCCTACCACTATGACCGGGAATATAGTAGCCGTTTGCGTTCTGATATGGATATCATCCTGTATACCTGGTAATAAGCATGAGACTACAGCAAACTCTAAATTCCAAACGTTTGTGCCCCCTCCCGTCCCGTGCCCCCCCCTAAATGCTTTTGAGGCATCTCTTTGGCATGCCGAGAATTCCTGGTCTGATTGTCCCATGCGCAAATCGTTTCTCGCGGCCCTCGCCTTATTTTTTACTTGTGAATACCAGGTACCGGTACTCTTTTATCGGTATTATTAGTTTTAAGGGAGAGCAGAAGGGTCGCGCGTAGGGGTATCCCACCCATCCCCCATCCCCCATTTGCACGAATGGTGTTAAGAGTTTATTTATTGGTGTTAGCAGGTATGGACAGCAGATTATCTCAGTGTGCATTGACCACGGCCGGGTGGAAGAGACGTCCATCCATGTAGAACTTGACAGCATTCTCTTGTAAGCATGTGTCTGTCGTTTCATCCTTCGCAACTGCTGTACATTGTAAGTTTTTTATTACAGCGATGCATTATTTGCCTCTTCGCTTGAGCAACTCCCTGCTTACACAGTATCTCGGTGTTGAACCACAGCTAGGTGTGCACCACAGCTAGCTCTAGCACCTGGTGTACTGTACAACAATCTATCCTTGCGCCTTCGGACCGCATTTCAGCAGCGAGATGTTGATAGCCAAACGAAAATCAACCCATGCCAGCGCGTGAATACCACGCACAATGAATTGAAGATCGTCACATGTACCTGGTACATGGATTATTAATAGCACCTTCCATCGCCTGCCTCGTGTTTTCACGAGCTGTGTCAGTATCTGCAAGGTTGGTACTCGTAGCTGTTGAGCTGGCACCAGTGAATCAACGATGATCGACCAAGGCATTAATTACACCTTTCCTGCTTGCCGTGCCTTTTACCCTTTACCCTCAAGGCGGAAGACACCACCATCACCTGGCAGCCCGACTGCCCGAAACTTCATACCACGGGTACACGCCCTAAATTGGTGTTGGAAGTTTTGTTAAAAGCGCCAGAGAAAGCCCGAGGGTATCGCCAACACGTCAACACCAAACCACCGGATCTCTCCCCCCTCCCCTACACTTCTCCCACCGATCGGGCCCAACACTTCCCTGGCAGCCTCTTCCCACGGGCAGGCGAAGGGCCAATCATCAATGACCGAACGGGCAGAATCAGCCAGTTATGATACAACTACCGGACCTCCCCTCCCACCCCGCTACGGTCATACGACTACAGCCATGCATCACACGTGTACACCCCCTCCCACCCACTCCCTTCTTCCCTCCCTCCCGCCGCCACCACCCGGCACCGCACATTCACGACGAACCTAACCTAACTTGACCCCTTTTAGAACCGCCAACAAAAATACGTACTTAAAACCCTTTTAGGGCTGCAGTCCCGTTTGGGGGAAAAATTGCTTAGAATGTGACTGTCTAATTCCAATAATTTTGTCCCCGTAACATTCGCGCACTTGACCAATAGGTGTTTAGCCTATCCCGCTGCACTTGCAATCAGTACTCCTGTGGAAAGCAGAACCGTCGCGGCGGCGGGGCTACCGGAATAAGGCCCACGCGGAACTTCGGCGCCTCGTACTCTCTCAAGTCTTCCGCGCTGAGCTTGTCTTCGTCGGTGTACCAGGTCGCCAGGACCTCCGGGGGCACCGCCGGGCCTGCCAACGCGGACAAGGAACACACACACGCACGAGCAGTCGTTGCTGTTGTTGCTTTTACAATAACTCATCGCCTTTGTCTCGTCCGTGGCCCGCACAGTTGCTGCTACTGTTGTTGTTGCTGTTGCTGCTGCTGTTGTTGTCGTTGTTCCGACATAACCTCATCGTCATTGCCTACTCGCAGAGTCTGTGGAAACAAGAATACTCCTACAATAATGTCGAATGCATCACGGTCCTATGTGTACGGAGGATCGAACAACAACAACTTCGTCACCTCTGACAAGGGCGGGGCGGGTGGGCACCGGTCGGGAGTTGCATTTTCGTTCATGTACTGAAACTTTCTAGCTCTGGGAGAGGGCTTGGATTACATCGGCAACACAAAGAACGGGGGTCGGGGGGGGGGGGGGGGGGGGGGAAGCCTCGTGGTCTGGTAGTCTGTTCGTAGTTCAGTTGGCCTGGAACGTTGCAGCCCCCGCGACGAAGAATTTAGATTTGTTTCCCACGGAGCGCTGTGCCATACCGTGAAAAACTAACCGGCGAGAGCTTTTCCCCAATCCACTACGCACGAGTACCGCATTTACCCGACAAGACGTCGTCTAGGGGATCATCGAACAACATTCCGACCCAACCGTATGCAAAAGCGCCGTACCCCACAAACGAAGAAACAAGGGTACGCGCACGAAGCCTGGAGGCAGATAGAAACGCTCAAGACCCACACCACCAAGCCGCACACACCATCCGTACGGACAACCTTCCGACGTACCTGTCGACCCGAACCGCCCACCGCTTCGGTTCGCCCCCGACCGACGGACGCCGCCGCTACGGGGTAAGCCGCCTGCCCCGTTGCCACCGCTAAACCCCCCGGATCCGCCTCCGCCCCCGCTTCCACCCCCCTCCCCGCCCCCGCCCCCGCCCCCATCTCCACCCCCGGCGCCAATTGAGCTGAAGCCGGGGCCAAATGCCGCGGCGCCGCCGGACCCACCAAAGCCTCCGCCGCTACTAAACCCCCTGCCCCCATCAAATCCCCCGCCACCACCAAATCCTCCACCACCACCGAACCCTCCGCCACCGTCACTGGCGCCTCCGCCCCTAGCAACTCCACCGCCCCCGTCACGCGCCCTTCCGCCGTGGCTCTGCCCGGATTGGTTATCTCTGAAGCTATCCCTATCCCTGCCCGACGCAGCGGAAGAAGGGTTTCCACCGAAGCTGTCACGGTCACCCCCACCGCCCCCACCGAAACCGCCCCCGCTTCCGAAGCCAGCACTGGCCCAACCCGCGGAGCTTCCCGAGGCGTTACCGCCGCCCCTGTCGCCTAGGGAGGCGCTCAGATCGTGGCTGTAGCGACACCTATCCCCAAATCTGCAGTTGCCCGTCTGCGCTGACAGGGGTCGACCAATACGAGGGGCATCGGGAGACGGGACGGAGAGCGGGGACGGGGACGTGGACGTGGACGGGGACGTGGACGTGGACGGGGGGGGGGCATGAACACGATGAAGCCACGGGTAAATCTGCCGGCCCTAGGGGCTGTCATTGGGTAGGGGCGCGAAATTCGCCGCAGCGTTTGTGGCGAATACCTACGTACGTACGTTTCGTCGTACGTGTTGTATCGCAAGATTTTGTTGCGATTTTCCGACCCTAATTCGCAGCTATCTTTTCGCCACAATTTTTTTTCCTCCCACCTGCGCGCGCCAATCGCAATCGTTCACACGCCGGATGGATCACGACCCACTACGATGCGCAGCGTGAGCGTCAACCAACCAAAAAAACGTGATGACATAAAGGACAGAAACTCTGGACCACGACAAGAAAAAGCGTGGAACGATGTTGCCAACAACCAAAAATACTACCAAAACTAATAATGCATGTACCACGCCGTACTCCTGGCTCAACCCCCTCCACCCGCAAGGGTTACCCCCCCCCCCCCCCCGGCGCCGAACATTTCATGACCATTTCATGCTTCTTCTACTGCTGCAGGTCCTTAAATTTTACTATATAAGAGATGTCAGTGAGATGGTGTACAAGAGAAGTACGATGCAGATCCCCTCCCGGGGCACATGGGCGCAGGAATTCGTGTGATACAGATCCCACCCGGAATACATTATCGAGATCATAAAATGGGGATATGACCTGATCTGATCTGATCTGATCTGGTCTGGTCTGTCCGATAATTTCTGACCATTGCACTGGAAGCCCTCTGCGTGCATCCCACCGTATCGACGGCGCGTACTACCGGGCCGAGCAACTACCCCCCCCCCCCCCTACCCCCCCCCCCTCTCTCTCTCTTAACAAGCACACGTGCCGAGGGAGCAGGTCTCGCCTGGAAGCTTCGACAAACGTCACGCGCTCGGCCGTCGGTCACTCCACCGAAGTCTCTTGCACCGCCGCTGCCACCTCCGACACCGCTGCCACCACCTCCGAGGCCGCTGCCGCCACCTCGGAAGCCACCGCCTCCACCGCCACCGGCCGAGTCATCGTGACTATACCGGCACCTGTCTCCCTTGTTGCAGTGGCCGCGCTGCGCGATAGACGTAGGGTTGAAAGGCGGCCGCGACGATAACATAGTTGGGTTGGGGTTAGCGTTAAGGGTAGGGCTTGTGATACGGCCAGGGCAAGGGTTAGGGTTACGGTGGGGTTAGGGCTGGGGGAACGAGGAGGGAGGGAGAGGAGGGAGTGAAGAACTAATCGCTTTTGGTGAGTGAAGGCATGGGTGAGTGATGGTATGGTTCGAGAGGGTTCGGGGGGAATCGCCAGCGAGCACGACGTTGCTAGGGTTGTTTCACAGGGGGACGGTGGACGAATGGAGGCGGCAGGGGGCGGAAGGGCGGAGGGGGGGAAGTAGGGACGGAGGAACAGACCATCTAATACGGACGTCGGATATGGCAAGTTCTGAAAGACCGGTACGCTAAATTTGTGCTGCGACGGCGGGTGCCAGGCATGAGGTCCCGGCAGGCGAATGGCTAGCCGAGCGCTTGACAACGTCAGACATGTTGCAGCGGCGCAAAAAAAAAAGCGTCCAGGGGGTGGGAGAGAGACTTTGCCACACTGCTGTATTCACGCCCCCGTCTTCCTTCCTACCGATACAACGAGTAATAAGGCACAGGCACGACGGATAAAATAAGCAAAATGAGGTGCTGCCTAGCTTCTATCTCAGGAGGTGACCTGTTTTGGATGCGTGTGGCATGAGCGCCCGGAGGTTCTGTAGGAACAATAGCGGCAGCAGGAACACCAACGGGACAGCAGAAAGAAACGAAGGCTTTGCTGCCGCGCGGGGAGCTCTTCAAGCTTGTGTACCACGATATGTAGGGGGCTGTCGTTTTCCACCCCAACGCCCACAAAACGCAGCAGCGAGCGGCGGTGGCGGCAGCGGCGGCGGCAGCGGCGGCAGCAGCGCCATCGCCATCGCCGAATTGCTCGCCGCTGCGCAAACCCACGAGAGCGTGGAGAAGCTGCTGCAGCAGGAGCAGCGCTATTAATAGTTGCCGCGTTGCCCGGACGAAGCTTTGCACTCAAAAGGTGAAGGGGGGTACAGCTGTTGTTGTTGTTGAACCCCGTGGCTATAAAAGGGCGCACTTGGCACCTGCTGCGTGAGCAAAGCGCAAATACATTTTCACTACGACGTAGGGCTGTGAATCGGAGCGAAAGTTCGATAGAATAAAACCGATTTTGGCGAAGCCGATTCATAGAAGTATTTTGGTAAATCAGCCATCATATTTTAACTGGTATTTTTCGGTAAATAGGTATTTTTCGAGTGGAATCGAAAGCGAGTCCCGATCACCCCCTGATAGAGAATATAACTCACATATATACGTAGTGGGAGAATGTGAAATGCACAAGGAGGAACGGGATGCGTTAGAGGAGAAGAGGAAAACAAAATGTTGTGAGACGGAGAAGTTTGGTACGCTAGATAGTAGCGAGAAAACGATCGCTATCCTAGGAGATACATGGTGGCCACAGACAAAACAGGAAGGGAACAAGATAAGCAAAATATACATTATATGCCACGTATGTAAAAAAAAACGTAATGAGCGCTCTAATGTTCGGGGTGTCTCTAATAGGAGTAGGAACGGCGTTCCGTCTCGAAAGGAATGCGTGGTCAATGGTCGAATTACTTACAACGCAAGCAACAAACGAGTACCCTCGCCCCCAACGGCTGGTGAGGTGGAAGACGTTGCAAAATAAATCGGCAGAACCATCGTCTCCATTTTGCGATTCTGACGTCGACCGATTCGTTTCGAGCGGCTGAATCTGGTGAATCAGCAGCGGCTCACAGCCCTAATTGCCCCTGTACACTGCTTGCTACCCCGTCCCAGCTTTGTCCCACAACCGCACGGTCGTGGTGGAACTCCGACTCAACGGGAGCTTCTGCTCGTAGGCTAATAGGGACTTCTAAGTCGGGAGCGTACCAAGCTCTAGAATACGTAGAGCTGTCCGTACAACTAGATTTATGTCAATACGAACAAGCAGCAGATACACCTGCTGGAAGCTGTATATGTATACGAATAGAGCCGGGGTGACGGCAGTATAAACTCAATAAAGTGCCAAAATAACGCCGAAAACGGTCGGTACCCGTAGCACTTGATCGTGGTTCCTATCGCCGATGTTTTACGAACTTGAAAAAGCTTGACACACATATACAGAAGCGTGCAAACCTCGTCACAGCAGTACCGGAGTAGAGCCGAGCAAAGTGCACTAAAGAGTAGAGTAGAGTAGAGCCGAGCAGAGACAAAGCAAAGCAGACTACAGAGGAGTAGAGCAGAGCAGAGTAGAACCGAGCAAAGCGAAGCAGACTACAGAGGAGTAGAGCAGAGCAAAGTAGAGGAGTGTAGAGCAGAGTCGAGTAGAGTAGAGTATAGTAGAGTATAGTAGAGCAGAGTAGAGTAGAGTAGAGTAAAGCAGAGTAGAGTAGAGTAGAGTAGAGTAGAGTAGAGCAGAGTAGAGTAGAGTAGAGTAGAGTAGAGTAGAGTAGAGCAGAGTAGAGTAGAGTAGAGTAGAGTAGAGTAGAGTAGAGTAGAGTAGAGCAGAGCAGAGCAGAGTAAAGCAGACTAGAGTAGAGTAGAGCACAGGAGAGTACAGGAGAGTAAGAGTAGAGTAGAGTCAACTCCATGAACTTCAGGCATGGGGTATGGTGAGGTAACGGGGTGTGGGCACGACGCAATACGAGGTACCGACCCTTGCCCAGTCTTTGAGGCTGACGAACTCTGAGGTACAGGAGTGTCATCCGAGGTAGTGGCACTACGTAGCGAGGTACTGGGTATATACTGGCAGCAATCTACGTACGTACAGTAGTGCTGTGTGACGACCTTCGGAAAGGAGGCACAGTAGTGCTGTGTGACGACCTTCGGAAAGGAGGCACACGAGGCAAAGAGTACGACAGCAAGCGTCGCGACGAGACAGAGGCAAGGGACTATACCCATAATCACGGAACAGCCGAAACCGAGTAACCTACCGCGATCTCGGCCACGGCCCTCCCCTCAGCCCCTCCTCAACACCCCGAGCACACACCAGTGGCGGCAGCTACTACAGTATATCTGCAGCGCAAGCGTTTCGCTCTGTGAAAACAAGCATTGCCTGTAGGAGCAAAGATACTACCTGCAAGTTTTGTTTTTCCGGTG
Organism: Nereocystis luetkeana; assembly: GCA_031213475.1. Lineage (NCBI taxonomy): Eukaryota > Phaeophyceae > Laminariales > Laminariaceae > Nereocystis > Nereocystis luetkeana. Next base: position 4,388,259 of record JARUPZ010000030.1, on the reverse strand, counting down.
CACGAGGTGGGGTCACACTCTAATTCTAAAACACTTTAGTACCCACGCACGTGGGTGCAACTCCAAAGGGGCCACAAGCCGCCCGTATCCCTGCTATGTACTGGCACGCACTACTATTACGGGGGGCCATAGTTAACAGGACCAAATATTGTTAGTAAACATGGTTAAACATATAGGTTTGTATGTATACCATAGGTCCTGTTAACTATGGCCCCCCGTAATATTAATAATTAGTATTTTCACAATGCCGTAGATTACGAGTCTACATGTATATTTTTTGCCATCTTATTTTGCTGTATATAAACCCTCCGTGCTCCTACTCCCTCCTAGTCATACCCCTGTGCGTAGCATAAAATTGGGGTCGAATTGATGGCGCTGGGCACCACTCTGCCGGAAATAATACCACCGGCTGTTATCTTATAGGCGCAACAGGGTGGTTACGCAGAGTTTGAAGGCATGGACAAGCCCTGCGGGCGCTGCGCCAGGTGGTTGTACAGCCTGGGGACGACCCTAGCCAATTCGCTCTCTCTCCACTCCCTGTGCAACTCCCTGCGCAATGGGGCGACCAACAAGTCGGCGGCCGGATGGGGTGGAGCTCGCGTAGATCTGCCCGCGAAGGCACGGCACTTATGCGCGCCTGCACGGCGAGTAGATTGTTGCCAAGCACAACGACCCCACAGCGCACCAACCCCGAAAGCCTCTGGTCAGGGTTAGGGTAGGGTTAGAAATCCGGGCGCGGTGGTGGCCGCCGTTAGTCGAAGCAGAAAATAATATCACCGTCGGGCAGAAAAATCCCTAGCAGTAAGTAGTCTCGTGACAAAACCCTATATCATCGACACAGCATCAATTTACAGTAGGTGGGCACAAAATAAGCATCGCGCCAGCGCGGGCAGGTCTGCCGCAGCTGGGGGGTTGAACCGGACCGAGTAATCCAGTGGGAAGGTTGTTGGTCATAGGGATTCCAACACTATACTGTACCGTCTGGCGAAACACTCTGTGGACTCCTGGAGGGTCTCAAACAAAACAAGATAGGCTACAGTAGGCAAATCAAATACAGCCGGGGCAAGGTGGAGTTATAGCTTACCTTCGGTATTTGAAGTGGAGGAAATGATCGAGAGCGTGTCACACCGAAAGGTCGATGGGCCCGACGAGCTTCCGGCTGAACTGTTAAAAAACTCGTCTTAGATGAAGATCGCGATGGTAACCGCCGTAAACGGGAACAGTTCCACGCCATTGTGACCGCCACATGGCGGGGCGGGGGCGTACCGCAGGAGCGGGAAAACGCCACGATCATAGTGCTGGACAAGAAGACGGACCGGACGGAGTTCGGTAGCTATCGAGGCATCTCGCTCGTGGCACGCGTCGGTAAGGCTCTTCTCAAGGTAATCGCCAATCGCCTGAGCAATTACTGCGAACGGAAGGATATGTCACCAGAGAAGCAGTGCGGCTCTAGATCGCAACGGCCGACGATCGATATGATCGTCGCGTGCCGAAGACATCACCAACTGGCGCGAAAAAAAAAGCGCCCCTCTTCACATGTGCTTCGTCGACCTCACCAAAAAACATACCAGGTACACGATTCGGTCGACCGGAATTTCGCGCCGACCGTGCTCGCTCGGTTCGGCGTACCACCAAAAGGTTCTCGCGGGTTTTGCGCGACTTCCAAGATGGAATGCGAGCGGGGCGCGCACCCGGACGGGTGACGGAGAGATGTTCGGGCTGGTTCGGCGTGGAGCAGGCCTACGTCAACGGAGCGTGCCCGCACCATTGCTGTGCAACATGTTCCGTACTTCCGTACAGCGAGTGGCGGTGGCGCGGATTAGTGCCAATGCAGACGTGGTGAAGGACAAGGTGCGCAAAAAAGGCGAACCATGTAAAGGGGGGGGGGGGGGGGAAGAGAAGCGAGGCAGGCCGGAGAAAGGGCAAGAAAAGCCGCAGCCGAGCTGGGGTGGTATGTGGTGTGCAGATGACGCGGGCACCGTTTTCAAGACCGAGGGATAGCTTTGGCAAGAATATGGCAGGTGTCGTCGCAGTGTGCTCTTCGTTCGGATTGACAGTTTCGGAACGTCAAGACGACGGGAAAGGACACGGTCACTTTCGTTGCTGATGCAGCCGGCCAGGTGTAGACGCAGACTGTCAAGTTTGTGTACCTTGGGGGCAACCGTGCGCGAGAATGCTGACCTTACTGTCGAGATCGACCGGCGCGTGATACTGGCCAACCTACAGTACGTTTCAAACGGCATGGCCTGCCACTGTACGACCCGTCCACCGCACCCCTCCGGCCCAAAGTACAGATGCTCGAAGCAGAGGTCATGGAAGCCATGCTGTACGGGTGTGTTACGTGGAGCTTCACCGTGGTCCATCTTGCCATACTGCACACAGCTCACCACCGATTGCTCCTCCGCTGCATCGGGAGGAAGAGAAAACGTCGCGCCGGTTACCACATGTTATCCTACGCAGACGCGCTCGCCGAGACTGTCAAAACGTCGAGACGACGGTGCGAAAAGCGAAGTATACTGTTCGCGGGGTTCGTGGCTCGTACGGGTAACGAAAGGCTACCCAAACGAGTGATGCTTGCGGAACTGGAGGGGGGGAAAGGGTTACTTGGGAGGGCAAGAGCAGGAATGGATGGGTTATCTCGAACACGATCTATCGTTGTTTGGATGGCCCACCGAAGGAAAAAGAAGAACGCTGGCCGCGAGGAAATTTGGCAAGTGATTCGGGCCTGTTGAGGAAGAGGCAGAGCTGTACATGAAGCGCTGGTTCGCTACGGAGAAGGAGCCGAGTAAAAAAACGACGAGCGCTCGAGACGTCGTTGAGCGCGAGGCCCGGGAATGGAGGACGAGGAGCCGCGTTGAAGGAAGCGCGACAGCAGCAGCTAGCTCGGTTAAGAGAGTGAACGTACGCGCCGAAACCTGGCATTGGCCGTGTTTCTATTGATAATTGAGACGCCCTGCGACCGCTGTTAATGTGTTACAAATCCTATTCTTTGTTGTGTTGCTCTGTTCCCTGCCAAGTCGATGGTACCCCCCCTCCCGGTACTCTGCCACTCTGCGTCCGCTGCGGCTGCCTATTGTGGTCTTCGGTTTTGTGACTTCTTTGTTTTGTTTCTGTTTTTAGCCCCCTTTTGCTGTCTGTCCTCCTCCTGTTTCTTGCGTTGTCCCTGGCCCACCAGCTGGACATAGGGCTGCTCGTATATTTGTTATTAGCTCGTTGTTTCTGCCTTCTTCTTCCCTTGTCTTACGTCTGGTCTTTTCTGTTTCGTCTTATGCCGGTCCATCTGCTGCACATGTCACAGGACTGATCGCACCAGCAAAAAGCAACCTTAGATCCCTCGGGACTCGGCCTGCGCCCATGTGCGCATGTTTGTTTTGACTCACTTTCCTTTTATTTTCGTTTTTTTTCCCCCCTTTTTTTCTTTTTTTTTTTTGGCTTTGTCCTTTTTCGTACTTTTCCTTTTTCGTTTTTCGGGTGTGCATATAATACCATGGATATCTTCCTGGTGACATTTGACTGCAAGCGATAACGGGATGGTATACCATGATTCGTTAGTACCGTTCTCATGCGCACAGGTACCGCGCCTATTATATTGTACCCTGGTACTGGTTTTCTTCCCACCAGTATTTTTTTTTTTCGTTCAGCCTGTTTTTGTGATAAAGGGGCGAGATTTGAGGGAAATGAGCAAATACGAAAAACATCATCACCAACACGGCAGTGTAGATCCAAAGCAAACAATGTGGCAGAAACCTCAGAGATTGACGAGGTAAATAGCAAACTGGTGTAGTACAGTACTGGCCGCTCTATAGTGCCGGCGGCCCACTATAAATAGTGCCTATCATATTGCTTCATATATATGGGACCAACCAGTGTGGTAGGTAGTGTGCGGAGTAGTGCCGGTTGCCGCTACATATAGTGCCGGTATTGTTGCCTGGCGCATACTGGCAATTTATAGAGGGACCACTACTGCTGTAGGTATAAGTATCATTGGGAAGGGTATGGTCCCAAAGGTCTAAATGCCGCAAGCAAGGCATGCAACAGCTGGCTGCAAACGAGTAGGCGGGGCTGATTGGCCCGGCCGCGGCTGCCATGCCCACGGCAGGTGCATAGAACACGAATATCATCAATATATTAATGGTGCGGGTAGTCTAGGAAGTGGGATCAACCTACGTATGCGTAGGATTGCTCTATTAATACTATTAATGACTGAATGATAACATGCTCACTTTTTAGACGGATTGACTACTTTGCGGGGGGCGTTTGCCGCGGCGGCGGAGCGACAACCCGGACAACTCAGTACGTCACAGTAAACTCCGGTTTAGGGCGGAGGTGTTAGCGGGGAAAGAGAGAGGGGGGGAGGGAGGGAACGGGGGGGCACATACTGGAGCCGAGGTGACGGGAGGGAGAAACGACAAAGGCGAAGAAACCTTGATAAAACATGGCTGTGGAACATGCCCGAGCTCGATAAGAACGACCTTTATTCTATAAAAGCAGTATAAAATACTCCTAATCTGTACCAGCTGTTACGATACAATACGTGTGACAGGTGATGACGATCAGACACAATCTCGGGACGAATTCTCAAACTGTTTTTTCTCGAAAACGGACAGGGTGCAACCGCCGGGCGACGCGTCTATGGAAACATATCTCGACGAGATATTTCCCAAGTCGCCATTTTTTGTCGTGGGTGCCCCCCCCCCCTCAAGGCATGATCCGAAGAAAATGGGCACCCACATCCATCCCAAGGGGAGTGTCATCTTGCGTGGTATACGGCGGTAGCTACGACACTGCTACGCTGCTGTTGCTGTTGCTGCTACCAGGTGCCTGGTATATGTTTGTGATATACCTGGTACCAGCTAACGAGTACCTGGTACTACCAGACAGCAAACCAGACAACTCAGCTGTCAGCGGGAAATACGTACGTAGGTAAGTCTACTTTAGGGCGGAGGCGTTGGTGGGGAAGGAGGGAGGGAGGGGGAGCGGGGGGGGGGGGGGCACGTACTGGAGCCGAGGTGACGGGAGGGTGAAAGGAGTACGGCGAAGAAACCTCGAAAAAGTTGGCTGTGAACCACGCCCGAGCTCCCAGGAACGAGCTATGTTGCATACTTTGATACGAGCAACCACCTACCAGGTATTATACGACTCTACAGTCAGTAATAATAGTGGGCGCCCGGTGTTGAACGCCAATTTGATGTCCAGGCTCAATGTCTTGCTTTGATCCCGACCTTGATCTACTTCTATTGTATCTGGTACATACCTGGTAGGATTTAGAGTTGGCTTCACTGTTGAGCTGTGTTTCTTAACCCAATTTTCTTGTTGTTCGTGTCGATCTGAGCCTATTTTTCTCAATACAATGTTGGTGTTTCTTAACTGCGGGCGCCCACTGCTGCTGTAGTGCTATCATTCTAGTTGATAATAGAAAAGTGCTACGAGTGATACAACTGCTGCTGTTGCTGTTGCTGCCACTTGTGTTGTGACACACCAGGTATATACAGAGAACATTTCGTACGTACCAGTACTGCCAGAATGCAGTAGTACAGGCTGCTGTTGCGATACATCGACAACGAGTGTCCAGACCCGGACCAACTACGTATTCCTTGATAATAACGAGGGGATGCTCGTCTATGTAGACGTATAACGTGAAGTAAATAAATGTCGCAGAGATAGCCAAATACGGCGCTCCTGGCTATGGTAATTGCTCACCGCATCACCAGCAAACGGCACCACACAGGACATCCATTGTTACTGGTGGCTTACGTGCCTAGTCTACTGGTTTGGCGCTGCTCTTCTGATGCAGTCAATGATGACGGTGCAGTCGTGAATCGTACGTAATCCTCTTCAAGGTCGTACACGAAGTATTTTGTACGAGCGTGGCATACTTGGCGCAAGTATGAACAGCAGGGAAAAAATATCGTGCGAGTACTTCGTCTTTGTACGCTCTCTCTATAGACGCGAATAAGAGAATATCATACCAAACATACTGCAAATACTATTAAAAATAAAGTCAATTCATACTTTCTCACCTGAAAGTAGACACAAGGTCCCGCCCTAGCACCTCCTCTTCCTCCACCACCACCACCGCCTCCTCCGCCACCCCCCCCCCCAGAACCAAAACGGGAGACCATTTACCCTCCAGCACACACAGGGGGGTGCTCCCACAGCAGCAGGACAAGAGTACCTGGGGAGGCGGGGCAAAACTTGGAAAATAAAGCGACACGCAATTTTTTTCGTTCTTCCCGCGTCCCCTCAAAAACACGCCTTCCAAGTAAACTTGTCTTGCCCGGGGGTGTGACGGGAAGAGCACCGAGAGAGAGCAGGAGTCGCTTGTGCCGTCGAAGCACCTCGATCGCAGGTGCACCGATAGCTTGAGAAGACGCGCGCGGAAGGATCGTTCTCCTTTTCGCGCCTGTGCTCTTTTCGATTCGGTAAGTGTCTCGGTGAGTACGAAAGCCCTTCTCACGCGGAGGAGGGTTTTGAGGGTTTTGGTGTGTTTGGGAGTTCGCTCAACTTTGGATACCGAGGGAGTGCGCCGCGGCACGGGTATCTAACGGCCGAGCGGCTGGGCCCGGTTGCCACGGTGGCCCTCGGCGTGGACCACCCGATCGCCTTCGTGCGGTGGTGCTCTGCTCTCGAACCTAAAAGTTTTTAGAAGGTGCGGGTTCACCAGAGTACCGCCGAAGGTTTAGAGGGGGAAGGGGGCAGACGCCTGGAGCGCGTTCATCGTGGACGGCACCGAGGCTTTTGAGCAATCGTCCCTCTTTCAAACCCATGATCAGATGCTAATTTCAAAATCCGCAGGTCATGTTTTCGTGGTTTTGTCAACGCGCGAGGCATCAACTGCGCCCAAAGCGCCGCCGACTCGTCGCCCCAGCAGTTGCAACCGCCGCTGCGCGCGCTGCCCGCGGAACGGGCTCATCCCGAGCCAAAGCCCGCCCCCGCCCCCCCTCCCATTGCGGGCAGTGGCTTTACAAGCGCTTGAAATAAACGCTCCGACAGCATCCTTGCTTTGCCCACCCGGAAGAACCCTGACGCGCGCGGCGAACACACCCTGCCACCACCATCCGCCGCGCCCGCACCCCCGGGCATCTTCCCAGGGCCCCTTTCCCCCTCAATTCCGCCCGACTGACGCCCCGTGTGCCCCCTGTTTTCAAATCCACGGCCCCGTTTCTTTACGCATTCAAACAGGGGGCCTCCAGAAAGGCCCACATTCTGCGTATATTCGAAGGTGTGCGAGGGAAGATTGTTGTAGTAACGGAACAGCAGCTAAGAGGCCGTCGCAACGTTGTTGCTCTGAGCACTGCGACTGCGGCGACCACGACGCTCTGGCGAGATGAACCTCGCGGGTGCGGGCACGCGCGCCCCCAGTGAGCCTCCGCCCCCGGGCTCCGAGCGCCTGGAGGACGCAGCAGCGGCACCAACGGCCGCAGATGGAGGCGGCGCAACCAGCAACTGTGGTAACATCAACAGCAACAACAGCAACATGACGCAAGACGAGGACAACAGCAAGACCTCGTCTTCTTGGAAGGAACCCATCGCCTCCAGCGCTGCGATGATCATCGACAGCCAGGCGTGCAGCAACAGCAGCAGCGGCAGCAGCAGCAGCGGCAGCATCAGCGGCAGCGGCAGCAGCAGCGTCTTGATCATCGACACGACCAGCAACAGCGCCAAAGACAGCAGCAAGAGCAGCGTGCCCACGGCGTCGCGGACGAGCGCTTACGACCCTCAGGCCCTCGCTTCCTCCTGCCCGCCAGCCTTGCCGCAGTCTTTCGCCCAGCCGGCAAACCTTGCGTTGACCTTCGCGACGAGGACACATGGTGATGGTGGTGGTGGTGGTGATGGTGGGGTTGGGGGATGGGGTGGTGATGGTGGTGGCGGTGGTGACGGTGACGGTGGCGGTGGCGATGGTGGTGGTGGTGGCTTTGCGACTGCTGCGACTGCTGCTGCTGCCGCTGCTATTGCTTCTTCGACGCCGAACGGGAAACCAGCAGCAGGCGTGCTTGTGCCGGGGGCAAGGGTAGATGCAATCGCTACCGCTTCCGCCGCAGCCGGCGCGGGCGCCGCGACCGCTGCCGGCGGCGCCGCCGCAGGCGCCACTGCCGTTGCTTGCGGTAAGACCCAGCCGACCGCGCCCATGCCCGTGTTCAGGGTGGGGGCCGGAGGGGGCGCGTTGGAGAAGGCGCCCGAGCCGGATCCCCCGAACGGTGGCAAGGCCCGCAAGGTGGTTACCAAGAAGGGAAAAGGTGGAAGTAAGAAGAAGAACACGGTGGGCGCTGTACTCAAGAACTGGCAGCCTGTCGACGACCGGTTGGCCTGCAACGTATGTCTCGACACCCAGGACTACGTGAACAACGGCCTCATGCAGTGCGCCAGGTACTGTACCCCACGGTTTGATCTCGGTTCGTTTTCGTATGGTTATCATGTTTATTATGTCAACATTTCACACACCTTCGTATTGTATCTTGGCTGTTGGGTGTCATTATATGGGCGGTTAATCCTTTTAGAACCGCAGTCCCGTTTTGGGGACAAACCAGTCAAATTTCAAGTAGTTTGTCCCCAAAACGGGACTGCGGTTCTAAAGGGGTTAAGAGTTAAGATCCACCCTTGAGGTTGTGGGTCTTCATTTTTTCCCCAATCCCCGTTTTTTTATTTCACGATCTGATCTTACTTCGGTTTCGTACAAGTTTTTTTTCCCTGCCGCCAGAGGCCGTGACCAAGGAGACCCCTGTTTACTTGAATGCTTGCTGAATTCCGGCTCATAAATCGCACTGGCTTTCCAACCGGATCATACACGTGATAGTTGAGCCGGGAAGGCGATCTCTGACACCATATATGGCAGCAGCAGTGGGAAGTACGAGTGAGAGTTATCGGCGCCCCTAAACGTATGGGACTGCTGTGAACATTTTGTGATTTTTGGTGGATCTGTGTGAATAGTTTCGGTCATCGCCTTGACTAGAATCGAGTTTGACACGCCAACTCTCGGCCCTCTCCGGCCTCCAGAATGCAGGTTCATATTAATGCATGAACGCTCCTTATATTTACGTCCAGAGTGGTATATTCCAGTGCTGTTCACTCTCGGGTCGGGCCAGATCCCCCGGGCCATGTCGGGCCGGGTCAATTAGCTGTGACCGAACTAGATCCGTGAGAATTGCGAAACCTCATGACCCGACTCGACCCGATCCAACCCGACCCCATGAGATTTCGAAAAGTTTCTGATCGGACACTCGGATTGGGGTCATGACCCGTAAAGAGCCCTGGTATTTTGGAGAAGTCGGCGGTCCGCGTGCCCGAAACGAGCTTGTGTGCCAGAGGAGTTGTCGTTTGTTGAGTGGCGGTTTCGTAGGATATTAAAAAGTGGTCGTAGCTTTAGGAGAACGCCGCAATGAGTCGATCCCCCGGCAGCCTCCACACCATGGAATTGAGCCTGCAGATCTCCTTGACACCGCCCGCGCTCGTATGTATGCTGTGTGGGAGGGGCGTGATGCTGAAATTGTCGCCGTTCGGTGGTTCTATGTCTGATCACGCTGTTGGAAGTTCGGTTGTAAGTGTTTTCTTGCGGTCCGATTTTCCCCACGGGTACCTCTTCTTCGTGCCGGCGCCATGCCGAGCGTGCAACTCCTCGGAAGCTGACCTTCGGGGAAAAGCTAGCTGATGTCCTGGTTCAGCACATTGGATGGTTCATGGTTCGATCGTTCGTGTGTGTGTGTCCTTCACATTAGACCGTTTTTTCTACCCGTCGACATCCAGCACACCCGGTGTCCGTGCCGAAATACAGGCTCTGTGATCACAAAACTACGACGCAGATATACTACATCGTTGCGCTGTGAGCAGAGTAGACAGTGGGATTCCATGTCATCGCACTGGATACGACAGGCACCGTTTACGCATTTCAGCTTTCGTTGAACGAGAAAAATCGAAAGAAACGAGGAAAAAAAATCAAACGAAATAAAAAAAGGGTCGTGCCATCCCGAAGGGGTTGTGGCAGACGATGCAAAACAAAATCAGAGGAAACACCACCACAACATATAAACGGAGCAAGCCTTAAAAACGGAAAATGACAGGAGAAGAGGACAGGGGAAGCACAACAAAAGCACCCTCGAGGCAGCCGCAGCAGTTTGTGGTACGAGTGGCTAGAATGGACAGGTTCTACCTACTGTACTGTTAATAGTCGGCCTGGTATGTTGCTACCCTGTCTACCGCCTACTTCCTGCTTTCGTCAACCGCGGTTTCCCTTCGACCGTTGCCCCCCCCCCTCCCTATCCCCTTGTGTGTCACTTGACGAACGCGCCGAATTTCTCAACTTCCCGTGTACCTGATGCACCCGAGAAGTTACCCAAAACGCTCAAATGACCACATTTTGTACGTACGTATCATATGACAAAGTGATGGTACATAATATTAATATTAATAGTACTCGTAAATATGAACCATGAGCGTCTCGTACATAGACATTTTTTCTCGTTTTACCTGGTACCTGGTAGGTGTTACGTACCCTTACGGTGGGTGTTAGTTCTTCCTAATATGAGTACCTGGTATGTTTTTTCACTCAGCAAGAATATCGCACCAATGTTAGGGCCACAGAGGATCCATCAGGAATCTGTTGCCAAGCAGGCGCACGTGGACGTTTCGACGAAATATACGAACGACTTGGAAGTCGAGTAAGGAATTTAAATGGTCTGCTGTGATGCTATGATTTTTTTTATTTTCCGAATTCGGGGAGACGAAATGGTTCGTATTCCCAAATTTCAAATTTCAGAAACAGCAACAGTAGTTACAGCAGTGCTCCGAAAACGCAAGAATCCAAGGGATTTGTAAAATGGTTCGTATTCCCAAATGTCAGAAACAGTAGCAGTAGTGTTACAGAGTAGTCACCAAATATGCAAGAATCCAGGGCTTTTAGACCGGTGACAATGGAAACACGATGTTGAGCAAAACGTTTCAAACCTACGAGGGTTGCTTTCGAGAAACTATTGCTGAAGATGCTCTCGTCCCGCCGTTCTGGGATTTGTGTGTGTCTCTTCGTTTTTTTGCTTCGCCGTCCGCACGCGGCGGATTTTTTGTTTTTGCTCGTTGTAAATTGTCAACACACTGATGCAAAAATCAGCTCATGCGACGATAGCCCTTCGATTTCGACGTAGACTCGAGCTACCCACGGCCAACCCTCTTCGTGTCGGGCGAAGCCAGTGAATGTATAGTAGATGCCGACCTCGAACATATAGCAGGTTGATCCGTGGTGTAGGGGGGCCGAGAGGTTGCCGGCGGCGTCCTACGCTCTTCTCCCCGATCTGAAGAAATATACCAGGTACCAGTATATTTTTTGCCTTTCAAGGTGGGTCGATAGTTTTTTTCGTCTGTTTTCTACACACCAGCGGCCGAGTTTTTTATTTATTTATTACGCCTAGCCATCGCCCACTACACGTCACCGGCCAATGTGTGGACACTGTGACCCTAGGGTGGGTCGGAACCCTTAGTGAGTGCACCCCGTACAGAGTTCGTGATGCCATCGATTGTTTTGTCGATCGATGTCTACCGAGGACTCGGAATCTCACCGCTTCGAACTATTAATAACTTTCTTTTCACCATGTGTTTCTCAAGCCGATCTTGCCCCGTTATCCGCCCAAGAATACATGTGTTCGTCTTTTTTTCAAAAGTTTCGTGCTCATAGCAAACGGTACTAAGAGATCACGGCGGATATCTTTGAAAGTCAAGCTTTTTATGGCAACATCGCGTTTGCATCGTCATCCGTCTATTATTAGTACATTTGTTTTGCTCTTTTTTGAGCCCAACGATGTTCTACCTCTCACGAGATCGAAAAGTCTCCGTGCGCGGGTTTTGCGGATACTACGTCAGCTTCATATATAGGCCAAACGATCCACGAGGAAGCAGCAAGCGTTCGGCGAAATCCTTTTTTTTCATCCGTGACAGCCATGGTACTATCAATATCTGCCGGCGCGTCAATTCAAATATTGAGCTATTCCGCGACCTTTTTGTTCTACTAGGTCGCAACTTCCAGTACACGAAAACACCCCGTGAGTCATTCCTGGTCGCCGGCGACTGTTGTCTGGCGAGAACCCCGCCCGCTCACACACCCCACCAGGAGCTTGCTTCGATTTCGCCCGCTGTGATTGCTTGTAAGGAGCTGCAGCTGTCCGCAAGTGACGTGCCAACGGTCGGTTGGGGGTTGTTTTTTGTCTGCTCGTGTGCCTTTTAAATGTCGACCATTTTTGACCGCTGGAGATCCCCGAAGTCGAGGTGTAGGCCTCCTTTGAGAGACTGCGTTTGCGTGGCCGATCTCGAGAGAATCACAGGCTGCTGTAGATGAGACACTCAGATACGTCCGCTCTCTGATCAAGCACGGACTAAGCGAAGTTCCTAATACAGCGTGCCAAAGTAGCGACAGAGTTTCGAACCTGAATAAAAAATGTGTAGAACCTACGTAGAGTCACCCGGAAACCCGGGGATGAGGGGGGGGGTGTACGGGAGGGTGAATGAAACCCTCCGTGGCCTCAACAGATTTTTTCAGGAACCGAAAACATAGAATGAGCATGCCTCTACGATGCAAAGCCCCTATAACCATAACCCATCGCCCTTAGTACTTTAGCTCTGGTAATTTAGTTGAGGGAAGGTGCCGAAGTTGTACACAAGAGTGCACGACTTTTGTTCTGGAACCCTCCTGTTTTTTGTTTGTTTGCGGAGGGATTTTAGGCCAATAGAACTGTTGAGATTCACGGCTTTTCCCGTCAAATTAGCACAAATCGCTATTACGGGGGGCCATAGTTAACAGGACCAAATATTGTTAGTAAAAATGGTGAAACATATAGGTTTTTATGTGTACCATAGGTCCTGTTAACTATGGTCCCCCGTAATAGTACATATTTTACCAGAGGGTGGAATACGCTCTCGCTGGCAATCGGGGACTGTATACAGACCACCACGTGGGAAAATAAGTTGATCTAACGCGAGTCACTGCCATGACGATTCACGTTGATTGTGGTAATTTGGAGATTGACGGTATCGTGGGGAACTAAAAAAATGCCCCGAGATCCGCAAGTGAACATAAATCACGCTGCGAGTTACAGCTCGTGGAGCCCAAGACTTCGCACAGCTCAAAACAACCTTTTCGTCAAGAACATCTTGGGACTTGAGCAGGCGTCTTAAAATCCGGCGCCGATCGTCTTTCAGTAGTGTAGATGTGCATGCATGATCATCAGTAGGCTGCACACTGAGGGAAGCGGAATATTTCGGTGTGTGTGTATGCGTGTCGAGAGCTCTGCCCCTTCGTTGTGTTTGGCCCTCTCTGATGCTCATCCGAGTTTTTCGTAAAAGGTTTCAACTGTGCGAACCTACTGTTATACGCTTGAGACCACCCAGCATATACACGGAGCCCACTCACCCAGCCAAGGACTCCCAGGCTAGGGGCGTATGGTTGGATTAGGGTTATAGTGCCCGAGGAGAAACCCAGAGAAGGGGTCGTGAGCGGTAGCCTAAGACCGTCGTTGTTTACTGTAGTGGATGACACTGGCCTGAGTAAGGTTGCCATTTTCGTGTAGCCACCGTATGACTCCGCTGCGAATGGACGCTGCTGAAGGCCGACACTTGCACCCAATCAGCCTCTGCACTAAACCAGAAGAAAGATTGCCGGTATATGCGGTCGAGTAGATGCGGCGGAACTCTCGCAGGAGTTTGAACAGCCTCCCTCCGGCACTGCCCGGAGCCACGCGATTCGTACGCATGCAGCACTTGTGGGAAACGCATCCCAGAAACGAGCAAGGCATGGATGTTATATGACGTTGGATTGATATAGCGGGGTTTTCAGTTCAGTACCCTCGACGATCTGAGTTTTTCACGCCCCCACTGACATACCTGGTGCATAATATTGTGAGAGTCAAAGGCCACCCCCCTTCCCCCTTTGCTTACCCGTCTCCGTCATACGAAATTGTTGTCGTGGCCGCGTCTCGTCTTGTCTCGTTGTTTATGGTATCCTCTCGTATTTATTGTGGAGGCGTTATCTGTGCCTCAGGAATACCTCTAGGACTGCCTTTCCGTTTCGAGGAAAAAATAGTTTCCGCACTGCAGTGCAGTACGAAATTGTTCATACGTAGAACCTTTCCATCTTCTCCCCCCCCACGCGTTCAGAAAATGGCTTGGCTTGTCTTGCTGCGGCTCGACATGCAAGCCTCGTCACGTTGTCCCAACCATTTCTGTGAAAGCTGGTCCATGGTTACGTGGCAGCCCAACCAATGCTGACGAAAATGGTTGGAATCTGCTTGACTTGAAACCCTTGCCTCTATGATCCCCTGCCCCCCACTACCTGGGATAATGCCCGGATATTTCTCGGTATGAAGATGTATCGAAGGGTTAGTGTGGGTTATCAACCATGTTGTGGAAGCTGGGCAGCGTCGTGAACAGCCAACCAGCATCAACGAAAATGGTTGGAACATTCTTGACTTGACCGTCAGCCCTATAGACCCCATGTAACCGTGGCCCCGACGACCTGGGATGTTTTTGGGATTTTGCGCGGACTGAAGATAAATTGTGGGGTTGGTATGGACTACAGTATCAACCATTTTTTATCGAAGCTGGGCTACGCCTTTCACGCCAAAATGGTTGGGAGATGCTTGGCTTAAACCCTTTTAACGCTACTAAATACCAGGGTATAACCTTAACCCTGGCCCCGACTACCTGGGATTTTCTCAGAAATTTCTTGAACTCAAGATGTAGTGAGAGGTTAGTGTGGACTATCAACCATTTTTGTGAAAGCTGGACCAAGTCGTAATCAGCCCACCAGCTTTGACATATAATGGTTGCACTATGCATGGCGTGAATCCTCAACCCTGTACGCCCTTGAACCCTGGCCCCGACCACCTTGGATTTTTCTCAGATATTTACTGGGACTGAAGATGTGTTGTATTGCGGGGTCAGTGTAGTCTCTCAGCCATTTTCGTCAAAGCTGGGCCAAGTCGCAAACGGCCCACCCAGTTTTTGACAAAAATGGTAGGGATGTGCTTGACTTGAATCCTTCTAACCTTAACCCTGGCCCCGACTACCTGAGATTTTTCTCGGATTTTTCTCGGTGTGAACAGGTATTGAGGGGTTAGAGTTGTCTGTCAGTTATTTTTGTTAAAGCTGGGCCAAGTGGTAAACAGCCCACAAGCTTTGACACAAGCGGTTGGAATATGCGTTTGATTCAAACCCTTAACCATATTTTCAGGTACACCTTTTTTTCACCGGCCCCGACTACCTGATAGTTTTATCCGATATTTATCGGACTGGAGATGTTTTGAGCGCGGTTAGTGTGCACTATCAACCATGTTGTCGAAGCCTGGCCAAGTCGAACACGTCAACTGTCTTCACATGCAGTGGTCACGACTTCTTAACCTATTTTCACGTCTGTGTTTAGTTCCGTTGTGATACGTTTCTCTGTAGCGGCATCCCCTCTTCCCCGTTTGTCGGCGTTTTGACACATTTTTGTTACGGTGTCTCCTCTTCCCTGTTGTGGGGTTTTGGCATGTCTCTGTTTCTGTATCCCCTCTTCCCTTTTACGGTGTTTTGACTCATTTTTGTTCTGGTATTCCCCGCTGGGCTCTGGCTGACTCAATAGCGATTATTCTGTCGTCAAAATCAATCAGTATACTGGATTGTAGCAGTATACTGTCTTTCCTCTTTACTATTTCCGCCGAAACGCCTTCAGGAGGTTTCCGTACTATAGTATGGCACGTTTCTTGGGCGCACGCAAGATGAAACTACTACTGTCGAATATGCTGTCCAGGTCAATGAGTAGGTTACTGCTGTCAGTAGAATACTACTGCCAGTGCATACTGTGCCAGTGCCCAGCCCTATTACGGGGGACCATAGTAAATAGGACCAAATAGTGTTAGTAAAAGTAGTAAAATATATAGGTTTTTGTGTGTACCGCAGGTCCTATTTACTATGGTCGCCTGTAATAGTATCCCCTCTTCCCTGTAGCAGCGTTTCGACACGTCTGTGATATGGAATCCCGTCTTCTTTGTTGCGGCGTTTTGACGTGGTGTATTTTCGTGTCTTGCTGCATGCGCCTTGTTGTGCTTTCCCCCCCCCCGGTTATGTGACTTGGCAGCTGCGGCGTGGTAGTTCACCAGCACTGCTACGGCCGGAAGGAGAAGGTGCCGAAGGGGATGGCCTGGCTCTGCGACGTCTGCGGTTCCGGAGAGGTATGATCGGGCAGATAATGACCGATATATTACAGCAGTGGTACAGTAGCATATCTCTCGCTAGGAGCTCGCACAGAAGGATATTTGAAACTGTCGTCAGCTTGTGGGCGTTGGTCGGTCCCGGTCGGTCGATCGGGCGATCGGTCGGTCTGTTGGTCGGTCTGTTCAGCCTTCTTGAAAGGGGTCCGTCCCCATGTTCTTTATTTTTTGGCGGCGTGTAGATTAGACGCTCGCGTTTGCTCGTAGTAAATGGGGAGAAAAAAAAGGTTCAGTGTTGGTTGTTTCCGTGGATCGATACTTGACATCTGACATCTGGAGGAGTGCCAGTCTTGTGCCCATACTTCGGGGTCTGGTGTACGACAGGGAGGGAGCTGGAGAAGTATGACAGGGCGAAGGTGGTGGTCGAAATGGAAGAAATCAAACAAAACGAACAAACAAAACGGACAAATGTCCTCGACTTCGGTTTTATCGCCAGTCTCCTTCCAACACTTCTTGGCCAGAGTATTGGATTTACTTTTGGCCATCCGATGTTTTTTTTTTTTTTTTTTTCCGTGGATGTTCTCAAGACACGTCAGCTGTGAGGTCGATGTTTTTCGTCGGCCCGTTTTGCGTTGGTTGTTGTGTCTTTTTCCACGGATAAAGTTTTGTTTCTTTGTTTCGACCCCTCCCTCCCTCCCTCCCTCCCTCCCTCCCTCCCTCCCTCCCTCCCTCCCTCGGCAGAACGCTGCCATGACGCAGTGCCAGCTGTGCTCGGTGACGGGGTACACGGGGGGAGCCATGAAGCAGTCCAGGGGTGTCGGGCCTAACGGAGAGAAGGAGTGGGTGCACGTTAGCTGCGCGATGTGGGTCCCTGAGGTGCGTTGGTCGATGTGGGTGTGATACGATGCGTACGATGGCCGTTCCGCGTCTCTGGTCGTTCCTCTCCTGGTCAATGAAAACATGCCCAAAAATATGTTCGGAAAAGTTTTCATGTGACAGCCGTGCAGTTCTAAAAGGGTTTACATCACCTTTGGTGCTTTCGTTCACTCGTCCCCCCCCCCCCGCCCCCCCCCCCCCCCCGGAAGGTGAAATTCGCGGCTGTCGAGCTGGACCCGGTGCACCTCGAGTACATCCCGCCAGACCGGAAGAAGCTGAGGTGCTGCCTGTGCGGCATGAAGGGTGTCTGCGTGCAGTGCGCGGGGGGGCGCTGCCTCGTGGCGTACCACCCCTGGTGCCTTGTGCATGCCCAGAAGGGGATCTTGCACCGCTCGATTCATCCCAACGGGAATCTTCACGTGAGGGCGAAGGGAGGGGGGACTTTTTGTTGTTTTTCGTTCTTCTTTTTGTTGGTGTTTGCTGTCTTGCGTGGGTTTTGTCTTCCTTCCTTCCTTCCTTTCTTCCTTGCCTTTATTTTATTTTTATTTTTTTCGAGTTATTTTTATCATTCTTGCCGGTTTTTCCTTTCTGCTTTTCTTCTTTATTTTTTTTTGGTTCTGGTTAATTTTCTTATTTCCCTTTTTTCTTATTTTCTTATCTTCATACCAGGTATGTTCTATTCTGTTTTGTTGTGTTTTTTTTCCTCGTTTAGAAAGGAGGAATTGGGGGCGCGGGGGAAGGAAGGGGTCCGGCAGTCCTCCCCCCCCCCCTTTTGCCGCGTTTTTTGTTTTTTGTTGTTTTCTCTCCCCTTCTTCACTGCTTTCTTTGCCTGCCTCTTGCTACTGGTATCCTATCTATTTCTCTATTTCCTTCTTTTTTTTCCTCCCCGTTTACTCGCCCACACAATCAGCTGCGTACAATGGGGGTTTACACCCACAACCCCCCGCCCCCCTGCGCTGTATACGCCCCTCCCTATCCATTGCAAACCCTTCTCACCCGCGATAGTTAGTAGGATGCAGCTCACCCTCCATGCGACTCGCCGAACACCTCACATTTTCGCTTCGCGCTCGGTGCAAGCAATGTCTTGCACGAGGGATGCGAGGGTATGTGATCGAGAAACTACGGCCATGCATGACATGAGTACCCCCCCCCTCCCCTCCTCACAATAGCAATTTTTTTCATGTGATATATGCGAACAACGTAATGAGCGCCCAACTGTTGGAGGTGTCTCTGCTAGGAGTAGGAAGGGTGCTCCGTCTCGAAAGGGATGCGTGGTCAATGGTACAATTACTAAGGCAAGCAACAAATGAGTACCCTCTCCCTCCCCCGGCCGGCGCCCCTCTGCTCATCGGCCACCGCCGCCTTGTCCAGGTGTACTGCCCCAAGCACGTGAAGGATGTGAAGTCTTGCCTGGATGTGGAGGGGAGGGATAGCCAGATCGGACCGGTGTCGTACCAGGAAGCGCGTGACCGTATCCTGCCGAAGCTCTTGATGGGATACATGTCCGCGGCCGCCGCTGGCAACAATAAGTCGGGCAAGAGCGGCCGTGCTTCAGCGAAGGTGTGGAGGCGGAGGGGGTAGGGGGGAGGGGTTGTGATGTCTTGCGGGAGGTTGTGGTGTCTCGCGTGATGTTTTTTTTGGTTAGGTTCGGGTCGGTTCAGTGCGGTCGTGCTATATACCAGGTACGAGTCTACGAGATCTATTCATAGTCAAAAGTCTGAAAAATGTAACGTGTGTACAATTACCACGTATACGATATCTAGAGAATGTATGTGCCAGCTCTGCGCCCGCGTCTCGTAGCTGTAGCCACACGGCAGCGGTGCCGCGACGGCGCCCGGACGCCTGCCTTCCCTGCCCTGACACTATTAGAATGGTTCGACGCTTAGGACGGATCAGTTATGTCATCGATCCCCGCTTCATAGCTTCTCTATGATCTACTGTAGCTCATGCTCCTGATCTGATCTGCTTGATCTAGCACCTGGTTCCGGGGACGGAGTTGTACTTCGTGTAGGGGTTCTGCACGATATGTCTCGAGGGCTGGATAGGGAACGATGGTCTGATATACAGTAGATGGTCATCTCTCTGATGTGTGAACTGCTTACGTTCCGTTGTGTCACGTCTTATTTGACACGACTCTTGGACTTTGCTTTGGCGTGCTTGGACGAAGCTTTTGATGTGCTTTGGGTTGTTTTGGTGTACTTCTGAACTGTTGTTGCTGGCTTTGAAGTTGCTTTGACTTTCTCTGTTGTTGCCTCGACGGGCTTCGATAGGGTTGGGCTTTGCTTTGACTTGCTCTGGCTTTGTTTTGGCGTGGTTTGGCTTTCATGACCCGCTTCGAATTTTGGTTTTGACATATGTGGCGTTCATTCGACTTGGTGTTGACTTTCTCTCGACTTGCCTTGGCTTGCAGTGGCATGCTTTTGACTTGCTTGGACATTCGTTGGCTTGCTTCGACTTGCTTTAACTCGCCTTGACTTTATTTGACTTGACTTGCTTACAGGCGAAGGAGAGTAAGAAGCGCGCTAGGGAAAACATGGGCCTTATCGACGTCCAGGCTGGAACTGATGGCAAGCCGGAGCAGTACCCGATAGTGGCTCCGAAGGTGCTGGGTAGGAAGCGGCGGCGGACGTTTGGAGGACCCGACCCGAGTGCTACTCAGGAGGTGCGCGGTTCAACGCATTTGTTTTCTTCCTGTAGTTGTGACCTCTTTTTCTTCGGTTTCGTAGAAGCGCTTCTTATGGGAGCGTTTCTTGCGCGCCCGAATCTGCATGGCCTAAATTCTTGACTGCACGTAGTCGGCGAAAACATTTTTTTTGCCTCATCTATTATTTTGTCTGTTTTTTGTTTTTGTACCCCTGTCGCGCATGTGGTAAGATTCCCGTCTAACCCATCTGCTGATTTTTTGTTAGTTACATGTATTTTGCCTCCCCCCTCCCTCCCCTCTTTTTTCATCATGTCTTCCCTTTCCCCCCCCCCCTCCAATTGTAGGACCTGGGGGAACCGGAGAGCGTAGACAGGGTGGCCGCCCTCCTCGGACCAAAGCCGGACAATGACGTAGACGAGGACGGGTCCTTGATGCTTCACACCTTCTGGGTAAGTGCCTCGCCGCCCCCGCCGTCGAAAAGCGCCCGCCTGCCTCCCGCCGTTGCCCTCCACGGCTCGCGGCTTATGTAGCGCCTTCCTTGCGCCTTGTGCCTGACGCGTGGCTACGATAGGAGGGGTAAAAAACACCTGTTTTTTTTTCGGAGCCTGTTCACTTGAGGTTCACCAAGACCTACCTAGTTGTTGAGAAATAGGTAGGCTCAGCCCGACGGACTATAACCTACCAGGTATGGCCTACTGTATGTTTGTCACGGAATGATGTGGACGTCCGTCGGTCAGAGAGAGTTCGAGCAAAAATGCTACCCCTCCTATCACATTACAGTAATGCCGGTCCCTCTTATAGTATAGTGCCGGTATGGTATGGGCCAGGCAACAATACCGGCACTATATGTAGCGGCAACCGGCACTATATACTCTGCACACTGGTGAATCCCATCTGTGCCGAGCGATTTTACCGGCACTATATGTAGCGGCAGCCGGCACTATAGCGGCAACTATAGAGGGTAACCGGCACTATACAGGGTAACCGGCACTACTCAAGCGGCACTATACAGGGGAACCGGCACTACTCAAGCGGCACTATACAGGGTAACCGGCTCTATATAAGGCAGCCGGCACTATAGCGGCAACCGGCACTATAGAGGGACCTCTACTGTATGTGTATAGGACTGCCGTAAACATGGGGAGCGCCTATTTGCAACCCGCAGGTGTGTGTTCAAGGTTGGTTGTTGACCCGTATTTGCTGAAGTAGCTGAAATCGGCAAGAGATTCACGCGGAACTCTCAAGACACACCACGTACCTCTAAAAACCTACAGTAAACCAGCCAACCGCGCCCTCGGATGGCTGCGTAGGGCATCATTATTTATTCATTTATAATAGTATAAACAATACGTCAGCTGTGAAGGTCGACCGATTGAGTGCTAGATACTCGGATTTTCGACGTTCAGCTATGTTCTATGCAGCTATCTTGGGGGCATGCTTGGGGATTACGGGTAAAGGCGGAGGTGTGATGTGTAGGGCAAGGGTTACGAGGCGTGCCTCTCGGCTCTATCAGCTAAGGGTTTCATTTTTTTTTCCCGGTGGTAGTGGTGGTGGTGGTGGTGGTGGTGATGCTGGAGAAGGCGGGTACGTCTCGGACGTGAATGCGCCTCCCCAGTTAAAACTTTGCGAAGTGGTGTCCTCGCCCCTCCTCTTCCCTTCGTCCTCTTCCCTTTAGAAGAAGCGTATCGCCGGCCGCCGACGTGCCATCAAAAGCGTATCGCCAGCCGCCGACGTGCCGTCAACTGTTGAGACTTTTTTTTCTTTTTTTCCCGGACCGCCCTCTTTTTGTTTTCGTGGTGGTGGCGTTGCAGGACAAGGCTGGTGCGCCGCGGATTGGCCAGGACGCCGTAACGTCCGAGCGTTTCTGGGAGGTGACTTCGGGGTACTTCGCGGAGGACCACAAGAGCACTTGGATGGAACGTCTCTTGGACATCGAGGTATGGTCGCCAAAACCATCCCACCCCCCCCCATCCCGCCCCAGGCCTAAATCAGCGCGGCACATCTAAAGACACAAAACCCACGAGGTTCTTGCTTGAGAATGTCGTGGTGGCTGAGCATGCGGAAACCCAGGGTGCATCGGGAGGCGTTTTATTTAGCACACAGATGTCTCTGGAGATGGCAGTTGCGACCATCGCCAGTCGCACCTTTGAACCCTTTTAGGACCACACTGATGTGTAACCGTAACGTGTATCTCAGTCAGTCAAATTCCAAGCACCCCTGGAGAGGATTGAGTTAGCGCAGGGTTGGCATCGTTTCTCGGCTCTCGTTTTTTTCTCGCGACATAGCGGTGAGGGTGCTATAAAGTCGAAGATTATACATGCTGAAGGCTCTCTCTTCACCAGCTGTTTCCGAAAATCGGCTTATTCGGAAAAATCGGCTTTTTCGGAATTGGCAGCCTTAACCTTGCTATACCCGTTCTGGGCAAAATCGAGCGCCGAAAAAAAACGATCGCGCACTTGTGCGACCTGAGCGCTCTGTTTACGGTGTCTAACTCTAATTTTGAGTCATGTGCACCCGAAACGGAATTCGGCCCTAAAAAGGGGGGAGGTAACCACCGCAAAGGCAATCCTACACTACCTTCAACTAGTTTTCCCCCAAAGCGTGGATGCAGTTTCCAAGGTACTATTTCCTTTCGGCGTGACGTTTGGAGGGATTTTACCGTATAGCAGTGGCGGGTGGGTTTCACGAGAGCTGCAGCAGCTGGCTGGCTTTTGTAAAAAATATTTTTCAAAAAGACACCAGTACATATTTGTTGTTGTTGGCGTATTTTTGGCCTGCGGGTGTAGTTTGTGTGTGTGCTTATTTTCATGAAAAGACGCATGCGCGGAAGGGACCCCTGTTTATTTTCATGGTTGTGTGCTAATTTTTGTTTTTTCACCACGTGCGGCCATTTTGTTTTTATGGTCGCGTCTGTGGTTCCGTCCTTCGCAGCACCTTCCCAAGGATGACGACCCGGTCTACCTCATCCCCATGCCCAAGAGCAAGGGTGACAAGTCTAAGAACAAGCCTCCCTCCAAGGTGCAACTCCAGCTTAACATACTACATGGCCCTGGTATTTCTGTGTTCGTATTTTGTGGTATAGGTTAGGCTTCATTGTAATAGTGGTATTATTAGTAGTTGTGGTATCAGATGCAAGAGTAGTAGGAGTGGTAGTAGTCGCGAAATTACTGTAGTATTACGGGGGGCCATATTAAATAGGACCTATGGTACATACAAACACCCACATATTTCTCTATTTTTATGAACAGTATTCGGTCCAATTTACTATGGTCACCCGTAATAACAATGTCGGTCGCAGCAGCATTAGTGGTAGTAGAAACAAGAGCAGTATCAGCAGTATTGATATAGGAGGAGAATTACCACTAGCAGCAGTGGTAAGGGTAGTGGTGTTGTCCTTGGCAACAGTAGCCGTGGTAGTGACAGTTTTAGCTGGGTTTTTTTGTGGAGATGAAGGTGGTGGCAAAAAAATCGCGGCTATCCACCCTTCTGTCGTCGTGCGTCGCGCCTCTCGCAGCTCATTCTTCATGCCGTATTCACGCCGTCATACAAGCTTTTTGTTAGTCGCCTTACAGTTGTTGTTAATGCTGCTGCTGCTGCTGCCTCCCAATGCGGCTTCACGCGTCCCCCCGACCCTTACCAAACCGAACCACAGGCTGCTAACAACAGCGCTGAGGACGGCGACAGCGACGGTTCCATGTCACTTTCTCTTGACGACGTGATGGACGCGGGTGGCATGGACGATGATGACGAGTACGATGACTACAGCTCCCGCCGAAGGGTGAGTGAGCCACAAAACGAGAGGAGGGGGCAGGGGCGTACTCATTTGTTGCTTGCCTTAGTCATTTGACCATTGACCACGCATCCCTTTCGAGACGGAACTCAATAGGACAGATGCACTCGATCTCATGCATGGCCGTAGTTGTATTATCATAGGATCTCGGTTGAAAAAAGAGGCGTTCCCGGCAAGCCGCCACCGCCGCCATCGCCCCCATCGCCGCTCTTTGTAGTGGGCGCGCGGCGTGCCGTAAACGCCGGGAAGGGTAAGAAGGACACTGGAAGCCAGCGTGCGGCCGCCCCGTCTACAACCCTGAAAACAGAAAGCAAAAAAACTGAAACACAGGCACCAACAACGCGCGCGCTTGAGGCTCGGCGGGGGCACTTGAGAAAAGAAGCAAAAATCGAAACATCGTACCTGGTAGCTGTTATCCCACCCGAGGGTCTATGGTCATACGACTCCGGCCATGCATGAGATCGAGTACATCTCTCCTATCGAGTACCCCCCCCCCCCCCCCCCCTCCCTCCCTCCCTCCCTCCCTCCCTCCCTCTCTCCGTCGCCACCCCCCTCCGCTTGCGCGTGCGCTCGCCCACCCCGCGCTTGACTCTAACTGTATCCATGCGAACCGCTGTGCGCGTGCTCTTTATCTTGTTTGTCTGCTGTGTTAGGGGGGAAAGGGAAAGCCACCGGCGCGTGGTGTCCGCGGCAGTGCTCGACTCGGCGGCGGCAGCGGCTGGTCGGCCACGTCTGAGACTTCGCTCCCGGAGCCATCCGTGGTTGACTCGGGCTTCAAGTCTGCGACTGCCCACCTTCAGGTACGAGTCTGTAGTGCCCAGCAGAAGAGCACGGAAAACAGAAACACGATACCCTACAGTACCGTACAGACCACTGTGTACCGAAATATAAGAACCGTTTGCACTTTGATATTCAGTCCAAAGATACCTTATATCGCCGAAGATAGTGATTTTTTTTGTTCATTTGTACCGGGTACCATTTTTCGAGACCCAGGTAGGGAGGGTGGGGGATAAAAGGGACCAAGTAAAAAAAAAACGAAAAATGTATTTGTGTATTTGTTTATTTTCAATCCGCACAGAAACCCCACTCCACTACCGTAGTACTTGGCGGTTTTTCGTTTCGAGTTCTTTTAGGAGTGCAAGAAAACACCAAGTAAAATTATCTGAACAACAACCGCGCCTCGTTTCTCTGTGTGAGCTTTTTTACGAGTGTAACACCCAAGTAGAAAAAACTGAAAGAAATACGCTTTGATTTGTAGTTCTTACAGGAATCCCACTCCACCGCTTCGATGAATATGGGGGTAGCCCTCCTATCGTGATCGGTTCTTTTCGTTCGTTTGGACTTTCGTTCGGACTTGTCGCAGGTCTCTTGCTTTCCTTTTTGTTTTTCTTGTACGAGTACGTACCTTTTTTTTCGTCGCTTGGCCTCCATTTACCTTTTCTTGACCTCCCCTTTGAAATAAATAAATAATAATAGCCTTTGACCTCTTGTGTTTTGTTTTCTTGTTTTAAAAAAAATAGTATTTTGTTTTCTTGAACCAAAGAAATTTATATATATATATATATATTATATTTACTTCGAAGTATATTAATAGTAACCCTTGACCCGTTGTGTGTGTTTTTGTTTCTCACTTCTCTTTTTATACCGTATACGTGGCGTTTCTTTCCTCACGCGAGTGCGTACGTATAAATTGTCTCTTTTTTTTTTTTCACTACGGGGTACTGGTTGCATGTCGGACCCGCCGCCCCGCGCGCTTTGTGTGCAGGTTGGACTCCTACTCCAAAGGGGGAAGAATCTCCGGGCCGGATGCCGCTACGCCCTGCGCCTGGCTGACGCCCCAGAAGAGGTGGCCGCTATGAGGACCGAGCGGGCCGAATCCGGGGTGGCGTGGACCAAGTACGAGGTACCCGACGATATCGACTTGGACCGCAAGGCGTACCCGGGGCTGCTCACGGCTGACTCTATCGGCGGCGGTGGCAGTGGCGGCTCGGGAGTGGGCGCAAGCGGTAGCTCGAACGGTGGTGTTTCTTTGCCCGGACCGGGCGCGATGGTTGTACATGCTGGTGGTGGTGGGGGGGGAGGGGGTGGGGGTGGGGGGGGTGGTGGGGAGGGTGATGTTACGTCGAGCCTTTACGTTGCGCTGCAGGGCTGGGTGAACCACGACATGGACGACGCGGATGTCGGGTTGCGAACTAGGGTGGCCGGCGAGAGCGGTGGAATCGTTGCGCACCAGGTGAGGAGGCGTTGTTACGGAGGGAGGGGAGGGAAGGGGCGGCGGGGTGGTGTTTGTTTGTTTTCGCCTCCCTCCCCCCCCCAGGTCGTCATGTGTTGTTACTGTCGCGGCTGTTAGTAGCTTGTTTAGTTCTCGCTTTATTTGGAGATGATCGATGGTCAGCATCAAACGCGTGTGCGATGGCTCGACGCTTGGCCGCTTGCTTCTCTTTGGTTGCTTTGAATACTCCCTCGATTGTTCGCTCGATTACTCGCTTGACTTGCATGCTTGCGTTGTGGATTATTGATTGATTAGCTGATTGAATGATCGATCGATTGCTCGCTTGATTGCTTGCTTGAGTTGTCGATTGCTAGCTTGACTGCTCGCTAAACTTGCTTCGTTTGCTTTCGTCATTTGCTTGAGTCGTCCATTGCCCGCTAATTTTGAGGGATTCGCGTGACTTGCCTCACTTCCTTGGCTTGCTTTTCGTGCTTGATTGCTCTGTTTATCGGTTGCTCGATTGAGTTCCTTGACTTGCTCGACTTCCGTAACTTGCTTGACTTTGCTTGCTTGGCTTGCTGCTGGACTTGCTTTCGACGTGCCCTCTTGATGTGGTTGAATGCTCGCTGACTTTTACTTGCCTCGCTTGAATGCCTCGTGTTGGTTCACTCCAGGCGGGACAAGGGAAGGCGATTGCCCCCTTGCCCAAGCTGGAAGACGAAGTTACCGAGGCGTTGATGCGCGAGCAGGCGAAGCTGAGGGCGCACACGTCTATGCTGCGAGACGAGATTGGCACGAAGATGACTAAGCTTCAGCCATTCATCGACAACGCTAGCAAGTTTTCGTAAGTTGGTGACCCACCCCCCTCCCCTCCCCTTCTGACGTAGCTATATGCTATATGCTAATATTTATATTAGAGAGGTATATGTATATATATATTTATTTTTTTGTCTATGTTTTTGTGGAGGGGTTACCGGTAACTATTTCTAGCCCCCAGGTAATTATCGTCAAAGAGCGGACGATCTTTTTTCGCGAGTTTCAGCTTGTAACCTCTTTTACGCACGAGAACTGCGAAGAATCTCGCTAATTCCATGTAGTTTGTTCTCAGAATTGTGGGTCGAGACTATTCTTAACCCCTTTAGGACCGCAGTCCCATTTTGGGGACAAACCAGTCTAATTCTAGGTAGTTTGTCCCCAAAACGGGACCGCGGTTCTAAAAGGGTTAAGGGGTTTTACCCCCCCCCCTCCCCCGGAGGAGTTTGACACACTAGATAGCAGCGAGAAAACGATCGCTATCCGAGGAGATATAGATGGTGGCCACAGGCGGCCAAACAGGAAGGGGATAAGATTAGCAAAAAGTTTCTATGTAATATATCGAAACAACGTAATGAGCGCCCAATTGTTGGAGGTGTCTCTATTAGGAGTAGGAACGGTGCTTCGTCTCGAAAGGGATGCGTGGTCAATGGTCAAATATCTAAGGCAAGCAACAAATGAGTACCCCCCCCCCCCCCCCCCCCCCCCAGAGAGATAGATGTGATGGCACTTTTTACGGAAGGGGTAACTCTGTTTCCGTATGTCAGATACATGGTGCTGGTATTTACTGTGCATTCCATGAATAGGGTTTTTGTACGCAGTATATAAATATGTCGAAATCCGGCCGTAGACGGGAGTGATCTGATCTACCCCCCCCCCTCCCCCCGTTTGGTGGCCGGCTGGGCTCTGTGGAGGGTCGTCGAAGCGACATCAAATTCTTGGAAGGTTATTCGGAATTTCTCTTCTCTCTCGTTCTTGTCTGTGGGTTTCGTATGAGGAGTCCCTCTCCAACTCTTCGTGCATTGATTTTGGTGGAATCATGCTCATACTGCTGCGAAACTCAAAACGAGCTGTTTTCTTAAATGATGGATTGATTGATTGCCTGATCACGTGATTGACAGGCTCGAGAACGACCGATCGTTCAAGAGGTTGTGCCGAGTGCAGACGTGGAAAAAAATGGTGTTCAAGATGCAGTACGGCGTCGCGGACCGCCCCCTCAACTTCAACAAGGTATGATTCGGTTCTGTTCGTCGATTGCTGGCGCGGGTTTTTCTTGTTGTCGATGCTCGCTTATCGTTGGTGATGTTTTGTTCCTTGTTGCTGTTGTTGTTGTCGATGCTCGCTTATCGTTGGTGATGTTCTGTTACTTGTTGTTGTTGTTGTTGTGTGTGTTTTCGCTGTGTTTCGCTGCTGCTGTCGTTGTGAGTGTTGTTGTTGTCGTGGTTGTTGTTGTTGCGCTTGTCGTCGGTGATGTTTTTGCTGGTGTCGTCATTGTGTAGTATTGTGTGATGGTGCTGCTGTGTTAATATATTTGCCATACGAGTATACCAATAATATATCACTTTGCCCCTGAATATCACGACCGTTTGCATTGAATGTCAGAACTGAAATGATCCCTATATTTTGGGACAGAGTGGTATATGACACGCCATCCCCGCAGTCGAGAAAAAAAACGAAAGCGCTTACATTGGAAACCCGCTGCAGGTGGACGGGGACTCCGTGGACGACCTCCCTCCTTCTTGGCAGCGCGACGTGGAGGGGCGACAGACTCGAGAGGAGGCCGAGGCGGAGCTGAAGGCAAATGCCGAGGCTGCCAACAAGGAGGACGCGGTAAGTGGCAAGCGCAGTACGAGCAAGGGCACACGAAACTATTTCTTCCCGACGCATCACTACTACCCATTTGCGAGACTGGAGACACGATAGATCATCTACGGTAGATGATCTGCAGTGGATACTAACCTGCCGATATGATGTGTGTCGCGCAAGATTTGTGCAGTATTACGGGGGACCATAGTTAATAGGACCACACGTTGTTAGTAAAAATGGTGGGATATATAGGTTTTTATGTATAACATAGGTCCCATTAACTATGGTCCTCCGTAATAGTGCATATGCAAACCCAGGGAGCATGTCCTGTTACGGGGGACCATAGTTAACAGGACCTATGGTATACACAAAAATCTGCATATTTACCTATTTTTACTAACAATATTTGGTGCTATTTACTATGGTCCCCCGTAATAGATGATGCATAGATGATACGACTCCAACCCAGAAACCGAAAAGCTGAGCTATGAATAGATACCAGGTATATGATACAGATCAGGATTATTGCCCTCCGCTCAATATTCCGTTAGGTCTTGAAGTGGGAATCGACGCTCTGTCCTGATGCTGTATTGTGTGCATTCCTTCCTCCCCTTCTGTGTACCCGTGGTTCCTTCCTTCCTTCCTTCCTTCCGTCCGCCCCGTGTAACACACGCCTTTTGAAGGTTTGCATGGTTTGCTTTGACGGTTCCACAGACGAAGACCACAACCAGTACATTGTCTACTGTGATGGGTGCGGCATGTCGGTGCACATGGACTGTTACGGTATCAAGAACGTGGAGGCGGACTTCTGCTGCGAGCGCTGCTCCAAGCTGCGGGAGCTCGAGGCTGAGTCGTGAGTATGTGTGCCGTGTGTCCATGTTTGCTTTCGTTTGGATTGCTTTTTGTTTTTGGGTCATTTTTTATTTCGTTTTCATGGGTGTATTTTGTCGTGTTTTTGTTTATACACTTCGTATAACATGTCAACGTGACCCGCCCCGACCCGACCCGACCCGACCCGACCCGACTCATTAGTTTGCCCGACTCGTAGTTTGTGTCTTTTGTGTCCCCCGCCTTTTTCTTTTTTTTCGTGTGTTTGGTCTTTTTTTAGTTCATGTTTCCACAATGTTGTGTACGAATATGATTTGTCTGTATTTGTGCCCATGATTCGTAACTGTGGGTCCATTATTTTTGTGTTTGTCCATGGCTTACACATGTGTCCAATGATTTGTGTGTGTGTGTTTGCGCCCATGATTTGTGCTTTGTGTATGGCTTATAAAGGTGCCCGTGATCTGTGTCTCTCCATGTCCATGATTTGTTTTCAATCATTTTTTAGCTCCTAATTTTGACGGCACCAAAAGACAAGAGGCCCCTTTCGAAATCGCCGTGCCGTAAGGTACGACCGACCGCTGTAAAAAATGCGGACATTATGATACCAGCCGTCTACTATCCACTGTCCACCAATGCACGCAACTTGACGACAGCTGCACCTAACGACAACTATACTACTGTACACTATCTGTGCTTTCGGTGTCGATGATTTGTGTCTGTTTGTGCCCCGTGATTTGTATCTGTGTTTCCGTGAGTCTTGTTTTGTGATTTTTGTGATCTTTGTGTGAATCCATTATTTGCGTGTCTAAATTCTGTGTATGTTTGACCGTGCTTTTATGTGTGTGTGCACATGACGTGCTTGCCATTTTGTCGTTTTGTGTGTCCTTTAGTTGTGCTTGTGTGTCTACGGTGTATGTCCGAATTGACGGTCTTAGCGGAAAGGCATGACCGACAGTACCGAACTGACCCGACATACCGACCGACCTATCTGCCAACCGTTCGGACGTGCAGGAAGAAGGTTAATGTTGAGGATGTGCGATGCTGCCTGTGTCCGGTGATCCACGGAGCTTTAAAACAGACGACTTGCAGGCGGTGGGCGCACATGACGTGCCTCTTGCTTATCCCGGGGGTGCGCATGGAAGACCTTATCAACAAGACTCGCATCGACCTCTCGGAGGCAAGTCATGCACCCACGCTCCCAAACATCCTTATTGCCCATTGATCCATGATTATCATCCGTCCGTTCGCCAATTCGCCCATCCATCCTTCCTTTTCATCCGTCTATATATCCATCCATGCATTCATCCATTCAACTGTATATGTATTGACGGTGGAGTTTCGATTGTTTGTTGGGTTTTTTTTCTGTCTATTTTTTTCTTGCACTAAGCATTTTTTCCCCACTTCGTTTTTTAGGGGTAGAAGGCTGGCGTGTCGTGAGGTTTTCTGATGTATATATGATACGTATGCATACCATTGATACAGTCGCCGCCCGCAATATCGCTGCCTTGGGAGCTCTTTTCATATCTAACAACAACAAAACCTTTCCTGATGTCTCGCAACCCCCCCCCCCCCCTTCCCCCTACACCCCACTCGCCCTCCGGCCCTTTCCCGAACCCCCATTTAATTGCCAGGCTAACGTGGACTCCTATATGCTGCCAGAACTTCTTCCCTTTCCGTCAACACCCCCGCCGCTTCCGCCTGCGAAAGTGCACGACGCATCCGCTCCGCAGCAGTTGCCGCAGCCGCAGCCGCAGCATCAGGCATTGATAGGGTCTGCGTGGCCCCCATCCCCCCCCGTGACCAGCAGTGGCGGTATCGGGGCTATGGGGGTGGGGATCCCGGCCGGGCCTTACGGCATGGCGGGAGCGTGGGGGGTGGGGCAAGGCGGAGCTGCTGGTGGCGCTCCCGGGGGTTTCCTTCAGGGGTTCGGGCCGCCACCGACTGCGGCACAAGCGGCGGCTGCGGCTGCGGGCGCGGCTGCGGCGGCGGCGGCGGCGGCGGCGGCGGCTTCGGCGCAGGCTGCCTTCGGTGGCGGGATGATCGGTTCCGCGTGGCTCAACCAGCAGCGGCAGCTGTCTGAGGAGCAGTCGGACGAGTTGAATGTGGATGTGTCTACCCCGGAGGCTCCTCCTTCGCTTCTGGCAAACTTCGCGAGCTTCGCTCCACCGCGCCGCCGCTGCCCGCCCGAGCGCCAGCTGGCTTGTTTGTTCTGCGGCTCCGAGGACGGCGCTCTCTTGGACTGCGGTATTACCGAGTGCGGCGTCGGTGGGGGCGGGTGCCAGCGCCACGGGGAAGGACCCATGGTTGTCGACGAGGGGGGAGAGGGAGGGGGGGGAGGGGAGGGCGCGCCCGATGGGAACCTTGGAGACGGGATCGCCGTGTGCGGAAGGAGGTTCCACTTCTTGTGCGCGTGGTTCGCGGGTGCGTACGTGAAGGTCAGCGTTACGGAGCCTTCTTTCACGCGGGGAGAGCGCGGCCTGAACGGCGACATGGACTCCTGGCCCGAGCCCGGGGAGCGGTGCTTCGGGTTTCCCACGGGCTTGTCAGTCGAGGTGCGCTGCCTCGAGCACTCTTACGGGGCGCCCGGGAGGAAGGGGGCGCCGGAGGCGCAGGCGAAGGTGCAGGAGCTGGCGGGCGCGGGCGCGGGGCCTGGGGCCGCGCCCGGGCCAATCTTGCAGGGAACAACAGCGGAGGCGCAGTCGGAGCTGCGCAGCAAGTACCGATTCAAGGTGATGCGTGGGTGTGGGGTGGTGGGTGGGACGGGGGGGGGGGGCGCGGAGGGTCGGGTGGATGGGCGGGTGAGGGGGTTGGTGGTCTGTCGGTAGTTTATGTCGTCGGTTTGTTTTTTTCTCAAGTCGGGTCCTGCCGTCGTTTCCCCGCGCAATTTATTTTTCTCCGGCGAATTGCGACGTCGGTGGCGTGACTGGCCGTCAGTCGCTGCTCCGTTGTGGACTCTCGGTATAGAGCGCAGCTTTTTGCGCGCAGAGAGACTTCTCTTGAACTGCTCAAATAGTTTGCAGGACAAAGAAAGAAATGCTTGGAATCTGTGTTCTTGCTATTTTTGTGCAGTATTAATATTAAGAGTGAAAGCGGTCAATAATGCGGTTTGCTTTCCTTTCTAGGTATGTTTTGTCTCCGAAAAAAATCGGTCGCGCGGACCATTCTTGGGGTTCGTTGCCGTTTCCCTAAGCCCCCCCCCCCCTCCCCCTCTATTCCGCCGCCGCCGCTATCGACGCCACCTCTGCCCTTGCCATTAACGCTGCCCGGTGTGACAGTTTCAGCCCGAGTGGCAAGTGGAGGGTAAGAAAAAGAAGAAGACTAAGGGCCAGCTCAAGAAGGTGCGTGTTGCGGCGGCGGCGGGGTTTGTTTTTCGGTTATGTTCAGTTTGGGTTCGGTTTTTAATTCGGTTTTTAAATTGGTTTTGTTCGGTCAGGGGTACGAGGTCACGGATGAGGGCGGTAGTTGTGGGCGTCGAGGAATGCTGGAGATACATTTTTTCTTTGTGATGGTGACGATGAAAGCCTCATATGTGCACTTGGTATGATATCATGGCGTGTTTTTTTTGTCTCGTCTGACTGCCTGGGTTACGGATTCTGGTCGCAGGCCTTCTTGCTCCCATGGGATCTCTTGCTTGCGCGCCACCCCACCGAGCTGTTTGGTATCTGTTACCGTAGACCCTACCCTCACCACCAACTCCACTACATCGCACCCCATCCTCCATCCATCCACCCCGTCCCCGCTCGTCCCCTCCCCCCCCCCCTCCCCCCTCCATGACGCCTTTTCCACCCCCACTTGCGCCCAACACACTCTTCTCCCGGTACTGGTCTGTCCTCCCCCCCCCCCGGTCCCCGCAATCCCCTTCCCGCCCCCCTTAACCCTGCTGCCCCTACCTACCCACCCACCCACCGCAGGAGCAGAAGCAGGCCGAGCGCGAAAGGCAGAGCACCGTGCGCGTCTCCGGACCGCGGGCGCTCGACCCGGACTCGTACGATAGGTACTCGTGCGCGGTGTGCATGGAGCTGGCGAAGCCCATGCTTCTCGCTCACGCGGCCGGAGCCGTGGAGGCGGCCGGAGGGGCGGCGGGGGCGGCGCGGGCCGCGAGGATCACGGAAGGTGTGGTGGAGTGTTCGGCGTGCAAGGTGCGGGTGCACAGGGAGTGCTACGGAGTTCCGGAAGGCGTTGGCGCCATGGGGGCAGGTGAGAGGAGAGTTCGATGTGTGCATGTGTGTGTCTTTTTCGGGGGGTGGGGGTGAGGTGTTTTGTTTAGTTTTTGGGGGGGGGAGGGTGAGGTGCGTTTTTTTGGGGGGGTGGGGGAACTTGAGGTGGTTTTGGACTGCAGGGGGGGGCACCGGTGGGGTGATGTGGGTGTGCGTTTGTGTGTGTTGTTGTTTCGCGTTTGGTTGGAGTTTTTATATATTAGTACCAGTATACCTGGTATGTTTGTTGCACAACCTCGGGGTGTACTGATTTTTTATTCCTATTGATATATTCTAGAGAGGTTTAGTTTGTGTTGTATTGGTTGTTTGGGAGGTGGGTCTATAGCTGCTGTGGATGCGAAGAGCTACGATACCATACGTACATGAAAAAAAAACTTGAGCGATACTAATAACCCCCCCCCCCCACCATGTCCCCTTCTTATTTGTTTTTACCGGCGACGGACATGACGATGGCACGAAACCCGACAGCCCCCGGCGAGCAGTGGTTCTGCGTTCCCTGCTCCTCACGGGTGTCCCAGCCCAGCTGCACCCTCTGCCCGCGCAAGGGCGGCGCGTTCCTCCGCGTCAAGGGGGCCCAGTTCTGCCACGCCTACTGCGCGGAGCACACCCCTGGGGCTCGAATCTTGGATCCCCCCCCTCGTCCGGCGCAAAAGCCTCCAGAGGCATCGCCTGCCGACGTTTCCGGGAAGGGACGGTCCGCCGCCGCCTCTTCGTTGGCAGCGAAGGCATCGACGGCGGTTTCGGCCGCGGTGGCTGCCGGCGTGGCTGCTGGCGGGGCCGGCGCCAGCCTTGAGTCGATGTTGCTGGACGCGGAGAAGGATGCCTCGCCGGTGGTGTCGGCGCTGATGACGACGGGGAAAGCGATCGTGGGGGCGGCGGAGACGGCGGCGGAGGCCGCGGGGGTGGGTCGCGTGGATGCCGACGGCAACGAGGTGTTGGTCGGGGCGGGGCAGAAGGGGGCTGGTGGTGCGGCGGGGGGCGGGGCTGGGTCGGCGGCGGGTGGAGGCGGGAAGAAGACGGCGGGGAAGGCGCTTGCCGGGAAGCTGCCGCGGAGCCCGGGGGCGGGGGGGAAGATGGGCAAGGCGGGGGCTTCGTGCTGCGTCATGACGGCCGAGACCAAGGGGGTGCCCAAGGTGAACGAGTCGTGATGTTGCTGTTGGTGACGGTGTGGTGTTTGGTGTGTGTTATTGGCGGGGGTGTTGGTGTACCTGGTATGGTGTTGGAGGCCGTGGTGAGTCGTTTGTTCGATCGGTTGTTGGGTCGGCTTGTCGTTGTTTCTTTTTTTCCAACCGCCCTCCCTTCTCCCCCATCCCCCGCGCTGACGGCTTCTGCCGGGCACTGCAGGAAATCAAGAAGCAAAGCAAGTGCCATATCTGCAAACGCAAGTCCGGTGCCATGGTGCCCTGCGCCCACGAGCGGTCCACCTGCGAGCGCTGGATGCACCCCATGTGCGCCTCGCACGCTGGTCGCCACAAGCGAAAGCTCACCGTGCAGGAGGCTAAGGTCTCGAGGCACCAAGCGGAGTATGCGTATACTTGCGAGGACCACACGGCGCCCTGCTTGCGCCAACTTTCCAGGTAGACTGGGATGATCACCTCTGACAGATTATATGCATACTTGGTACGCATGTGTACGGTGTGGGATAGACGATATACACGGCATGGTAACGGTGTGGTATCTCTATGGTGCAGTATAGACGGTATGGCATGGCTGACGGCAGCAGCAGTAGCTATACTACTGTAGCAGTTGTAGCGCCACGCACGGCCCTTAACCCTTTTAGAACTCCAGTCCCGTCGTGGGGACAAACCAGTCAAATTCCAAGTAAGGTGTCCTCAATTGCCCCCAAAACGAGACTGCGGTACTAAAAGCGTTAACCCATTTTAGTTTTCCGTCCACATTTTCGGAGAGGACCTTCCTGGAATTAAGTAATAAAAGTGAACAAACCGCTGTTCACGGCTATTGTTTTTTTTTTCAAACTTTTTTAGTGCACCCCCCTAATATAGGACGTGTAAGCAGTAAGGTCCGCGACGTAAGTGTATATGTACGTCTCGTCCTGCGTTGGTTGGCAACCCCACCCACGACCTGAGCGAGCGAGCGGCGTGCGCCGATCGCCGGCTCCGTCAGAAGACAACCTACCGCCTGCTGCCGTCGTGGCTCTTGTTTTTCTTGCGCCAGGCACCTAGGGTACCGTGGCGTGTCTTAACTGTTTCGTCGGTGCGGTTCTTTTGACTTTGGTTGGTGCCAAAACATCGGGGGCCGCTTTCGAAATGGCCGAAAGTAGATATTTCTTGACTATAAGAGGGCGTTTCGACCGAACGTGTTGTCTTGATTTTAGAGGGAGGGAGCGATCGCCGAAAACAACCATTTAATACTGCTGTAGCGTCCATCACATCCCACCAAAACACGCGAGTTGACGACAGTTACAATATCCTGCTGCGCGAGTTACTGTTGAGAGCCACAACGTATCGTATCTTTGTATAACAATTAGAATCCCGTTCTATCACTCTCCTGTCCCCCGGTCCCCCCCACACCGCAAATGCCACCCGACAACGAAACCGCGTTACCCCTTTTAAGCTTTCTTCGTTGTCTTTTTTTTTCCCACGCACTTTTTACAGCGGGCACTGGGTGGACTTCTTGTCCCTCTACCGCCTCAGAACCGACCTGGATAGAGCCCGTGTGCTGATCGACTGCATCCTCCGGAGGGAGAAGGTGCCTACTCGTTGAGGACTGTTTTTTTTTTTGCTCTTATCTGTTGTTTTTGGCGGGGTTGTGTTGTTGACCCAAGGGGCAGGGACGGTGTGGGCACATGTGACGGGGTGGAGGGACAGATTACGGGGGAAGCAGGCAGGAGGGGGGGGGGGGGGGGCTGTGGGTGAAAGTTTAATGTTTACCTTTTGGTTGTCATTTTGGTGCACCCCGCTGTGAGCTGTACTGTAGTTCAGGCTGGTCAAGCTGGCTCGATGGTTCTCCGCCTCCGATTGCTGATTCAATTCCGATCGTGTTTACGTCGATAATGTTGTGTTTGTGGTTGTATCCCCACCCACCGCCTCACCCCACCCGATGCACCCCGACCCGACCCAACCGACGCCAATCCAATACAACCCAACGCTACCCCACCAATCCTCGCCCCGCCCTGCCCCCTCGCAGATCAAGCGCCAGCTTCACCGCACCAGCAGCGAGCTCTTCGAGGCGGCGATGGACCACTTGCGGGCCTCCGTCATCGGCGGGGCCGAGGCGCTCGGCGAGCGCCTCGGCGCTATCAAGTCCGCGGCCGCGGCCTCCGCCTCGGCCGCATCCGCGGCCGACTACCCGGGAGCCGAGGAGTCGGGGGCGGGGTCGGACCGAACGCGCGCGATTCTCACGAAGGCTAGGGAGGCCAAGGAGGCGGCGGCGGCTGCCGCGGCTACGATGGCGGTGGCGGCGGTGGCGGCGGCCGCGCGCAAGAAGAATAAGAAGGGTGGAAGGGCGGCGGCGCAGGAGATAGCGGCGGCGGGGCCGTGGTACGGGAAGTACACGCCGCTGGAGGACAACGCCCTGACTCTGCCCGAGCTGCCGAAGGTGCCCGTCGTGGAGGAGGAGTGGCGGGAGCCGGACGATGGGAGGAGAAGACGAAAGGTGGGTTCGAGGTCTCTCTCTCTCTGTCTCTCTTCTGTTTTCTTTTTCCTGTTTCTGTCTCCATCTCTGTCTGTCTGTCTGTCTGCCTGTCTCTTTTTTTTTTCTTTCTTCTTTTTTGTGTATTTCTCTCTTTCTCTCCCCCCCACCACCATCCTTCTTTACCCCCCAATCTCTCCAGACCGTTTCCTCGAGTCATTCAAGGCTTCCTCTCACACACTCGAACAACCCCCCCCCCCTTTTTTTCCTGGTCCATTACCCCCCTCCCGCTCCAACCCCACCATCCAGAACCCGGAGACCACGATCCGGCTGAAAATCCCACGCGCCAGCGACCTCGGCTCGTCAGAGTTCGGCCGCGTACGAAAGAAGACGCTTAAGGCTGAGGAGGCCGGCCCAGGCTTGGTGATTGGTTCGAAGTCTCGCCGCGCTTTCGCCCTGGCCGAGGCGGGGGTAGGGGCGGGGACGGTGGGAACCGGGACTGGGAAGCCGGGGCGCGGAAAGGCGCATGGTCGTGGGACTACTGCTGCGGCAACGGCAGCGGCTACGGCCGCTGCCACTACCGCTGCCGCCGCCGCTGCTGCCGCAGAAAGGAAGGGAGGGGCCAGGCGTCTGGGTGGGGGTGGGGGTGGTAGTGGCGGGATCAACGAGGTCGGTGAGAAGCGGAAGCACTCGGCGTTGGCCCTGGGTGAGGGCGTGCGGGAGCGTTGGCCCGCCATCTCGAACGCCCCGCCAGGACCGAAGCAGAAGGCCTTGTGGCAGCCCGGTAAACGGCCTAAGGCTGGGCGCGACGGATCGCACACCCGTTCCATGGCGGCAGCCGAGCGCCTAGTCGATTCGTGCATTGGGGCGGCCCCGCTGGAGGGTATCGCCGCGGCGGTTTTGCTGAAGAGGAGAGCGAGCTCAAGCGCGGGGTGCCACTCGGGTGAGTGGGAGGGGCCAATGGGAGAGTTGGGGGGTAGAGGGGTGGGTGGGTGGGTGGGAGAGTAGGTGGGAGTCGGTGACGGAGGAAGCTCCACGGACAGACGGATGAACCATCGTTGCTGTCGTTGTTGGCTTGTACCTGGTTGGTGTTTTTGCCTTGCCTCTTTTTTTGGTGTGCATACCCCAGATCGTTCCTGTAGCACACACCCGTCGTCGATTTCACCCCCCCTCCTGCCCCCCTGCCGCCCCCGCTCTCTACCTTCACCGTCGCCCCTGTCACCTCTACGTTGTTCCCTTGTTTGATGGCGTTTCTGGCCGACAACCACCCTCCCGTCTCAGCCCCCGAGCACTTCGGCGGTATCCTGGCTAGCCTCGTGGGCTCGCGCAACCTCCGACCTCTGTCCGAGGCTAGGAAGGCGCACTTGAAGGCGAACCCTCCCCCCTCGGAAGTTCCTCCGCCGTCGCCTGGCCGCGTCTTGGTAGACCGGCAGCTGAAGGACTTGTGCATCACCCTCTGCGAGAAACGGTGGGTTGGTTGGTTGGTTGGTTGGTTGGTTTGGTTAGGTTAGGTTTGTTTTTTTAATGGTTGGTTCGATAGTTGATCGGGTGTTATTCGGATTGGTTTGTGTCGTTCTTGGTTGTTTTTGTTGTCTTGGCGTGTCTGTTGACGTGTCTTGTCGTGTCTCTTGGCTTGTCTTGATCTTTTGACATGTCTTGACTTGTCTGGACTTGTCTGGACTTGTCTTGACTTGTCTTGACTTGTCTTGACTTGTCTTGACTTGTCTTGACTTGTCTTGACTTGTCTTGACTTGTCTTGACTTGTCTTGACTTGTCTTGACTTGTCTTGACTTGTCTTGACTTGTCTTGACTTGTCTTGACTTGTCTTGACTTGTCTTGTCTTGACTTGTCTTGACTTGTCTTGACTTGTCTTGACTTGTCTTGACTTGTCTTGACTTGCCTTGACTTGCCTTGACTTGACTTGCCTTGCCTTGACTTGACTTGCCTTGACTTGCCTTTACTTGTCTTTACTTGTCTTTACTTGCCTTGTCTTGACGTGTCTTGACGTGTCTTGACTTGCCCCACCCCTACTTATTTCATATGCTGTCTCCACTAGTCTAATCCTATCTCGTCTTGTCTAATTATCTCAATGCCCCAATGCTCAACGAACCTGCAACCCAATGGAACAGGGTTGCCAAGGAAGATGGAGACCCTAGATGGGAGAGCAGTAAGTCGAAGCGGGACGACGGCTTGCGCGACCTAGGTGAACTTTTCGAGGAGGCGCCGTCGGTGCAGAGCTACCCTCACTACCACAACGTTGTCAAACATATCATGGACTTGAAGACCATCAAAAAGAAGGTGTGGGGGCGTCGATCTCTTGGGCTGTAGGGCTGTCCCTTCTCTCGGTCTGTCCGTCCGTCGGTCTCTCTTGTCGCTGTTGGCGGTAGCGCTGTCGCTCGTTTACAGCATGGGTCGTGTGTGCGGGCGAGTGTTTCGTGTCCTTCTTGTCCTTTCGTCTCGATCTGCGCTGCTATTGTTTGATTTGTTTTTGGTTGTTTCGGTTTGGTTTGGTTTGGTTTGGTTTTTTGTGTTTTTTTTCACTTTTGTTTTTCACTTTCTTCTTTTTTTTCATTGTGTTCCCGTTCGTGTCTGCTCACAGGTCATTGACAGGGGTTACTCGAGCATCGACGGGCTGCTGGCCGACGTGGCTTTGATGTACTCCAACGCGCAGGCCATCAAGCACGAGCAGGTGAGAAGTTTGAACTAATCGTGAAAGAGACCAGCAATTACTCGTAGACGGGTATCGAGGCAGCATAGAGAGTGCGCTGCCCTACGTATGAACCCTGACTTCCACTTGTATTATTAATGTTTAATGGACAGCAGATTTCAGGGGTAGCAAAAGGTGAATATAACTGTACTGCTATATATAGGGGTAGTAAGCTGTGTATTTGAAAATTTGATAGGGTAGGAGAAAAATGATCGGAACTGTTTTGTTTCGAGGAAGACCCGAAACGTGCTCTCTCGTCTGCCGAAACTCAACCCCTCCCGTGCATTTTCGATGAGATTGTGTTCTCTAAAAGTTGCGCGCTGACTCCCCCGCCTTCCCTCCCTCCCTCCCTCCCTCCCTCCCTCCCTCCCTCCCCCGTCCGCCCCCTCGGTGGTGTGTCGGCACTCCAGGCCACGAAGGACGGTGGGATGCTGCTAGAAGTAGCGAAGGAGACGGTCGAGATGCTTCGGCGCGAGGAGAAGGAAGGGGTGACCCTCGGCGAGAGACTGGCGCGAGAGCGGAAGCTTGCCCGGCCGGTGCGTGGTTTGTGTCTGTGTTGTATGAGTTGGGGGGGGGTGGGGGCGGGTGTGTTCGTTGTCATGCATGGCCTTGAAAGAGGGGGAGGGGGGGGGGGGGGGGTATATGGAGGCTGTGAGCGGTTAATTTGGTTGAGGGCACACTGCTGTCGGTTTTGTCTCCTTTGCTGTGGTTTCCTTGTATTGTTTTTAGTTTAGTTTTTTGTGTGTGTGTTTTGTTTATTCGAAATTTGTTACATTCTGTTTGGTTTTCGTTTCTGGGATTTAGTTTCATTTTTGGTTTGATTTATAGTTAGTTTCCGCTTTTTTTATCTTCTTGGTTCCGTTTCGTTTTTTTTGTTTCGGGCAGAAACCCGCCGCCGTGTGAATCAGCGATTTCATTGGTTTCCTCGGTTTTAGTCTGTTCGATTTTGTTTTGTTTCGTTTTTGTTTCATGTTACGGGGGGGCCATAGTTAATAGGACCAAATATTGTTAGTAAAAATGCTTGAATATATAGGTTTTTATGTGTAACATAGGCCCTATTAACTATGATCCCCCGTAGTAGTTTGGTTTCATAGTTGGTTCCGTTTCGTTTTTCGTTTTTATCGTTTCGGTTTATTTTCGTCTCCGGCAGGAACCACCCCCCACGGTTTCGAGCAACACCCCCCAAATCCGATGCGCCAAGTGCGGGAGCGTTCGCGGCGATCCCGGGCTGAGCAAGTCGAAAGCCTTGATCAGGAAGGAGAGCTACTGGTTCTGCGAGGCGTGCATCTCGACATGCCCGGACGTGTTTCGGGGGAGAAGAATCTCTATAAGCTGGGACGGCGGGACCAGGTGGCTCACGGCCACTGTGCGGGTGAGAGGGGAGGGTGGGAGGTGGGGCGAGGGGGAGGAGGAGACCCATCGCGATAACCTGTGTTCGTGCGGCGATTTATAAATAGAATTGAAGGAGAGAGCTTCAAGATGATAGCATGTTTTTGTTGTTGTTTTTTTGCCAATGTTTATAGTCGTTCGTGGCTTTTTTTTGTTGCCGAGGTGTGTTGGCCGGGGTCGGGCGGGGGCAGCGGGGCCAGGGTATATTTTGCAGATGGAATAGGAGTGACAGGTTCAGAGGCGCAAACGTCTCCACCGAGTGTTCCGTTGAAGCGGCGCCAAACCTCTTCTCATGCCCCAAACAGCTAACGTTCGATGTTTCGCTTGCTCCGATGATGGTCGACATAAATACTATAACGGGGGACCATAGTAATTACGACCTACGGTACACGCAACAACCTACCAGGTATATATTTTCCTTTTTTACTAACAATATTTGGGTCCTGTCTACTATGGTCCCCCGTAATATTAATACACGCTTCCTCGTCTGCAAATAAATGTTCTGTGATGTTTATCTCCAATTGGTTTACCCCCCCCCTACTATATTGGAATGCAATTTTAGTCCCGTACAACTTTCAATCGATTTTACCCCCGTAACCTGACGTCGGCCGCCCAAAACTGCCGAATTATTAGCTCGTTGCGCCTTTCTTTTCTCCCTCCCTTCTATTACGGGGGGCCGTAGTAAATACTGTAGGATCAAATACTGTTATTAATAGTGAAAATAGGTACATATATAGGTTTTTGTGTGTACCATAGGACCAAATATTGTTGGTAAAAATAGGTACATGCATAGGTTTTTGTGTGTACCATAGGAACAAATGTTGCTCGTAAAAATAGGTACATGCATAGGTTTTTATGCGTTCCATA
Source organism: Nereocystis luetkeana (assembly GCA_031213475.1). NCBI lineage: Eukaryota > Phaeophyceae > Laminariales > Laminariaceae > Nereocystis > Nereocystis luetkeana. The sequence continues at coordinate 4,346,356 of JARUPZ010000030.1, read as the reverse complement.
GGTCCTATTTTACTATGGTCCCCCGTAAATAGTCGTAACTCAGACCCGGGGTCATACACTGTATTAATAGTTGGCTCTCCTCGCCCCTCCCCATTGTCACGGGGGACCGTAGTAAATAGGACCTACGGTACACACAAAAACCTATATATATATTTAATTATTTTCACTAACAATATGTGGTCCTATTTACTATCCCCCCCCCCCTGTAATACGATCCGTGCCTCGCATTTTCATCGCCAGAAGAATTCGGCCCCTTTTTCGCTCGCCGACTCTGGCATATACCTGCTGTAATACGTGTTTTTGGAAGCCCAAACACTACTACGGGGGACCATAGTTAACAGGACCAAATATTGTTAGTAAAAATGGTTAAATATGTAGGTTTTTATGTATACCATAGGTCCTATTAACTATGGTCCTCCGTAATAGCATACTGCATATGGTGTTCGATTCTTATATTACCGGCGCAATCCCGTCTTTTTTTTTTTTTGTTTTTTACAGGAGTACGAGCCGTTGTCCGGAAAGCACGAAGTGGTGTACAGAGGCGATGATCCATGGGAGGTGAGGCGGGAAGGGGGTGATGTTTTATTTTTTCTTGTGTGTGTGCGGGAGCTGCCGGCTTGTTGGTGGCGCGGTGGCGACTCATCCTGAAGGGTATGGTGTACCAGGTATATATGTTTTTCTTTTTCTTTTCTGGGTCCGGCCGCCGCCCGATCGCCGTCAAAGCGCGTGATGCCACGGTGTTTTTCCTAGACGGCTACGGTGTACTTTGTTTTTTTGTCTACGCACGCATTTGCTTGGTGGTGTTGTTGTTTTTTTGTTGATGTTTTTCATCTTTTTGCGTTACCTCATCGCCATAATCTATTACGGGGGACCATATTTAATAGGACCTGTGGTATACATAAAACCTATATATTTAAACGTTTCCTAGTAACAATATTTGGTCCTATTAACTATGGTCCCCCGTAACAGTCCCGTGGTGATAGGAGAGGCTCGTTTGACACAAACCAGGAAAAAAATCTAGAATCAGTAACCAAACTGGAACAGAAGAGAACTGATCGCGTCAATCACGGCAGTGACACGCATTCAACGTGCAGGCTAAACTCACGACGTTGACACCAATAAATCGAAAAGAAAAGAAAAAACTAGAAGAAAAAGCAAAGATGATTCGTGTGGGGTTTGTTGCGTCTGCGTGCGTGTAAAATGCCGAAAATAGTTGGGACTTTGAAATTGTTGAATACCTGGTGCGCCTTGCTTGCCGCTACATATCCGGCCCCTGAGCATAACCTCCATTCACCACCCTGCCCCCACCCCCCCTCTTTGCCTTGCCTTGCCTTGCTTTGTCCTTCCTTGCCTTGCCTTCCCTTGCCTTGCCTTGCCACAGTTCGTTTCACTCGGCGACCCGGCCAACCACGTACGTTTTCACCAGCCGCTTCCGCCGGCTTCCCTCCAAGATGAGTCGGCAACCCGCGCTGCAGGGGCTCCTCCTCCAGGGAATAGTGAGGATGGTTATGGTGGTGGTGGTGGTGGTGGGGATGGTGGTAGTGGTGGTGGTGGTGGTGGTGGTGATGGTGGTGGTGGTGGTGGTGGGGATAGTAGTGGGGGTGGGGGCGTTGGCGGTGGCGGCGGGAGCGGTGAGAGCCTTTCCGTGCCTGCTCCTTGTGGCGATGCGGGAGGAGTGGCGGTGGAGGCGGGGGCTAGGGTGACAGAAGCTGCAGGGGTGTCAGCGGGACGAGACCGGGACGGGACCGACCTTGCGCGCGACGCTCCGCTTCTCGCCGCGGCGGGTGGGGACCGGAGCGCTCCTCCAGCGGAGACCGTGCCGGGGGCTCGGGGCCCGACCAACACCGCGGTCGAGGCGAGCTGCACCTCCAGCGGCGCGTCAGGACTCTGCGGTTCCCTGCCAGGCGCTGCTTTGGGCGTCTGTCCGTTGTTGACGTCGTCGTTGTTGCCGGTGGCCGAGGGAGGAGAAGACCAGGACTACTGCGAAGAACTTCGGGTGTCTGTGGTGTCGCCAGTCGTCAGCGAGGCTTTCATGTCCGGCAAGCGCAGTACCGCCGGCGGGCGTGGGGAGGAGAGACAGGCGGCTTCGGCGGGAGGGTCGGGTGGTCTCGATGGTAGCGGGTGGCAAGAGCGAGCGGTCGACCCGGCGCAAGCGGGCGGCGTGGGAGGGAAGGGTGGTGTGTGCGGCGGTGGCGATGGCGGCCGCGGCGGTGGCGGTAGCGGTAGTGGCGGTAGCGGTAGCGGTGACGACGGCGGCGGCGGAAGCAGCGGCAGCGGTCGGCGTGTCGGAGGGTTGAGGATTCAGGCTCCCACGGCGGTTTCGATTGGGGACGGGCCCGGTAGCCGAACGGGCCGCAGGACGCGTAGCAACAGCGGCAGCAGCAGCAACAGCAGCGGAAGCGGCAGCGGCGGCAGGGGGGCAAAGCGCGTGAGGGCCGACGCGTGGCACGAGGCCGCGGCGGGGAGAGACGGCGGCGCGAAGCAGAGGCGCACGGATGCGGGGCGGTAAAAGATGCTCCCATCGGGCAGCCTTGGCCGCTCTGACAGGGGGGATATTTTTTCTTGTTGTAGACTTGGAGACGGGGCCGGGAGTTTTTTCACTTGGAGACGGGGCCGGGAGTTTTTTCGCGGTGCCATTGCCGGCGACGATTCTTTGTAGGCCAGAGCCCCTCTCGCCCCCCCCCCCCCCCCGCCGCCCGGAGCACTCGACATTGGCGTTGCGCGCCTTCGTGTGTTGCCGTTGTTGTCGCTGTTGTTGTTGGTGTTGATGTTTGCGGTATGGTGCCGGCGTTGCGCTGCGGTGAGGTTTTGTATGGAGTTGGAGTTGGCTTTGTGACCCTTGCAGACGCGGTCGGTCGGAGGTATGAGTAGTCGATGGGATTTTGATGCACGGAGGCGTTCCGAGAGAGGGGGGAGGGGGGAGGGGGACGGCAGGAGAACGGCAGGAGGGAGGGGGGGGGGGTCGGTTTTTGTCGACTGGCGAGCACCGAGGCTTGTGTCGTGGTGGGTGGCTTGCTTGCTTGCTCGCTCGCTTGCTTGCTTGCTTCTTGCTTGCTCGCTCGCTCGCTTGCGTGCTTGCTTGCTTGCTCGCTCGCTTGCTCGCTCGCTTGCTTGCTCGCTCGCTTGCTTGCTTGCTTCTTGCTCGCTCGCTCGCTCGCTCGCTTGCTTGCTTGCTTGCTTGCTTGCTTGCTTGCTTGCTTGCTTGCTCGCTTGCTTGCTTGCTTGCTTGCTTGCTTGCTTGCTTGCTTGCTTGCTTGCTTGCTTGCTTGCTTGCTTGCTTGCTTGCTTGCTTGCTTGCTTGCTTGCTTGCTTGCTTGCTTGCTTGCTTGCTTGCTTGCTTGCTTGCTTGCTTGCTTGCTTGCTTGCTTGCTTGCTTGCTTGCTTGCTTGCTTGCTTGCTTGCTTGCTTGCTTGCTTGCTTGCTTGCTTGCTTGCTTGCTTGCTTGCTCGCTCGCTCGCTTGCTTGCTTGCGCCACATTCCTCAACCCGGCCCAACCTATCGCCGCGCACCCTCATAATTGTCTGCCATCGTCGCCGTACCTGTCGAGGCGGTAGCTGTGCCATCCCGTTGCCCCGTTTTTTTCAACGAGCGCGGTATATTTGTATGGGGTTGGATTTAGCTTTGTGTCGCTCGTGGACGCGGTTGGTCGGTAGTAGTCAGTGGGAGTTTGATGCACGGACGCGTTCCGAGAGGGGGGGGGGGAAGGCAGGAGAACGGCAGGGGGGGGAGAGGTGTCTGGGTTTTGGTCACTCACGAGCACCACAGCTTGTGTCGGGGTGCTTGGCTTGCTTGCTTTTTTGCTGGCTTGCTTGTCGCCCGTTCGCGTGCCACATTCCCCGACCCGGCCCGACCCATCTCTGCGCACCCTTTATAGTCTGCCATCGTCGCCGTACCTGTCGAGGTGGTAGCTGCGCCGTATCGGTGTCGCCGTTTCTTTCAACGAGCGAGGTCTATTTGTATGGAGTTGGATTTGGCTTTGTGACGCTCGCGGGCGCGGTTGGTAGGAGGTACAAGCAGTCGGTGGGATTTTGGCACACGGACGCGTTCTGACGGTCGGGGGGGAGGGAGGTTTTTTGTGGTAACCCACGAGCACCGAGGCTTGCGTCGGAGTACTTGGCTTGCTTGCTCGCTTGCTCGCTTGCTCGCTTGCTTGCTCGCTCGCTTGCTCGCTCGCTCGCTCGCTTGCGTGCTTGCTTGCTTGCTTGCTTGCTTGCTTGCTTGCTTGCTTGCTTGCTTGCTTGCTTGCTTGCTTGCTTGCTTGCTTGCTTGCTTGCTTGCTTGCTTGCTTGCTTGCTTGCTTGCTTGCTTGCTTGCTTGCTTGCTTGCTTGCTTGCTTGCTTGCTTGCTTGCTTGCTTGCTTGCTTGCTTGCTTGCTTGCTTGCTTGCTTGCTTGCTTGCTTGCTTGCTTGCTTGCTTGCTTGCTTGCTTGCTTGCTTGCTTGCTTGCTTGCTTGCTTGCTTGCTTGCTTGCTTGCTTGCTTGCTTGCTTGCTTGCTTGCTCGCTCGCTGGGGGGGGGATTTTTGGGGTTTGATGACTCACGAGCACCGAGGCTTATGTTGGGGTGCTTGGCTTGCTACGTTGCTGGGTGAATTGGTTGCTCGCTCCATCGCTTGCCTGATTCCTTGCTTGCTTGCTGCCTGGCTTGCTTGCTTGCTCGCTGGGGGGGGGAGAGATTTTTGGGTTTTGGTGACTCACGAGCACCGAGGGGTGTGTCGGGGTGCTTGGCTGGCTTCATCGCTTGACGGATTGCTTGCTTGCTCCATCGCTTGCTTGCTTGCTGGGGGGGAGATTTTTGGGTCGTGGGGACTCACGAGCACCGAGGCTGGTGTCGGGGTGCTCGGCTTGCTTGCTCGCTTGAATGCTCGCTCGCTTGCTTGCTGACTCGCCGGCTAGCTCGCTGGCTGGCTGGCTCGCTCGCTCGTTTGCGACATTCCCCGATCCTGCCCAACCTATTCCTACCGTCCCGTTTTGTTTTCGACGAGCGAGATCCAATGGTATGGAGTTGAAGAGGGCTTTGTGGCGCTTGCGGGCGCGGTCGGTCAGAGGTATGTTGGGGGATTTTGATGCACGGACGCGTTCCGAGCTGGGGGGGTGGGGGGTGGGGGGGAGCAGAGGGAGAGAAGGGTTTTTGTGTTGGTGACTGACGAGCACCAATACTTGTGTCGGAATGCGTGGCTTGCTTTTGATCGCTTGACG